>AP027103.1:80924377-82124377 GCA_028142955.1 Pinctada fucata | reverse complement strand
GATAGGGCTTCCATATCTCTGATACAATAATCATGATAGTAAGGGATAGGGCTTCCATATCTCTGATACAATAATCATGATAATAAGGGAGAGGGCTTCCATATCTCTGATACAATAATCATGATAATAAGGGAGAGGGCTTCCATATCTCTGATACAATAATCATGATAATAAGGGAGAGGGCTTCCATATCTCTGATACAATAATCATGATAATAAGGGAGAGGGCTTCCATATCTCTGATACAATAATCATGATAATAAGGGAGAGGGCTTCCATATCTCTGATACAATAATCATGATAATAAGGGAGAGGGCTTCCATATCTCTGATACAATAATCATGATAATAAGGGAGAGGGCTTCCATATCTCTGATACAATAATCATGATAATAAGGGAGAGGGCTTCCATATCTCTGATACAATAATCATGATAATAAGGGAGAGGGCTTCCATATCTCTGATACAATAATCATGATAATAAGGGAGAGGGCTTCCATATCTCTGATACAATAATCATGATAATAAGGGAGAGGGCTTCCATATCTCTGATACAATAATCATGATAATAAGGGAGAGGGCTTCCATATCTCTGATACAATAATCATGATAATAAGGGAGAGGGCTTCCATATCTCTGATACAATAATCATGATAATAAGGGAGAGGGCTTCCATATCTCTGATACAATAATCATGATAATAAGGGAGAGGGCTTCCATATCTCTGATACAATAATCATGATAATAAGGGAGAGGGCTTCCATATCTCTGATACAATAATCATGATAATAAGGGATAGGACTTCCATATCTCTGATACAATAATCATGATAATAAGGGATAGGACTTCCATATCTCTGATACAATAATCATGATAATAAGGGATAGGGCTTCCATATCTCTGATACAATAATCATGATAATAAGGGATAGGGCTTCCATATCTCTGATACAATAATCATGATAATAAGGGATAGGGCTTCCATACCTCTGATACAATAATCATGATAATAAGGGATAGGGCTTCCATACCTCTGATACAATAATCATGATAATAAGGGATAGGGCTTCCATACCTCTGATACAATAATCATGATAATAAGGGATAGGGCTTCCATACCTCTGATACAATAATCATGATAATAAGGGATAGGGCTTCCATACCTCTGATACAATAATCATGATAATAAGGGATAGGGCTTCCATACCTCTGATACAATAATCATGATAATAAGGGATAGGGCTTCCATACCTCTGATACAATAATCATGATAATAAGGGATAGGGCTTCCATACCTCCGATACAATAATCATGATAATAAGGGATAGGGCTTCCATACCTCCGATACAATAATCATGATAATAAGGGATAGGGCTTCCATACCTCTGATACAATAATCATGATAATAAGGGATAGGGCTTCCATACCTCTGATACAATAATCATGATAATAAGGGATAGGGCTTCCATACCTCTGATACAATAATCATGATTATAAGGGATAGGGCTTCCATGTCTCTGATACAATAATCATGATTATAAGGGATAGGGCTTCCATGTCTCTGATACAATAATCATGATAATAAGGGATAGGGCTTCCATGTCTCTGATACAATAATCATGATAATAAGGGATAGGGCTTCCATGTCTCTGATACAATAATCATGATAATAAGGGATAGGGCTTCCATGTCTCTGATACAATAATCATGATAATAAGGGATAGGGCTTCCATGTCTCTGATACAATAATCATGATAATAAGGGATAGGGCTTCCATGTCTCTGATACAATAATCATGATAATAAGGGATAGGGCTTCCATATCTCTGATACAATAATCATGATAATAAGGGATAGGGCTTCCATATCTCTGATACAATAATCATGATAATAAGGGATAGGGCTTCCATATCTCTGATACAATAATCATGATAATAAGGGATAGGGCTTCCATATCTCTGATACAATAATCATGATAATAAGGGATAGGGCTTCCATACCTCTGATACAATAATCATGATAATAAGGGATAGGGCTTCCATACCTCTGATACAATAATCATGATAATAAGGGATAGGGCTTCCATACCTCTGATACAATAATCATGATAATAAGGGATAGGGCTTCCATACCTCTGATACAATAATCATGATAATAAGGGAGAGGGCTTCCATACCTCTGATACAATAATCATGATAATAAGGGAGAGGGCTTCCATATCTCTGATACAATAATCATGATAATAAGGGAGAGGGCTTCCATATCTCTGATACAATAATCATGATAATAAGGGATAGGACTTCCATATCTCTGATACAATAATCATGATAATAAGGGATAGGACTTCCATATCTCTGATACAATAATCATGATAATAAGGGATAGGGCTTCCATATCTCTGATACAATAATCATGATAATAAGGGATAGGGCTTCCATATCTCTGATACAATAATCATGATAATAAGGGATAGGGCTTCCATATCTCTGATACAATAATCATGATAATAAGGGATAGGGCTTCCATATCTCTGATACAATAATCATGATAATAAGGGATAGGGCTTCCATACCTCTGATACAATAATCATGATAATAAGGGATAGGGCTTCCATACCTCTGATACAATAATCATGATAATAAGGGATAGGGCTTCCATACCTCTGATACAATAATCATGATTATAAGGGATAGGGCTTCCATACCTCTGATACAATAATCATGATTATAAGGGATAGGGCTTCCATGTCTCTGATACAATAATCATGATAATAAGGGATAGGGCTTCCATGTCTCTGATACAATAATCATGATAATAAGGGATAGGGCTTCCATGTCTCTGATACAATAATCATGATAATAAGGGATAGGGCTTCCATGTCTCTGATACAATAATCATGATAATAAGGGATAGGGCTTCCATGTCTCTGATACAATAATCATGATAATAAGGGATAGGGCTTCCATGTCTCTGATACAATAATCATGATAATAAGGGATAGGGCTTCCATGTCTCTGATACAATAATCATGATAATAAGGGATAGGGCTTCCATGTCTCTGATACAATAATCATGATAATAAGGGATAGGGCTTCCATGTCTCTGATACAATAATCATGATAATAAGGGATAGGGCTTCCATGTCTCTGATACAATAATCATGATAATAAGGGATAGGGCTTCCATGTCTCTGATACAATAATCATGATAATAAGGGATAGGGCTTCCATGTCTCTGATACAATAATCATGATAATAAGGGATAGGGCTTCCATGTCTCTGATACAATAATCATGATAATAAGGGATAGGGCTTCCATATCTCTGATACAATAATCATGATAATAAGGGATAGGGCTTCCATATCTCTGATACAATAATCATGATAATAAGGGATAGGGCTTCCATATCTCTGATACAATAATCATGATAGTAAGGGATAGGGCTTCCATATCTCTGATACAATAATCATGATAGTAAGGGATAGGGCTTCCATATCTCTGATACAATAATCATGATAATAAGGGAGAGGGCTTCCATATCTCTGATACAATAATCATGATAATAAGGGAGAGGGCTTCCATATCTCTGATACAATAATCATGATAATAAGGGAGAGGGCTTCCATATCTCTGATACAATAATCATGATAATAAGGGAGAGGGCTTCCATATCTCTGATACAATAATCATGATAATAAGGGAGAGGGCTTCCATATCTCTGATACAATAATCATGATAATAAGGGAGAGGGCTTCCATATCTCTGATACAATAATCATGATAATAAGGGAGAGGGCTTCCATATCTCTGATACAATAATCATGATAATAAGGGAGAGGGCTTCCATATCTCTGATACAATAATCATGATAATAAGGGAGAGGGCTTCCATATCTCTGATACAATAATCATGATAATAAGGGAGAGGGCTTCCATATCTCTGATACAATAATCATGATAATAAGGGAGAGGGCTTCCATATCTCTGATACAATAATCATGATAATAAGGGAGAGGGCTTCCATATCTCTGATACAATAATCATGATAATAAGGGAGAGGGCTTCCATATCTCTGATACAATAATCATGATAATAAGGGAGAGGGCTTCCATATCTCTGATACAATAATCATGATAATAAGGGAGAGGGCTTCCATATCTCTGATACAATAATCATGATAATAAGGGAGAGGGCTTCCATACCTCTGATACAATAATCATGATAATAAGGGATAGGGCTTCCATACCTCTGATACAATAATCATGATAATAAGGGATAGGGCTTCCATACCTCCGATACAATAATCATGATAATAAGGGATAGGGCTTCCATACCTCTGATACAATAATCATGATAATAAGGGATAGGGCTTCCATACCTCTGATACAATAATCATGATAATAAGGGATAGGGCTTCCATACCTCTGATACAATAATCATGATTATAAGGGATAGGGCTTCCATACCTCTGATACAATAATCATGATTATAAGGGATAGGGCTTCCATGTCTCTGATACAATAATCATGATAATAAGGGATAGGGCTTCCATGTCTCTGATACAATAATCATGATAATAAGGGATAGGGCTTCCATGTCTCTGATACAATAATCATGATAATAAGGGATAGGGCTTCCATGTCTCTGATACAATAATCATGATAATAAGGGATAGGGCTTCCATGTCTCTGATACAATAATCATGATAATAAGGGATAGGGCTTCCATGTCTCTGATACAATAATCATGATAATAAGGGATAGGGCTTCCATGTCTCTGATACAATAATCATGATAATAAGGGATAGGGCTTCCATGTCTCTGATACAATAATCATGATAATAAGGGATAGGGCTTCCATGTCTCTGATACAATAATCATGATAATAAGGGATAGGGCTTCCATGTCTCTGATACAATAATCATGATAATAAGGGATAGGGCTTCCATATCTCTGATACAATAATCATGATAATAAGGGATAGGGCTTCCATGTCTCTGATACAATAATCATGATAATAAGGGATAGGGCTTCCATGTCTCTGATACAATAATCATGATAATAAGGGATAGGGCTTCCATATCTCTGATACAATAATCATGATAATAAGGGATAGGGCTTCCATATCTCTGATACAATAATCATGATAATAAGGGATAGGGCTTCCATATCTCTGATACAATAATCATGATAGTAAGGGATAGGGCTTCCATATCTCTGATACAATAATCATGATAGTAAGGGATAGGGCTTCCATATCTCTGATACAATAATCATGATAATAAGGGAGAGGGCTTCCATATCTCTGATACAATAATCATGATAATAAGGGAGAGGGCTTCCATATCTCTGATACAATAATCATGATAATAAGGGAGAGGGCTTCCATATCTCTGATACAATAATCATGATAATAAGGGAGAGGGCTTCCATATCTCTGATACAATAATCATGATAATAAGGGAGAGGGCTTCCATATCTCTGATACAATAATCATGATAATAAGGGAGAGGGCTTCCATATCTCTGATACAATAATCATGATAATAAGGGAGAGGGCTTCCATATCTCTGATACAATAATCATGATAATAAGGGAGAGGGCTTCCATATCTCTGATACAATAATCATGATAATAAGGGAGAGGGCTTCCATATCTCTGATACAATAATCATGATAATAAGGGAGAGGGCTTCCATATCTCTGATACAATAATCATGATAATAAGGGAGAGGGCTTCCATATCTCTGATACAATAATCATGATAATAAGGGAGAGGGCTTCCATATCTCTGATACAATAATCATGATAATAAGGGAGAGGGCTTCCATATCTCTGATACAATAATCATGATAATAAGGGAGAGGGCTTCCATATCTCTGATACAATAATCATGATAATAAGGGAGAGGGCTTCCATATCTCTGATACAATAATCATGATAATAAGGGAGAGGGCTTCCATATCTCTGATACAATAATCATGATAATAAGGGATAGGACTTCCATATCTCTGATACAATAATCATGATAATAAGGGATAGGGCTTCCATATCTCTGATACAATAATCATGATAATAAGGGATAGGGCTTCCATATCTCTGATACAATAATCATGATAATAAGGGATAGGGCTTCCATATCTCTGATACAATAATCATGATAATAAGGGATAGGGCTTCCATATCTCTGATACAATAATCATGATAATAAGGGATAGGGCTTCCATATCTCTGATACAATAATCATGATAATAAGGGATAGGGCTTCCATGTCTCTGATACAATAATCATGATAATAAGGGAGAGGGCTTCCATATCTCTGATACAATAATCATGATAATAAGGGATAGGACTTCCATATCTCTGATACAATAATCATGATAATAAGGGATAGGACTTCCATATCTCTGATACAATAATCATGATAATAAGGGATAGGGCTTCCATATCTCTGATACAATAATCATGATAATAAGGGATAGGGCTTCCATATCTCTGATACAATAATCATGATAATAAGGGATAGGGCTTCCATATCTCTGATACAATAATCATGATAATAAGGGATAGGGCTTCCATATCTCTGATACAATAATCATGATAATAAGGGATAGGGCTTCCATACCTCTGATACAATAATCATGATAATAAGGGATAGGGCTTCCATACCTCTGATACAATAATCATGATAATAAGGGATAGGGCTTCCATACCTCTGATACAATAATCATGATTATAAGGGATAGGGCTTCCATACCTCTGATACAATAATCATGATTATAAGGGATAGGGCTTCCATGTCTCTGATACAATAATCATGATAATAAGGGATAGGGCTTCCATGTCTCTGATACAATAATCATGATAATAAGGGATAGGGCTTCCATGTCTCTGATACAATAATCATGATAATAAGGGATAGGGCTTCCATGTCTCTGATACAATAATCATGATAATAAGGGATAGGGCTTCCATGTCTCTGATACAATAATCATGATAATAAGGGATAGGGCTTCCATGTCTCTGATACAATAATCATGATAATAAGGGATAGGGCTTCCATGTCTCTGATACAATAATCATGATAATAAGGGATAGGGCTTCCATGTCTCTGATACAATAATCATGATAATAAGGGATAGGGCTTCCATGTCTCTGATACAATAATCATGATAATAAGGGATAGGGCTTCCATGTCTCTGATACAATAATCATGATAATAAGGGATAGGGCTTCCATGTCTCTGATACAATAATCATGATAATAAGGGATAGGGCTTCCATGTCTCTGATACAATAATCATGATAATAAGGGATAGGGCTTCCATGTCTCTGATACAATAATCATGATAATAAGGGATAGGGCTTCCATATCTCTGATACAATAATCATGATAATAAGGGATAGGGCTTCCATATCTCTGATACAATAATCATGATAATAAGGGATAGGGCTTCCATATCTCTGATACAATAATCATGATAGTAAGGGATAGGGCTTCCATATCTCTGATACAATAATCATGATAGTAAGGGATAGGGCTTCCATATCTCTGATACAATAATCATGATAATAAGGGAGAGGGCTTCCATATCTCTGATACAATAATCATGATAATAAGGGAGAGGGCTTCCATATCTCTGATACAATAATCATGATAATAAGGGAGAGGGCTTCCATATCTCTGATACAATAATCATGATAATAAGGGAGAGGGCTTCCATATCTCTGATACAATAATCATGATAATAAGGGAGAGGGCTTCCATATCTCTGATACAATAATCATGATAATAAGGGAGAGGGCTTCCATATCTCTGATACAATAATCATGATAATAAGGGAGAGGGCTTCCATATCTCTGATACAATAATCATGATAATAAGGGAGAGGGCTTCCATATCTCTGATACAATAATCATGATAATAAGGGAGAGGGCTTCCATATCTCTGATACAATAATCATGATAATAAGGGAGAGGGCTTCCATATCTCTGATACAATAATCATGATAATAAGGGAGAGGGCTTCCATATCTCTGATACAATAATCATGATAATAAGGGAGAGGGCTTCCATATCTCTGATACAATAATCATGATAATAAGGGAGAGGGCTTCCATATCTCTGATACAATAATCATGATAATAAGGGAGAGGGCTTCCATATCTCTGATACAATAATCATGATAATAAGGGAGAGGGCTTCCATATCTCTGATACAATAATCATGATAATAAGGGAGAGGGCTTCCATACCTCTGATACAATAATCATGATAATAAGGGATAGGGCTTCCATACCTCTGATACAATAATCATGATAATAAGGGATAGGGCTTCCATACCTCCGATACAATAATCATGATAATAAGGGATAGGGCTTCCATACCTCTGATACAATAATCATGATAATAAGGGATAGGGCTTCCATACCTCTGATACAATAATCATGATAATAAGGGATAGGGCTTCCATACCTCTGATACAATAATCATGATTATAAGGGATAGGGCTTCCATACCTCTGATACAATAATCATGATTATAAGGGATAGGGCTTCCATGTCTCTGATACAATAATCATGATAATAAGGGATAGGGCTTCCATGTCTCTGATACAATAATCATGATAATAAGGGATAGGGCTTCCATGTCTCTGATACAATAATCATGATAATAAGGGATAGGGCTTCCATGTCTCTGATACAATAATCATGATAATAAGGGATAGGGCTTCCATGTCTCTGATACAATAATCATGATAATAAGGGATAGGGCTTCCATGTCTCTGATACAATAATCATGATAATAAGGGATAGGGCTTCCATGTCTCTGATACAATAATCATGATAATAAGGGATAGGGCTTCCATGTCTCTGATACAATAATCATGATAATAAGGGATAGGGCTTCCATGTCTCTGATACAATAATCATGATAATAAGGGATAGGGCTTCCATGTCTCTGATACAATAATCATGATAATAAGGGATAGGGCTTCCATATCTCTGATACAATAATCATGATAATAAGGGATAGGGCTTCCATGTCTCTGATACAATAATCATGATAATAAGGGATAGGGCTTCCATGTCTCTGATACAATAATCATGATAATAAGGGATAGGGCTTCCATATCTCTGATACAATAATCATGATAATAAGGGATAGGGCTTCCATATCTCTGATACAATAATCATGATAATAAGGGATAGGGCTTCCATATCTCTGATACAATAATCATGATAGTAAGGGATAGGGCTTCCATATCTCTGATACAATAATCATGATAGTAAGGGATAGGGCTTCCATATCTCTGATACAATAATCATGATAATAAGGGAGAGGGCTTCCATATCTCTGATACAATAATCATGATAATAAGGGAGAGGGCTTCCATATCTCTGATACAATAATCATGATAATAAGGGAGAGGGCTTCCATATCTCTGATACAATAATCATGATAATAAGGGAGAGGGCTTCCATATCTCTGATACAATAATCATGATAATAAGGGAGAGGGCTTCCATATCTCTGATACAATAATCATGATAATAAGGGAGAGGGCTTCCATATCTCTGATACAATAATCATGATAATAAGGGAGAGGGCTTCCATATCTCTGATACAATAATCATGATAATAAGGGAGAGGGCTTCCATATCTCTGATACAATAATCATGATAATAAGGGAGAGGGCTTCCATATCTCTGATACAATAATCATGATAATAAGGGAGAGGGCTTCCATATCTCTGATACAATAATCATGATAATAAGGGAGAGGGCTTCCATATCTCTGATACAATAATCATGATAATAAGGGAGAGGGCTTCCATATCTCTGATACAATAATCATGATAATAAGGGAGAGGGCTTCCATATCTCTGATACAATAATCATGATAATAAGGGAGAGGGCTTCCATATCTCTGATACAATAATCATGATAATAAGGGAGAGGGCTTCCATATCTCTGATACAATAATCATGATAATAAGGGAGAGGGCTTCCATATCTCTGATACAATAATCATGATAATAAGGGATAGGACTTCCATATCTCTGATACAATAATCATGATAATAAGGGATAGGGCTTCCATATCTCTGATACAATAATCATGATAATAAGGGATAGGGCTTCCATATCTCTGATACAATAATCATGATAATAAGGGATAGGGCTTCCATATCTCTGATACAATAATCATGATAATAAGGGATAGGGCTTCCATATCTCTGATACAATAATCATGATAATAAGGGATAGGGCTTCCATATCTCTGATACAATAATCATGATAATAAGGGATAGGGCTTCCATGTCTCTGATACAATAATCATGATAATAAGGGATAGGGCTTCCATGTCTCTGATACAATAATCATGATAATAAGGGATAGGGCTTCCATGTCTCTGATACAATAATCATGATAATAAGGGATAGGGCTTCCATGTCTCTGATACAATAATCATGATAATAAGGGATAGGGCTTCCATGTCTCTGATACAATAATCATGATAATAAGGGATAGGGCTTCCATATCTCTGATACAATAATCATGATAATAAGGGATAGGGCTTCCATATCTCTGATACAATAATCATGATAATAAGGGATAGGGCTTCCATATCTCTGATACAATAATCATGATAATAAGGGATAGGGCTTCCATATCTCTGATACAATAATCATGATAATAAGGGATAGGGCTTCCATATCTCTGATACAATAATCATGATAATAAGGGATAGGGCTTCCATATCTCTGATACAATAATCATGATAACTAGATGGCTACTGTTGCAAGCAACAGACGGATTCCTCCTTTATTAGACGTTCTTCGGAACTGAAGTGTTAAAATCCGAATAAAGAAGATGGAAAAAATAGTAGCTTTAGTGCCTTATTCATTTCAGCAAATGAGTCAAAGGAGCTTATGTCTAATTTGGGACTCTTATTTATTTATCAACAAAATAGAAGAAAAAAATAATAAATACCTTTCATGTTTACGAAAGCTTTAAACTCCATGCTCTATCAATATCAAATCCTTTACAATTACTTTCTCAAAACAGAATTGTACAATGATTTTGCAATGAGATAATTTCTATGAATAGAAAATGACATCAACATGAAAGTACAGATATGTTATGCTACTAAGAAAAAAAAAAGAACAAGAATAAAAGAGTTATCTTTCTTATACTATGTTAAGTTCAAATGTGTGAAGAATAAATAGTATAGGACAAAAAGGTAAATTATACAAGACTAAATGCTTGTTATGACCTTGAGAATGATTATCTAATCTTGAACGAATGTCATGGATGAAGGATAAGTATTGTGATTATTCTCATCACGATTGATTTTAATCTGAGCAACGCTCAATGTCTAATTAATCAAAATCTGTTGTGACCTTGAAATCGAACAAATGACCTTGGGTCAAGGTCATGGTGAAAGGGTTTGATGCAAGGAATATTTGTGTAAAGTTTGAACTCTCAAGGTCAAACAGTCTTTGTTTTATAGAATAAAGTTTGTTGTGACCTTGACAATGAGAATTTGACCTAGGGTGAAGGTCAAGGTGAAAGGGCTGGGCTTAACGATAATATGTATGAAGTTTGAACTCTGAAGGTCAAATAGTCTTTGTTCTATGGGCAAAAGTTTGTTGTGACCTTGAGAATCAAAATTTGACCTTGGGTCAATGTCAAGGTGAAAGAGCTTGGCTTAGCGATAATATGTATGAAGTTTGAACTCTTAAGGTCAAATAGTCTTTGTTCTATAGGCAAAAGTTTGTTTTGGCCTTGAGAATCAAAATTTGACCTTGAAAGTAGGTCAACATTAAATGACTACCTATAAATAACCTACCATCCAAGTTTCAACTCAAATTCTCAAAAATTGTAGAAATTGGCACTGTGCCAATTTAAAGTTCCATTTTTAACTCGATATAGCGCGAAAACCGTAAATATTTTGTCAAGCATGTTAGTGTAAAAAAGTTTGCAAATTTCCCAAAGAACCTTTTAAAACAAATTTCATTCATATCGTACGGTTAGTTTAGGAGTTACAAGAGTTTAAAGATTTGACCTTGGGTGACCTCTAGCGGGGGCATATGTGAACTTTTCGACAACAAAAAAAATTTCAATTGAGATCTTTGTATGTTCTTTCACATGGTACTATTCATTTTATCACATGATGCGGAACTTGTTTGTGAAGTGACCGGAACGATGAGGAGGTAAGAATAATAATAAGAATAATAATAAGAAGAAAGAAAAGACAATACAATAACAGAAAGGATTCCGACGGAATAGTCGGAATCCTTAACTAGATGGCTACTGTTGCAAGCAACAGACGGATTCCTCCTTTATTAGACCTTCCTCGGAAGTGTTAAAATCCGAATAAAGAAGATGAAAAAAAGAATAGTTGCTTTAGTACCTTATTCACTTCAGCAAATGAGTCAAAAGAGCTTATGTCTAACTTGGGACTCTTATCTATTTATCGACAAAAAAGAAGAAAAAGACGATAAATACCTTTCAAGTTTTGGAGAGCTTTAAACTCCTAGATCTATTCTATCCATTTTGAATCCTTTTAAATTACTATCCCAAAAAGAATTGCACAGTGAATTAACAATGAGAAAATTTCTATAAATAGAGAATGACAACAGCATGAAAGTACTGACAAGTAATGCTACTAAGATAAAGAAAGATAACAGAGAACAAGAATAAAAGAGTTATCTATCTTACTATGTAAAGTTCAAATAAGAAGTACTACTTGTGTGAAGAATAAATATTTAAGAACAAAATCCTATCAATCCTACAAGAGTAAATGTTTGTTATGACCCTGAAAAAGTTTATTCGACTTGAACCAAGGTCATGGATGAAATATAAGCATTTTAGTTTATTCTCATCAAGATTTCTTTGCATCTATTCAAAGCTCAATATTTTAACAACAAAAGTCTGTTGTGACCTTGAAATCGAACAAATGACCTTGGGCCAAGGTCAAGGCGAAAGGACTTGATGCAAGGAATATTTGCGTCAAGTTTGAACATTCAAAGTCAAATGGTCTTTTTTCTATAGGAAAAATTTTGTTGTGACCTTGAGAATGAGAATTTGACCTTGGGTCAAGGTCAAGGTGAAAGGGCTTGGACCAATGATTGTATTTATGAAGTTTGAACTGTCAAGGTCAAATAGTCTTCGTTCCATAGGCAAAAGTTTGTTGTGACCTTGAGAATCAAAATTTGACCTTGGGTCAAGGTCAAGATGAAAGAGCGTGGCTTAACGATAATATGTATGAAGTTTGAACTCTGAAGGTCAAATAGTCTTTATTCTATAGGCAAAACTTTGTTGTGACCTTGCTAATAAAAATTTGACCTTGGGTTAAGGTCAAGGTGAAAGAGCTTTGCTAAACGATAGTATGTATGAAGTTTGAACGCTGAAGGTCAAATAATCTTTGTTCTATAGGCAAAAGTATGTTGTGACCTTGAGAATCAAAATTTGACCTTGGGTCAAGGTCAATGTGAAAGAAATTGATTTAATAATATTATGTATGAAGTTTGAACTCTGAAGGTCAAATAGTCTTTGTTCTACAGGCAAAAGTTTGTTGTGACCTTGAGAATGAAAATTTGACCTTGAAAGTAGGTCAACATTAAATGACTACCTATAAGTAACCTAGTATCCAAGTTTCAACTCAAAATCTCAAAAACTGTAGAAATTGGCACTGTGCCAATTTAAAGTTCCATTTTCAACTCGGAATAGCGCGAAAACCGTAAATATTTTATCAAGCATGTAAGCGTATAAAAGTTTACAAATTTCCCAAAGAACATTTTAAAACAAATTTTGTTCAAATCGTACGGTTAATTTAGGAGTTATAAGAGTTTAAAGATTTGAACTTTGATGACCTCTAGCGGGGGCATATGTGAACTTTTCGACGACAAAATTTTTTTACCTCAAGATCTTTATATGCTCTTTCACATGATCCTTTTCGTTTTATCATAAGAAGTGGTACTTTTTTGTACAGTGACTGGAACGATCTGGGGGTAAGAATAATAATAATAATAATAATAAGAATAATAATAAGAATAAAGAAAAGACAATACAATAACAGAAAGGATTCCGACGGAATAGTCGGAATCCTTAATAAAGAAAAGACAATACAATAACAGAAAGGATTCCGACGGAATAGTCGGAATCCTTAATAAGAATAAAGAAAAGACAATACAACTAGATGGCTACTGTTGCAAGCAACAGACGGATTCCTCCTTCATTAGACCTTCCTCGGAACTGAAGTGTTAAAATCCGAAAAAAGAAGATGGAAAAAAGAATGGTTACTTTAGTACCTTATTCACTTCAGCAAATGAGTCAAAGAGCTTATGTCTTATTTGGGACTCTTATTTATTTATCAACAAAATAGAAGAAAAAAAATTAAGTACCTTTCATCTTTACGAAAGCTTTAAACTCCATGCTCTATGGAAAGTAATCCTTTACAGTTACTTTCTCTAAACAGAATTGCACAATGATTTTGCAATGAGATAATTTCTATTAATAGAAAATGACAACAACATGAAAGTACAGATATGTAATGTTACAAAGAAAAAAAAAAGAAACAGAGAACAAGAATAAAAGAGTTATCTTTCTTATACTATGTTAAGTTCAAATAAGAAGGACTACTTGTGTGATGAATAAATAGTATAGGACAAAAAGTGTAAATTCTACAAGAGTAAATGATTGTTAAGACCTTGAGAATGATTATTTGGCCTTTAACCAATGTCATGGATGAAATCTAAGTATTGTGATTATTCTCATCACGATTGATTTTAAACTGAGCAAAGCTCAATATCTTATTAGCCAAAGTCAGTTGTGACCTTGAAATCAAACAAATGACCTTGGGTCAAGGTCATGATGAAAGATGTTTGATGCAGAGAATCTTTGTGTAAAGTTTGAACTCTCAAGGTCAAACAGTCTTTGTTTTATAGACTAAAGTTTGTTGTGACCTTGAAAATCAAAATTTGACCTTGGGTCAAGGCCAAGGTGAAAGAGCTGGACCCAAGCATGATATGTATATAGTATGAACTCTGAAGGTCAAATAGTCTTTGTTTTGTAGGGAAAAGTTACTGTGACCTTTAGAATGAGAATTTGACCTTGGGTCAAGGTCAAAGTGAAAGAGCATGACTGAACAATTATTTGTCTGAAGTTTAAACTCTGAAGGTCAAATTGTCTTTGTTCTATAGGCGAAAATTTGTTGTGACCTTGAGAATCAGAATTAGGGTCAAGGTCAAGGTGAAAGAGCTTGGTTTAATGATATTATGTATAAAGATTAAACTCTGCAGGTCTAATAGTCTTTATTCTATAGGCAAAAGTTTGTTGTGACCTTGAGAATCAAAATTTGACCTTGAGTCAAGGTCATTGTGAAAGAGCTTGGTTTAACGATATTATGTATGAAGTTTGAACTTTGAATGTCTAATAGTCTTTATTCTATAGGCAAAAGTTTGTTGTGACCTTGAAAATCAGAATTTGACCTTGGGTCGAGGTCAAGGTGAAAGAGCTTGGTTTAATGATATTATGTATGAAGTTTGAACTCTGCAGGTCTAATAGTCTTTAGTCTATAGGCAAAAGTTTGTTGTGACCTTGAGAATCAAAATTTGACCTTGGGTCAAGGTCAATGTGAAAGAGCTTGGTTTAACGATATTATGTTTGAAGTTTGAACTCTGAAGGTCAAATAGTCTTTGTTCTACAGGCAAAAGTTTGTTGTGACCTTGAGAATGAAAATTTGACCTTGAAAGTAGGTCAACATTAAATTACTAGCTATAAGTAACCTAGTATCCAAGTTTCAACTCAAAATCTCAAAAACTGTAGAAATTGGCACTGTGCCAATTTAAAGTTCCATTTTCAACCTGGAATAGCACGAAAACCGTAAATATTTTATCGAGCATGTAAGCGTATAAAAGTTTACAAATTTCCCAAAGAACATTTTAAAACAAATTTCGTTCAAATCGTACGGTTAGTTTAGGAGTTATAAGAGTTTAAAGATTTGAACTTTGATGACCTCTAGCGGGGGCATATGTGAACTTTTCGACGACAAAATTTTTTTACCTCAAGATCTTTATATGCTCTTTCACATGATCCTTTTTGTTTTATCATAAGAAGTGGTACTTTTTTGTACAGTGACTGGAACGATCTGGGGGTAAGAATAATAATAATAATAATAATAAGAATAATAATAAGAACTAGATGGCTACTGTTGCAAGCAACAGACGGATTCCTCCTTTCTTAGACCTTCCTCGGAACTGAATCGTTAAAATCCGAATAAAGAAGATGGAAAACAGAAAAGTTGCTTTAGTACCTTATTCACTTCAGCAAATGGGTCAAAAGAGCTTATGTCTAGTTTGGGACTCTTATTTATTTATCAACAAAATAGAAGAAATAGAATTAAATACCTTTCATTTTTACAAAAGCTTTAAACTCCATGCTTTATCATTATCAAATCCTTTACAATTACTTTCTCAAAACAGAATTGCACAATGATTTCGCAATGAAATAATTTCTATTAATAGAAAATGACAACAACATGAAAGTACATCATGTACAGATATGTAATGCTACTAAGAAAAAAAACAGAGAACAAGAATAAAAGAGTTATCTTTCTTATACTATGGTAAGTTCACATAATAGGACTACTTGTGTGAAGAATAAATAGTATAGGACAAAAAGTGTAAATTCTACAAGAGTAAATGATTGTTAAGACCTTGAGAATGATTATTTGGCCTTTAACCAATGTCATGGATGAAAGCTAAGTATTGTGATTATTCTCATCACGATTGATCTTAATCTGAGCAAAGCTCAATATCTAATCAACCAAAGTCAGTTGTGACCTTGAAATCAAACAAATGACCTTGGGTCAAGGTCATGATGAAAGAGTTTAATGCAAGGAATATTTGTGTAAAGTTTGAACTGTCAAGGTCAAACAGTCTTTGTTTTATAGACTATGTTTGTTGTGACCTTGAAAATCAGAATTTGACCTTGGGTCAAGGTCAAGGTGAAATAGCTGGGCCCAAGCATGATATATATAAGGTATGAACTCAGAAGGTCAAGTAGTATTTGTTTTGTAGGGAAAAGTTGCTGTGACCTTGAGAATGAGAATTTGACCATGGGTCAAGGTCAAAGTGAAAGAGCATGATTGAACATATATTTGAATGAAGTTTAAACTCTTAAGGTCAAATAGTCTTTGTTCTATAGGCAAAATTTGTTGTGACCTTGAGAATCAGAATTTGACCTTGGGTCAAGGTCAAAGTGAAAGAGCTTGGTTTAATGATATTATGTATGAAGTTTGAACTTCTGATGTCTAATAGTCTTTGTTCTATAGGCAAAAGTTTGTTGTGACCTTGAGAATCAAAATTTGACCTTGGGTCAAAGTCAAGGTGAAAGAGCTTGGTTTGGTGATATCATGTATGAAGTTTGAACTCTGCAGGTATAATAGTCTTTGTTCTATAGGCAAAAGTTTGTTGTGACCTTGAGAATCAAAATTTGACCTTGGGTCAAGGACAGTGTGAAAGAGCTTGGTTTAAAGATATTATGTATGAAGTTTGAACTCTGAAGGTCAAATAGTCTTTGTTCTACAGGCAAAAGTTTGTTGTGACCTTGAGAATGAAAATTTGACCTTGAAAGTAGGTCAATATTAAATGACTACCTATAAGTAACCTAGTACCCAACTTTCAACTCAAAATCTCAAAAACTGTAGAAATTGGCACTGTGCCAATTTAAAGTTCCATTTTCAACTCGGAATAGCGCGAAAACCGTAAATATTTTATCGAGCATGTAAGCGTATAAAAGTTTACAAATTTCCCAAAGAACATTTTAAAACAAATTTTGTTTAAATCGTACGGTTAGTTTAGGAGTTATAAGAGTTTAAAGATTTGAACTTCGATGACCTCTAGCGGGGGCATATGTGAACTTTTCGACGACAAAATTTTTTTACCTCAAGATCTTTATATGCTCTTTCACATGATACTTTTCGTTTTATCATAAGAAGTGGTACTTTTTTGTACAGTCACTGGAACGATCTGGGGGTAAGAATAATAATAATAATAATAATAAGAATAACTAGATGGCTACTGTTGCAAGCAACAGACGGATTCCTCCTTCATTAGACCTTCCTCGGAACTGAAGTGTTAAAATCCGAAAAAAGAAGATGGAAAAAAGAATGGTTACTTTAGTACCTTATTCACTTCAGCAAATGAGTCAAAGAGCTTATGTCTTATTTGGGACTCTTATTTATTTATCAACAAAATAGAAGAAAAAAAATTAAGTACCTTTCATCTTTACGAAAGCTTTAAACTCCATGCTCTATGGAAAGTAATCCTTTACAATTACTTTCTCTAAACAGAATTGCACAATGATTTTGCAATGAGATAATTTCTATTAATAGAAAATGACAACAACATGAAAGTACAGATATGTAATGTTACAAAGAAAAAAAAAAAGAAACAGAGAACAAGAATAAAAGAGTTATCTTTCTTATACTATGTTAAGTTCAAATAAGAAGGACTACTTGTGTGATGAATAAATAGTATAGGACAAAAAGTGTAAATTCTACAAGAGTAAATGATTGTTAAGACCTTGAGAATGATTATTTGGCCTTTAACCAATGTCATGGATGAAATCTAAGTATTGTGATTATTCTCATCACGATTGATTTTAAACTGAGCAAAGCTCAATATCTTATTAGCCAAAGTCAGTTGTGACCTTGAAATCAAACAAATGACCTTGGGTCAAGGTCATGATGAAAGATGTTTGATGCAGAGAATCTTTGTGTAAAGTTTGAACTCTCAAGGTCAAACAGTCTTTGTTTTATAGACTAAAGTTTGTTGTGACCTTGAAAATCAAAATTTGACCTTGGGTCAAGGCCAAGGTGAAAGAGCTGGACCCAAGCATGATATGTATATAGTATGAACTCTAAAGGTCAAATAGTCTTTGTTTTGTAGGGAAAAGTTACTGTGACCTTTAGAATGAGAATTTGACCTTGGGTCAAGGTCAAAGTGAAAGAGCATGACTGAACAATTATTTGTCTGAAGTTTAAACTCTGAAGGTCAAATTGTCTTTGTTCTATAGGCGAAAATTTGTTGTGACCTTGAGAATCAGAATTAGGGTCAAGGTCAAGGTGAAAGAGCTTGGTTTAATGATATTATGTATAAAGATTAAACTCTGCAGGTCTAATAGTCTTTATTCTATAGGCAAAAGTTTGTTGTGACCTTGAGAATCAAAATTTGACCTTGAGTCAAGGTCATTGTGAAAGAGCTTGGTTTAACGATATTATGTATGAAGTTTGAACTTTGAATGTCTAATAGTCTTTATTCTATAGGCAAAAGTTTGTTGTGACCTTGAAAATCAGAATTTGACCTTGGGTCGAGGTCAAGGTGAAAGAGCTTGGTTTAATGATATTATGTATGAAGTTTGAACTCTGCAGGTCTAATAGTCTTTATTCTATAGGCAAAAGTTTGTTGTGACCTTGAGAATCAAAATTTGACCTTGGGTCAAGGTCAATGTGAAAGAGCTTGGTTTAACGATATTATGTTTGAAGTTTGAACTCTGAAGGTCAAATAGTCTTTGTTCTACAGGCAAAAGTTTGTTGTGACCTTGAGAATGAAAATTTGACCTTGAAAGTAGGTCAACATTAAATTACTAGCTATAAGTAACCTAGTATCCAAGTTTCAACTCAAAATCTCAAAAACTGTAGAAATTGGCACTGTGCCAATTTAAAGTTCCATTTTCAACCTGGAATAGCACGAAAACCGTAAATATTTTATCGAGCATGTAAGCGTATAAAAGTTTACAAATTTCCCAAAGAACATTTTAAAACAAATTTCGTTCAAATCGTACGGTTAGTTTAGGAGTTATAAGAGTTTAAAGATTTGAACTTTGATGACCTCTAGCGGGGGCATATGTGAACTTTTCGACGACAAAATTTTTTTACCTCAAGATCTTTATATGCTCTTTCACATGATCCTTTTTGTTTTATCATAAGAAGTGGTACTTTTTTGTACAGTGACTGGAACGATCTGGGGGTAAGAATAATAATAATAATAATAATAAGAATAATAATAAGAATAAAGAAAAGACAATACAATAACAGAAAGGATTCCGACGGAATAGTCGGAATCCTTAATAATAAGAATAAAGAAAAGACAATACAATAACAGAAAGGATTCCGACGGAATAGTCGGAATCCTTAATAAAGAAAAGACAATACAATAACAGAAAGGATTCCGACGGAATAGTCGGAATCCTTAATAAGGGATAGGGCTTCCATATCTCTGATACAATAATCATGATAATAAGGGATAGGACTTCCATATCTCTGATACAATAATCATGATAATAAGGGATAGGGCTTCCATATCTCTGATACAATTGCTTGAGACAAGACCTCTAGGATTGTACCAAATTTGACCTAATGACTTGGAGTCATGAAACTGATTTTGAATGGAGTATGACTAAAGTGGGTACAACCTCAATATCAGAAATATTCAACCATATGCACAACACAACAAGTGACAAAACTTTCATCTTGCTTCATATTCTGTTTAGGAACTTGATAAGTTGATAATGTTTTATCTGAATAAAATGTTTCTCATGTTCACTTTTTTGCACCGTTTGCCGTTTCATGCTTTAGTGTAGAGGATGAAACCTTCCCTTACGGTGCTACATTAAGATACTAGACCTTGGACCGTGTTACAATCATTCATTACACGGCTTTGCACCCTAGTGACATTGTACTTTTGACTTTGATAAAAGAGAATCTGATCAATTCAAGAATGCAGATTGCATGAAGTTCTTTGTTAGAAGAAAAAAGAAGTGTCCAAATCTGCTGTAAGAAAGCAGCCTTCTATATGTAGATCTACAAGACCATATTACAGTATCTACGGCAAAAACATACTCACAAAATAAACAACAGACACCACACACAAAACAGACAGACATACGGGACAAACAAGGACAGTGAATTCATTGTAATCATTACAAAATGACCAACAATCAATATGTATTGTGCGCTATATTTCTCTGTTTGCCAATTAGCTGAAATGATGACCCTATATACATTATGGACAGTATTCTGTACTGTGTGATAATGCTTTACCGGATTCTGATCAGCATTCTGGTATTACATCCCTTTGGTTAACCCTCAATTTATGAATATACCCTATAGGAACATTTGACCATCTTTAAATACTTTAATTCTGACTTATAACCATTTTAACTGAAGTTGTTTTCAAGGTACAGCTGTCATATCTTATATACAATTAAAGGATATAGAGAGAAACATGCCTCTAAGTTTTACAGTTCACTTTTAGCAAAGTGAGATTCATGTATACCAGAGAACATGCATTGAAATCATGGATAGAAGTTTCCTAAGCTTGGTGTCTTTCTTGCAGTAAAGGATTTCCTTGACAAATGCTCTTAAGATATTGAACTCAATAGACCTTTTCACATTATCTGAGGAACTGAATTTGAAGCTCTGCTCTGGGGGACAAACGATAGATTCAACATGCACTAGTGACATCATTTGATTGTTCTAAGAAGTTTTGTGGAAACAAAGGAAACACAATTTCGTGCAAAACTTTTTAGAACAGTCAAATGACGTCACTGATGAATGCTCAATCTAATAATTGTCCCCAGAACTGAGCTTCAAATTCAGTATCTCAGATAATGTGAAAAGGTCTATACTTTGGATTTACTTGTCATGGAAATATTTATAGGCTATGCATTTTTCAAAAAAAGTAAGAAGAATGTCATATTAATATATAGACTGTGCATTTTATAAAAAAAAAGAAAGTAGAATGTACTGTTGTAACCTTTTGAGGTCTGCACCATTTGCCGTTTCATGCTTTAGTATAGAGGATGAAACCTTCCCTTAAGGTGCTACATTAAGATACTAGACCTTGGACCGTGTTACAATCATCTGTTACATGGCTTTGCACCCTAGTGACATTGTACTCTTTATTTTGATGACAACCTCTATGATGTTCTTCGATATGAAATTATGAATTAGGAGTGGATCATCAACAGTAATTACAACAGAGCATCAAAACACAAGACTGAAACAAACAATAAAAACCACACAAAACCACAACACCCACAAACAGCCAGACATACTGACAACACTGAATATTTCAACATAAAGTGAAATATGAATGAAATGAACTGAATATACATATATGTAATCTTTTACTTTTCTGTATTACTTTTATAAAGGTCAATCAACATGAATTGTCAGCTTAATTTCTTTGTTTTCCAATTAGCTGAAATGATGACCCTTTTTACATCATGGACAGTATTCTATACTGTGTGATAATGCTTTACCGGATTCTGATCAGCATACTGGTATTTCATAATCTCTTCATTGTTATACATTGAATTAAATTATTAGAGCCCTGCATGATCATTTTTGAGCCCCGATAACATAATAATAAAAGGATCAAGAGAGGAGCATGCCTATAAATGTTAAATCTGATTTAAGAATATTTAATTATCTAGACTCTTCTTAGTAACAATTTGACCAGTTTTTGAGGTTGAGTTTTGCGTTCAGATTACCAGAGAAAATGCATTGAGATTAAGGATGAAAACTCCCTTGTGGACAGGCTTGGCCTCTTTCATATAATGCCATTTCACTTTTTCTGACAGCATGGGATTTTCATTTGATAAAGACTATTGAGTTGGGAATCACTGTACTGTGCCTTGGATATGCTTGTTATGTGAACATGTATACTTTCTGCATTTAATAAAAGAATTAAGTTGGACAAAAGATTATTCCTTGAGGTCTGCACCATTTGCCGTTTCATGCTTTAGTATAGAAGATGAAACCTTCCCTTAAGGTGCTACATTAAGACACTAGACCTTGGACTGTGTTACAATCATTTGTTGCACGGCTTTGCACCCTAGTGACATTTTACTTTTAACTTTGATTATAAGGGAATTAGATACATGTTATAGTTTCTCATGGAGTTGTAGGATAAAGGGCAAGGGGCGGTAAGGGACTTCCTAGGCCCAAAATCGTTGTTAATTCCGAATATTTAAAAATATTGAAATTGATACTGAATTTGATTAAAGAAAGCTTGTCTTCAATAGGTTCAACTTAAAAAATGTTCGATTTCATTTTTTTCATTAGAGTTATCCCCCTTTGAAATCACCTATGAAACCGGAAATGAACAAAAAATCAATAAATTTTCGCTTTTGATGGCGAAATTAGACTTGGCCACATGAAAACAACAAGTTCATATTTTTTCTATATATCCGTACAAGTATTTTGTAAATGTTGTAAAAGTATGAATCTGTTGTTTTCATGTGGCCACATAGAAAACAGAAGGAAATCAATTACTGTTACCAAGAGATCGGGTCTTTTTGGAAACAGAAAAACACCTTTAACTTCTTTAATACAGGAAGAATTTGAGTCAAATCGATATAATTTAATAGATTTTGTTTTGTTCTTAATGATGATATTGATTATTTATTCTTACATGCACGAAATCAAATAATACCGACAAAAATGTCTTTCAAATGTGTATTTTCCTCGTAACGTAAACGACTTTCAAGACCATAGAATGACGTCATACTGAATATATGACGTCATATATGTTCGTGACATTGATTTTGCTTGTATTTTGCGAAAAATATTTTAAAGTCAAAGTCATCATATCATATACGTATTTAAAAATCGAAATGACAGAGTATGTCTAAAAGGATACAGCAGGTATAAAATAAAATATTTCAAAATAAGATAAATAATCCTGTACAAACGAAAAAGAAAAAAAAACTCCCAAAAAAACTAAATCAAACAACATCACCCCCCCCCCCCCCTCCCAAATCACACACGAAAGTCAACCACAACAAACTTAACGATTAAATGAAGATGTCAAGTACACCCCATCTTTTCAGAAAAAAAAAAGAAAAAAAAAAAAAGGAGAAAAGTCCGACTGGACGTTTAATATGACAAACCCTTCTTTCACATGAAGAGCAATTTTGACTTTAGTATAAATATATCATGAAGAACACAACATATATGTAATTTATCTAATTTTGACACTGGAATATAATTTATTTCAATATTGAGAAATTATGGTCATGTAAAATTTACACCGCCGCGTATGATTTGCCGTCGATGAGATGTTCTTATTTTTTTCAAATTGGGAAAAATATCTGCCATGTCTCAATTTCGACTGAGAAATATCCTTTAAATTTTATTGAACATATTTTATAGAAAATTTATTGTCAATAACGAAAATTATCCAAACGAATACAGCGCATACAGTATATATAAAAATTATATTTTTAACCTGAATAGCGATTTTACGGTAACGGACATTCTGCGAGTACATAAATACCGATTGTATATTGTTCACGCCTTGTAAATAAATCCTTCACAGTAGCACATTCTGTATCTTCATATTTTTTCCTTCATTTCTTTTTTCAATGATGTAAATCTAAATCATTAAAAGTGCAATCCAAGGAATGTGTACATGTATACATAAAAAATAAAGAACAACCGAAATATAGACGCATCCTAATTTGGGGAGATTTTGACATACAATGTATATTGATAATTTCAGTCGGTAAAAATCAATGCGTTTAGAAAGTAGGAAATATCCCTACTAATGTGGTTATTTTACAGGGACATGTATAAAAATTTTATTACAAACAGCGAAACGTACATACTGAATGATGTAAGCAACAGGAATTATTGAGAACTGGAAGGTATTGTAGGTGGCGCTATGATAAAATTATTAACCTTTGAATTTTTTAATCGATTCTTTTTCTGTGTAAAAACAACATAAATGTAATGTAATTATATAAACATGCAGTTGCGGTTGTTCTTAAAAAAGAGATAAAAACCAAGAAAAACCTTATTATTATGATTAAAGAATGACTTGCAAGTGATACTGTAACCAGCGATCAATCCGATGCCCATGCGTATTTAATTTTTTTTTTTATAAAGGCCCTGTCACACCTTCACTTTTTTGGCCAACACACGAGTAACGACCTTCAACATGCTGGCGAACGTCGAGGAAATTTCACAATGAAGCAACGTTCTCAACGCGCGCGTGGCGACCGTGTAGCGCATCAAAAAGGTTGCGAGGTAATTCTTGATAATGACGAGCAGTACCTAGCGAGCCGAAGGATTTCTTCAATATAAAAAAAGATTTCTATTAGAAAAGGTAGTTGACCACCAAAAGAGGGAATCGATGCCCACTCGTACCCCTCTAAATGCAGATGAATCAGATGAGACCAAAAAAAAAAAAATGATTTTACACGGGAAGAGGGGGTGGGGACTAAAATACAGTGTAGGATCTGGTGGGTTACCGGAAATACACATACCTTTTATGCCTTGGTTAAAAGTATCATAATCACATTAATATCATTTATTGTAAGATTTCAAAAAGTCAACAAAGGGGTGCCCAAGTTACCCCTCATTATATTATATTGAAATCTACCAAGTACATGCATGTTTATATTATATCGTGATATTGATAGCGCTCATATGAACACATTTAACTATCGTTTTCTCCTTTTTCGTAACAAGTTGCAGCTTCAAAACTTTACATAAAAATTTAGATTATTTAAAGATGTTTTTTATCATTCAATTGCACAAAAAACTGAGGCTAAGTAGCCTAAATAGTGTTTGAATATAGCAGCATGTTACCTACAGACAACGTTAAATTACAATGTGATCGTAACGCCATATGACGTCAAAATCAGTGTAACATATAGCTGACCATCCTGGTTTCAAATTAGTGTAGAATTGCAACCGAATGTCGGATTCTCAAAATTTAAATTGATTTATACTCTGTATTTCTTGTATTTTCAATGCTCAATGTTTCTCCGAGTTTTGAGATTGGGCTGATTTTGGCCCTTACCGCCCCTTGCCCTTTGAGCAAGATCACTTTTCTGTGACAACAGCAGAAAACACACATGAAACAGACATCCCACAAAACCACCACCACAAACAGCCAGAGACAAGAAACAGACACCCCACAAACAGCCAGCGACAAGAAACAGACACCCCACAAACAGCCAGAGAAAGAAACAGTCACCCCATAAAACCATCACCACAAACAGCCAGAGACAAGAAACAGGCACCCCACACAACCACCACCACAAACAGCCAGAGACAAGAAACAGGCACCCCACAAACAGCCAGAGACAAGATACAGGCACCCCACAAAACCATCACCACAAACAGCCAGAGACAAGAAACAGACACCCCACAAAACCATCACCACAAACAGCCAGAGACAAGAAACAGGCACCCCACAAAACCACCACCACAAACAGCCAGAGACAAGAAACAGGCACCCCACGAAACCACCACCACAAACAGCCAGAGACAAGAAACAGGCACCCCACAAAACCATCACCACAAACAGCCAGAGACAAGAAACAGGCACCCCACAAAACCATCACCACAAACAGCCAGAGACAAGAAACAGGCACCCCACAAAACCACCACCACAAACAGACAGAGACAAGAAACAGGCACCCCACAAAACCATCACCACAAACAGCCAGAGACCAGAAACAGACACCCCACAAAACCATCACCACAAACAGACAGAGACAAGAAACAGACACCCCACAAAACCACCACCACAAACAGACAGAGACAAGAAACAGGCACCCCACAAAACCATCACCACAAACAGCCAGAGACAAGAAACAAGCACCCCACAAAACCATCACCACAAACAGCCAGAGACAAGAAACAGGCACCCCACAAAACCACCACCACAAACAGACAGAGACAAGAAACAGGCACCCCACAAAACCATCACCACAAACAGCCAGAGACCAGAAACAGAAACCCCACAAAACCATCACCACAAACAGACAGAGACAAGAAACAGACACCCCACAAAACCACCACCACAAACAGACAGAGACAAGAAACAGGCACCCCACAAAACCATCACCACAAACAGCCAGAGACAAGAAACAGGCACCCCACAAAACCATCACCACAAACAGACAGAGACAAGAAACAGGCACCCCACAAAACCACCACAAACAGACAGAGACAAGAAACAGGCTCCCCACAAAACCACCACCACAAACAGACAGAGACAAGAAACAGGCACCCCACAAAACCACCACCACAAACAGCCAGAGACAAGAAACAAACAACCCACAAAACCACCACCACAAACAGCCAGAGTCAAGAAACAGGCACCCCACAAAACAACCACCACAAACAGTCAGAGACAAGAAACAGGCACCCTACAAAACCACCATCATAAACAGCCAGAGACAAGAAACAGACACCCCACAAAACCATCACCACAAACAGCCAGAGACAAGAAACAGGCACCCCACAAAACCACCACCACAAACAGCCAGAGACAAGAAACAGACACCCCACAAAACCATCACAACAAACAGCCAGAGACAAGAAACAGACACCCCACAGCCAGAGACAACAAACAGACACCCCACAAAACCACCACAACAAACAGACAGAGACATGAAACAGACACCCCACAAAACCACCACCACAAACAGCCAGAGACAAGAAACAGACACCCCACTAAACCATCACCATAAACAGCCAGAGACAAGAAACAGGCACCCAACAAACAGCAAGAGACAAGAAACAGGCACCCCACAAACAGCCAGAGACAAGAAACAGGCACCCCACAAACAGCCAGAGACAAGAAACAGACACCCCACAAACAGCCAGAGACAAGAAACAGACACCCCACTAAACCACCACCACAAACAGCCAGAGACAAGAAACAGGCACCCCACAAACAGCCAGAGACAAGAAACAGGCACCCAACAAACAGCCAGAGACAAGAAACAGACACCCCACAAAACAACCACAACAAACAGACAGAGACAAGAAACAGGTACCCCACAAAACTATCACCACAAACAGCCAGAGACAAGAAACAGACACCCCACAAAACCATCACCACAAACAGCCAGAGACAAGAAACAGGCACCCCACAAAACCACCACCACAAACAGACAGAGACAAGAAACAGGCACCCCACAAAACCACCACCACAAACAGCCAGAGACGAGAAACAGGCACCCCACAAAACCACCACCACAAACAGCCAGAGACAAGAAACAGGCACCCCACAAAACCACCACCATAAACAGCCAGAGACAAGAAACAGGTACCCCACAAAACTATCACCACAAACAGCCAGAGACAAGAAACAGACACCCCACAAAACCATCACCACAAACAGCCAGAGACAAGAAACAGGCACCCCACAAAACCACCACCACAAACAGACAGAGACAAGAAACAGGCACCCCACAAAACCACCACCACAAACAGCCAGAGACAAGAAACAGGCACCCCACAAAACCACCACCACAAACAGCCAGAGACAAGAAACAGGCACCCCACAAAACCACCACCACAAACAGACAGAGACAAGAAACAAACAGTTAAGTTTGATTTGGATGAGATGTCCATGATTTTACAAAAATATACATATGTGTTATATGGAATTATCTGTATAACAGTGTGGTGGGGAAATATACGTGTAGTAGAGATCAATTAACATCAGTGTTGGAAAAATTTCTGTGTTAGCCAATTAGCTGAAATGATGACCCTATATACATTATGGACAGTATTCTGTACTGTGTGATAATGCTTTACCGGATTCTGATCAGCATACTGGCATTTCATAATCCCTATATTATGAAACTAGGAATTCCTTTTCTGTTAATTTGACCAACTTTAAACCCATTCACTCTGATGCTTAACTGATGTAGCATTTTCAAGGTTTGTGTATATACAAAAAGGGATAGAGAGAGGAACATGCCTATCAATTTTAATTTGAAAGATAAGCGTCAACCATTAGCAAATGCAGATATCAGACAAGATGACAAGAGAGCATGAGGAATCGTGGATAGAGGCTTCCTGAGCTTAGCCTCATATATCTGATGCCTTCCTAACAGAAAGGGATTTTAATTTGACTAGTGCTCTAAAGATGTTGAACTCAATACTTTTGATTTGCTTGTCATTTGAATATTTATACACCATGCATTTTATGATTAGTATGCCTTTTGAGATTGCACCACTTGCCGTTTCATGCTTTGGTATAGAGGATGAAACCTTCCCTTAAGGTGCTACATTAACATACTAGACCTTGGACCGTGTTACAATCATTTGTTACATGGCTTTGCACCCTAGTGACATTGTTTCCATTTATTTTGATAAAATAGAATTAGATCCATTTAAAAAAAATTAAATGGTGTTCTAAATTTATGAATAATGTGCAGATTTACATGTCAGACCATGTTATGGTGACCACAGCAGAACACACACAAAATAAAACAAAATAACGGACACCACACAAAACAACCAAACCAACAAACAGCCAGAGACAATGCAGATAACAAGAACACTGAATTTTGCAACAAAACATGTAATCCTTATGAAATGACCAACAATCAACATCTATTTTCAACTGAATTTCTTTGTCTTCCAATTAGCTGAAATGATGACCCTATATACATTATGGACAGTATTCTGTATTGTGTGATAATGCTTTACCGGATTCTGATCAGCATACTGGCATTTCATAATCCCTATATTATGAAACTAGGAATTCCTTTTCTGTTAATTTGACCAACTTTAAACCCTTTCACTGTGATGCTTAACTGATGTAGCATTTTCAAGGTTTGTGTATATACAAAAAGGGATAGAGAGAGGAACATGCCTATCAATTTTAATTTGAAAGATAAGCGTCAACCATTAGCAAATGCAGATATCAGACAAGATGACAAGAGAGCATGAGGAATCGTGGATAGAGGCTTCCTGAGCTTAGCCTCATATATCTGATGCCTTCCTGACAGAAAGGGATTTTAATTTGACTAATGCTCTAAAGATGTTGAACTCAATACTTTTGATTTGCTTGTCATTTGAATATTTATACACCATGCATTTTATGATTAGTATGCCTTTTGAGATTGCACCACTTGCCGTTTCATGCTTTGGTATGGAGGATGAAACCTTCCCTTAAGGTGCTACATTAACATACTAGACCTTGGACCGTGTTACAATCATTTGTTACATGGCTTTGCACCCTAGTGACATTGTTTCCATTTATTTTGATAAAATAGAATTAGATCCATTTAAAAAAAATTAAATGGTGTTCTAAATTTATGAATAATGTGCAGATTTACATGTCAGACCATGTTATGGTGACCACAGCAGAACACACACAAAATAAAACAAAATAACGGACACCACACAAAACAACCAAACCAACAAACAGCCAGAGACAATGCAGATAACAAGAACACTGAATTTTGCAACAAAACATGTAATCCTTATGAAATGACCAACAATCAACATCTATTTTCAACTGAATTTCTTTGTCTTCCAATTAGCTGAAATGATGACCCTATATACATTATGGACAGTATTCTGTACTGTGTGATAATGCTTTACCGGATTCTGATCAGGTTGTTGACATATTATCTCTACTCTTTTAACAAGTTTATTAGTAGAACCATGCAACTTTATGTAATGAAACAACCCCTATAGGAATCCCCTTTTCTGTCCATTTGACCATCTTTAAACGCATAACTGAAGTTGTTTTCAAAATACAGATTTGAAAATGGAAAGAAAGAGGAACATATGTATGAATTTTAAATTTTCAAAGATCTGTGTAAACCGATAGAAAAGATATCAGATAAGATTATCAGAGAAGATGCATTGAAATTATACATAGACGCTTTCTAAGCTTGGCCTCTTCTGTCTGATAAATTTCGGACAGTAAAGGGGTAAAGATGTTGAACTCAATACTTTGGATTTACTTGTAATTTGAATTTTTTTAAACACCATGCATTTTATAAAAAAAGATAATCAAGAATGTCCTATTGAATTAACTTTTGAGGTATGCACCATTTGCCTTTTCATGCTTTGGTATAGAGGATGAAACCTTCCCTTAAGGTGCTACATTAACTTACTAGACCTTGGACCGTGTTACAATCATTTGTTACACGCCTTTGCACCCTAGTGACATTGTAATTTTGATTAAAGGTATTCATATTCATGAAGGAAAAACAACTGATAGCATGTTATGAATAAGGAGAAGTACTGTTTAACATGCCCATTCAAGGCCAAAATAAACAATGAACATCACACAAAACAAGTATACTAACAAACAGCCAAATACAATGAGAAAACATGATCAGTGAACTTTGAAACTTAAACTTGAAATTCTAATGCATTGACCTACAATCAACATTTATTATCCGCTATATTCCTTTGTTTTCCAATTAGCTGAAATGATGACCATTTATTCATTATGGACAGTATTCTATACTGTGTGATAATGCTTTACCGGATTCTGATCAGCATTCGAGTATATCATCATCACATATTCATGTGACTGTACGTGCTTGAAAACATGTCAATATGAGAACCCTATCACTTTTCTGTCCATTTGACCATGTGTTAATAATTTGATTCTACATAAACATAGCTTTAAGAAGGTACATTTTTCATATTTTATATACAATTTACCAACCAACAAACAGCCAGAGACAATGCAGATAACAAGAACACTGAATTTTGCAACAGAACATGTAATCCTTATGAAATGACCAACAATCAACATCTATTTTCAACTGAATTTCTTTGTCTTCCAATTAGCTGAAATGATGACCCTATATACATTATGGACAGTATTCTGTACTGTGTGATAATGCTTTACCAGATTCTGATCAGGTTGTTGACATATTATCTCTACTCTTTTAACAAGTTTATTAGTAGAACCATGCAACTTTATGTAATGAAACAACCCCTATAGGAATCCCCTTTTCTGTCCATTTGACCATCTTTAAACGCATAACTGAAGTTGTTTTCAAAATACAGATTTGAAAATGGAAAGAAAGAGGAACATATGTATGAATTTTAAATTTTCAAAGATCTGTGTAAACCGATAGAAAAGATATCAGATAAGATTATCAGAGAAGATGCATTGAAATTATACATAGACGCTTTCTAAGCTTGGCCTCTTCTGTCTGATAAATTTCGGACAGTAAAGGGGTAAAGATGTTGAACTCAATACTTTGGATTTACTTGTAATTTGAATTTTTTTAAACACCATGCATTTTATAAAAAAAGATAATCAAGAATGTCCTATTGAATTAACTTTTGAGGTATGCACCATTTGCCTTTTCATGCTTTGGTATAGAGGATGAAACCTTCCCTTAAGGTGCTACATTAACTTACTAGACCTTGGACCGTGTTACAATCATTTGTTACACGCCTTTGCACCCTAGTGACATTGTAATTTTGATTAAAGGTATTCATATTCATGAAGGAAAAACAACTGATAGCATGTTATGAATAAGGAGAAGTACTGTTTAACATGCCCATTCAAGGCTAAAATAAACAATGAACATCACACAAAACAAGTATACTAACAAACAGCCAAATACAATGAGAAAACATGATCAGTGAACTTTGAAACTTAAACTTGAAATTCTAATGCATTGACCTACAATTAACATTTATTATCCGCTATATTCCTTTGTTTTCCAATTAGCTGAAATGATGACCATTTATTCATTATGGACAGTATTCTATACTGTGTGATAATGCTTTACCGGATTCTGATCAGCATTCTAGTATATCATCATCACATATTCATGTGACTGTACGTGCTTGAAAACATGTCAATATGAGAACCCTATCACTTTTCTGTCCATTTGACCATGTGTTAATAATTTGATTCTACATAAACATAGCTTTAAGAAGGTACATTTTTCATATTTTATATACAATTCAAGGATATACCAAGACAGGATCATGCCTGAACATTTTTAAGTTCAAAGATCAATGTTAGACTTGCTATAAAGATCATAGATCATCAGAGAACATGCATGCTAATTCTGGCTTTAAGAAAACTGAAAACTTTTTAGGTATGGATTTCATTATTATGCAGGGAAAGGCCTGATAGATTAAGAAAGTGTTTCGTCAAAGCCAAAATCTCAAATGCAGCAAGGCTCTCTTTGATACACTGAGCCCCAAGACTCTTTTTATGTTATTGAAATGTTATGGGATGATAAATCTGTAAACTTTTGGTATTTGCACCATTTGCCGTTTCATGCTTTAGTTTAGAGGATGAAACCTTCCCTTATGGTGCTACATCAACATACTAGACCTTGGACTGTGTTACAATCATTTGTTACACAGCTTTGCACCCTAGTGATATTTTACTATTGTTGATAGAATCTATTTCATACTTTGCTGTACATACACATACCCTATGATATTGATCTCTGAAATGGCTTGTAACCTTAACCAATGTCAGATGGTCTAGTCATGTCACATCTACCAGACGGTCCTACAGCTCATTTCAAACTCAGCAGTCTCAGGTTATCAACAGAAATAAGGGTGAGTATTCATATTTTGACTAATATGTAACTTCATAGTGATTTCAACAGAAATATTATGATTATTCATAGAACTACATTTTTACTATTGCTTTGAGATTTCACATAGTAAAATTATCAAATCGTTTTTGTCTCGATACTGGACTCAATTCATTAGAATGATACTTATATTTTGTCCTCTGCATTCTTTTGCTTTAATATATATTTTGGATTCCTGTTTTAGACGGCAGGTGACATGAGTCAGCACAGACCAGAAGTTATATTTTGTCCTCTGCATTCTTTTGCTTTAATATATATTTTGGATTCCTGTTTTAGACAGCAGGTGACATGAGTCAGCACAGACCAGAAGTTATATTTTGTCCTCTGCATTCTTTTGCTTTAATATATATTTTGGATTCCTGTTTTAGAGGGCAGGTGACATGAGTCAGCACAGACCAGAAGTCATTCTCAACAATTTTAACACACGACTTGGTCATTCTGTGGGTAGAATGTTGGCCTCTCTTTTCCACCATGATCCCCAGTTTAGTGGACGCCGAGTTGTTACATTTCACAATCAGAGAGACTTCATATTCTTCAGACATCATAGGTATGATATGTCATTAGTTTTTTAAACTTCCTTTTGTTATCACATGCTATGTAAGATTACTCAGTTTTAAAGATTGATACAGGACTTTGTTGACCTTAAAAACTTGTTCATTCTTACTAATAGTTCTTTCTTCATTAGATTTCAACATTTCAATAAACATTTTAAAAAGTCACTATTAAGCGTAGAAAGTTTTTTATGCCCCCCTTCGAAGAAGAGGGGACATATAGGTTTGCCGCTGTCAGTCGGTCCGCGACATCAGTTTCTGTTCAATATCTCTAGAATGGATTCACATATTGAAATGAAATTTTGTATACAGACACATCAAACAAAAATCTAGGTCAAGTTCATATTTGGGTCCGATCAAAACAAATTTGACAGAGTTATGCCCCTTGCATTTCGAAAAATACCAAAATTTCAGGGTTTCCATTCAATATCTCTTGAATGGAGTTACATATTGAAATGAAATTTTGTATACAGACACATCAAACGAAAATCCAGGTCAAGTTCGTATTAAGGTCCGATCGAAAAAATTTTGACAGAGTTATGCCCCTTGCACTTCGAAAAATACCAAAATTTCAGGGTTTCCGTTCAATATCTCTTGACTGGAGTTACATATTGAAATGAAATTTTGTATACAGACACATCAAATGAAAATCTAGGTCAAATGTATATTTGGGTCCGATCAACAAAATTTGGACAGAGTTATGCCCCTTGCACTTCGAAAAAAACCAAAATTTCAGGGTTTCCGTTCAATATCTCTTGAGTGGAGTTACATATTGAAATGAAATTTTGTATACAGACACATCAAATGAAAATCCAGGTCAAGTTCGTATTAAGGTCCGATCGAAAAAATTTGGACAGAGTTATGCCCCTTGCACTTCGAAAAATACCAAAATTTCAGGTTTCCGTTCAATATCTCTTGAGTGGAGTTACATATTGAAATGAAATTTTGTATACAGACACATCAAATGAAAATCTAGGTCAAGTGTATATTTGGGTCCGATCAACAAAATTTGGACAGATTTATGCCCCTTGCACTTCGAAAAAAACCAAAATTTCAGGGTTTCCGTTCAATATCTCTTGAGTGGAGTTACATATTGAAATGAAGTTTTGTATACGGATACATCAAATGACAATCTAGGTCATTTTTAGCTCACCTCGACGAAGTTGAGATGAGCTTATGCTATAACCCAGGCGTCCGCGTCCCCGTCCGCGTCCGCGTCCGGTTAAAGTTTTTGGTGTAACTCAGTATCTGACAAAGTACTGATGGTACAGTAACCAAACTTGCACCAGTGATTCATCTTGGGATGCTGAGTTGAACCCATGCATCAGATGCAGCATCTGACCTACATTTTCCGGTTGAATGACTTTGTCAATGTCTGGTTAAAGTTTTTGGGGTAACTCAGTATCTGACAAAGTACTGATGCAACAGTAACCAAACTTGCACAAGTGATTCATCTTGGGATGCTGAGGTGAACCCATGCATCGGATGCAGCATCTGACCTACATTTTCCGGTTGAATGACATTGTCTTATCTGGTTAAAGTTTTTGGGGTAGTTCAATATCTGACAAAGTACTGATGCTACAGTAACCAAACTTGCACAATTGATTCATCTTGGGATGCTGAGGTGAACCCATGCATCGGATGCAGCATCTGACCTACTTTTTCGACTTGAGTGATTTTGCCTTATAAGGCCAATATTGAGCAAAGTATAAGTGCTACATGTACCAAACTTGCATATTGGATGTATCTTTGATCAAACTTTCATAAAATGACCTTGACCTACTTTTTCCACTTGAGTGATTTTGCCTTTAAAGACCAATATTGAGCAAAGTATAAGTGCTACATGTACCAAACTTGCATATTGGATGTATCTTTGATTATACTTTCATAAAATGACCTTGACCTACTTTTTCTGCTTGAGTGATTTTGCCTTTAAAGGCCAATATTGAGCAAAGTATAAGTGCTACATGTACCAAACTTGCATATTAGATGTATCTTTGATCAAACTTTCATAAAATGACCTTGACCTAGTTTTTCCACTTGAGTGATTTTGCCTTTAAAGGCTAATTGTGAGCAAAGTTTAAGTGCTGCATTTACCAAACTTGCATATTAGATGTATCTTTGATCAAATTTTCATAAAATGACCTTGACCTACTTTTTCTGCTTGAGTGATTTTGCCTTTAAAAGCCAATATTGAGCAAAGTATAAGTGCTACATGTACCAAACTTGCATATTGGATGTATCTTTAATCAAATTTTCATAAAATGACCTTGACCTACTTTTTCCGCTTGAGTGATTTTGCCATTTAAGGCCAATATTGAGCAAAGTTTAAGTGCTACATGTACCAAACTTGCATATTAGATGTATCTTTGATCAAACTTTCATAAAATGACCTTGACCTACTTTTTCCACTTGAGTGATTTTGCCTTTAAAGGCTAATATTGAGCAAAGTATAAGTGCTACATGTACCAAACTTGCATATTAGATGTATCTTTGATCAAATTTTCATAAAATGACCTTGACCTACTTTTTCTGCTTGAGTGATTTTGCCTTTAAAGGCCAATATTGAGCAAAGTATAAGTGCTACATGTACCAAACTTGCATATTGGATGTATCTTTAATCAAATTTTCATAAAATGACCTTGACCTACTTTTTCTGCTTGAGTGATTTTGCCTTTAAAGGCCAATATTGAGCAAAGTATAAGTGCTACATGTACCAAACTTGCATGTTGGATGTATCTTTGATCAAACTTTCATAAAATGACCTTGACCTACTTTTTTCCACTTGAGTGATTTTCTTAATATACATGTACTTAGAGATATGTTTAAATTGAACTTTGCTGCTGCGAGGTGAGCCTGGTAATCTTTGATTACATTATGTTTTTATTTGGGTTCAATCAACAAAATTTTGACAGAGTTATGCCCCTTGCACTTCGAAAAATACCAAAATTTCAGGGTTTCCGTTCAATATCTCTTGAGTGGAGTTACATATAGAAGTGAAATTTTGTATACAGACACATCAAATGAAAATCTAAGTCAAGTTCGTATTAAGGTCCGATCAACTAAATTTGGACAGAGTTATGCCCCTTGCACTTCGAAAAATACCAAAATTTCAGGTTTCCGTTCAATATCTCTTGAGTGGAGTTACATATTGAAATGAAATTTTGTATACAGACACATCAAATGAAAATCTATGTCAAGTGTATATTTTGGTCCGATCAACAAAATTTGGACAGAGTTATGCCCCTTGCACTTCGAAAAAAAACCAAAATTTCAGGTTTCCGTTCAATATCTCTTGAGTGGAGTTACATAATGAAATGAAGTTTTGTATACGGATACATCAAATGACAATCTAGGTCAAGTTTTTATTTGGGTTCAATCAACAAAATTTTGACAGAGTAATGCCCCTTGCACTTCGAAAAAAAACCAAAATTTCAGGGTTTCCGTTCAATATCTCTTGAGTGGAGTTACATATAGAAATGAAATTTTGTATACAGACACATTAAATGAAAATCTAAGTCAAGTTCGTATTAAGGTCCGATCAACAAAATTTGGACAGAGTTATGCCCCTTGCACTTCGAAAAATACCAAAATTTCAGGTTTCTGTTCAATATCTCTTGAGTGGAGTTACATATTGAAATGAAATTTTGTATACAGACACATCAAATGAAAATCTATGTCAAGTGTATATTTGGGTCCGATCAACAAAATTTGGACAGAGTTATGCTCCTTGCACTTCGAAAAAAAAAACAAAATTTTAGGGTTTCCGTTCAATATCTTTTGAGTGGAGTTACATATAGAAATGAAATTTTGTATACAGACACATCAAATGAAAATCTAGGTCAAGTTCGTATTAAGGTCCGATCAAAAAAATTTGGACAGAGTTATGCCCCTTGCACTTCGAAAAATACCAAAATTTCAGGTTTCCGTTCAATATCTCTTGAGTGGAGTTACATATTGAAATGAAATTTTGTATACAGACACATCAAATGAAAATCTAGGTCAAGTGTATATTTGGGTCCGATCAACAAAATTTTGACAGAGTTATGCCCCTTGCACTTCGAAAAAAACCAAAATTTCAGGGTTTCCGTTCAATATCTCTTGAGTGGAGTTACATATTGAAATGAAATTTTGTATGCGGATACATCAAATGACAATCTAGGTCAAGTTATTATTTGGGTCCAATCAACAAAATTTTGACAGAGTTATGCCCCTTGCACTTGAAAAATACCAAAATTTCAGGGTTTCCATTCAATATCTCTTGAGTGGAGTTACATATTGAAATGAAATTTTGTATACAGACACATCAAATGAAAATCTAGGTCAAGTTCATATTTAGGTCTGATAAAAAAAAATTGGACAGAGTTATGCCCCTTGCACTTTGAAAAATACCAAAACTTCAGGGTTTCTGTTCAATATCTCTTGAGTGGAGTTACATATTGAAATGAAATTTTGTATACAGACACATCAAATGAAAATCTACTAGGTCAAGTTCATATTTAGGTCTGATGAACAAAATTTTGACAGAGTTATGCCCCTTGCACTTCAAAAAATACCAAAATTTCAGGGTTTCCGTTCAATATCTCTTGAGTGGAGTTACATATTGAAATGAAATTTTGTTTTCAGACACATCAAATAAAAATCTAGGCCAAGTTCATATTTGGGTTCAATCAAAAAATTTTATGCCCCCCTTTGAAGAAGAGGGGACATATTGCTTTGCCGCTGTCTGACTTTCTGTCTGTTGGTCCGTCGGTCGGTCGGTCCACAACATCAGTTTTTGTTCAATACCTCTGGAGTGGATTCACATATTGAAATGAAATTTTGTGTACAGACACATCAAATGAAAATCTAGGTCAAGTTCATATTAATTACCTTGTAGAAGTTTATTAGAAGAAGAGCTTTAACAAAGCATAAATGCTGTACATACAGGTCCTCCTGACAGTTATACTTCTTTGACTTTTTTCATTACACTGTTACTTTATACCCCCATAGGTTGTATCAATGCAAGTATAAAGTTGTGACGGACTTTAATCATAGAAGGGGTAGGGGGGCATTAATGTTTTACAAATATGACTTTTAACTTGTTTTTTATCTGTCCATATAGCTAAAATGCATTCAAGAAAACATACACTAGTAAAATAAATACTCTGATATACCTCTTGTTTGTTATAAAGTATGAATGGTACAGAAAAGAATTTTAGTACATGTACCTTACAAGGGATACAATTGGATTGCTTAAAACTAATCTTTCAGATTACTGGCTCTCCCATCATCAATGTTGAATGTCATTCGTCTCATTTGCCAAAAGAATTGTTGAGGCATACCAAACTTTTCTAAACATTTTGAAACTAAACAATAAATGTGTAAGGACTTTCTTTGTACACTGAGTATGTTATCCAATATGGTAACGATAATATTGTATTGCTTCAGATATGTATTCCGAAACTCCAAGAAAGTTGGCCTGAAGGAGCTTGGACCAAGATTTACACTCAAACTAAGGTCTTTACAGAAAGGAACATTCGATTCCAAATTTGGAGAATATGAATGGGTGCACAAGGTGAGCTATACCTATGAAAATCAAATCATTTCAAATGATTTTGTAAATCGGTATGGATTTGATGATATAAGTAAGAAAACTTTCAGACTTAAAAATGACATTATTGCTCTCTGTAAAGAGAGAGAGATGCACATTTTAGCCTTCACAAGTTTCCTTGTTACATGACATGCCATATATTATTTTTATGTCCCAATAAAGAAATGGTCATTTACATGTAGGTTGTGATCTGTCTTTTTGTCCATCTGTTTGTCTTACACATAAACTTTCACATTGCTTAACATTTCATTGTAAGTTGTAGGGCTTTGATATGTTAAATGTGTATTCCTTATTACAAAACCTTCCACTGGTACCAAATATTGACTGTGAGAATTTTACACTGGTTTTCTTCAGAAATTCTGCTGTCTATCTTGTAGAGGGTGGCATAAGTAAAGATATCTTTTATTGAAGAATTCAACCATTGATTTTCCTTCTTCATTACAGCGACATGAAATGGAGACCAGCAGAAGGAAATTCTTCTTGTAGAGGCAGACTTATGGTCATCTACTCAGCATACATCCTCTCATTGATGCAGCTTCCAGTATTGCTCTGACTGGCAAACTGAAGCTCTTTTGAGGAATTACAGTGGTTCCATCAAGGAACAAAGAGGAATTTACCCTAGCTCCATCAAGGATGAACAGTGTCATAAGAATCAGATGTATCCCATGCAAAGGCAAAGTCATAAGACTGGAGTCAAGAACAATTGAACAACTAAGAAAACAAATGACTTTAATACGTTCAATAGACATTGTTACCGCATACAATCATTATTTCACATGACTTGTTAAGATCAAGAAGAAAGACTGCTACCTATAGTAGAGGCATTGTCAAAGTCTTTGTCTCAAAGGCTTACTGGGCTTTCAGAAATGTTATTTAATGAAAAAATAAAGAATTTAATCAAACAAGTTTGATTGTTAAAAACAATGACTATCTCTCACAAGCCACACAGAAATGGGCCTGTTTCAATTATATGAAGGGTAGTTGATATTGTCAAATCCAAACAGAGCTTTGTTCACCTAAATCTTTTGTTCACCTTGTCTTATTTCACTTTTACATAGGTTGGTGGCTTGGACACTTCAATATTACCAGGTGCTACGTTTATTATACTGTGTTTTTTGTTATCCGTAGTTTTACTTTTGTCGGGGAGATCCTTGTCTATTTTTAACTTGTCATCAGGTTTTACTTTATACAGATATTTTCTGTAGTACAAGAAGCCAAGTCCACTGAGGCCAGCACCACCTGCAATGCTGAACACTACTGCCATTACGACACAGCTTGTCTCGCACGCTGTTAAAAAGAATAAATCAGATTGTTCTTAATTATAGCATACTGCTAGACTTGAATGTTCTTTAAACATTTACATTGCTTGTAAATCCACAGATAAAAGACTCAGAAAACATGTATTCAGCCTTTGGCCACTCAGAATTTCACATAATTATTTGAATGGATCATTTTAATACATAAGTATTTTAATTTTGCCTTTGAGGCAACCTCTTACTTGTGATATCTTTTGAAACTTTTAAAAACGTGAAATTGTCAGATACATTATGTAAAGGAGAGCTTACATTTAGGATCATCCTCTGGAGTAGATAAACGATGGGATTTCTTTCCAATACTAGGTGTTGTTGTTGTTACTATAGGTGTACTTGTGGTTCTGGTAGGTTTAGTTCTTCTTGGTTCTGTAAATGAAAAAAGGCCAATTTGAGTCTGTATCAGGCACTTGATAAAAATGACCCTTTGAGTGCATAAACCCATACCTTCACTGAGAATGAAGATCACTGACGAGGGTTAAGTACCCAAAACATGCATGTATGGTCCATTCTGTAAATTTATCTGTTCTTGAATGATGCTATGAATTTGGAGAAATAACATTTATGAAGAGATGACATAGCAAAGGGCATATATGACAAAATAAACCTAAAAGTCAAAACACTTCTTCAGATATACATAGATCTCATAGACCCTTTTTCGTCAATATATATATATATATTAAAGGTATGTGTAAGTTTGGTACCAAAGAATTTTGTCTTTGGATGTACTGTTGAAAAATTTGAACACCAACAACACTTCTAGGGGACAAGAACTCCACTTTTATCAAGAGGAGGAGAGTGAAACTCCCATAATTTCTTATCCCTCCTTAGGGAGGCAGGATATAGATTTAGCCTCTCTATTTGTCTGTAGAAACTTTCACTCAGGCCATTAGCCATAACTTTCAAAAAGTGATATAGCTATCATATCAGTGAATGGCAGTCAGACACAATACCTGAAATCAGATTCCAAAAATCATAATCAAAAGGCTTGAAAAAAGTCTCTTACAAGAAAAGAAAAATAAGACAAAAATACAGAGACACTAAAACAGCTTCAAGGAAACACAAAGGACAACTTTATATAATGAGATAATGTGCAAGTAAGGAAAGTATTGTAGATGGCACTGTTAAAAGCGGTGTGGTGCGGTTAAAAGACACACCTTGCTTATAAGTAAAGTTTAAACATATTCAAATATTGCATGAATCATGTAAAAATATGATGCAAGTTGTAGTATCTAAGTAAGTAGGACCAAATAGGAAGCTTAAATGTTATTTAATTTCTCTGGCTTTATTATTTAAAAAACAATTTCGGTCATTGGTCGCGGTATCAAAGTTTTTTGTTTTTTGTTTGTTTGTTTGTTTTTTTTTTTTATTGTTTTTGTTGCTCAACAATAATCATGGCATTATAGATATAAATATGATCAAAGAGCATTTTTTGGTTTTTGCAATTCATCCATTCTTACATTTGCTCACTCATGTACTCATCACTTCTTCTCAAAGGCATACTCACATATATACACCCTTCCATAACTTAATTCTCTTACTCTGAGGTTTGCTCGTTTGTATTAAGCAGCTTTTTGACAAATATAAAAAAAAAGAAGTAGCTATGAATTAATTTATCCTTATGAGTGAAATTGCTTTATACATTTATCAAAGGAGGGGGGGAATAATTCAACAACCAAACTAATTCAACATTGTTGAGTAAGGAATCAATATCATGCCATCTCTCATCCAATTCTGTGAGTGTATATACTTTCTTTTCCAGTTCATAGTAAAATTTCATTTGAACTTTGAGTGATTCAAATGATGGGATTAAATTTTGTTTAGAACATTTTTAAAAAGATGTAGTATTTACAAATAAGTATAAGAAGGTTAAGTGCAGTGGACCTTAAGTTCAGCTCTCCAAATATGACATTTTGTACTGTAAATGAAACTGGGAAAGTAGAATTGGAATTGATATGATTTTCTAACTTTGTCCACATAGTATTCGAAAATTTGCAGGAGAAAAAAAGATGTTCAATGGTGTCTGGATACATTTTGCGGTATCAAAGTTAGTACCAAAAAAATTGTAAGTGGTGCAACCAGAAAAATTCAGTGAAGAAATAAGATGTACACTATAATTCAAAAATGCAGTCCCAATGATCCCAACGCCTGCCAAACAGAACAATTACATTTGTACCAGTGGATCTGCTATCAGGGGCGTAGGTAAGGTGTTTTCGATGTGAGTGGACCAAGACTCAACTGCCGAGGGGGAAGGGGGCACCAGGCATTAATTTTTTTATGCGGATGATGAATTTGCGAGACTCGAAATGCCGAGTTAGGGAGAGTATGAAAGGATGTTTCCCTTCTCGTCGGTGGGGGTTTGGGAAAAAAAATGAAAAAAGAAAGCAAACTGGTGGCATCTGATGCGTATTTAAGCTGAATTTAGAAGGGATCAAGCGTATGATTCGTTGTCAACAAACGATAAAATATATCAAAGATGAAGAAAATTTCGATGAAATAATGCTTTTCCCTCAAACATGCTAGCGAATAGATATTGGACGTGACGACCATGCATTTTTTTTCCCAGTCGACTACTTGCGCTTTGTTAGCGATCATTGTGAAAAATGTATTTAAATCGGTGCTTTCTTGGGTGTCTTTAGGCTATTTCTAAACAGTAGTTTGCTTTGAAAACCATGTTTTACTGTCCCCTTTTTTGCACTGCCGAGAGAAGCCAAAATTATGTGGACGTTTCTGCGTACAAATCTACGCCTGACTATTGCAAAATAGAAACGCATCCAACACTGAACAAAGAGTAAGAATTTTAACATAGAAAATGTTTTCACAACAAAATACAATCAGCTGAAACTCAAAAGTGTATCCCTAATTGAGATAAGATCAGGTGCCCGGGGATCCCTAATTGAGATAAGATTAGGTGCCTGGGGATCCGTAATTGAGATGAGATCAGGTGCCCGGGTATCCCTAATTGAGATAAGATCAGGTGCCCGGGGATCCCTTATTGAGATGAGATCAGGTACCCGGGGATCCCTAATTGAGTTAAGATTAGGTGCCCAGAGATCCCTAATTGAGATAAGATCAGGTGCCCGGGGATCCCTTATTGAGATGAAATCAGGTCCCGGGGATCCCTAATTGAGATAAAAGCAGGTGCCCGGGGATCCCTAATTGAAATGAGATCAGATACCCGGGGATCCCTAATTGACATGAGATCAGGTGCCTCAGCTCCTGCATAGCGTATTAATTGAGATATGAACACGCCATAAACAGACGATGAAGTGATGTTGCTACTCATGAAAGGAAAGTTTATGATGCTGAAATTGAAGTCGTCATGTTTGTCTTAGAGTGAGGTGTTCATGTGACCATCAATGTCGTTGGACAACATTATGTCCAGATAGGATGCTGAATTATTTGTCTCTGTAGTTTCTTTGATTTTCAACCTCAAATGATAGATTCTGCTGAGGTAATCCGCGAATTTCGGATTTGATGGATAACACATCGTCTATGTATCTGTAAGTGAAATTGAAGTCAGAAGCTAAGTGTCATTTCCCTTCAGAGACCAAAGATTGAATGAATTCAGCTTAGTACGAGTAAAGAAAAATTTTGGCAAGGAGTGGGGCACAATTGGTCCCCATTGGGGCCGAAACGACCGATCGAAACCATGGGAACGAAATAATATTTCGAGGGAACGAAATAATATGTGAACATGCGAGGAGTCCGACTGACATTCAGAGATGGCAGATGGTCGGGACCCTGGTTTGGACAGGGTACGTCATGGAGTCCTGTCGTCACATCAGTCAGAGTGCAATTCTTAAGCGCTGGTACAAGGCTGTAGATTGGTCCAAGTGTCCGTCTGGTGACAGAAAGATCATATCCACGGTATGAATAGCGTTTGATGATTCTAACACAATTTCGATGATAATTATGTCTACCTTTGATCCTTCTTACTTTGTTCATTATGTCACCATAAAATGCAGGTTGTGAAATACCCAAAATGATATACTCTGTTGCCTGTATAGATCCGAATTTCAAAAGAAGTTGACAGTAATTTTTGTAAGATTTCCAGAAAGTCTTTACTAGTTTGTAAATGCGAAAACTTGCCATAGTTCTTTGTCTCAGTGTAATGGGATTGATTAACCCATGGAAAAATTTTATGGGAAAAGTTTACGTACTAGTCCGTCGCGGCGGCTTTGTCCGTTTGTGGACACTCGGCGTGGAGCTTACAGGACACGCCCTGTGTACTATTTTAGGACAGCCAACAGCTTTGCCACCTAAAAAGAAATACATATTACTGGTAATTCCACTACATATCTCTGTGCAAATCTAAAAGCAAGATTTAAATGAGCAAAGATTTTTTTTTTGTGTGATCTTCTAATCCTTAACATCAACATTACGTAACACAAAAGACAACTGTCAATATTTATTGACACAAACGCTTGGTAATATATGGAAGTATATCAGCATTATGGTATAAAATGGAAATGCGACCTCATTTACCGGTGCATATTCGAAGACCTATACTAAAACTGTACCTATAGGTTCTGAGCTGATGACCTTGATACCACACTCTCTGACTATCTGTTCTTCCTTGTCCACCTCCTCCTCCTTGTACGTTGATCTTAGCTGAGAATCCAGTCTCCTAAGGAATATAATGTACTGCTTTCCTACTTGGTATTCGTTGTAAAAACACATACCATCTTCTTGGTCCTTTGTAACTGTCAAAAATCAAAAATAATGGATAAGTAAGCCATAACCTTGCACACTCTATATTTGCAAGTATTGTTTTGTCATGATGTCATATTCTTCACATTGATCATTTGTGTATTGACTGTTCCATCAAACGTTTTCCATCAATTATGAAGTTTGACCAATAGAAATTTCAGGTCAAGGTTAGAATTTTGTTCTTCATAATATTTGGATTTCATTTTGTCAGCCTCTGGCATCACTAGTGACTTGTTGAAATGATACATGGTGTACTGATATATGGTGTACTGATATATGGTGAAATGATATATGGTGTACTGATATATGGTGTACTGATATATGGTGAAATGATATATGGTGTACTGATATATGGTGAAATGATATATGGTGTACTGATATATGGTGTACTGATATATGGTGAAATGATATATGGTGTACTGATATATGGTGTACTGATATATGGTGAAATGATATATGGTGTACTGATATATGGTGAAATGATATATGGTGTACTGATATATGGTGTACTGATATATGGTGAAATGATATATGTTGAAATGATATATGGTGAAATGATATATGGTGAAATGATATATAGTGAAATGATATATGGTGTACTGATATATGGTGAAATGATATATGGTGTACTGATATATGGTGAAATGATATATGGTGTACTGAAATTTTATGATAGAACATTATTATATTTCAATATTGACAATTTAAACCACTAAGTTGGTATCTGCTGGTGGATTGTTTGTCCCCGAGGATATCGTTCGCCTTAAGTTACGCATTGTTTCGGCACTTGTAAAAGAAATATATTTTTGTTTTCCGTCACAAAATTTCATGATTTTTTTTCTAAAACTAAAGAGTACCTCCCTGATGGCATAGCTTTGTCCTTAACAGATTCTTTGGCAGAAATTTAGAGACATAACTTGTTGAAATGCGCATATGGGGCATTGCAATTTTATAATAGAACATGTATTTTAATAATGATGCTATTCAATTTGAAGACGTTTAACACTTATACCAGTCGGTGAGTGTCACTGCTGGTCGACAACGAGTCCCCACGGGCACATGTAGCCAAGTTTGATCAATTTCGGTTGATCGTTTCTTCAACGCATTCTAAAATTTCAGTTATCAAAATTTCTTGAAATTTCTAAATCGTGGGTCCTGTAGCATTATATCCCACTCATCCTCCTATGTCTTTCGGTACGTTTTTGGACACAGTAACTTTCACTTTTTGGGCATAGTACATTGTTTAGATTTGAGGATCACTGACGAGGGTTAAGTACCCAAAACGTGCATGTCTGGTCCATGTTGCCAATTTATCTGTTCTTAAATTATGCTATTCAATTTGAAGACGTTTAACATCAATATTTACAATTATGGATATGTTTATTCTTTTTAAGACCTTCTTACACGACAGGATTAGTTGCATACATTTTACGGTCCGAGAGATTTGCAGCAACTAACAATCATTATTACGTGAATTGTTAATTTACTGCATTCTGATTGGCTAAAACGGCGCCTCTATGAAAAAATAAGACGTTATATCTACCTACGATGACGTCATCCGATGTAGATATAACATTCTCACTCACTTACGTCGTGAGACAATAGAAAAAACGTAGACGTAGCAGTTTGAGATTTCCTTGTCTCGCACTCCACGTGACTCCTATTATGACGTCATAGAAAGTAACGTCACGCCATCGTTAGATTTGTGTAGGTTTTGGTATTGATTCTAGCTTTAAAAAAAACATTAAAGTGATGATAAAATGAGGTGAGTGAGAAAAATAATCAATCACGACGTTACGACTGAGACAGGGGAATCTCATCCTCGTGCAAAAGATTTGCTACATCCACGACTCGGCAAGCCTCGTCGTTGATTGCAAATCTTTAGCACTCGGATGAGATTCCCCTGTCTCAGTCTCAACGACGTGATAGATTCTATTATTCCAACAGCTCTCCGTGTGCTAAATATAGATCAGCGATGTTTTAATCGTCTGAAATCGATGATTTGATTATTTTGTCGATGAATTAAAATTAAAGATGTTATTAAGATGTTTTTGTGACACAAGAATGCGCCCACGTTAGCATTTTTATCAATTATTCCAAAGATACTCTAGAGAGGATTGTTGATACGTGTAATCATGGTAATATAAATAAATGACTTTTAGAGTTCATGTAATGAAATAATTATTTTACTTTTACCTCGGTAAATACAATGGTGTAGCTCCCTGAGAAGACAATATTCACCGACCCCGAAGGGACAATACGGCATGTAGTTACGGTTTTCGTTTCTGCTTATTCTAACGGCGATCAGCAAATTAAAGATTGCTAAATGAGAGTAACTCATCTGGATTTGAAGCTAAACTGAATAAATATTTTCCGCGTTACGGAGCATAGCGGAAAATAACTGTCCTTATGGTTCGTTTAGAAATTATTTGGTGTGGCCTTAAAGGCTAATCGAACACTCCAGTCAAGCGTGGTCAAGCGTGTTTTATTAGCGTGGTCAGTCAGTTCTAGCCCGTCTCTATACCTGTATACATCGAATTTTAACAATGTTAATAAGATTTTTTCTATTTGTTATATTTTAAGATACAGAGATTTTGTTTTCTTCTCAGAAGGAATGAGAAAAAGTAAAAACGTTTATTTGTTTTTATTCTAGCTTCATGTTCAGATTTTTCATGCTGTTTTTCAAAATTCAATCATTTTCTATATAGATGTGTGTCCCAACATCTATGCACCTCAGGCAGCGAACTATTTTTTGACATTGGTGTGGGATACAGGTTTCCAGAGTATTTTTGAGAAAATCTTTTTATCTCTGGTTTTTCCTGGCCGGTCACGTTGCTATTGAGGGGCTTTAAATTATAACAGAAGCATGACTGTATTTACATGGTTGATTCTAAGCGTCGTCATATTCATAATGGCTATATTGTATGCCATTAAATTTTATTATAAAAGTGAACCATGTACAACTTTCTGATATGTTGATTTGTGTGAATAAACGTCGGCTTCCCCTTTATGCTTCTCGGGCTAGTCGGCAAATGTTATTTGCTTGTTATTTTGTTTTAATTGGTTAGAATAGAAAGGACGACAAGTATATGTATTTTCCTTTAGAGGGTTAAGTTATAGACTAAATTAATTCAGCATGAAACAAGTCAGCAGAGACTATGTCGCAATCAGAATCCATTGAAACGCTTTCTCATTTTTGAAAAATTCCTTTGACACTACAGAGATATGTCATCAATTAGAAAATGCGACATCTTTCGATTGCATTCATTGCAGCTCTGAAGAACTAGCATGCGCTACGTCTTTCGGTACATTTTTTGACATAACAACTTTCACACTCTTTTGCCATATTACATTATTTCGATTGAGGATCACTGACTAGGGTTAAGTACCAGAAACGGGCATGTCTGGTCCATGCTGCAAATTTATCTGTTCTTTTAAAATGATGCTCTTAATGTTTAGTGCAATATTTACCATTAAATCGTCATTCTTGTATCTTTTCTTTAATATAGCTACTATACCGAGAATCATTATCTACAGTTTTCTCAAATTAATTTATACCTATTAATATTTTCGAATGAAAAAATATTGAAGTTTTCACATGAAATAATTGTTCCCACAATCTTATGATGGATCTTGGGACGAGATAGCCCTCTAGTTAAGATATTATTTTGACATAGTTTACTTATTTTCGGAGATTGAGAATGAATAAGAATCAATTGCAATAGGAAAAAAGCAATCAAAAATTTTTTTTCATCAAATTCAATTTCTAGGATTTCTTTCATAATATCTCATTTTAAAAATTCATGGTTATTTTGAGTCTACTCTAAACCACAAGTTCTTTATACTGATAATTGAAAACTTTTTACTCTAGACAGTCTGACTTTAGAACTTACAGATTTCAAGATAACAAGATTTTTATTCAATTGCGGTTACTTGAATTTTATAACATATTTTTTAGTTTCCAAGCATTTGATTGAAAGGATAGATTTTTGTCGTGATTTATATGCTAATGGCATCGAAAAACAAGAAATCACATTTGTCATTATTTCAAAATTTTCGCCTATTTAGAACAACACTAAACTGATTTTTTTTTTTAAATTTTCACTAACTTCTGCATATATATATATATTATACTAACCAGCTTCTACAGTTACGTTGTTTGGTACCCTTTGATTATTATCCTTGTATATACATATCACACTGAAGATATAGTGAGTGTCGTTCAGCTGTTTTGTGGCCTGTCCTTTCAGGACCAAATGTGAATACGTCAATTTATCCCTCAACGTGGAAAGTCCGTTGTTTTCACATCCATATATGGTATGTACCACCAAAACATTCACACAAACAAACAAAGTATGCCATAAAACCACCATGTCTTAATTTATCCTTGTTCTTTCAAATTATTTCATAACATCCTCTCTGTACCAACTTTCTTAGGTCACGTTTCTGTTACTCTGTCGTCTGAAACGAATATAAAGTAGCAACTATTACGTCGAATAGAATTCCAGTTTTGCTATACAAATGAATAATATAAACTGCTCTTTTTAGATTGATTGTTCTTGCCCTTTGCACCTTTGAGTGTGAAATTTTGTCCGAATACATTGATAAATCATACTCCATGATTCAAGGGGCACATGGATTTATTTAGATTATTCTTATTTAAGCGTTTTAAGTTTTTAAATGGATATTTTTCTTTAAATTGAAAGAAGGATTGACGTCAATTTTCATTATTTTATGAAAAAAAAATCGGGAAACATGTTAGCCGATTTCGGTTTGTGTATGCAAAAAAGATAGCTTAGTTAGTGCTAATTTAGAAAAATATTATTCAATAGAAGTATTTTCTAAAAAAAAAAAAAAAAGAAGAAAAGAAAATATATATTTCGACTACTTCTACATTCCGAAAAAAAAACTTACATGAATATGCTCCGCTGTTCAAAGTTGACTGTCTTGTACGAAGTCTGATTTTATTTTCACAAAATATCGTTGTATATCAAATTAGATTGCTCTATTGCATAAAAAAGTTGCCATGTTTATATGTTTTTCATTTGACCTTATCAAGTAGCATAATGAATATAGATTTCTAACAGGACCCTGTCAGACTAATTTTAGATAATCTAGACAAGTGATTCATAGGGTTACCCCCAATGTGAATACTAAAAATCGGGTTTGTTCTGATAAAGATTTGTAAGGCTCCCTTTTCCTTAAGTACTAAAATATCTTTGCTATCACAAATCATTTATTAAATAAAAGAACTGTAAATCAGTGTATATTTATACTCTTGTCCCGCTTAAGACGACGTTCTGTAACAAATTGGTTGTTGCCCTGCTTAGACATTGTGCTACTGGGGAGGGGGATTTGGATTTCTACTATAAATCAGATATGTGTGAAATCTGCTAAGATTCACGTAAAAAAATCTTAGTGATCTGAGGACAGAGGCAGGGTGCCAAAGGTTACACCTGATATCCAATCACCACTTAGGTAACGCCATTTATCATTTTTTGAACGTTCAAGCACATAAAACATATTATACAGTATATCTAAGGATATGTACAAGAAAACGCTGGGGGTAAATACTCCAGAAGATATCGTTAACTTAGTCTTGCGCAGTTTATTTGAAAATAGAAATCGTTGGTCATTGTGCCATGAACGTAGGTCTACAAATGACTCTGATCGTCACTAGATATACATTTACATTAAAACATTTTTTATGAATTTTTAGAAATTTGACTGTTTATCTTTATTTGATATTGATAACATCATCACAAAAAGGCTGAGATTATATTGAACCAATGGAAGAAAAATAAAAGGGAAACACCCACGTCAATTGAAACATATAAAGTAAGTTTCCTCAAGGTAGAGCATCCCTCAGGTCTCAGATGCTCATATTTCCAAAATAACAACTTTTACAATATTTTCATTTCTATATATTTAAAGCATATGTTAGACCTGATATAAAAACAAAAAAGCTTATTTAATGTCTCTCGCTGTATTATTGAAAAACAAAGAGGATTTCGCATATTGGCATCGAATTCGGAATTAAGTGGGGAAAAAAAATACCAAAAATTATTGTGGCACCAGCTTGAAAAAAAATATCAATTAAGAAATTAGATGTACAATATAATGTAAAAAGCAATTTAATTGATATCAAAGCCATCATATTACTAGTGGTATCATCTATCACAAACTAGAAACACAGTGAACAGTAAAGACTACCAAACCGACAAAGTGTGAGATAAATATTTACACAACAAATAATTCATTCAACATAACCATTCTATAAAGAAGTAAAAGTGAATCCCCAAATGGAGATGAGATCAGGTGCCCAGGGAGAGAAAGCATCTCTTGTTCTCTAGCAGCACCCGTCACTTAGGCCGTGCAGAAAAAGTCATATACGGTAAAGTTAAATTCAGTGTTTTCGGTGGTTCTACTGTAACCTTAAATATCTTCCAACATTGATTTCAACGAGATAATATTACTTTTGACATATTCATTGTATCGTCCAAAGAATTTTTGCAGTTACAAAGTCAGTCGCTCACAATGTACCCTTGGTTTAGTGGTTTCTCGGTTAGTCCCCGTGTAATTATAACGAAGTCGTTGAAGTTTGAGCTTGCTCTGGAATAGCATATCGATTGCGATATGAATACACCATAGACAGGGGACGAAGGAATATTACTACCCAGGAAAAGGAAATTTGTGATTTTGAAGTTGAAGTCGTCACGTTTGTCATATATTCAAGTATTCAGGTGTCAATTTTCGTCAAAACATAGGATCTGAATATAAAACAGCGTTAATGCTTTTAAATAGTGGTTTCTTTCACCTGTATTTAATACGGATAGATTGTGTCACATGTAATTTAATCTGCAAAATTTGGAAGCAAGAAGTGGGGCACACTTGGTGATTTAAACGATTTGTTGAAAGTCCATTCCTCCAAAAAACCACAAATATGTTATCGATTAAAAGCTCAGTATTTTGGTATCCTCTTTTTCTGTGTATCGATCATTAGAATCAGAATTTTCTTAAAATCTGCGATTGGCAATTTTGCTTGTGAATGAATTTTAAATGATTTGAGCGAAAATGGAGAATCGTTATATAAAGAGTCGGAAAATCGAATGATTTGATCGAAAATACATTATTGAAACTTGCCGAATTCAGGTTTTCTTATAGTTTCTTTGAATTTCTTAATATCCACATTTGGTTGTTTTAAAATATCCACATTTGGTTGTTTAATATCCACATTTGGTTGATACCGCTTCTAGAGTAAATTGTTTCACAGTACTTTTGAAGAACGGTTTAAGTTCAGAAGTAATTTTGGTTAAATGGTTGATACAGATTTAGTGGAGCATTTGGACGATCCAGCTATAAATTAAGCGTTGATTGTATGGTGATTTGTGCATTTATGAATACAGTGCAAGTAAGGTAATTCTAAGACTAATTCATTAGTGTCAAGGCCAAAGCTGCAGAGAACTGATATGTGATTTTCAAATCAGTGATTTTCAATTCCATCTAAAGTAGAAAAGTTAGTGGAAGCATAGGCAGGATTTTCCTGTGTTGAATCTATGCCAAATCCCTTTTTGAGACTTTTAACGTGTAAATGTGTATTTGTTGGTAGTTCTATCTGCTGGAGCTATGAATGACATAATGGTCTTTGAGAAAGGAAAGTACTATCTCTTGTAACATAAGGGTCTTGGAAAACAGAGCTGAATCTCGTGCTAAGCAAAACTACAATGGACTTTGTCCTTTTGGAAAGAGTCTCAACCGGTCCATCTTCCTTTTTGGTCAATCTTCTTGCATATTCCTCTTGATATCATCATTTCTCCGAATTTCGGTGTCATGTAAATGACTTGGGTTACATGCATTTTGCTCCTTTCTGCAAAACATTTCGTAACTAATGATTACGTACAATATTAAGGTCACCTGAGATGAACAAGTTAATTGCCATTGCCGATCACAAGACGCTGTCCTTCCTTTAAGACAGCATTTTCAAGGATATCAATACTGTAAGATGTCAAACTAGATTAAGTAAACTTTCCTTAGTTAGATGGTGATGTCCTTAGACTGCCATCATACGGTATTTTTATTCCTCATCTCATCAGATACGATAGAGATGGTTCTCATGCTTTAGATTTATTAATAAAGAAAACCTTTTATGTCCACGATTTTGAAATCATAACTGATAAACTTTCCCTTTTTATGGCAACTTGATGAACAAAATATGGAGTCAAAATTAGATTGAACATAAATCAAAGTTGTTCAGTTGTTCATACAATCGTGTCATTTTCCATCGGAAGAGCTTTATACATTGTTTTAAACCAATATGTATGTCAGAGTGAACAAAATTAGCATTTTTTAAATCTAAAATTGTACACTTACCAACCGTGTCAGGGACTCTATGACATGCACAGACAAATCTCGTTAAAGAGAACTGGATCCAATCTGAAAATTGATAGGACATCTTGGATGATGAATAACGAGCTTGATTTAACTAGCAGATTGCGGACTGATTTCGTATGTCCAATCGTTTTTCATATCCATTTATTATGCTTTTTGACATCCATTTGATATCCAGTTAGATTTTTGTTTTGTACTTTATAGGGAGATAATCCCTACACAGGTATTTGCATTGTGTATTGGATTATTTTCACGATTTTCCAAGATCTAATAAGATTCACAAAATGTACTAGATAACTTATGAATAATAAATTAAATAATAAGGAATGTTTCTAAAATTCTTTTTTATTATGGGAAAATAACCTCAAACAGCCGATGCACAAACGTAGTAATTATACGGTTTGTTCATCGGCTTTTTGAGGTCATTTCCCATATACCACATTCCTTAAATAACTCAAAATTATTTGATAAACAATATAAAACGAATATTAAAATGATGAACAGTAATTTGGACAAGACATAAAATATATGTAAAATACAGGTGGTAATTAAATAAATATATGGAAATAATGCGGAAGGGTCCAACTCTACACCTTCTTGAGGAAAATTTAAAACCAATTTTCATGCACCAGACACGTGTTTCGAATATTTTAGATTCTCATCAATGATGCTTCCAGCCAAAGTGTTTTTCATAACCAGTCCAAATTAATTTCACTAGCGCCCTCTTGCGTTATTTATAGAATTTAAATTTCTGCACTTAGGCCATACCAAATTAATCCAATGTTCTTTGGATTTCCCGCACCATATTTTTTAAAATTCAAAAAATAATATTACAAAAATAAAATGATCGCCCGCACCATTTAATTTCTGGCTCAAGAATTTTTTAGGTTCGGTTCTGATTTCTGCAAATCTTAAAGCTTCTAGAAGTCTCAAATTGTGCAAAATTCGAAGAAAATGATACTTCTTGTGTTTAAAAAATTTTGTTGGGAGCAAATTTGTTGTTCCGTATACATAGCACTGAAAGTCAAGGAGGGGGGAATGTTTGAAAATCTTTTCCGTATTACTATGTGCCAGGCTTTGTTGTCAACAGATTCCTATGGGGATTCCTTTTTGAGTACGGAAAACATCAGAAATGTATTACTGGGGTAACCTATATCAAAAATAAAATTATTTCATTCGCTCGCACTTTACAAACTGCAAAACCTAAAAAGAAAAAAAAATAATTATATTTTTGTCCGCTCGCACCCTTTTTTTCACAAGAAAATCCAAAGAACATTTAATCAATTTGGTATGGCCTTACTTTACAGAGAGTGCGCGGCTCCAAAATTCCTGTCGGGTCGATTCAGTTGCATATTCAAATAAAATTCATGTTCAAAATAGAATTGGAGGGATGGTGCTAAGATGTTAACCTCCTTGAATTTCGATGATATTTTTCGATGAAATGACAAGTTTCCGAAATAGCAAAGCAAATAATTTATAGATATGATGTCACATTGATAAAGGGCCAAAACGAAGCTTCTTTCAGGCGACAGAGCTTGAAAATACGGTAATTATATAAATATATGGAAAATACAGTTGGTAATTCATGCACCAGTTGAAACATTAAATGTATAATACATGAATGATATGATGATCACAGCTGTGGATAAGACCACAGGCGCCAGATTCCTAGAAAAAAAAATTAAAACCACATCTTAAACTCCCGTTTCTCTTCTCCTTACTCTTTCCTTAAGGCATGACAGCTTCCATATTTAAACACCATCCCCCCTCTTTACCCCCTCAATATCTTAAGTTTCAACAAGATTTCAGCATTAAGCTATACATCATTATTTTCTACAGATATTTTTCTTCGTGACCATAACCTACTTGTCATTGATTAAACTTGCATTTAGCCGCTATTAATCCAAAAACATGAAATGGAGTCGAAACCTACACTTCACGTTATTCTTAGCATGCGCAGTTTGTTAGTTGGAGTTGTCATCCTTGCCGCTAACGGTAAAGTGTAGGTTTCGACTCGATTTAAAACATGGGAGCTGTCATGCCTTGTAAAAGGATAAAGAGAAGAGAAAGGGCGTTTTAGATTGGTTATAGTTTTATCTCTAGGAATCTGGTGCCTGTGGATAAGACATCAGTATATGTAAACTATAGTAATAATAGGGAAGTGTTCCATCTCTATCCCTTCACGAAGAAAATTTCAAACCAATTTTTCATGCACAAGACACGCGTTTCGATTAAATGTTTAACGTCTCCCAATTCATTAGCATCATTTCCGAGCAGATCAATTTACAACATGGACCAGACATGCTAGTTTCGGATATTTAACCCTCGTCATTGATCCTCAATCTAAACAATGTAATATGGCCAAAATCTGTGAAAATGATGTCCTAAATGTACCGTAAGATGTAGCAAGATGGCTGGGATATGATGCTACAGGACCCAGGTTTTAGAAATTTGAAAAAGAAAATTGTAAACAGAAAATTTCAAATGCGTTTGAAGAAACGACCAACCGAAATTGATCGAACTTGGCTGCATGTGCCCCCGGGGACTCCTGGTCCTTGAGCAGTGGTACAAATGTTTAACGTCTTCAAATTCATAAGCATCATTTTAGAGCTCATCAGTGATGCTTCCAGCGGAGCTACCAAAATTCATTTCAGTAGCAGATGTAAGTAACAGATGAAAAATGAAATGTATGATCAATCTGTAAGATAAGAAAAAGAGGACTTTATATTGCTTTATAATCAAAATATGTATGTGGACTGAATGTTAGTTTGTAGGTATAATCCATAAAATATGTGACATGAATGAATGAAATGAATTCAAAATAAATGTTAAACGTCTTCAAATTGAACAGCATCATTTAAGAACAGAGAAATTGGCAGCATGATAATGAATGAACAAGCAAAGCAAATTGATGAATGAACATTAACAAATGAATGAATGAATGAATGAATGAATGAATGAATGAATGAATGAATGAATGAATGAAGCAAGAGGATAAATGGACATAAACAATGAATGAATGAATGAATGAATGAAAGAATTTAAAAGAGAAGATGTGCAATTGGACGGGTCATGATTGTATGTTCGATAGACTATAAAAGGAAGTGCTGTACAGCTGTTTATAACGCTTTATGATTTGAAAGTGTTTTAAAAGAATAATAAATACTTTATGTTCAGCTGAACTTCCTGCTTTTCGGAATTTCATTCCCCTTTTCAGAGAGAGAGAGAGAGAGAGAGAGAGAGAGAGAGAGAGAGAGAGATTTATGTGAAATTTACCTTGAATTATGAAAGAGTGATATCCCTTTTCACAAGATCAAGATTGCAGTCTGCAAAACGAATCATCAGATATTATCGATTGGTAAATCTCCTTTAATGGTGAAAATTCACACAGAAAATGGCATTTCAGTCTCTTTTCATGTTGAACCTCATTTCCCTGATCAAAAGATATTTAAAGCTGGAGACCTCCATATGAACTACTTATTCAAGACTATGATTCAACTTGATTGTTGAACGAAACTTTATCATAAAAAAATAATCCAAACAAAAATTCTACTTTCTTTCATTTATTCAGATTATCACAAAAAAAAAACCCCGAGCATCTAAAATTTAAATTGAATTATCGCTTAAATTATTGTATATTTAAATAAGGAGGATCAGACTGTCCTACACTTGATGTTGAACAAACGTTTTATCATGAAAATGAATCAAACTTATATATTTGAACGAATTTCTTCAATGACTATAATCAATTCTTCGACAAAAATGGCAATCGGAAATACAAGTACATCGTTGTTGGTATCAATACAACCTATTTCATGCTAATTAGTACAATCAGAACATGTTCAGATATCACATGAATCATGCAATTTAAAGTATCTAAGTGAGGAAAGAAGAAGGAAACTAAAGCTTATTTAATGTCTCTCGCTGTATTATTGAAAAACAAAGAGGATTTCGCATATTGGCATCGAATTCGGAATTAAGTGGGGGAAAAAAACCAAAAATTATTGTGGCACCAGCTTGAAAAAAAATATCAATTAAGAAATTAGATGTACAATATAATGTAAAAAGCAATTTAATTGATATTAAAGCCATCATATTACTAGTGGAATCAGCTTTCACAAACTAGAAACACAGTGAACAGTAAAGACTACCAAACCGACAAAGTGTGAGATAAATAATTCATTCAACATAACCATTCTATAAAGAAGTAAAAGGGAATCCCCAAATATATGGAGATGAGATCAGGTGCCCAGGGAGAGTAAGCATCTCCTGTTCTCTAGTAGCACCCGTCACTTAGGCCGTGCAGAAAAAGTCATATCCGGTAAAGTTAAATTCAGTGTTTTCGGTGGTTCTACTGTAACCTTAAATATCTTCCAACATTGATTTCAACGAGATAATATTACTTTTGACATATTCAATGTATCGTCCAAAGAATTTTTGCAGTTACAAAGTCAGTCGCTCACAATGTACCCTTGGTTTAGTGGTTTCTCGGTTAGTCCCCGTGTAATTATAACGAAGTCGTTTAAGTTTGAGCTTGCTCTGGAATAGCATATCGATTGCGATATGAATACACCATAGACAGGGGACGAAGGAATATTACTACCCAGGAAAAGGAAATTTGTGATTTTGAAGTTGAAGTCGTCACGTTTGTCATATATTCAAGTATTCAGGTGTCAATTTTCGTCAAAACATAGGATCTGAATATAAAACAGCGTTAATGCTTTTAAATAGTGGTTTCTTTCACCTGTATTTAATACGGATAGATTGTGTCACATGTAATTTAATCTGCAAAATTTGGAAGCAAGAAGTGGGGCACACTTGGTGATTTAAACGATTTGTTGAAAGTCCATTCCTCCAAAAAACCACAAATATGTTATCGATTTAAAAGCTCAGTATTTTGGTATCCTCTTTTTCTGTGTATCGATCATTAGAATCAGAATTTTCTTAAAATCTGCGATTGGCAATTTTGCTTGTGAATGAATTTTAAATGATTTGAGCGAAAATGGAGAATCGTTATATAAAGAGTCGGAAAATCGAATGATTTGATCGAAAATACATTATTGAAACTTGACGAATTCAGGTTTTCTTATAGTTTCTTTGAATTTCTTAATATCCACATTTGGTTGTTTTAAAATATCCACATTTGGTTGTTTAATATCCACATTTGGTTGATACCGCTTCTAGAGTAAATTGTTTCACAGTACTTTTGAAGAACGGTTTAAGTTCAGAAGTAATTTTGGTTAAATGGTTGATACAGATTTAGTGGAGCATTTGGACGATCCAGCTATAAATTAAGCGTTGATTGTATGGTGATTTGTGCATTTATGAATACAGTGCAAGTAAGGTAATTCTAAGACTAATTCATTAGTGTCAAGGCCAAAGCTGCAGAGAACTGATATGTGATTTTCAAATCAGTGATTTTCAATTCCATCTAAAGTAGAAAAGTTAGTGGAAGCATAGGCAGGATTTTCCTGTGTTGAATCTATGCCAAATCCCTTTTTGAGACTTTTAACGTGTAAATGTGTATTTGTTGGTAGTTCTATCTGCTGGAGCTATGAATGACATAATGGTCTTTGAGAAAGGAAAGTACTATCTCTTGTAACATAAGGGTCTTGGAAAACAGAGCTGAATCTCGTGCTAAGCAAAACTACAATGGACTTTGTCCTTTTGGAAAGAGTCTCAACCGGTCCATCTTCCTTTTTGGTCAATCTTCTTGCATATTCCTCTTGATATCATCATTTCTCCGAATTTCGGTGTCATGTAAATGACTTGGGTTACATGGATTTTGCTCCTTTCTGCAAAACATTTCGTAACTAATGATTACGTACAATATTAAGGTCACCTGAGATGAACAAGTTAATTGCCATTTTTTTTTTTTTTTTTTTTTTTTTTTTTTTATTAAAAGAAGTTAATTGCCATTGCCGATCACAAGACGCTGTCCTTCCTTTAAGACAGCATTTTCAAGGATATCAATACTGTAAGATGTCAAACTAGATTAAGTAAACTTTCCTTAGTTAGATGGTGATGTCCTTAGACTGCCATCATACGGTATTTTTATTCCTCATCTCATCAGATACGATAGAGATGGTTCTCATGCTTTAGATTTATTAATAAAGAAAACCTTTTATGTCCACGATTTTGAAATCATAACTGATAAACTTTCCCTTTTTATGGCAACTTGATGAACAAAATATGGAGTCAAAATTAGATTGAACATAAATCAAAGTTGTTCAGTTGTTCATACAATCGTGTCATTTTCCATCGGAAGAGCTTTATACATTGTTTTAAACCAATATGTATGTCAGAGTGAACAAAATTAGCATTTTTTAAATCTAAAATTGTACACTTACCAACCGTGTCAGGGACTCTATGACATGCACAGACAAATCTCGTTAAAGAGAACTGGATCCAATCTGAAAATTGATAGGACATCTTGGATGATGAATAACGAGCTTGATTTAACTAGCAGATTGCGGACTGATTTCGTATGTCCAATCGTTTTTCATATCCATTTATTATGCTTTTTGACATCCATTTGATATCCAGTTAGATTTTTGTTTTGTACTTTATAGGGAGATAATCCCTACACAGGTATTTGCATTGTGTATTGGATTATTTTCACGATTTTCCAAGATCTAATAAGATTCACAAAATGTACTAGATAACTTATGAATAATAAATTAAATAATAAGGAATGTTTCTAAAATTCTTTTTTATTATGGGAAAATAACCTCAAACAGCCGATGCACAAACGTAGTAATTATACGGTTTGTTCATCGGCTTTTTGAGGTCATTTCCCATATACCACATTCCTTAAATAACTCAAAATTATTTGATAAACAATATAAAACGAATATTAAAATGATGAACAGTAATTTGGACAAGACATAAAATATATGTAAAATACAGGTGGTAATTAAATAAATATATGGAAATAATGCGGAAGGGTCCAACTCTGCACCTTCTTGAGGAAAATTTAAAACCAATTTTCATGCACCAGACACGTGTTTCGAATATTTTAGATTCTCATCAATGATGCTTCCAGCCAAAGTGTTTTTCATAACCAGTCCAAATTAATTTCACTAGCGCCCTCTTGCGTTATTTATAGAATTTAAATTTCTGCACTTAGGCCATACCAAATTAATCCAATGTTCTTTGGATTTCCCGCACCATATTTTTCAAAATTCAAAAAATAATATTACAAAAATAAAATGATCGCCCGCACCATTTAATTTCTGGCTCAAGAATTTTTTAGGTTCGGTTCTGATTTCTGCAAATCTTAAAGCTTCTAGAAGTCTCAAATTGTGCAAAATTCGAAGAAAATGATACTTCTTGTGTTTAAAAAATTTTGTTGGGAGCAAATTTGTTGTTCCGTATACATAGCACTGAAAGTCAAGGAGGGGGGAATGTTTGAAAATCTTTTCCGTATTACTATGTGCCAGGCTTTGTTGTCAACAGATTCCTATGGGGATTCCTTTTTGAGTACGGAAAACATCAGAAATGTATTACTGGGGTAACCTATATCAAAAATAAAATTATTTCATTCGCTCGCACTTTACAAACTGCAAAACCTAAAAAGAAAAAAAAATAATTATATTTTTGTCCGCTCGCACCCTTTTTTTCACAAGAAAATCCAAAGAACATTTAATCAATTTGGTATGGCCTTACTTTACAGAGAGTGCGCGGCTCCAAAATTCCTGTCGGGTCGATTCAGTTGCATATTCAAATAAAATTCATGTTCAAAATAGAATTGGAGGGATGGTGCTAAGATGTTAACCTCCTTGAATTTCGATGATATTTTTCGATGAAATGACAAGTTTCCGAAATAGCAAAGCAAATAATTTATAGATATGATGTCACATTGATAAAGGGCCAAAACGAAGCTTCTTTCAGGCGACAGAGCTTGAAAATACGGTAATTATATAAATATATGGAAAATACAGTTGGTAATTCATGCACCAGTTGAAACATTAAATGTATAATACATGAATGATATGATGATCACAGCTGTGGATAAGACCACAGGCGCCAGATTCCTAGAAAAAAAAATTAAAACCACATCTTAAACTCCCGTTTCTCTTCTCCTTACTCTTTCCTTAAGGCACGACAGCTTCCATATTTAAACACCATCCCCCCTCTTTACCCCCTCAATATCTTAAGTTTCAACAAGATTTCAGCATTAAGCTATACATCATTATTTTCTACAGATATTTTTCTTCGTGACCATAACCTACTTGTCATTGATTAAACTTGCATTTAGCCGCTATTAATCCAAAAACATGAAATGGAGTCGAAACCTACACTTCACGTTATTCTTAGCATGCGCAGTTTGTTAGTTGGAGTTGTCATCCTTGCCGCTAACGGTAAAGTGTAGGTTTCGACTCGATTTAAAACATGGGAGCTGTCATGCCTTGTAAAAGGATAAAGAGAAGAGAAAGGGCGTTTTAGATTGGTTATAGTTTTATCTCTAGGAATCTGGTGCCTGTGGATAAGACACCAGTACATGTAAACTATAGTAATAATAGGGAAGTGTTCCAACTCTATCCCTTCACGAAGAAAATTTCAAACCAATTTTTCATGCACAAGACACGCGTTTCGATTAAATGTTTAACGTCTCCCAATTCATTAGCATCATTTCCGAGCAGATCAATTTACAACATGGACCAGACATGCTAGTTTCGGATATTTAACCCTCGTCATTGATCCTCAATCTAAACAATGTAATATGGCCAAAATCTGTGAAAATGATGTCCTAAATGTACCGTAAGATGTAGCAAGATGGCTGGGATATGATGCTACAGGACCCAGGTTTTAGAAATTTGAAAAAGAAAATTGTAAACAGAAAATTTCAAATGCGTTTGAAGAAACGACCAACCGAAATTGATCGAACTTGGCTGCATGTGCCCCCGGGGACTCCTGGTCCTTGAGCAGTGGTACAAATGTTTAACGTCTTCAAATTCATAAGCATCATTTTAGAGCTCATCAGTGATGCTTCCAGCGGAGCTACCAAAATTCATTTCAGTAGCAGATGTAAGTAACAGATGAAAAATGAAATGTATGATCAATCTGTAAGATAAGAAAAAGAGGACTTTATATTGCTTTATAATCAAAATATGTATGTGGACTGAATGTTAGTTTGTAGGTATAATCCATAAAATATGTGACATGAATGAATGAAATGAATTCAAAATAAATGTTAAACGTCTTCAAATTGAACAGCATCATTTAAGAACAGAGAAATTGGCAGCATGATAATGAATGAACAAGCAAAGCAAATTGATGAATGAACATTAACAAATGAATGAATGAATGAATGAATGAATGAATGAATGAATGAATGAATGAAGCAAGAGGATAAATGGACATAAACAATGAATGAATGAATGAATGAAAGAATTTAAAAGAGAAGATGTGCAATTGGACGGGTCATGATTGTATGTTCGATAGACTATAAAAGGAAGTGCTGTACAGCTGTTTATAACGCTTTATGATTTGAAAGTGTTTTAAAAGAATAATAAATACTTTATGTTCAGCTGAACTTCCTGCTTTTCGGAATTTCATTCCCCTTTTCAGAGAGAGAGAGAGAGAGAGAGAGAGATTTATGTGAAATTTACCTTCAATTATGAAAGAGTGATCTCCCTTTTCACAAGATCAAGATTGCAGTCTGCAAAACGAATCATCAGATATTATCGATTGGTAAATCTCCTTTAATGGTGAAAATTCACACAGAAAATGGCATTTCAGTCTCTTTTCATGTTGAACCTCATTTCCCTGATCAAAAGATATTTAAAGCTGGAGACCTCCATATGAACTACTTATTCAAGACTATGATTCAACTTGATTGTTGAACGAAACTTTATCATAAAAAAATAATCCAAACAAAAATTCTACTTTCTTTCATTTATTCAGATTATCACAAAAAAAACCCGAGCATCTAAAATTTAATTGAATTATCGCTTAAATTATTGTATATTTAAATAAGGAGGATCAGACTGTCCTACACTTGATGTTGAACAAACGTTTTATCATGAAAATGAATCAAACTTATATATTTGAACGAATTTCTTCAATGACTATAATCAATTCTTCGACAAAAATGGCAATCGGAAATACAAGTACATCGTTGTTGGTATCAATACAACCTATTTCATGCTAATTAGTACAATCAGAACATGTTCAGATATCACATGAATCATGCAATTTAAAGTATCTAAGTGAGGAAAGAAGAAGGAAACTAAAGCTTATTTAATGTCTCTCGCTGTATTATTGAAAAACAAAGAGGATTTCGCATATTGGCATCGAATTCGGAATTAAGTGGGGGAAAAAACCAAAAATTATTGTGGCACCAGCTTGAAAAAAAATATCAATTAAGAAATAAGATGTACAATATAATGTAAAAAGCAATTTAATTGATATCAAATCCATCATATTACTAGTGGAATCATCTGTCACAAACTAGAAACACAGTGAACAGTAAAGACTACCAAACCGACAAAGTGTGAGATAAATATTTACACAACAAATAATTCATTGAACGTAAACATTCTATAAAAGTAAATCCCCAAATGGAGATGAGATCAGGTGCCCAGGGAGAGAAAGCATCTCTTGTTCTCTAGTAGCACCCGTCACTTAGGCCGTGCAGAAAAAGTCATATCCGGTAAAGTTAAATTCAGTGTTTTCGGTGGTTCTACTGTAACCTTAAATATCTTCCAACATTGATTTCAACGAGATAATATTACTTTTGACATATTCATTGTATCGTCCAAAGAATTTTTGCAGTTACAAAGTCAGTCGCTCACAATGTACCCTTGGTTTAGTGGTTTCTCGGTTAGTCCCCGTGTAATTATAACGAAGTCGTTGAAGTTTGAGCTTGCTCTGGAATAGCATATCGATTGCGATATGAATACACCATAGACAGGGGACGAAGGAATATTACTACCCAGGAAAAGGAAATTTGTGATTTTGAAGTTGAAGTCGTCACGTTTGTCATATATTCAAGTATTCAGGTGTCAATTTTCGTCAAAACATAGGATCTGAATATAAAACAGCGTTAATGCTTTTAAATAGTGGTTTCTTTCACCTGTATTTAATACGGATAGATTGTGTCACATGTAATTTAATCTGCAAAATTTGGAAGCAAGAAGTGGGGCACACTTGGTGATTTAAACGATTTGTTGAAAGTCCATTCCTCCAAAAAACCACAAATATGTTATCGATTTAAAAGCTCAGTATTTTGGTATCCTCTTTTTCTGTGTATCGATCATTAGAATCAGAATTTTCTTAAAATCTGCGATTGGCAATTTTGCTTGTGAATGAATTTTAAATGATTTGAGCGAAAATGGAGAATCGTTATATAAAGAGTCGGAAAATCGAATGATTTGATCGAAAATACATTATTGAAACTTGCCGAATTCAGGTTTTCTTATAGTTTCTTTGAATTTCTTAATATCCACATTTGGTTGTTTTAAAATATCCACATTTGGTTGTTTAATATCCACATTTGGTTGATACCGCTTCTAGAGTAAATTGTTTCACAGTACTTTTGAAGAACGGTTTAAGTTCAGAAGTAATTTTGGTTAAATGGTTGATACAGATTTAGTGGAGCATTTGGACGATCCAGCTATAAATTAAGCGTTGATTGTATGGTGATTTGTGCATTTATGAATACAGTGCAAGTAAGGTAATTCTAAGACTAATTCATTGGTGTCAAGGCCAAAGCTGCAGAGAACTGATATGTGATTTTCAAATCAGTGATTTTCAATTCCATCTAAAGTAGAAAAATTAGTGGAAGCATAGGCAGGATTTTCCTGTGTTGAATCTATGCCAAATCCCTTTTTGAGACTTTTAACGTGTAAATGTGTATTTGTTGGTAGTTCTATCTGCTGGAGCTATGAATGACATAATGGTCTTTGAGAAAGGAAAGTACTTTCTCTTGTAACATAAGGGTCTTGGAAAACAGAGCTGAATCTCGTGCTAAGCAAAACTACAATGGACTTTGTCCTTTTGGAAAGAGTCTCAACCGGTCCATCTTCCTTTTTGGTCAATCTTCTTGCATATTCCTCTTGATATCATCATTTCTCCGAATTTTGGTGTCATGGAAATGACTTGGGTTACATGCATTTTGCTCCTTTCTGCAAAACATTTCGTAACTAATGATTACGTACAATATTAAGGTCACCTGAGATGAACAAGTTAATTGCCATTGCCGATCACAAGACGCTGTCCTTCCTTTAAGACAGCATTTTCAAGGATATCAATACTGTAAGATGTCAAACTAGATTAAGTAAACTTTCCTTAGTTAGATGGTGATGTCCTTAGACTGCCATCATACGGTATTTTTATTCCTCATCTCATCAGATACGATAGAGATGGTTCTCATGCTTTAGATTTATTAATAAAGAAAACCTTTTATGTCCACGATTTTGAAATCATAACTGATAAACTTTCCCTTTTTATGGCAACTTGATGAACAAAATATGGAGTCAAAATTAGATTGAACATAAATCAAAGTTGTTCAGTTGTTCATACAATCGTGTCATTTTCCATCGGAAGAGCTTTATACATTGTTTTAAACCAATATGTATGTCAGAGTGAACAAAATTAGCATTTTTTAAATCTAAAATTGTACACTTACCAACCGTGTCAGGGACTCTATGACATGCACAGACAAATCTCGTTAAAGAGAACTGGATCCAATCTGAAAATTGATAGGACATCTTGGATGATGAATAACGAGCTTGATTTAACTAGCAGATTGCGGACTGATTTCGTATGTCCAATCGTTTTTCATATCCATTTATTATGCTTTTTGACATCCATTTGATATCCAGTTAGATTTTTGTTTTGTACTTTATAGGGAGATAATCCCTACACAGGTATTTGCATTGTGTATTGGATTATTTTCACGATTTTCCAAGATCTAATAAGATTCACAAAATGTACTAGATAACTTATGAATAATAAATTAAATAATAAGGAATGTTTCTAAAATTCTTTTTTATTATGGGAAAATAACCTCAAACAGCCGATGCACAAACGTGGTAATTATACGGTTTGTTCATCGGCTTTTTGAGGTCATTTCCCATATACCACATTCCTTAAATAACTCAAAATTATTTGATAAACAATATAAAACGAATATTAAAATGATGAACAGTAATTTGGACAAGACATAAAATATATGTAAAATACAGGTGGTAATTAAATAAATATATGGAAATAATGCGGAAGGGTCCAACTCTACACCTTCTTGAGGAAAATTTAAAACCAATTTTCATGCACCAGACACGTGTTTCGAATATTTTAGATTCTCATCAGTGATGCTTCCAGCCAAAGTGTTTTTCATAACCAGTCCAAATTAATTTCACTAGCGCCCTCTTGCGTTATTTATAGAATTTAAATTTCTGCACTTAGGCCATACCAAATTAATCCAATGTTCTTTGGATTTCCCGCACCATATTTTTCAAAATTCAAAAAATAATATTATAAAAATAAAATGATCGCCCGCACCATTTAATTTCTGGCTCAAGAATTTTTTAGGTTCGGTTCTGATTTCTGCAAATCTTAAAGCTTCTAGAAGTCTCAAATTGTGCAAAATTCGAAGAAAATGATACTTCTTGTGTTTAAAAAATTTTGTTGGGAGCAAATTTGTTGTTCCGTATACATAGCACTGAAAGTCAAGGAGGGGGGAATGTTTGAAAATCTTTTCCGTATTACTACGTGCCAGGCTTTGTTGTCAACAGATTCCTATGGGGATTCCTTTCTGAGTACGGAAAACATCAGAAATGTATTACTGGGGTAACCTATATCAAAAATAAAATTATTTCATTCGCTCGCACTTTACAAACTGCAAAACCTAAAAAGAAAAAAAAATAATTATGTAATTTTTGTCCGCTCGCACCCTTTTTTTCACAAGAAAATCCAAAGAACATTTAATTAATTTGGTATGGCCTTACTTACAGAGAGTGCGCGGCTCCAAAATTCCTGTAGGGTCGATTCAGTTGCATATTCAAATAAAATTCATGTTCAAAATAGAATTGGAGGGATGGTGCTAAGATGTTAACCTCCTTGAATTTCGATGATATTTTTCGATGAAATGACAAGTTTCCGAAATAGCAAAGCAAATAATTTATAGATATGATGTCACATTGATAAAGGGCCAAAACGAAGCTTCTTTCAGGCGACAGAGCTTGAAAATACGGTAATTATATAAATATATGGAAAATACAGTTGGTAATTCATGCACCAGTTGAAACATTAAATGTATAATACATGAATGATATGATGATCACAGCTGTGGATAAGACCACAGGCGCCAGATTCCTAGGAAAAAAAATTAAAACCACATCTTAAACTCCCGTTTCTCTTCTCCTTACTCTTTGCATGACAGCTTCCATATTTAAACACCATCCCCCCTCTTTACCCCCTCAATATCTCAAGTTTCAACAAGATTTCAGCATTAAGCTATACATCATTATTTTCTACAGATATTTTTCTTCGTGACCATAACCTACTTGTCATTGATTAAACTTGCATTTAGCCGCTATTAATCCAAAAACATGAAATGGAGTCGAAACCTACACTTCACGTTATTCTTAGCATGCGCAGTTTGTTAGTTGGAGTTGTTATCCTTGCCGCTAACGGTAAAGTGTAGGTTTCGACTCGATTTAAAACATGGGAGCTGTCATGCCTTGTAAAAGGATAAAGAGAAGAGAAAGGGCGTTTTAGATTGGTTATAGTTTTATCTCTAGGAATCTGGTGCCTGTGGATAAGACATCAGTACATGTAAACTATAGTAATAATAGGGAAGTGTTCCAACTCTATCCCTTCACGAAGAAAATTTCAAACCAATTTTTCATGCACAAGACACGCGTTTCGATTAAATGTTTAACGTCTCCCAATTCATTAGCATCATTTCCGAGCAGATCAATTTACAACATGGACCAGACATGCACGTTTCGGATATTTAACCCTCGTCATTGATCCTCAATCTAAACAATGTAATATGGCCAAAATCTGTGAAAATGATGTCCTAAATGTACCGTAAGATGTGGCAAGATGGCTGGGATATGATGCTACAGGACCCAGGTTTTAGAAATTTGAAAAAGAAAATTGTAAACAGAAAATTTCAAATGCGTTTGAAGAAACGACCAACCGAAATTGATCGAACTTGGCTGCATGTGCCCCCGGGGACTCCTGGTCCTTGAGCAGTGGTACAAATGTTTAACGTCTTCAAATTCATAAGCATCATTTTAGAGCTCATCAGTGATGCTTCCAGCGGAGCTACCAAAATTCATTTCAGTAGCAGATGTAAGTAACAGATGAAAAATGAAATGTATGATCAATCTGTAAGATAAGAAAAAGAGGACTTTATATTGCTTTATAATCAAAATATGTATGTGGACTGAATGTTAGTTTGTAGGTATAATCCATAAAATATGTGACATGAATGAATGAAATGAATTCAAAATAAATGTTAAACGTCTTCAAATTGAACAGCATCATTTAAGAACAGAGAAATTGGCAGCATGATAATGAATGAACAAGCAAAGCAAATTGATGAATGAACATTAACAAATGAATGAATGAATGAATGAATGAATGAATGAATGAATGAATGAATGAAGCAAGAGGATAAATGGACATAAACAATGAATGAATGAATGAATGAATGAATGAAAGAATTTAAAAGAGAAGATGTGCAATTGGACGGGTCATGATTGTATGTTCGATAGACTATAAAAGGAAGTGCTGTACAGCTGTTTATAACGCTTTATGATTTGAAAGTGTTTTAAAAGAATAATAAATACTTTATGTTCAGCTGAACTTCCTGCTTTTCGGAATTTCATTCCCCTTTTCAGAGAGAGAGAGAGAGAGATTTATGTGAAATTTACCTTGAATTATGAAAGAGTGATCTCCCTTTTCACAAGATCAAGATTGCAGTCTGCAAAACGAATCATCAGATATTATCGATTGGTAAATCTCCTTTAATGGTGAAAATTCACACAGAAAATGGCATTTCAGTCTCTTTTCATGTTGAACCTCATTTCCCTGATCAAAAGATATTTAAAGCTGGAGACCTCCATATGAACTACTAATTCAAGACTATGATTCAACTTGATTGTTGAACGAAACTTTATCATAAAAAAATAATCCAAACAAAAATTCTACTTTCTTTCATTTATTCAGATTATCACAAAAAAAACCCGAGCATCTAAAATCTAAATTGAATTATCGCTTAAATTATTGTATATTTAAATAAGGAGGATCAGACTGTCCTACACTTGATGTTGAACAAACGTTTTATCATGAAAATGAATCAAACTTATATATTTGAACGAATTTCTTCAATAACTATAATCAATTCTTCGACAAAAATGGCAATCGGAAATACAAGTACATCGTTGTTGGTATCAATACAACCTATTTCATGCAGGAAAACAATAAATACACTGTAAACTGTTGAAATTTCTTGTCGATAACATAATTGAAGTGTTTGAAGGAATGGTCTTTCAGAAAAAAAAATTGGAATTCTAATGGGAACCAACTGTGCTCCATTTCCTGCTGATATTTTTCAATGCGCATATAAAGCTGAATATGCTAATTCCTTGCTCTCTCATAGTAAAGGAAAGGAGGGGATCTCCAACAACACATAGTTGCAGCACTAACAGCAACCTCCCAAAACACCCACTGCAAAACACAAAGAAGACACGCACAGAAAGAGACGCAGTGGTACAAGGAACGTCAAATCACAGAAAAACATAAAACACAAATGACTACACATAAACCAAAGAGACCAATGGGCAAACGGTGCCGACATAGGACGGCCATCTGCCACGTCAGTAGCAGACGGTGTGGTTATCCTGGATTACGTGCGCACAACCCTCCCACTTTTCCGATTACCCAGATGTCTCGGAGAACGTACAATTGTGGTGTAAAACAACCTCCTCTTTGTCAGATGACCACACACAAACAAGACTGCAAAACACTGGGGACCAAGCAACACAGATGAATATGTAAATGGATATAAAAAGTAAGAAACACTCAGTTTTCCAATTCAATTCGACAAACAGATATATTGATGACGTACTCTATATTAATTATTCAAATTTAGCACAATCTATACATGTGAACTAGAGATGAAAGAAACCATTCATTGAAAGAACTAACTCTGTCTCATATTTTGATCTCATATTACACTCCCCACCTTTAATTAGTACCCACCTAATACTCTTCCCTTGTTTTCAAAAAAGTGAAGATTTTTGTTCTATTGTTTTGAAAACCTGAAGATTAATGATTCTGCTATCAATTGAAGTAAATTTTTCGGCTAAATCTTTGTTTCGATATTTTTTTCAATTTTCCCAAAAAATGTCAGTTTTTTTCACATGAAAAAAAAATCATAAAAAAATTCCTAAAATTTTTGTATAAAGATAAATGATTCAAATAATATATTGAAAATTTTTATACATATAATAGCTCAGAAGAGAAAATTATGGGATGAGCTCTTCATGAAATTTCTAATGTTTATACTACATGGGTACTTATTTATGGTGGGTAGTGTATCTTTCTGCGACAATAGTCACCTAAATACATGTACTTCTCCAACCAGACTCGGTTGCAGCATCCACAACAAAGAACCAAAACAACTGATTCGAAAAGACAGAGTAGACATTCACAAGAATAATACGGCATTCAAACCAGACGTGAAATAAAGAATAAGACTATCATCAAGACGGCTTTGCACACTTACTGTCCGCGCGGCTCATTTTGGAAACTAGATAATCGCAATTTTGGCTTTTTTTTTTAATGCAAACATTTATATGAAATAGATACCTTTCAATAGATCTCGCTTAGTCGTAAATTTTGGTATGAAACAAAGGAGAGGATCTCTATAGGCTCAATGTTAAACTCGGCGACGTCACATCGAAAACGCCCCAACTTAAATTAATATGATTGCATAAACCCTCGATCATGTAACATATAACAAAAATTTAGGACTAAGCGAGATCTTCTCATTGACATAGATTTTATTTTATGTTTTGCATGACAAAGTTATCAAAATCGCGTTTAACCAGTTTCCAAAGTGAGCCGCGCGGATAGTAGACGAGAAAAGGTGGACAGAACGTACTACTACCCACAAACAAACGGAGGAAACAACTACCCCACCAACAAACAAACGGAGGAAACAAGAACAGTCACATTGCAACGATTAACAATGACAAATATGGACAACGACCATATTCCAATACACATAATCGATAATTCACAAACCGTGACAGTCTCTCTTTCAATTTAGTATGTGGAATTGTGGTGTAAAGTGTCCATAAATCAAACGATTTTATAGAGTGTACTCTTTTGAACTGTGTTGATTTGAGGTGTTCTAAAAGCTCTTTCGAATTTTTTAAGATCAACATTTGGTTTATATCGCTACGCGAATACACGGTTGAACAATACTTTTGAAGGCCTGACTTAATTTCAGATAAAATTTTGGTGAGTAAGATCGATACAGATTTGGTTGAACATTTTGAGGAAACAGCAATGAAACGTTGTTTATACGGATTTTTGAGCATTTTTGGTATACAATACAGGTACGGCAAATCTAGATCCAATTTGTTTGTGTCAAGACCGAAAGAAGCAAGTACTGAATTTGTTTGTGTCAAGACCGAAAGAGGCAAGTACTGATTTGTGATTTTCAATTACTTCCGAAGTCGAAAACTTTGTTGGAGCATAGGTGGGATTTCCAGAAGTCGAATTTAGTCCCAATTCTTTGACAAGGCTTTCTAAATAATAACAAGTGAATGTGTAATCATTAGAGGCATTATCTGCTGGTGTGATGATATAATGTTCCTGAAGGTAGGTTAATTCTGTGATTACATCATGGTCTTTGAAGACAGACTTGAATCTGGTGCTCACAGTTGGTTTTAAATGTTTGATTTTGGAGAAAAGCAATCCCCTGATGAATTTTATCCATTCAGAAAGAGTGTCTTGCGTATTTTTCACAAGAGTCCATTAATATTTAAAAGTTCTGACTCCATGTAAAGGAACGAGGCTCTCTGTATTTTTGGCCCTTCTTGCACAAATCCCTCAGTTTGTCATTTATAACAATATTTAGGTCCCCTGTAACAGCATGACCACAGGGAAAGTACTTGAAATTTGATGAAGAACATTCGAAAGGTAGTGGGTTTTGTATTGGATTACTTATATCAATACTCTGCAAAAACCGTTTGTAATTGTAAATTTTGGATGCAACAGTTGGTGTGTAGCTATAGGAAATACATGGCGGTTCCTTTCTTTTGAAATAAGGTGGAATATTTTCTTTTACAAGTTTGTGATTTAAAATCTGACCAAGATTTATCTCATCGATTCCTTTGTTTGCAAATTTTACTTTTATAAATGGTCGTTTCATTATTACTTCTTTTTGGTCAATTGTTACAGCATGAAATAATCTGGATTTCGAAATATCCGTAATAATGCCTTGAAGTCTGTAGTTGGGGGAAGAGAAATCTGTATATACCTGATTCTAAGTGGTTCTGTAAATTTCATGTAATTTCCGTAGGGGGATTGAGACAAACAGTCTAGTTAATTACCCAAGGATGTTCAGAATAGTTATGTTGGGGCGGATCGGCTACCTGTTAGAAATTGTGTTCGAAAGGACTCCGTATTGTGTAAACATGAGATGTATAAGATAATGAGATCGTGTATTCAAAATTGAAGGTCAAAAGGTTGTAGACATGTTTAACGTAAGGTATAGTTATATTCATGATTTCCCTGAGGTGCAGCCGTGCAGTTCGTGCATCAACTTAAAAGTGTTCTAGTGTTAAAATATAAGTGTAATTTTTCGTAGAAAAGATTGGAAAATGTAGCTATTGAGGTAGAGAATACTTGGGGTGAAAGTAGTTAAAGTTGGAGTTTTTACTCAGTGTAATTAAAGATTTTCAATAATACACTACATAAAATCAAATATGGCGAATGACTTTTTTTCCATCTTTAAATATTCAAATGAATTTTTAGAACATCCATTCCATTTAACATGGACGGATCCAGCAAAAAAAAAAACCACACACACAGACAAGAAAATAAAGTCCTCGATAAATAATTGTCAGTTATATTTTTAATTATGAATAAAAGATATGCCTAGCTAGCAAGGGCGAACAAAAAGCTTGGAATCTTGAATTTTCACATCATAGTATGTGAATACTACAAATGGCGAGCGAAAGCAAGCCAGCGACTTTTTTTTCAGAATTGGAAAAAAATCCTCTATTTCCGTTTCATTACTCTTAATACCCTTATTTATTGACCATAGTATATGGTTGTATAGGAAAGCGGAGCATCATTAAGTTGGAAATAGCGCATGTAACAGAAGCGAGCCAGAGAGAATGTTTGAAATGCTGACGGCAAAATATTTTCAAAATGAGAGATTTCCATTACAAATTCATGTTATATTATTCATATAATATGACAACAAAAGGAGATTCGGGACTTAATCTTATAAAATATGTATATTCATATTTTTTTTACTATACTTCGAACATTCCAGGGGAGAGGGGTTCGGACCCCTCCCCCTCTGGATCCGTGCTTGTCAAAGGCTTTACACTTTATACAACAATCCCATATTGTTAATTAAAGAAAGACACGTAAAAATTTAAAGAAATGCGTTTAAGCAGGAACGGCAATCGCATCGCAAATTTATATAAATCTATTGCTTACTACTTTGTAAACGCAAAGTCCTATTCTGAAAATAAGTACACTGAAACAGATTTAATTCAGATGTTTAACTTCCCGATCGACTACATTTTTGTGGTGTTTGGAGGAAAGGTCTTCCAACAAATTGTCGGGAAGGAATTGAAACCCAATCCTTGCCGACATATTTCTTTACTCGATCGTATAAAGCTGAATTCATTTAATCTTTGGTCTCTGAAGGGAAAAGATACTTAGCTTCAAAGTTTTTCACTAACATATATATAGATGATGTGCTGTCCATCAAGAATCCAAAATCTGCGGATTACTTTAGCAGAATCTATCCATCGGAGCTTGAAAAGTACGCTTGGTGCATAAAAATATGGCTGAAATTTTCTTCAAGAAGGTACAGAGTTGGAACACTTCCGTATTACTGAAGTCAAAGAAACTACAGAGACAAATAATTCAGTATTCTATTTGGACACAATGCTTCCCTATGACACTGATATTCACATGAACATCTCACTCATGACAAAAGTGACGATTTCAGCTTTAGCATCAAATACTTCTCTTTTCTGAGTAGCAACATCCCTTCATCGCCTACTTATGACGTGTTCATACCTCAATTGATAAGTTTGCCAGAGCAAGAGCTATCAGATTTTGTCCTGATAGCTAGGCGTTTTGCAGTTAAACTTCTCAGTCAGTGATACGTTTCTGATCGACTAGTATCGTCACTAAGGAAGTCCTATGGTCGATACGGTGAAAGTGGGAGGTTTTTGCGCACGTAATCCAGGATAACCACACCTTCTGCTATTTTCGTGGCAGATGGCCGTCCTAAGTCACCGGTTGCCCATTGGTCTAGTTTGTTTATGTGTAGTCCTTTGTGTTTGATGTTTCTGTGTTGTGCGTTGACGTTCCTTGTCCCTTTTGTGTCTCTTTCTGTTCTTGTCTGCTCTGTGTTTTTGCATTGGATGTTTTGGGGTTTTGCTTTGGGTGCTGCAACCTGGTGTTGTTGGAGATCCCCTACTTTGTTCGTCATACACTAGAAAGGTAGATGATATTCTGTCTTGAAACATTTGAATCATCCAACCAGATAATATACTTGAATCTGCAGGCTCTACATTTAACAACAAATACAGAGGGTTTTCATTAATCACCAAGTGCAAAATAAAGAGATGATCTATGTGTCAGCTATTGAAATTTGATTCCACTATCACATCTAGCATTAATTGGCAGACGTACAACATTGAGGTTGATAGCGACATCGACTGATCTCATTTACGTAATAACCTGAAACGCCAGGGGATGTGGCGCACAATACGTTGGCGAAACGGGTAAGCCTTTAAAATTTCGTTTTCAGAACCATTCGTATAAAATTAGAAATTCACGTCATGAAAAGCACAGAAATTTTCTCTATAATCACTTCGTTAAATATAACCATTCAGTTTCGGATATTTCCATCTTCCCGGTTCCGTCATTACCAAAAAAAAAAAAGCGCCGACTACGAGCTGAACTCGCCTGGATAACTAAACTTCAGACTCCGTATCCCCTTGGTCTTATTGATCATATCTATAGACAAGGAAATATTTCTTCCGCCTCCAGCAACATCAACGTATTTTCAATCCGCCCTAACGAAAAACGCAAACGCAGGTCGCACGGGAAAAGAAGAAATAGAAAAAAATATCTATAATAAATCGCACCCTCGACGATCTTCTTATAATAGGACACAATGGCGGCAGACACGAACTATTACATGCTCTGTCGACCATTCCAGTGCTTCATGATCAACTTAAGGAGGTCCAGTTCTGTGTTATGTGGACAATCGGATATGTATAGAATTATAAATGATCACTAAGACTTTTAAAAGAAATTGTCGAAAGGAGATAAATTTATGTCTATTTTCAGAACATCTTTGAGTTGTTAATTTTTAATAATAAAGTCCGTTTATCTGAAACTCTATAATTTATTTTTCGTAAAAACTTAATATTATCTTCTTCATATGTCAAGTGAAACACCGACAAGTTCCTATTGTGATTTGACCGTCAGTTTTCAGTTATAGTTATTTTGTTACCAAAAGACAGTTCATCAAAATTCCGTTTCTTAACAAAGGTTTCGATCTTCTAAACATCTCTAATATTTTCAGGGATCACCGCGTGCAAAGTACAATTCCTCAATATTTTGAGAATCTTGAACCTCCTCTTATTTGTTATAAATATAAAACACCTGTTCATAATTTCGTTTTTAACTACAATAAAGTTACATCAGAATCAAAAGTACTCGAATCATGTCCTGCTTCCTGAGAATTTGCAACTTCTGATTATACATACAAACCAGCTGGTCATATTGTTACAAGTGACTTTTCAATTATCAAAGACAGAGAGCTCCATGGTTTTGTCAGAAAATGACCTAAGTATAGAATCCCATCCAAGATAGATTTCATTAAATGCCGCGAAGTGCTGAATGAAGCCTTGGATAACTATACAAAAAGATGGTGTAAATCAGAAGGAGTCTAATCGCATTCTCTGAATGACTGGAAAAAACTCATTTTAGATATTCATATAGATAATTTTCATAAAAACCCTAATCTATTTCAAAATTCACGATCCAAATATGAAAGATACTTCAAATCGAAGTTAAGTAAGTTACATGAAAAATATGTTTTTGCACCTGCAGATAAATCAGCCAACAACACAATTATCATTTGAAAACGTTACTACATATCAATTTTAGTTTCGGAACTTTCGTCTACAAATTCTTATATCAAAAGCAATGAAAGTGTCTCTGTCTGGTCCACGTCGCCAATTTATCTGTTCTTAAATGATGCTATTCAATTTGAAGACGTTTACATCTAATATTTTTCACAAGCATAACAGTGAACTTTGTTCATCCAATATCTCTATTTCTAAATTGGATCTTCCGACCGTGTATTCCATACCTAAACTACACAAGTCTGCTTACAAATTTCGATTCATTGCTAATTCTAGCAACTGTTCCACTGCAGTTTTGTCTAGAAATCTTACATCAGCACATACGGCGAAAAGGGAACACGTAACAAAATATTGTAAAACTCTTCTTAAAAGGAACGATGTTGATTTCTTTTGGTCTATTAAAAATTCAGGGGATGTGATTGACAAAATGAAAACTAAAAATTTCCAAGCCAAAACCATTTCTTCATACGACTTCTCTAATATGTACACCACGCTTCCTCACGACAAAATTAATGATCGGTTGTCTAAACTAATTAAATGGTGTTTTGATCGAGAGGGGAAAACTTACATTTGTACATCTGAATCAAAGGGTTTCTTTTCCTCAACAAACTACAAATCATATAAAACATGGACATGTAGCGACCTGTGTAATGCCTTTTCCTTCCTCTTTGACAATTTTGTTAGATTTGGTGAGGATCGTTACAAACAGGTTGTAGGGATTCCTTTGGTTACCAACTGTGTGCCTCTTGTTACAGATTTTTTTATACACTTATGAAAAAGAATTTATCCAAAATCTTCAAAAGAACAGAAAATATGATGATTTGAAATGCTTTACTTATACGTCTAGGTACCTGGATGATATTCTCACTATTGACGATCCTGTTTTTGATACATATAAGAATGAAATTTATCCACAGGAGTTGACACTCAACAAGGCAAACGTTAAAAATACAGAAACAACAATATCAAAATTACAAACGAAGAAATCCATATAAGTATTTATGACAAAAGAGATGATTTTGGATTCGACATAGTACATTTATTCTGGCTTGACGGTGACGTTCCCAGACTACCTTCATACGGCATTTACATATCACAGCTCATCCGGTACGCTAGAGCGTGCACTAATTTTTTTTTTTTTGGATTTTCACAGTAGAAATTTACAAATAACCAATAACTTTAGGTCAAGGTTTCCGCTTTCATAAACTAGTAAAGATTTTTTGAAAACTTAACAAAAATTACAGTTAGCTTCTTTTAAAGTTCGGACCTATACAAGCAACAAGGTATATTACTTTGGGTATTTCACAGCCTGCATTCTATGGTGACATAATAAACAAAATTAGAAGGACCAAAGGCAGACAGCATAACCATCGAAAATGCGTCAAAATCATCAAATCAAACGCCTTTTATACCGTGGATATGATCCTAATGTCACCAGACGGACACTCGGCATGGTACTGGACCAATCTACAGCCTTGTACCAGCGCATCATTAAGACTTGCACTCTGACCGACTGTGACGACGAGACTCCATGACGGGCCCTGTCCAAACCTCTTTAGAGAAGACAGGGCCCCGACCACCTGTCCTCTCTGAATGTCGGTCGGACTCCTCGGGAGATAACATGCATGAGCTCGCTACAGCCGGCAGAGCACGGACTGCATTGCGTACGCCCCTACCCCTTTTTATATATACATTTGTATTTACATATTCATCTGTGTTCCTTGGGCCCCTGCGTTGTGCTGTCTTGTTTGTATGGTTGTCTTGCAGTGAGGAGGTTATTTCACACAACAATTGTGCGTTCTTCGTGACCTTTGGGTAACCGGAGATGTGGGAGGGTTGTGTGCACGTAATCCAGGATAACCACACCATCTGTTACTAACATGGCTGATGGCCGTCCTAAGTCGGCACCGATTGCCCATGGGTCTCATTGGTTTATGTCTTCTTTCATGTTCGATGTTTGATGTCTCGTTTGCTGTTCCTTGTCTCTTGCTGTGTGTGTCGTCTCTGTGTTATCACTTGGGGTGTTTGGTGCGTTACTGTTGGTGCTGCAATTGAGTCTTGTTGGAGATCCCCTCCTTTCTTGTATCTTCCGAAATGGAAGAAACCAGATGTGATATTTCTGCCGATTTGAAGCGACGGATGTTGCATGCTAGCAGGAGATGCTGACTCTTCCTGTGCACCTGGTCTCACTCCCATATTGGGAATTCGTTCCTTTTCATATGATGGGGTTTGGTTTTTTTTGGGGGGGGGGAGGGGGGTGTTTTGGATCCTGTTTTATCAAGATTTCGGTTTATGATTTTCTGAATTTTCGGGTTTTTTTTTTACTGTGTATTGTTATATGGTCATAGTCCATATTTGTCATCCAAGTAGGAACCCAATGCCCATCATAATTTCTATCTTAGTGTTACCCGAAGTTTCGCTAATAGGCCACGGAAATACCAAAACTAATTGTCAGATAATCACGGATATAAAGTTTTCGCGGAAACTTTTTTTGGTGCAATAAGTATCTAATTGTTTCGTCTGATAGGTCAAAAATCTTAAACGAATTACCTAAAAGTACACAACCAAAACGAATCAATTTCAAACGGAGATGAACTTTTGATAAGTATGATAGTTGATATGATTGTCTGGGGTATATCTGATTGTTGTTATTTTTTAATAATTGTCGTTCATAACCTTTAGAAATTCTTTCCCCTTGAAGATGATGTGGTTAATATTTTTGTGATGCATATGGTATACAATAAAGTAATCAATCTATCTACTATTTCACGAAGTAGGAGGATAAAGTTAAAATAACACATTCGTTTGATAAATATTGGATACGGATTGATCCTGTAGTTGACTTACAATTTACAAGAACTATGAACTATGTGATCAATTTTCTTTGATAATGTCAGGCAAAAATAATTCTCATGCAAGCAAATACTGCACAGATAATTTCGGAATATTAATGTTAAATGTATGCCTTAATGTTTTGCTTATTTTTTATTTTGTTTATCTTCAGTTATTTTTATTAACTCGCCGCAATGTATTCCGACCAGCTGGCGGAATCTTCTAATGATTTCAAAAACAAGCGTGATTTCTTTCACACAAGGAAAATAAAGAACATATCAATATCTCTAACATGGCGATATTGGAGTGATCACTGTGGAATACATACATGCATAAAAAAATAGGAGCATTTAAAGTTACCTACGTCTTCAACAAACAGACGATGAGAGTAATTACATCAAAACAATCAAGAAAGATGGCAAAACACACTGAAGCACGAAAGACAAAATCAGAAGAAGATTCCGCCAGCTGGTCGGAATACATTGCGGCGTGTTAATAAAAACAAGAGCCCCAAGGGGCACAACGCTCACCTGATACCCATGCACGCTCTAATTGACATACTGACATTGAATACTGATAGTGCCAGTACCAGGATTTTAGCCCACAACCTTTCTAAAAAGATTTTTGCCGGATGCAGAGAAGTGTTTTTTTCAGACAACCTTTAAAAGTACAAAAAAGAAAAAAATATAATAGTCACATTTCAAAACAATAACTTTTTTACTGATTTGAAAAAAACAGATAAAGTGGTCCAACGTCATATGCCCAGCTAGTATAGTTCAATTATGCAACATCAAAAATAAAATCATATTGTAAAATTCCACATTAATGTGCAGCAGAAAAAGAATAAAACAATGAAATGATTTCACAAATTAAGTTTATTTAAAATTGAACACAAAACCTTTCATTATTGATAGCTAGCATGCCAGAAATTATAAAGCCTGTGTTTGTGAAACGAGAATGCCCCCGGCGGCATCTTTGTTAGTATAAACGCCATTTTCTGTTAAGTATGTGAGAGGTCAGGGTCAGCGTAATATTGGTATCAATGGAAAGATCTTGTCACAAGGAATACACATGTACAATATGAAAGCCCTATCACTAACCATTCAAAAGTTATGCCCAATGTTAAAGTTTTTGAGAAGTACGTGAAAGGTCAAGGTTATGGTCATGAGGTCAAAAATTTTGGTAAATACACATGTGAAATATGAAACCTCTATCACCAGCTTCCAAAAGTTATGCCCAATGTTAAAGTTTTTCGGAAAACAGACAGACAAACAGACAGACAGACGGACAGGCCAAAAACTATATGCTCCCGAATCTTTTATTCCAGGGGCATAAAAAACAAAGATTTTTCAGTTTTGCCTTTATTCACTGAAATCTATGAATTATGCTTTTGAATAGTATTGATTTCATCTCAAATACATGAAACGTAGAGTTAAAATCGTTTTGATCCAATATTCATCAATTCAAGTGAGTTGTGCAGAAATTGTGCCAGTTTGTTTTCCAAAAAAGCAGTGTATGTTGTATCATACCTCATGACCCAGTGAAGCCATTTGAACAAATAATTTTCAGTAAATATGCTGAAATGCGACGCTTCTTGCCTATGCATATTTCAACAGGCGAGAAGGAGCGTCGCATTTCAGCATACGCTGTTCAACAACTCAAGTGGTTTCTCTAGGTTTCGCAGTTTGAAACAAATTAAAAGGCCCATGAAATTGTTAAGCTTGTCCAACTAGCAGACCTACGACACCGTTATTTACTGTTAACGAATTGTACACGGACAAGTTGTTAGCGGAGAGAGTTCATGAAATGTATCGGTTGCATTGGATTTGCCGACAAGAAGTTATTTGGTCCGATAAAAACTCATCATGTATCTATTATTTGATCAGATAAAAATTCCCAAATGTCTTAACACAGGATCCTGTCGTTTTATGAGAGAAAATGTTTTATTATTCACAACCTCAGGCCTCTGTGTTCCTCTTAGAAATATTATACATACAAGATGACGAACACAGTGGCTTAAAGTTGTGAATAATAATTTATTTTCTCTATTAAAACAACAGCTTCTGTGGTCCAACATTTCATTGGAAGATTTCAGGAACTCTGAACGGAATTATTTATTTTCAAGAATTTCAGATATTAAATGTCCTATGCATTCTCAAAATCAAGAGGAAGAGATTACTCATTAGACGTTTCTTCAAGAAATCAGTCCGTAAATTACTTCATCTAAGGGAGTCTAAGACAGAGGAAATTCGAGCAAACTTTATACATGATAACAAGTATATGCAAGTGTTCCAAGTACATGAATGATAACCATTATGAAAGTGTTCCAAGTATAAAAATCTATTCCGTTTGCACTGTATCTCCTGAAATGTATCGCAGTACTACTTTGCGGTTTGTATTGCAATGAAGCGCCTAGCGGAATACGATGCGTCTTGGAGACGAAGATGAATTAATGCATATCTAGGTCATTGTCCTGTCAAATAGTTCCGATTATTTTCTTATTATTTTCAACAATTGGTGGAAAATACACACAATGTTTATCTTGAATTGTCTTCCCGTGATTGTTTACTAGATAGATGAAATAAAATTTTGAATTTAGTTTAAAGTGTGTGAGACATCTACATGTGTGGAAGAATGCGTGTGAAAATGGGTCCTCAGATCATAAAATTCGAATAATTCCGGTCCGGAACCAGGTGCATGGCTTTGAAAAAATATTTAAAAAGTTGTGTACTTTTAATCTTTACGGCATTTTTTTTTTTTGTGATTCAAATAAAATTTCTTCATTCAAAAGTAGTATCAATGTGTTTAACCCGGTGCGATTTGAGAATTTTTCTCCTATTTTTGGTAAGAAAACATACATTATACCTATGTACAATCTTAAAAAATATTCCTTAAAAATCCAAAAGTGGATATCTTGACAAAATTCTTTCACTTGAAGGGTACCATGCATGAGTACCTCATACCTACAAAATGTCATGACAATCTGAAGAGTGGTTATAGAAAAGAAGCAGAAAATGTATGAAAATCACCCCCCCCCCCCCCCTTCCTTTTTACATAAGAAAAAAATTCATAAAAAAAAAAAAATAGAATTTAAGCATAAAATACATATCAAAGCATTAAGTAAGTTATATATGATAAATATGCAGTAAATGAGTGTGTAAAATCATACACTTATTGAGTTATTTAAAGAAATAGTGCAAAAATTTGCATTTCTGGCTAAGTCCGAAGAGACGTCAAAAAAGCGTCAAAAATTTGACTTCGGAGTGGAACCAAAAATAACAACACTTCTTAAGACATCTCTGTAGATCATCCTGATGCTTTCAGTTTGTCGATACGTGCTTCCGTTCTGAAGAAGAAGTTTGTCAAGGGAGGGTACCCCCCGTGACCTACTTTTGCCTGTGGTGGCGCCACCTGTTGAGGGATCCGGACGAAAAACAACAACACTTGTAGGGGATCATTAGTACTTTATACCTACCAAGTTTCATCAAAATCCCTTACGCCATTCTTGAGAAGAAGTTGAAAATGTGAAAAGTTTACGACAGACAGACGACACACGACACACGACAGACGACGGACGCCGGACGGATCGCTATGACAATAGCTCACTAGAGCCTTTGGCTCAGGTGAGCTAAAAAAACTGAAGATAAACAAACAAACAAACAAACAAACAAACAAACTTTCACATAAACAGATTTCAACAAACAACCCACATTAAACGACCAACACAAAAGACAAAACAACCCTTAGCTTTTTAACTTTCCTCCAATTGGATAAATTTTGCATTTGCGAGAAGCTGGTATCTTTTCCGCAAAATAAGACTAAGCATTCAAAATTTGTTGTCAGGAATCTGCTAGTATGGAACTACCTTAATGTACAAATCGAGAAGACAGACGTGAATGAAGTGGATTTAGATGGGATATTACATACATGTACTTTGTGGTTAGATAATGAATGGCCGTGTCTGGAGATAAATTTGGCTTGAAGGCACTGATGAGGATTTAATAACCGAAACACGTGTCTAGTATATTGAAATTGGTTTAAGAAGCGATTCAAGGAGGTACGGCGTTAGAACACTTCAATTTAATAGCCAAGACCCCGCACTTGTACGAAAATATAAGGGTTTGATATATACATAATGGGGTATTGGCGAAAGTTTTGTCTTTACTCCTCGCTGACGTGGAATTGTTATACAATTAGATACCATGAAAGGAAAGGACAATTCTATTGCTTACAGATAATGGCGCCAAGTCATACTAGGAAAATCAATTAGCAAAGAAGGAAGTTACTCAAATACGGTGAACATAAACACACGTATGTAGGGCACCAGAAACAGTGAACTCCTTTCTTTCATTTCTTGGGATTTTTTTTATCAGCGAAAAACAATCTGTTAAAAAGAAACAGAAATTTAACTTTAAATTGGAAAACAAATGAGCTAGTATCCAGTTAGCAACATGCATTTTTATGCGTTTATCATACGTGAGCTACTTCCTTCTTCACTGATTATCTTTTTAAGATTTCTCCCTATCAAATGTTCCTGGTATGACTTGTAAATTAATAAGCGCCTTTATGTTACAATCGCAATCTGTAAGCATTAGAACTTGTACTTTCTTTTTGAAACATGAGTTGAAATATTTTATAAATACATGTATGATTCGTTTGATACAAGTATTAATTGATGCCGGAAGCTTATTGCAGAAATAAGGAAGAGGAAATATAATTTTTCTGTAAATGATCGGATTTTAAATTCGAGTAATTGCTGGGAGGTTTTGAGTGTTCATAAGACGGTTCAAACACGGATCCAGAGTGAGGGGGGGGGGGGCACAGTTTAAATTTTTTTTTTATAAATGTACATATTTCATAAGATTACGTTTTGTAAGTCCCGATTCCCCTTTTGTTGTCATAATATTTGAAAAATATAAAACGAATTTGTATTGGAAATCTTTCATTTTGATCATATTTTGCGGTCAGCATCGCAAAAATTTTCTCTGACCGCTTCCGCTTGCCAGAATTTATCACATATATTTTCAAATGATGCTGCGCATTTCTATAAACAACCCAACATTACACCATGGTCAATAAACAAGGGCAATAAGAGTAATGAAACTGAAAAAGACACGAATAGAGGATTTTATTACAATTCTCGGAAAAAAAATTGTTGTATTTACATATTAGAACTGACAATCAGTAATCAATTACAATGATGTGAAAATTCAAGATTTAAAGCTTTTTGCTCGCTACTTCAAGAGAGTCATATGTTTTATTTATAATTAAATACAGAAGTGAGAATCATTAAACAAGGGCATTATTTTATTTTTGTTTTAATTTTTTGTTTGTTTGTTTGTTTGTTATCTCCTCAAAAACTTTAGAACCACCACCCCCCTCCCCTGAAAAAATCCTGGATCCGATCATGCGGTTGATAAAGAAAAATTACATCACAAGCATCAGATATTTCTTTAATGTTCTTTTATTGCTTTTACTTCTGTTCCTTGCAAAGACAAGTATTGACAATTTTTTGTTTGAAAGCTTAGCTCTGTAACATCATTTTTAGTCTCTTCCAACTAGAGTTATCCTTCTTAGAGCTTACAATACGCCAATTCCAGAAAGACAGGAGTTTCTCCAACACGATGGCAGGAAAAGATACAAGAATCGCAAAACGTAGTTAATAATTGGAACAAAAGACAATACTAGAGAGAGATAAATAAAAATTATCGAAAATACTCTTATTAGCCTTCTATCTTTATTCATTTGTTACAAACTAAGAAAGAAGGTGGATTGTCTCGAAATCCAATAGCTTCATATGTTCATTTCAGTCATACCATTGATCAGATGATAGATCTTTAATTTCAACGTTAAGATCTTTTCCAACAAAGGTCAAACAATCCATGGAGACATGTAAGAAATAGATGAAATAAAACGGAAATGGCCGACTTTAAACGTCAATTCACAGAGTAAATATGGTATAAATTGTAAATATGGTAACGAAATTATTATTTTGATTACTTTGACATTGTAAATGAATACGCTCTTTATTGTTATTAATATTCAGTGTTGTAGTTTACCTCATTGTCTTCTATTTTGTGTTGAAATTGATATGTCTGACGTTCGTTCTTTGTTGAAGTTGATGTATCTGATGTTCGTTGTTTGTTGAAGTTGATATATATCTAATGTTTGTTGTTTGTTGAAGTTGATGTATCTGACGTTCGTTGTTTGTTGAAGTTTATATATCTAATATTCGTTGTTTGTTGAAATTGATGTATCTCATTCTCAATGTCTGACGTTCGTTATTTGTTGCAATTGATATCATGTCTGACGTTCGTTGTTTGTTGAAGTTGATATATTTGACGTTCGTTGTTTGTTGAAGTTGATATATCTGATGTTCGTTGTTTGTTGAAATTGATGTATCTCATGTTCGTTGTTTGTTGAAGTTGATATATCGGACATTCGTTGTTTGTTCAATGTCTGACGTTCGTTGTTTGTTGAAATTGATGTATCTAATGTTCGTTGTTTGTTGAAGTTGATGTATCTAATGTTCGTTGTTTGTTGAAGTTGATATATCTGACGTTCGTTGTTTGTTCAATGTCTGACTTTCGTTGTTTGTTGAAGTTGATATATCTGACGTTCGTTGTTTGTTGAAGTTGATGTATCTGACGTTCGTTGTTTGTTGAAATTGATGTATCTAATGTTCGTTGTTTGTTGAAGTTGATATATCTGACGTTCGTTGTTTGTTGAAGTTGATGTATCTGACTTTCGTTGTTTGTTGAAATTGATGTATCTAATGTTCGTTGTTTGTTGAAGTTGATATATCTGACGTTCGTTGTTTGTTGAAATTGATGTATCTAATGTTCGTTGTTTGTTGAAGTTGATATATCTGACGTTCGTTGTTTGTTGAAGGTGATGTATCTGACTTTCGTTGTTTGTTGAAATTGATGTATCTAATGTTCGTTGTTTGTTGAAGTTGATATATCTAATATTCGTTGTATGTTGAAGTTGATGTATCTGACGTTCGTTGTTTGTTGAAAATGATATATCTGACGTTCGTTGTTTGTCGCATCCTACGTCCTGTTTGAGATCTCTTGACGTCAGACATTCTCAAATTTTGTATTTTCCGAGCTAGACAACAAAGAAAAGAATAAAATCTTAAAAACAGACAGTGAAGAAACAACAACAAACAAATGTTGCAGAAATTCTGTTGACCTTTTTATATGCATTTGGATGGTAAAATCATTAAGTGACGAGAAAAGCATTGTCATCTTACAGTTGTCATCCGTAAGCAATTAAAATGTTTATTGTCGTTTTGAGACATGATCTGGTTTGTTGTTATATGTAATATTATGTGATGCAAGTAGAAATCAATGTCTCAATTCTTGTGAAGACAAAGGAAAATCGAAATATGTCTTCGGATAACAGACTTTTAAGTAGGTAACTGGTCTTATAAATCATTAGCTGTACATACTGGATGGCTCAAGTACCCATATAATGTTGATATATGTTAGTGAAAGTGACAGACGTGTAGAGCTCATGTTTAGCAAAAACCAAATGCCAAGTCAAGGATAGGATAGGCCATTTCAAGCGCGGATCCAGAGGGGTGGTCGGGGGGGGGGGGGGGGGGGGGGGGTCCGGACCCCCCCCTGGAATTTTCGAAAAATAGCATTTTTTTTTAATTAATATACATATTTCATAAGATTAAGTCCCAATTCCCTTTTTGTTGTCATAATATTTGGAAAATATATTATCAATTTGTTTTAGAAATCTTTCTTTTTGATAATATTTTGCCCTCGGTAAATTTTTCTCTTGCTCGCTACCGCTCGCCAGAATTTATTATATACATGTACGTTGTTTTCAAATGATACTGCGCTTTCTTATATACAACACATATACATAACAACTAGGTCAATAAACAAGGGCACTAAGAAGACGAAAATAAACTGAAAAGGACATGAATAGTGAATTTTTTTTTTCAATTCTTGGGAAAAAAATCGCTGGCTCGCTATCGCTCGCCATTTATTGTATTCACATAATAGAGCTGACAATCAATAATCAAGTACTTTGATGTGAAAATTCAAGATTTTAAGCTTTCTGCTCGCATTTACATGTACTTTCCAATCTCCTGTTTTAATAATAATCAGAAACAGAACTGACAATCATCAATGAATACCTTTATTTTCCTGCGTTTGCGTTATTTTTTTTTTTTTTTTTTTTTTTTTTTTTGCTCTTCAAAAAATTCGGACTTTAGGACCCCCCCTGAAAAAAATTCCTGGATCCGCCCATGCATTTCTAGGACGGCTCATATGACAGTTCACTGATATCTATCTGTATTGAAACCAAAAATATGTGTGATTCTTCACTTCAAGGCAAATTTATAATCTCTCTCAAGAATCACATTTATTTTTATTCATATGTAACTCCGATGACAAATATGAATAATGACCATATCCCTGTATACAGCACAAAATCGATAATTCAGAAAATCAGAAATCGAAGGCATACAAAATCAGGATAAAACAGGAACCAAAGCAAACAAACAAAAACCTCCACCATATGAAAAGAAGCGAACTGCAGATATCGGAGTGAAACCAGGTACCCAGGAAGAGTAAGCATCTCCTGCTTGCATGCTTCACTTAAAGAGACAGTGTTTAAAAGAAGAATTCCCTGAAAGGAAAGGAAAGATTATGTATTACAGATCCAGGAACTATGATTGTCATATTGAAATATATATATTTCTTAATATTAATTTCATATCTGAGCTTAAACGCTATACGGGGATTCTGATCTGACTTAATCAAAATGCCCTCACATTTGAAAAATAGTTTAATATGCAACGCTGATCACGCATATTTCATCTATGAGGAAAAGATTATGAATTTCGTTTTGAAATATATGGCGTTGTTCTTTGTTTTAGGTATACATTAATTCAATTCAATTCTACATACATGCTACAATACAAAATATAAGACATTTAAGGTGAACATTATTATAACACATATAACATAATTATAACACATATAACATAATTATAACACATATAACATAATTATAACACATATCCATATACTTATAAAGGTCGCATTCAAATCTATGTGTTGTCTTTCCTAATTTTTCTACTAAAAATAAAAATTATTATAATGTGATGTACACATTAATCGAAGTCTGAAATCCTTCAAAAAACAAGGCACATCGAAATCATCCTTTTTAAATTGAAAAAAAACGTCTTTTTCATCAAGAACATTCATAACAGAAAATCTCTTGCTGTACTTTAAAAACATACAGAAAACGTTTATAGGCGGCATACTTCTTAGAATGCAGAAAATTTATCATTTCATCCAGACAAATCAATCATCCCCCTCAACAATTCAAAATAGTAATATACAAATAAGACTGGCAGCCTACATGACAGTCTAATGAAATGTTAGCTTTTCTCAATCTTTTCTACGAAATAAATTGACACAGAAAATAGGTAATCTCCAACAGGACTCGGTTACAGCATCCACAACAAAGTACCGAAGCAGTCATGTGCGAAAACAGAGAGGGACCAACACATCGAGAGATACCGAAGGTACAGGAAAGATTTAACGCTAAGCATCAACACTTTACACAAATGATTACACAGACACCAAAGAGACATATGACCAATCGGTGCCGACGTAGGACAGTCAACTGCTATGCTAGTAAAGCCGGGCTTCCACTGTCGTGAATGCAGAGGCGATAGAGCTACGATTAGGTGATTTTGTTAAATCGTAGCGCATTCTCCTCTCAATCACGGGCATTCTCGTCTCATCGTGTCACTATCGTGTCATGTTCTCCTGCATTCTCCTCTGATCGCGGCACCGACGCGAATGCTTTATACTGTTTAAAACATTCGCGTCTGAATTCTTATTCGCCTCACACTCGCGGCACATGCGCAGCGCATTCGCCTTGCATTCTCCTCCATTCGCCGCGCGTTCTCCTCACATTCGCATACATTCTTGTTCCCAAGGTGGAGGAGAATGAGCCACGATAGAGCCCCGATAGAGCCCCGACAAGAAAGAATCTGACACGAATGTGATGCGAATGCGCCGAGAATGTGACGCGAATGAAAAAATCAACGCGAATCAGCCACGACCTTGACACGATAGTGACACGATATTGCCACGATAGTACTACATACACACACGACAGTGACAATAATAATTATCTCAGAGTTGATGTAAAAGTGTGCGGATCAATATTTTGAAAACTTTGACAATGCCTTTCAAGAGAAAACAACCTGGAAAGAGGTCAAAGTCAACAAAAAGGTATCGATGCTCCTGAATATGTCAAATGATTTTGATTTTGCTCATGTCACATCCTTGTCATGATCGTAGCGCTATCGGGTTAAAGTCGTGTCTCAATCTCCTGCATCGCAGCGCTATCGGGTCAAAGTCGTGTCTCAATCTCCTGCATTCGCCTCTCATTCGCTTCAGTGTCTTTTCATCGTGGCGCATTCGTGTCGCATTCTTCTCTATTCTTATCACAATCGCCTCACTATCGTAGTGGACGCGCAGCATATTCTTGTTGCATTCGTGGCGCTATCGTGTGCCTATGAGAACAGACAAGAATGTGACACGATTGTTCATTCGCCTCTGATCGTAGCTCATTCTCCTCTACATTCGCGACAGTGGAAGCCCGGCTTAAGTAAACGAAAATCTAAAGACACAGAAATACAGGTATAGCAAAACAAAAAAAAGTTTGTAACAAGTCGTTGACGTAATATCCACAGCAGGATACCAGGTATAATGTTTTTGGGATAACTAAAACTGCATTTTGGATTATATTGTGTACATCTTTATAACAGTTATTTAAAGTAACGCCACTTATAACGCATTTTGTTTGTCAGTTTTTTTTATTCGATTCCTGATCCAACATTTAAAGTACGAACCCCCTTATTTTTAATTGATACAGCGAGAGATATCTATATACTCGTAAGAGATTCTAAGGTCAAGGTTTTCGCTTTCATAAACTGGTTAAGACTTTCTGCAGATTTTACGAAAATTACTGTCAGCTTCTTAAAATTTCGGACCTATAAAAGCAACAGAGAATATTACTCTGGGTATTTCACAACCTGCCTTTTATGGTGACATAATTTACAAATTAGAAGGATGAAAGGTAGACAGCATTACCATCGAAAATGATACAGAATCACCAAACGCTTTTACCCGACGAACTCTTGGCATGGTACTTGACCAATCTGCAGCCTTGTACCAGTGCATTCTTTTAAAGACCTGCACTCTGACCGACTGTGACGACGGGACTCCATGACGGGCCCTGTTCAAACTTCTTTAGAGAAGACAGTTTCCCGACATCCTGACCTCTCTGAATGTCGGTTTGACTACTCGGGTGATAACATAAATGAGCTCGCTACAGCCGGCAGAGCACAGACTGTACGTACGCCCCCTTTATATATCTATTAACATATTCATCTGTGTTGCTTGTGTCCCTGCATTATGCTGTTTTGTTTCTATTGTCATTTTACTGTGAGGTTACTTTACACTACAATTGTGCGTTCTTCGAGACCTTTTGGTAACCGGAAAAGTGGGAAGGTTGTGCGCACGTAATCCTGATAACCAAACCAATTGCTACTGACGTGGCAGATGGCCTTGTTTAAATGTAGTCTTTTGTGTTAAATGTTTCTATGTCTTATGTCTTTTTACGTCTCTTGTTGTGCTTGTCCACTCTGTGTTTTCACATTAGGTGTTCTGGTGATTTGTTGTGGGTGCTGCAACCGAGTCTGGTTGGAGATTCCCTCCTTTCTTAAACTTGACCTCGAATTTTATTTTTTCAATGAAAATAACGCGGAAGGGTTCCAACTCTATACCTTCTTTAAGAAAATTTGTAACCAATTTATTATGCACCGACAAGTGTTTCGAATATTAAATTCTTATCATGGATGCCTCCAGCCAAAGTGCTTTTCATAATGTAAAATGTAGAGCTATAATGTTCTAATTTGCGTATAAGGGGGAGGAGGAAACCAATGATTTATTTAAAGAAAAAGCAAAAACTGGGGTTCAAATCTGTTTTTCGTTGATATTATTCATGTTGACACTCTTTTTCTGATTTAAATCAAAGACAAATACATGTAATTACCAAGTATCCATATAAGCTAGCATGCAATAATAACAATGGTATTCCGAAGTTAATAAACGGAAAAGCAAACAAATTGTCACACTGAAATCATATCGTTCAATCGTTATAATTTCAGTGCACCATATGCGCATTTCAACAAATAATTATCATCAGTGATGATCGGGAATCCAAATAGTATAAATATAAGAAGTGACCTTAAAATGTATGTAAAAGAACCAGCTAAGGACACAACTATGTCACGAGAGAGGAACTCCTTAGTCTAATAATCTTAGAATAATTAGTCAAGTTTAGTTAAAACTTATTTAAAACTATGTTTCCAGTCAGTGCAGAAGCACAGGAAAACTAAGCAAACGACATCCCCGAGGACTGACCTAGTGGTTGAAATTATCATCTTGAAATAAATTATTATGTATTCTATTTTAATAATGTAGTTCTGACGAAAATCGATGATATAGCAAACAAACGAAAAAGTCTCAAGTTTGAATGGAAAACGTGATATGAAAGAGATCCCATGGAAGACTAACCTGCACCAGCGACAGCGGAACATATCAGTAGGAGGCAACAAACATCAAACATCCAACAAAACAACCTCAATAAACAGCAGGATACACATAGATACAGCGGAACACACCAGTGAGAGGCAACGACCATCAGACAAAACAACTTCAACAAACAGCAGGATACACATAGACACAAAGCACCCACACAGATACACATAGACACAGCGGAACACACCAGTGGGAGGCAACGACCATCAGACAAAACAACCTCAACAAACGGCAGGATACACATAGATACAGCGGAACACCAGTGGGAGGCAACGAACATCAGACAAAACTACCTCAACAAACAGCAGGATACACATAGATACAGCGGAACACACCAGAGGGAGGCAACGACCATCAGACAAAACAACATCAACAAACAGCAGGATACACATAGATACAGCGGAACACACCAGTGGGAGGCAACGACCATCAGACAAAACAACCTCAACAAACAGCAGGATACACATAGATACAGTGGAACACACCAGTGGGAGGCAACGACCATCAGACAAAACAACATCAACAAACAGCAGGATACACATAGATACAGCGGAACACACCAGTGGGAGGCAACGACCATCAGACAAAACAACATCAACAAACAGCAGGATACACATAGATACAGCGGAACACACCAGAGGGAGGCAACGACCATCAGACAGAACAACTTCAACAAACAGCAGGATACACATAGATACAGCGGAACACACCAGTGGGAGGCAACGACCATCAGACAAAACAACCTCAACAAACAGCAGGATACACATAGATACAGCGGAACACACCAGTGGGAGGCAACGACCATCAGACAAAACAACCTCAACAAACAGCAGGATACACATAGATACAGCGGAACACATCAGTGGGAGGCAACGACCATCAGACAAAACAACCTCAACAAACAGCAGGATACACATAGATACAGCGGAACACACCAGTGGGAGGCAACGACCATCAGACAAAACAACCTCAACAAACAGCAGGATACACATAGATACAGCGGAACACACCAGTGGGAGACAACGACCATCAGACAAAACAACCTCAACAAACAGCAGGATACACATAGATACAGCGGAACACATCAGTGGGAGGCAACGACCATCAGACAAAACAACCTCAACAAACAGCAGGATACACATAGATACAGCGGAACACACCAGTGGGAGACAACGACCATCAGACAAAACAACCTCAACAAACAGCAGGATACACATAGATACAGCGGAACACACCAGTGGGAGGCAACGACCATCAGACAAAACAACCTCAATAAACAGCAGGATACACATAGATACAGCGGAACACATCAGTGGGAGGCAACGACCATCAGACAAAACAACCTCAACAAACAGCAGGATACACATAGATACAGCGGAACACACCAGTGGGAGGCAACGACCATCAGACAAAACAACCTCAACAAACAGCAGGATACACCTAGACACAACGGAACACACCAGTGGAAGACAACGACCATCAGACAAAATAACCTCAACAAACAGCAGGATACACATAGATACAGCGGAACACACCAGTGGGAGGCAACGACCATCAGACAAAACAACATCAACAAACAGCAGGATACACCTAGACACAAAGCACCCAGACAGAAAGCTCCAACAAACAATCAAAACAGACATACCAGATGATTAAAAACACGGATGACCAATGGGTACATGACACCAACATTTGGCAATCATCTATTATGTAATAGCTAATCGTGTTGTTATCCGAAATACATGCACACAACCTTTCTTCTTACCCCGAATACAAAGAGGCATTTGAGACATCTCACTAGAAGGTGACATTAATAGGGATGTAACGATTCACCGCGGTGCACTGTACACTGTGAACCGCGATAAAACCCTTCGATTCATTGAATAGAGGTACATCCGTATTTGAAGGATCGATTCGGTTCAGAAATAATTTTTTACACGCTCTCATATTGATCGAACGTTGTTTCATTGACCAATCGAATCGATCATTTCCAATGTTACTTGGGTAAAGGGAACTATGGCAGGGGAAATTTAAAGTTGCTAAGGACGCTCTTATCTGGAAACAGTTTTGGAATCTGCGAGAGTGGTACCAAGAACGTGAGCCGTTTAAATTGTGCTTTATTGAAGTTACATGTAGCTATGACAAATATGGATAATGACCATATACCTGTATACAGCACAAAATCGATAATTCAGAAAATCAGAAACCGAAGGCATACAAAATCAGGATAAAACAGGAACCAAATCAAACGAACAAAAACGTCCACCATATGAAAATAAGCGAACTTTCTATATGGGAGTGAGACCAGGTGCCCATGAAACAGGAAATATAAGCAGTACGGCGACCCGACTAAGTAAGAACGAGTAAGACCTGGTCACTATGATCATAGTGCAGGTATAGCAGTGTTATGAATCATTTGATGTTTAAAACAAACACACAGAAAGAAGTCTACCTCCTCATCCAAACTGCCAAACTTTCATCCATGTTCAAGGAAAGTATCAAAGACCATATCTATATCCAAGGCATAAGGCATCAAGTCATGAGGCATCACCTTTACTGTATATTTCATCAAGTCAATGAAAGTAAAAAGGTTTTCGTCTGTTTTCTTTTATTGGAGTATATCGTATCGAAAATAAATGAAACCGAGGGCTTGAGCCGCGAAACGTATCGTTACAGCCCTAATTATGAATAGAATAGTAGGATAAAAGGGTTATAGGTAATGCAAAAACCAATCTGTATTCCGTTTGCTTAAGTGAGCTTATGGAATTGCACTCTGACTGACTATGACGACGGGACTCCATGAAAGACATTGTACAAACCTCTTTAGAAAAGGAAGGGCCCGACTACCTGTCCTCTCTGGATGTTATTCAGAGTCCTCGGGTGATTGCATGCGTGAGCTCGTTTCAGCCGACAGATCACGGACTGTTTTTCGTACGCTCTTATTCTTTTGATATCTATTTACATATTCGTCTGTGTGTTACTTTAAAAGTCTCAGTTTTTTTTAATGTTTTGATTGGTCATCTTACAGCGAGGAGACATTAATACAAAACAATTGTGCGTTCTTCGAAAGCTCTGGGTAAACGGACAAATGAGATGATTGTGCACACGTAATCCGGATAAACACACCATTTGCTACTAACGTGGTAGATGACTGTCCTTACTCGGCACCGATTGTCCAGTGGTCTCGTTGGTTTATGTGTAGTCTTGTGTGTTAAGTGTTTTGAGTTGGAATTTTCTTCAAGAAGATAGAGAGTTGGAACCCTTCGACATTATTGATGTCATGATTTGTGTTTTGTGTTCCTTGTCCCTTTTGTGTCTCTTTTTGTGTTTGTCTCCTTTATGTTTTAACATACGGGTGTTTCAGTGTTTTAGTTGTGGGCACTGCAAACGAGTACTGCTAGAGATTCCTTCTATTCCTTCATGATTTTCAAAAGACCCCGACCAGTAGGACAATGGACAGGTATCATGCGCAAATAATCAGGTCAATATCGTTTGTTTTTACTTTCCTTTTATTTCCCCTTCTTTTTCTTCGAATAAATCAAATATCATGTAATTATTCTTAAGCGCCATTATTTTACGATCGTCATTTGTAAATAATAGGAATATTATACCTTTTTGAAATACTATACGACTTGTTTTTATTAATATATATTATGTGATACATGATTTAATCGATGTCTGATGCCTTACAAAGACAAAGGAAATACGAAATATGTTTATTTGATATGTAACTTTTTTGTACTTCAGTAAAAGGTATTATATTTCGTTTTCTGAAATTGCTGACTGGCTCCGAGTGCTTTCATGGAATACTGTGGTTAAAAAGAAATAAAATGATAATATATTTTCAGGTGGAAATTTGTTCACTTGTTTGGTGCTTTTGTCATTCTCTATCAAAAACGACAAAATATTCTTAACAGCTCTGATTGAAGGAGAAGTACACTTTATCATTTCGTCCTCTTCAGACATATCCATGGTCTCCCAAGATAATGATTTGGCTGCAGTTTTCTTCTTTTCTGGAATGAAGATAATCTTCAAATCTATAGATTGTTCAATGCCCTCCTTTGTTTTTTTTTTTTAATTTCAATTGCATTTCGTTTTCGTTTCTGTACCTCGTGGTTTGCTTTTATTTTCGTTTTTTATCTTATTCTTTATTTGTATGCAATTCATTGATCAATGTATTAGACTTTTTAAAATGGTTTTTCCTTTTTTATTGTCGTGCAAATATAAACTTTTCTGTTTCATCACTTATTAATATCATTAACCCCATATGCACTAAACATTTCTATCTTTCTACATGAATCAGTAATATATATTATCTCAAACAAGACTACAATGCAATCCTAGAGAAAACCCCGATAAATTGTTGAAATTGTGAGATGGTGTCCATTTGCTAATCCTTCCTAGAGTCTCACAGTTTTTGTTAAAGTGCAAACGAAGCATTTGTCTGTATAGACCACGAAGTAGGGCGTTAAAGAAATGTCTAAAATTTCTGTCTGAAATTAAATATTTTAATATTTCATCTCAACAAAACCAGAGAAATTAAGGGAGTAATGATAAGCAGTCCGTTTTAATTTCAGATAGGGTTTCAGTGTAAATGGTGGTCAACCTGCGTACATAGCTATATTATGATGAGTTTAAACCCCCGCTGAAGAATCTAGATATGTTGATTTATTCCTCTCGTTTTCTTTTGATGTCGGGGTAAGATGATACAAGTAAAAATATCAATGTCATGTGTTGACAATATAAGAAACAGGTGTGATCCGCAATTACAACCAATTTTGGTATTCGGAATGTTCGTTGTATATTCTTATCTTCTCTTTTATATGAATCCGCTGAATCATATTCAAGGATAGATCATTTGGGGAAAAATTGACTAAATTCCTTAAGTGATGACTTCAAAGTATTTGAACCATGTTTATCTTACGATATAAAAACATTCTCAAAATGTCGACTACTCAACTGGAAAATTTGTTGTAGCCACATAAATAAGATTGCTTGTTTTGAAAACATTAAGCTGTGGTTTTTACACATGATCATGAAAACAATTACTCAGCAATATTGACTGGGGTTATCGTCAGTTTACAGTAAGTTACGAAACGAAACCATTTATTAATCATATTTCGTTTAATACTACCATGTATAAATCAAACATGATTATTTATTGATCTCTTTTTTTTTTTCTTCTTTGCATTATCTAGTTTAAACATTTTTAAATCATTAACATGTCCTTATTTTAACATGAAACCCGTCCCTTGTTTTGTTGGCCATATCTCTCAGGTGATGGATCATGGACTCCCTTCAGCCAGCAAACCACAGACTGTTTTCCGTATTCCCGATGCTAATTCACTTGTGTAGCCGAGGGCCTCTTAACTTATTGTTTTGCTCGTTATGTTACCTTACTTACTTACGTAATCCTCTCTGTGGCGTCTGGCTCGTGAGGCGTTAGCAAGGGCCCTCCATTTGGTTCTGTCAGCAGCGGCTTGAGATGCTGTATTAAGTGTGAGTCCTCATGCCTTCAGGTCTTTCTCTATTGTTTGTCGTCAGGTCTCTTTTGGTCTACCTCTATTTCTCCTTCCCTGTTGTGTCCATCTGAGAGCTGTCCTTTGATTAGAGGTTGAACTCATATGGAGGATGTGTCCTAGCCATTGCCATCTTCGTTTCTAAATTACTTCGACAACGGGGCTGATATAACTCTTGATTTCATTTGACACGGTGTTTGGCCAAAGGACTTTGAAAATTCGACGAAGACACTTGTTTTGGAAGACTTCCAGAGTCAACCTTCGTAGAGATAGTCTTCCAGCATTCCGCTACACAGAGAAGAACTATGATGACATTGCTTTAGAATATTCTTAATAATATATTTGTTCTCTGTCTATCCTTTAGGGTTTCCAGATTGGTCTGAACATGGCAAAGGCTTATACATGTATAGCTTTGGTGATTCTGGTGTTAGCCTCTGTTGTTACCTTACAGGGAGATTTTTTTTTTCATACAGCAAAGTTGTGAGCACGTTATTAGGAAATAGCAAACGACCTTATAATGTCGGGTGCACATTTCCCTGCCTGATTTTATGACGATTACAAATATGGACAATGACCATATTCCAATACACAGTACAAAATCGATAATTCAGGAAATCACAAACCTAATGCATAGAAAATCAGGATAAAACAGGAACCAAAACAAACAAACAAAAACCTCCACCACATGAAAAGAAGCGAACTCCTAATTTAGGAGTGAGACCAGGTGCCCAGGAAGAGTCAGCATCTCCCGCTTGCATGCAACACCCGTCACTTCAATTCGGCAGAAATAGCACATCCGATTACTTCCATTTCGGAAGATACAAGCATAGTCTGTCGTTGGATGGTTCAAATGACCTAACACAGAATACCATATACCATTCTGGACAATGGGATATCATAGTGTATGACGAGTTCCCCGTATCGACCGTAGAACTTCCTCATGTTTGTGTTCCACTTGTCAATGCTATGTTTGTTCAAGGTTTTCTTTTCTTTGCCCTTGCTGTTCAAATGTCTTCGTCTATCTCAATGTCTCAGTCTGATTAAATGTCTTGAGTATCACCTGATTAATTACTTATGTGCTTTTCTTCTGCAAGATATTGTGTTTAAGATTTTTTTTCTTATTGAGTACCATTTGTTATTATCTATATTAAAATGTTTGAGTTACTCTTTATTATAGAATATCTTTGTGTATCTTAGAGAAAGCGGCTTAATCGATCGAATGCAAAACTCTAGCATTCTTCTTTTTTGTTCATTTCCTCTTCATTTTTCTATTTCATAATTCATAAAACTAGTTTTTTCTTAAGCTGAATAAAAAACAGAGAAAAGTTTCCAAAACGTTTTGGCATTTGAAATGTGCTCTTGCATTCTCGGTTTCATCTTTTTTAACAAAAAGTACGAAAATTGTTAACAGATGATTAACATGATTAGACTATTTCACTCCGACGGACAGGTAAACAGATAAGATCATACGTCATCATTTTATTACCTACTCCGATTTCTATGCTCTTCATTTTAATACCTGCAAAACATTTTTTCTAAAGATGAAATATTTTGTTTGAATATGCAGGTCACAAAATTTGCTAGAATATCTCATTTACATTAAAATCTTAAGAAATTCAAGAAGTTTTTCCGAAATAAAAGTTTGGGTGGTTCGTCAAAAAGTAAGTTTATTAACGTACAATGGCAGACCCATAAAATACGATAAATTCTGGTTGATATTTCATTATAACATCTACACGGATATATGCAAAGATTGTACAAATTTCGTTGTAGTTTACCCTTGCCTGTCTCCCTTCATTAATATTAGCTATATCTATTTCCCTTCCCATGTTACAGATTTATCTATTTGTTAATTTATTTTATTCATCTATTAATTCATTCATTTATATACATGTTTTTATAAATTCATGTATCTCTACATCAATTTATTAATGTAGAGAGCACAAAAGGGGTAAAAACGACTACGTTCACTATTCAGACAATTTATCTATTTATGTAGATTTACTTATTTATTCATTTACCTATTAGTTTCAGACATATATTTTTCGTGTCTTCGTTGTATTTGTTTTTGTGCGTGTGTCTTTTTATGTATATCATAGATATAATCAGCCATATTATGCTGTTTAGATGCTTTTGTAGAATTTCTCGGGGTGGGAGGTAGCATAATTCGTTTCTGATGTTTTCTTTTTCATTCTCTGTATACTTTCCTTCGCGTATTTTTGTGAGATCATATGTTCGACATATTTTTAGCGTTGAAAGTTGGTCTGACGCTAAGTCATGATCTCCACGATGTATCGTAGGAGTTGTCCTCCTTTTTATATATTTTAGAAAATGTATTTTTAATTGAAGACTGGGGGAAAAATGTCCAACAGAACAACATTGTGATGACCACAGCGGATTATACACTCAAGATAACAAGAACAACGTACAAAAAGCAAAAACAACCACATCAACAATGAGACAAAAGACTACATTCACACCACGAGGAACAAAAAACAAACAAACAAAACAAACACCACTGAAACATACTGGATGTGCATCCAGAGCAGATTTTATATGGTCATATACATGTCCTAAAATTCAGCAAATGGCGTGCTTATGGGATCACTTGTACATCTTTATCGAAATGCAGATATCTCATAATACTCCTAGAAATTGAAGAAAATGATTTTTCATTGTAAAATGCCTTTACAGACAGGCCCTATGCAACACAAAAAAGTCCTTGCTTAAAATTCAGAAACGAAACACCGAAAAAGTGTTCAAATTATATCCTCGGAAAAAATCTCCATACTGGATGGATCAAATAGGTCTTTTGACCTCGTGATGAATGAATGGTCTAAATTGTACAGGTCAAAAAAGAAGTCTCGCTTTACATCAGCAATCGAAATGGGTGCATTGATCCAAGTCTACTCTCCCTGTATTGGCTTATCTAATCATTCAATTTGCATTTACACTTATAACCAACTCATGACATCTCTATTGCTGTTGTTGTTGTTGTTACGCTTAAGTTAAGGCAAAGGAAAAAGAAATACGTTAAGGTAATCAAATATGTTAAAACAGATAGGACGTATTCTCTTACATTATCCGCAGTACAAAATTTGAGGCCCATTTTTGAGGCGTAGAAAGGCTTTCTTTTCTTTTCTTTTTTTTTTTTTTTTTCTTTCATCGGGACCACTCATCGAAAAACGAAACGCGTATCCGCAAAAGCAATCCTAGAACAATAAAATCAAGTCACGAATCTATTAAATGTTTCAAATTCTATTCCGCAAATAACCTGAAAGGATCCATTTTCAACTTATATTGAAAAAAGATCATCGACCTAAGGAAAAGTATTTCATAGAAATAAAATATTTGTCAAAACTTCCATCCGACTGAGCAGAATAAAAGTGCTTTTGACCCACCTGATCAGTAATGACATATTTTTACCGTACATTTACACGAGGATTATGGAAATTATAATTCAGAAGGAACATCCAAGTTGTACCCTCGCTTTAGCGCCCAGAACATAAAGTTACAAAGTCATTTATCATTAGTTGATCTTCCTTTTATCCCTCACTAATCCGCCGTTGGTATTTCATTTCTTTACATTCACCAGATGTCCATCCTAAAACGACATAATTTTCCCTGCACGAGACACGACGAAGATTCCAAATTTGAATTTAATGTATATTTTACTTCAAATTGCATTATTCTGATCTGATTGACTTAAGCCCTTCTTTCATCGATACAATTGAAAAATGTATAAAGTATAAGACGTATAAAGGACCATGAAAAGATCAAATGGAATATAACAGCTCCCCAATGGAGATAGTTTTTAATAGCGAGGTTGGGGTTTCAACACTTACATCTAAATCAACATTTCTACGAGATTAGGATACAGAGTTTAACATGTTTAAAGTTTTTGCCCAATGGGGAACTTGGGAGCAGAAACTGTTCATTCAATGCTCTTTGGGACATCTGAAGGCTTACCGAATGCCACCAGCGTTACAAAGATAAAACGTCAAGACCTTAACGACGTTACGTTCTCCATCAAAGCGTTATTCTTACAAATATGGTGATTGAAGGTAGGACTTATAAAAAACGAAACCAGGTGTTATTTTGTTATTTACCACTTAATCAGTGATGTTCTTGATTGTAACTTTCACAAGACACATCATCTAAACATGGTTTGCTATAGACTTCAAAATGAGTTGACCAAGAAAGAACATCTGGCGGCCAATCTTTTATACTAATCTTGTTGTTTGTCCGTTGATTTTTTTTTTCTTTGGTAGGTAGTTCGTAACAAAATGTTTGATCCCCATTGCTTTGGGTAATATCAATTAAACTATGACAGTGAATAAAGTTCTGCAGCCCGTTTCACAAAAATACTTGCGAAGAATTTCTGGAATTTTCGTAACTTTTCAACGTTTAGTTCTTCTTTTAGGATAAAATATTTATATCTTGTTTCTGAATTTAGATTAAGTATGTACAAATGATATTAGAAAACATAGTACAATCTAAATGAAAAATCTTTAGAACGTTTTATTAAATGACGAAATTTACGGAATTTCCTGAATTTTTTTCGTAAGAACTTTTGTGAAATTGGGCACAGGTCTAGTAACGTATATATTAATTGAAAAAAGATGCACCAAAAACCCCCCAAAAAGTTGGGGATCCTGAACTCTTAACTTTAACCTATGCGTCACTGTCATATCTTTAATCTGCTTGATGGGATGACAAGTTGTTCTAGATTCTGAGCAATCATGATCTGAAGAATGTGGAGTAAGTTTTAAACAAAGTGCTGATTTATATGTTTTTATGAGTTTAATATTGTGTCAAAATAAAACAGAAATAAAACTTCCATTGCCGATATTTTCTCTTTTTGCATGTCTCGCCGATAAATATCAGTGCGACACAGAGTTAGTTTGTCCATGTTGAGTATACATCAATAAAGATATGTATCGACCAAAGATCCATTAAGGGAACTTGCACAAAAACGTGCAGTAATGTATCTTAAAATTCGAATTATCTTGAGTCATAAAATTCCTCCCAATACAAGTTTGACACGCATTTCCCAAAATATTTCAAGATATAGTCTTAGACAGGGAGATTTCATCGTATGTTTTTCTTTAGGTACATGAAAAATCGAAAAAGGACATTTCGAAATAATTTTTACAATATTACGCGATAGGTCCGATGTACATTGCTCTAATCTATATGACGGCCGTTTGAACACATCACTGTGTGTTAGGCGTGATGATTTCAGCTTCCATATAACTAACTTCCCTTTCATGAGTAGCAACATTCCGTCTTCTCCTGCTTATAGCGTTTTCATACGGTACGCCAGGGCATGATTTCGTCGTTGGAGCCAGACGGCTTGTAAGTAAGCTACTCTTTCAGGGTTATACTGCACAACGGATGAAATTATCTTTGAGGAAGTTCGTCGGTCGCTGCGGGGATATGTTAAAAGCATATGTGATCCCTCTTTCCGGAATGGTCAGTGACATTCTGGATTGTTGTTGGGAGGCTGTCTTTAGATTTTCTAAAATGAATGAGAAAGACAAGATATTTTTCCCCTTCTGATCGGAGCAATCAAGTGTGTTTCAACATTGCTCGTATGGTCCGAGCTCAATGCCTAATGATTATTGTAACTGTTTATTTGTACTTATCATGATGCCCTTAAAATAAACATGTTTCAATCAAAAGGTTTCTGGTTATCTCTATTGTTATCTTGTTGTTGCCGTCGTCGCTACGACACACTTATGATTCGAATTTTGAATATAATGGAATACCCCTCTTCAACACCTGATATTGCCTTCTCAAAATCACGTGTGATTTTTTATGGGCTCTTTTCTATATTTAGCCCTGATGAGCTAATATGCGGTATAGGATTAACATTCCATCTATTATCGATGGGTGAAATCACATTCAAACTCGTATTCTGTTATGATTTATTAACACTTAAAGGTCCACATTTGTACAATACATTGATGTTATCGTTTAATTTACCTATTTGACAGACCTTGGTCCTATAGTCCGTGTGCTCCTCCCCGAGTCTTTACCCATGTAAATAACACAAACAAATACCTCAGGCATTATGATGATCATCAAAAGATTTCACATTACCCCTACTTAATTAATTCATACTTTGTGCTCGGGTTGAACGCCCCGTGAGGATATCAGTTGAATTTAATCCAATTATTTTCCAATATGATAGCTATAAGGGATTTATGTGTAGGTAATACCACCTTGTGAAGTATGTGTTGGCATCCACAGTCCACCTGATTGCTATCTTCTTTAATATACTCATCTAAGGTTAATAAATCTCTCACCTAATTCTATGGACTCCCTGTGTGTTACTATATATCTATAACTGGGGCCTACTTTGCCCCAAACATATGACTACCCTACACCGATGGAAGAACAACGCAGATCTTTGAATGCGTCCGAGGGGAAGGATGACCAAGTTCTCTAGGCCTAATTCTGAAAGCTCACGGTTAACCAAAGTAGAATTCTAGCTGATCTTTTATGACAGCCTGCTTTGTGACAACTATTTCACCTATAACATAATTCCTGAGCCTAAAACTTGTTTTAACTTTTTTTTACTTTTTTGAATGAAAGTTGTTTTGTTTCCCAAATATGGTGAATGAAACAAGATATAAGAAACTGTAGAAATAGATGGAAAACAAGATATCAACAAATTCCGTTCTTACACAGGACTCTGTGGATTTTGCTCATTAGAAAGCGTTGTCCGTCGTGTTGCTGTATTATTGTCTCTGTCTCTTCCTTTGCTTTTTCTTTTTACACAAGAGTACACTCCGCTGTTTTCACGTCTTCTCTATGTTTATTCTGTTTCATATTTGTATTTGAAAATGTAATTCTTAGATTCTAAAATCGATTATGTGTTTGAGAAGAAGGGAGGGATCTCCAACAAGACCCTGTTGCAGCACCAACAGCAAAACACCCGATGCAAAAACACAAAAGACAAGCATAGTATGAGACGAAAAAAAGACATACGTCATATAAACATCAAACACAAAAGACTACACATAAACCGACGAGACATAACTCCATTTTGTAATAATACATATATCTTTAGAAACCTTCAAGAATTATGACATGTTGTCAATTAAGTGGTTTGAATTAATGATCTCGTTGTCTCCGTCTGTTTGTTTCCTTTTACTCGTCACATGTGTTTGTTCCGCTGTGATCAATGCAATGTCGTCATGTCTTGAAACTACTATCAACAAGACACGATACTACGAAAACCACCATGAAAAAGGACTCTTAATGTATTAAATGGGTAATGAGAAGTAATTAGGGCACACATTTATGGAATCCTGAGGCCTAAAATTACAGCATAGTTATAATGTTAAATTTAATTGAAAATGTTGGACCAATTTGGACATTGAAAAAACAGATTACTTTCAGACTTATGATGCCTTAGAGTTAACATTGAACTCTATGGGGGAAAAATTATCTTAAAATTTTCACCAGAAAGGTGGGACATCAAATATCAACAGATCAAAACATTTCATCAAATTTTCAAGAAAATCAAAAGTTCACCAATTAGTTTTTCTGCGATTATTAAATGATGACTACGTCTAATTTCAATGTTTTTGGCATGCTTTCTATCATTACCCATTGTATACCTTTAAAAGACGATCCTCGTTATTAAAAAGACGGAATAATGGGCATTTACAAGACTCCATGTCCCATCAACAACGCCTTATTCCACAACAGTTTATTTTACATTTAGTTACATTATCTTAAATTAAGCTCTTAGTATTATCATTTTTATTGACTTTGAGTATCACAGTAGAGATCTGTACGTCTCAAAATAGAAAAAATGAAAGGTCTGTAGTTTGAAGCGAGGTAATTTTTAATCATCCAAGACTGCGACAGACTTTCAGATTTATAATTCATTCAGTCTCAAAGTCAAGAAGGTCATTAGAAGAAAGGAGGGGATCTCCAACAACACTAGGTTGCAGCACCCACAGCAAAATCCCAAAACACCCATGTAAAAACACAGAACAGACACCCACAGAAAGAGACGTAAAAGGGACAAGGAACACCAACTCACACCATAGAAACATGAAACATAAAAGATTACACATAAACCAACGAGACCAATGGACAACCGGTGCCGACTTAGGACTTAGAATTTCCATTGGAAAAGTTGCGACCCCCGGAATAAACAACATTCCGAAGTGAGACCAGGTGCCCGGGGAGAGTTAGCGTCTCCTGGTTGCATGCAACATCCGTCGCAACAGTTCCATGAAAACTTTTCAAATTCAATAATGTTTCCATATTATCCATATCCTTATGAATAACGCTGCATCGCTGGTTCCGCAAAATGTTCGATCAAATCTGTGTCGGTCTTACTCACCAAAATGTTATCTGAAATTAAGCCAGGCCTTCAAAAGTATTGTTCAACCGTGTTTTCGCGTAGCGGTATAAACCAAATGTGGATCTTCAAAAAATTCGAAAGAGCTTTTAGAACACCTCAAATCAACACATTCAAAAGAGTACACTCTATGAAATCGTTTGACTTTTCAACACTTTACACCACAATTCCACATACTAAATTGAAAGAGAGACTGTCACAAATTATTAGCAACGCATTTACAATTAAAAAACGGTAATCGTAAATATAAATTCATTGTCGTAAAATGCGACAAAACTTACTTTGTAAAGAGAAATCTGAGTCAAACACAAAGAATACCGAATCAGATGTCATCAACTTCTTGATCGATAACATTTTGGTGGTCTTTGGAGGTAAGGTCTTCCAACAGATTGTTAGGATTAAAATGGGAACCAATTGCGCCCCTCTCCTTCCTGACATATTTTTATACTCATACGAAGCTGAATTTATTCAATCCTTGATCTCTGAGGGAAAAAAAGTTAGCACATAACTACAGATATATTGATGATATACTGTACATCAATAGTCCAAAATTTGCAATTACCTTGGCGCAATCTGTCCCGTTGAACTTGAAGTTAAAGAAACGATAGAGACCGTTAATCCTATCTAGATATCATGTTGTCTTTTGGCGCCCAATGTAATATGAACACCTCACTCTATGACAAACGTGACGACTTCAATTTCAATATCACAAATTTTCCTTTTCTGAGTAGCAACATCCCGTCGTCACAAGCATGTTGCGTTTGGAGATGTTGACAGCCATTCATGTCACTCATCATTCTTGAAAGAGGGATCTCTCTATCCCTCTGATATAAGTCAATCTGCAGTGCTGAAATTTTGCTGGCTCAAAACTATACACTTACTACATGATTTCATTGAAAACAATTCAGTTGAAAGAGAAATAAAAATATTTTATTTCGACGAAATGCATTAAATATTAAAGGTTTAAAGTATTGGTCGTCGTGAATTAAAGTATTGGTCGTGAATTAAAGTATTGATCGTCGTGAATATGGATCTGCAATTCTCCTTGAAACATCAATTTACATATCAATTGTACATACATATCATGCAAAGTCATCCATCTTCTTAAAACTTCTTTTTCACGGAAGTAAGAGCAATTAGTATTTATGAAACTCTTCCATTTTTGAAAAAAAAAACCAAGTCAGAAATAGGGACACAAATATACCTGTTTACCTTAAATATGAAATGAATAGAGATATGTAGACATGTTCATTACACGATCATCAGGTCTGTAATATATGATGTTCATTTATTACTTAACACTGTGAGTTATTGTTACAGCCAAGCTTGGAGATGTAACGCGATGGTAAAAGTGTAATCCAAACGTTAAATGATTTTTACTGATTGATTATTATAATTAAGTTATGTCAATCTGTGCTATCGGTGATTGTACAAAATGTTTTCTTGGCCTTTGTATCGGTACGCCGGGGATAATTTATAGCCCCCTTTTTAATTGATTCTAGGCAAAGACTGCACCATAAAAGATCAATCAAAGGAAAAAATCTTATTTCATAACAGCTGAATTGTGAAGAGAGGAAAAAAAGATTCATATTGTTCTATCATTGAGAACATAATTTATTGTATACACCTTTCATAATTGTAACTACAAGGTCTTATTCCTTCTTAAATACACGAAATGTGAGGTAATTCATGATAAAAATAATATGTTGGGCGCCATATCTTAGCCACAGTCTATATTATAATGTATAACCACCAACATTATATTGTTTTGTATTTATTTTTTATTTAATGATTGAAATGCTTTCCAGGAAAGAAATGCAATAAAGTTAAAGAAAAACAATTTTTTGACGTCTTGAATTCCTTTTTATATTAATAAATGTGTGCACAATTCATGTAATCAAGATTTCGTTTCCAAGGCAAAGCGTCTTTCATACAAGATCCTTTGTCACGGTTACCAAGAGTCTGGATGGTCGCTACGGGACGTATGCATCACGGTTCGACGCCTCGTGAACAAGAATGATGAACTTAAATATAGCTTCATTCTGAACATTGAAATATAGAATTTGACATATTCCAATTGTAGAAGTCGCTAGATTGACATCATCCGTTGAACACAGTGGTGGTGTTTATAACAAGCAGAAGATGCTCCCAACCCCTGGCAACTTATCCCGACCCGATATATTCTTTTCTTCTCGAAATCTGTTCAAGTTTGGATTTTATGCATGTTAAACTAGTTAATCATATATTTTGGAAATTTGGAAATGGATCCAGCCGTTTCCACTTACAGGTTGAAAGTTAAAATACTTGTCTTGTCGGTTTTCTAAAATATTCAACCGTCGGTCGATAAAAGCAGATAATTAACATATTTGGGAATTTGTGAATATACGCCAACTCATGCTTTGGACCACCTTTTCATCGTCCTTGATACAATAACAATTGACACTTTTAAAATGAGAAGATTGCAACAAATGTATCACTTCAAGAATCATTGCAAAATATCTTCGAAGTATTGTTCTTCTAAAGTAATTTGACAAAAGTCTGACATCAGCATACTCATAAGGACACAAAAGTAGAACAAAGAACCGTGATATATGGTAAAGGATTCAGACAAACGATGTATGATATATTGTACTCAGTGACCCTTTCAAACGCCATCTTCTTATCTCCATTGGTAACTGACGCGGAAAATGTGTTCTTGTCAACTTCATCAATACACAAATTGCAAGCAAAAAGAAAATTATGTGAAAAATTTAATCTGAAGATTTGAGTTTCTGAAGAAATAGTGATTATATTATGCAGCTGTCTGGATGTTATATCAGAGTTCTCATCTCCGTGTTCGATTCCGGCAATTACATGCTGTACATCAGCACCCTTCTATTGTGCGCTTAAATTCACGACGCTATCGAATGTTCTGACGGGTATCAAAACTCATGTGTCATCTTTATACAACACTTATTTATGTTTTGTGAGCAGTTGAAGCTATTCAAATCTATTTGTATTTGACTTCATGGGGGTTTAACTAAAGGTCAGTTGAGGGTTGAGCAAAAATCGCTTTGGTATGGAAGGAAGAGCACGCGACGGAACATTGGCTCACTTCGTTCCGTGGACCGCGCATGGGCGGCAAACAGATTATATCTCATATATCAATACCTATTTCAACACAAAATAAATTAAATATTAGGATAATATTAATAAGATCAAAGTTCATATGATCAGACAAAACGACAATTAATTATTCGACGAAGTTGTTAAATATCACTTGATTGTATCGTAAGACACACGGAAACAACGCGCGGGTAAAGCCAAGGTCTAATTTATGCAGTCATGATCCGAATCCAGATAATCGAATAATTCTGACTTACTTGTTCCGACGGTTAAAGGGTTAATTTCTACCCTCCTTAAACTGACATAGTTATTGGAAGATTTGCTGAATAATTCCAATGACTTTGCAAATCATACAAAATGTGAAATCGTGAAGTATATAGAGAAAGAAGAATTCTTGTTACAGGTGTAGGAATCTTGTGGTGAAAGAAATAAGCAGTTACCCTCCCATGAGGGCAATTATTCCAAATGCAACAAAGAAAAAATTAGTTCTAGAATGCCTTCCGCACTTGCACTGGAGATGGTTCTATAGATCAGTTATCCTTCGTGTTTCTTTGGGGCAGGTGTCGTTCTCTCCGTCTGTTTGTCCTATTTTCTTTTTCTCGTGGGGAAGTTCTGTTTTGTTTTGTTTTTTTTCCAAAAATTCGTAGGCTTTTCGATTGTGGTTTTGGGAATATGGTTTCTGCTTTTGTGTTTGACTTTCATTTGGTGAAAAAAAATCGGGTTTGAGGTCAAGCTCAGGGAAAAAGTCGTATAAAGTCCTCTTGTAGGTAGACCATATTCAGATACTTATAAAACATATGTTAACATGATAATTATATTAAGTAAGAATATTGTATCTTATAAGTTTTCTTATCCGAGTTTCAATTGGATAACGATACTCCGATAGAATATGATATTTTCTTTTTCAACGCATTCGAACATTTCTGTTATCAAAATTTATAGAAATTTAAAAAAGTGGGTCCTGTAGCATCATTGCCCACCCATCCAACTACGTCTTTCAGTACATTTTTGGACATAATAACTTTCACTCTCTTTGGTCATAAAATATTGTTTAGATTGAGGATCACTGACGAGAGGTAAGTACCAGAAACGCCCATGTCTTGCCGTTTCAAAAAAGTGGGTCCTGTAGCATCATTGCCCACACATCCTGCTACGTCTTTCAGTACATTTTTGGACATAATAACTTTCACTCTCTTTGGTCATAATACATTGTTTGGATGTTTAATGTCTTCAAATTCATAAGCATCATTTTAGAGCAGATAAATTAACAGCATGGACCAGACATGCACGTTTCGGATATTTAAGCCCCGTCAGTGATCCTCAATCTAAACAATGCAATATGACCAAAATCTGTGAACTATGTTCTAAATATACCGAAATACGTAGCAATATGGCTGGGATATGATGCTACAGGATCACTGACGAGGGTTAAGTACCAGAAACGCCCATGTCTGGCCAATGCTGCAAATTGATCTCTTCTTAAATGATGCTTTTGAGTGATATTTTTAATTAAGTCAAAAATATTCAAAATGGGGGAAAAGGTTTAATTAAGCACCCCGAGCCCAAACAGTCAATAAAGAACTGAAAGTGAGCGGGTCCAAATTTTGTGTAGGATCCATTCAGAGGTGTAACCAAATGAAAATCATGGGGCAAATTATTACTCGGACGTTGACAGTGATGGAAATGATTCAAATTGAAATTATGAAATAGCTTATCTTTCGGACCTTAAAGTAAAAGATACTACAGAGACAAATTATTCAGCATTTTATTTTGACATAATGCTGTTCTACGACACTGATGGTCACATGAACACCTCACTCTATGACAAACGTGACGACTTCAATTTCAGCATCACAATCTTTCCTTTTCTGAGTAGTAACATCCCTTCATATCTCAATCGATACGTTATGCCAGAGCAAGTGCCAAATATACAGATTTTTTCTGAGATCTAAGGGTCTTTGATATAAGCTTCTAAATCAGGGATACATTCGTGACCGTCTAACATCGTCACTGAGGAAGTTCTACTGTCGATACGAGGGACTCGTCATACACTATGATGTCCCATTGTCCAGAATGGTGGATGGTATTCTGTCTTGGACCATCTGAACCATCCAACCACAGAACACGCTTATATCTTCTGAAATGGAAGTAACCGGATGTGACAGTTCTACCGAATTGAAGCGACGGGTGTTGCATGCAAGCAAGAGATGCTGACTCTTCCTGGGCACCTGGTCTTACTCCCATATTGGTAGTTCGCTTCTTTTCATGTGATAGAGGTTTTTGTTTGTTTGCTTTGGTTCCCGTTTTATCCTGATTTTGTATGCTCTCGGTTTGTTATTTTCTGAGTTATCGATTTTGTACTGTGTATGGGGAATTGGGATTTGGTCATTATCCATATTTGTCATTAAAGAATATGCTAATCATGGAGATTTAATACTTAGTTTATTTTTACGATAATCAAGTGGTTCTTTCTATTAGTATCGTTTCTTTGCTTATATCTTTTAGCCACATGCATGGACAGCCAACTTTAGGTATATGTAATCTTATCAGAAGCTTAATCAAATTAAACTTGTAGATGAATTACTGTTTATACGGATATTCGTTATAATTTTGATTAACCAGTGCATGTGTCCTTGTACAATTTTGTCTAGACAAGGAGTCGGTCATTCTGATCTTGTTACACATAAAAATGTTAAACGTCTTCAAATTCAATAGCATCATTTAAGAACAGATAAGTATCCTTACTGATCACTATATCACCTTTATTGCTTAATCATTTTCAAGTTCTCTCTAAGGTTAATTCCCTGGACGTAAGTCCCTGAGAGGATTTGAGTTTCTCTATCAAATTTCAGGGAAGCATCGTAGAGGAAGACAACCAATCAAAAGAAAACAAAAACACAAGCAACAGTTAAGCCGGAAGTGCAAAGATGGCTTTACAGTACATCTTAGGATATTATTTTACAGTATGAAATTAATTTTTGAATCATTCAAAAGATGTGGAATACTTTTTTCAATGAAAATCTTTTCATGATAAAGTTGAGCATTTATTTGCAATTTGAAGAAAATCCTGTCTTATTTGAAGTGAGAGTTCTCAGAGCTTCACAAATCCATTAAAGTAGTCTACACCTATAATGAGACTCTGTATATACATATTTATATTTACATTCCTACTGCGTTTCCCTTATATGAAGGTGCCAAACCAACAGCACTGCATTTTTTATAAACGCAAGAGCCTATCAGGTGACATTTGAACATGCGCGGATTAATTTCCCATAAAATTCCCATTCTATTTACTGCTTCAACACACATTTAAAATTCCATTATCAATCGACGCTGTCTTACCTCCCCCCCCCCCCCCCCCCCCCCCAGTGATTAGGCTAAATGCGTCAAAATCAAGGTCACCAACATGTTCACTTCCAAGACGTGTGACGTAGCCAGCCGATCACGCGTCACACCAGACGAAGTTCAAGGACGAACTGCACTGTCGTCTACGGAAAGATGCCACGTTTGGATGAGTGAATTCAGACATTAGTGGATCAAATATTCAATATTTAGGATAAGGATTTGCTCCACTTGTGTCATTTATCAAAAGTGAATGTATTTTTGCTTCTTATGGAATTATACAGATCAGAAATATTTCGAGTATCAACGAATTTTGTGTCATTTTGAGGTATGTCATGAAAATTTCGTGTATAAGTATCGTTTTGCATGGCTGTATTCGAATTTGCATTATTCTAATTACTTTAAGAAGAAACAGAATAATTTTACAGAAGTTTGAATAATGGTACCGATTGATTTCATAGGTCTATAAACGGTTTAACAGTGTGTTCCAGTCAGTTTTGAAATGTTTTCTTTCCAATATTCCTGACATTTCTCCAGACTAACCATCCGCTTGGTCTTTATTATGTTGGACAAAAATCGCGATTTTTGCACGATTCATTTCTTATGCAGTCTTTATAGAAATGTTCAGAATACAACAAAAACAAAATTTAATTTCTTATTTTTCTACAATGTTTCCGTACAAAGGTACTACTTCGAAGCTAGCAAAAAAAGTCGAACGTTCGTTTGCTGTTACGTCAAGTGACGTTCTCCCTCCGCAGTGACATTTCAAATATAAAGAAACGGGTCATTATCCATATTTGTCATTAAAGAATATGTCAATCATAGAGATTTAATACTTAGTTTTATTTTTTCGATAATCAAGTGGTTCTTTCTATCAGTATCGTTTCTTTGCTTATATCTTTCAGTCACATGATGCATGGACAGTCAATTTTAGGTCTTTTCCTATCCACCTGTTTTTCATCGAATTGATTCAATTGTTCTGTGTTCATTGGCAATATATATAATCTTATCAGAAGCTTAACCAAATTAAACTTGTAGATGAATTACTGTTTATACGGATATTCGTTAAAATTTTGATTAATTTTGTCTAGACAGGGAGTCGGTCATTCTGATCTTGTTACACATAAAAATATGTATCCTTATTGATCACTATATCACCTTTATTGCTTAATAATTTTCGAGTTCTTTCTAAGGTTAATTCCCTGGACGTAAGTCCCTGAGAAGATTTGAGTTTCTCTATCAAATTTCAGGGAAGCATCGTTGAGGAAGACACCCAATGAAAAGAAAACAAAAACACAAGCAACAGTTAAGCCGGAAGTGCAAAGATGGCTTTACATAACATCTTAGGATATTATTTTACAGTATGAAATTTATTTTTGAATCTTTCAGAAGATGTTGAATACTTTTTTCAATGAAAATCTTTTCATGATAAAGTTGAGCATTTATTTGCAATTTGATGAAAATCCTGTCTTATTTGAAGTGAGAGTTCTCAGAGCTTCACAAATCCATCTGACGATCTACTTATACCCGTTTTTCTTTCTATTTTTAAATAACACAGACATGTATAAAATACACACACAATGACGTTTTTCGTATATAACACAGAACATAGAAGAGTACATGTATATGTTGGCCGATCCGTGGTCCTAGTGAGGCTCGAAGCAGCAACCGTTCGGTCACTAGCAATTGCAGACGCCCTCACCACTAGGTAACGGCGCCGATTTATTTTACTTATTGTCTGTAGACATAAAGCCATGAACAGACAAAATAAAAGGGAGGAATGTACAGGCCTACATATTTTGCATACCCAGTGCATATGACCTTATTTTGTCTAGACATGGAATAAACCTATTAGGATAAACTCGTATCACATGGAAATCTACTTATCTCCGGATTTTTTCGTAACCGAACCATGTTGCAGTTAATTCCACGAGAATGAAGTCATTTTTTTCACTAATCGCACATGCCTATGTGTATACAGTTATACGTCATGTTTAAGGAAAAATTTCCTACGCAGGAAAATGTCTTTCTTTGAAGGTTTTAAAACATTAAAGCAAATTTTCAATCTTAAATCAAAAGATAAAAATGTCACCACATGTATGAGAAACAAATCTCTTAAAACAGGGCTTTAACCAATCATACATAGAACCAAAACATAAAAAAGAAATTGGAATCTTATCTTGAATACATGATCACATCCATTTTAGGATGTTCTAGAAGATTTTGGTCTTCCAATTTTCAAGAAGCTTTGGTTTGCTTTCAACATCTCTCCTTAACAATAATTACAGCATTTTCGAACGCAATAAAAGAATCATAGCAAATGACAAAATCTTCATATTTTCTCCTGTCAACACGCAAAGGAGATCAGATATGAGTGTGTTTTCAAAGATTTTTAAAGTATTTGTTCGTAGACGTGTAATGAGAGAAAGTCAAACCCTAAATCAAAATTCAGAAATCTTAACATAAATGAAAACTAAACAAAATAACTAATTTTCTTTTGCTCCCATGAAATTTGAAGTATAAATTCAATTTCTATACAGAAAAAAGGTAGGTTATCTACAACAAGACTCGGTTACAGCATCCACAGCGAAACACCCTTACTTGAAAACACACAGAAGACAAGCACAGGGAAAGACACAAAAGGGACACGGAACAACGAAAAACAAACAAAAAAGACTACACATAAACCAACGAAAGCAATTAGCGATCCGTGTCGACTTAGGACGTCCATCTGAAACTATGCGACATAACCACACCATCAACTACTTTCGTGGCATATGGCCGTCCTGAATCGACACCGGTTGCCCATTGGTCTCGTTGGTTTATTGTAGTCTTTTGTGTATGATGTTTCTATGATGTGTTTTCATATTCTTTGTCTCCCTTTTGTGTCCCTTGTTGTGCGTGTCTACTCTGTGTTTTTGCATGAGGTGTTTTTGGTGTTTTGCTGTGGGTGCTGAAATCGAGTTTCGTTACAGATCCCCCCCCCCCCGTTTCTTATACTGTCTCAGTTAAAAGCAACCAAGGCGAAATGCTGGTAGGAAATCTTTCGGAAGCCACAACAAAGACTGGTTGGCGAATAAAAACCAAGAAGTAGGTCAGTGCGCACGTGACAGTTCTTACCTAACATTTTAAACAACACTATTGACTTTCTAACTATGTCTTTGCTTCAAAATTATATTCGACAAGCCAAACTAAAGTCTCTATGGAAGACAAGTCACGCCATTTTAAGTTCTGTTATAAATATCAACATGAGAGGTAGGTGCCGTTGATGTAGTGTTCTGTAGGCCTGTTCTATATATGCCAGTCTAGAGGTCTTTATAACTATATCAACTGAAGCTTTGCCCCAGTTAAACGACAGTATAGACCTTCTAACCATACCTTTGCTTTAGAATTATATACAGCAAGCTTAAATAAAGTCTGCAAGGAGGACAATTTACGGCATCTTGACGTCCGTCTTCCGTTATAAATCTAATTTGGGAGGTAGCTTTATTTGTCCTTGATTTTACTATTCTGTCCGTCTCTATCGTTTTTTCCATTCGTCAGTACGATCTTACTTTATTTTAGATTTTGCAACGATTATAAGGATTAAATTAATTCATGTTTGTCGCATAAAATATCCAAGATTCATATTGATATAAAAAAAATGAAATTGCATATTGACAGGTAATCAATTTAGATCTTTACCTAAAAACAATCATGAAAATTGGCTAAAACCGTGTGTGGTGGATAGATTACAAAGATCTTCAGGGAAAAATACAGGTTAATGAGAATTAACAGAAAAATGATACCAAGAAATATGTTTATGCACTGATTTATAACAATAAAGGTCAATTATTGGTCATGGAAATTAGGTCGCTGTGTAATGTCCTTTGTACCAAGTAGATTTACAACCAATCAACATACAAAATCAGGAAAGTACATTGCTTTCTGTTTTTGTATGAAATAAACAGATCATCAAAGATGTCATTGAAAGATGCGAGAAAACATAACAAAATGACAATAATCAAGATTACGCAAAATGAAAGGAGGAATGCACCAACAGCAAAACTCAAAAAGACCCAATGCAAAAACACAGAGCAACATCCACATACAGAGACGCAAAAGGGACAAGGAACAGCAACTCACACCATAGAAACATGAATCACAAAAGACCACACATAAACCAATGGGCAACTGGTGCCGACTTAGGACGGCCATCTGCCACGCAAGTAGCAGACAGTGTGGTTATCCTGGATAACGTGCGCACAACCCTCCCACTTTTCTGAAGATAGGTCCAAGGTCATCAAGGCATGGAAAAACGATTTTTCATTCCACCAAGCATCATGTTTCTCATGTATTACTTTGGGTATTTCACAACCTGCCTTTAATGGTGACGTAATACTAGTAAACAAACTGAGAAGCATCAAAGGTAGACAGAATTACCATCGTAATCGTATTAGAATCATCAAACGCCTATTATACCGTGGATATGATCCTGCTGTCACCAGACGGACACTTGGCGTGGTACTTGACCAATCTACAGCCTTGCACCAGCGATTTCCAAGGAATTGCACTCTGACTGGCTGTGACGACAGGAGTCTATGACGCGCCCTATTCAAACCTCCTTAGAGATGACAGGGCCCCGACCACCTGTCCTCTCTGAATGTCAATCAGACTGCTCATGTGATAATATGCATGAACTTGCTACAGACGGCAGAGCACAGACTGTATTTCGTACGACTTCTATTTTTTACACCCATTCACATATCCATCTGTGTGTTTCTAGGGCCCCTGTGTCATGCTGTCTGTTTATATGGTCATCTTACAATTGTAAGTTCTTCGAGACCTCTGGGCAATCGGAAAAATGGGAGGGTTGTGCGCACGTAATCCAGGATAACCATATCTTCTGCTATTTCCGTGGCAGATGGCCGTCCTAAGTCGGCACCGGTTGCTCATTGGTCTCGTTGGTTTATGTGTAGTCCTTTGTGCTTGATGTTTCTGTGTTGTACGTTGACGTTCCTTGTCCCTTGTGCGTCTCTTTTTGTGCTTGTCTGCTTTGTGTTTTTGCATTGGGTGTTTTGGGGTTTTGCTGTGGGTGCTACAACCTGGTGTTGTTGGAGATCCCCTCCTTTGTTTTACAGTGAGGAGATTATTTCCCTCCACAAATGTGCGATCTTCGAGACCTCTGGGTAATCGGAAAAGTGGGATGGTTTGCGGACGTAATTCGGATAACCACACTGGCTGCTACTGGCGTTGCAGATGGTCGTCCTAAGTCGGCACCAATTGTTCATTGGTCTCGTTTGTTTATGTGTAGTCATTCGTGTTTAATGTTTCATTTGTATATAACTCAATCATCGAAACGTATTTTGAGAATCGACGATGTTTTTATGTTATTTATTGTAATGATATTTTTTTTTATTTTATAAGATCACAGAAAAAAATGCCGCATCCATAACATATCTTGCGGACAGATTTATCGGTAATCAAATAACTGTTCATTTAAACTGATATTTGTTTTCTTTTTATTGTACTTTCAAAGATACATATTGTACTTCCAAAGGTACATATTACAAATTTTACAATTTTCATCAAAGTATTTCTATTTTTGGAATTAAATAAAGAATCAAATTTGAATGTATTTTGATTTTCACAATAATACTTTGATAGACAATTCTTCTTTTTACGAGAAGAAAGGAGGGGATCTCCAATACACCTAGTTGCAGCACCAACAGCAACCTCCCAAAACACCCACTGTAAAACACAAAAATGACACGCACAGAAAGAGACGCAGTAGTACAGGGAACGCCAAATCACAGAAAAACATAAAACACAAATGACTACACTAGAAATAATAATATCTTTACAATTAAACAAGTAGGGGGGCATTCACCTCCAATTTCACCGGAATTACACAAAGAACTTTTTCTTTCATTTCTATGAATATTAAACCATCGACCTTTTGCAATAGGAAGATTTATGTTGCAAGTTCTAACTTTACATTACTTTACATCATCTTTAAATGACAAATATTTAAAAAGTATTCTAGACAATTTTTTTTTAATTCTGTAGTTAAGTCCTTTTGGTGACTGAAACATTTAACTTTCCCATTTTTGAATAAACTTATCCTCCAACCCATGAAAAACAGTGTTTTTCGCCCTTGATATTCTCATAAAATCTTGATTAAACTAATTGTAAGAAAGTCCACATTCATCAAAAATATTCTCAACATAATTAACCCATGTTGTACTATAATGAAATGCAATATGATACAATTTATTACTTTGTTTAAAATTAGTAGTTTTAATCATCTTACACCAAAAAGTTATCATTCTCATTTTTTGACATTTATTTCCAGTTGGTATCTACCTAGTTCTCAAAACACCGTAAATCTGAAGTAGAGCTTCTTACTTTCCATAAATGTTTACAGAATTTTAAATGTATTTTTCTCAAGCATAGTATAATTTGACATGAACCAGGAAGTAATTGATGCTGTCTCTTATCGAGTTTGTCTTGTTTTCTTATTCTTTATTCTAGGAACATTTGCTACCAAATTCGTAATATTTGTAAATTTCTCCTTTCTTTTTACTTCATACAATTGACAATTAGGCAATTAAGTTAGACCTAATCACCTATCGATGTATATTAGAAACATATTAATAAAACAAAAGAAACGATAAAGATCCCTAATCTGTAATTATCCAAACACCATCTCCATCAGATGACATGGCTGTACGGTAGAATATAGCATAAAAAGACAATGTGCGGAATGCTCGTGCTATATTTGACCCTTGCACACGTTCTAACCTTCTCGGCAGGTGGTGATATGATCCTTGATAAGATCTCAAAAATTAATCAGACATCCAAAACAAATCATCATCTTTGATCTTTTTTTTTTTGTCTGACGATAAGGCAACTCTTCCTTTGGTCCCAGCTCAAATCTTGACGGAGGAATTCGTCAGTAACACACATTAGTCTAGAACGAGAAGGCCCCGGTGTGAGTTGTCTTTTTGAATGGTTTTTGGAATCCTCCTGGTGTCTGCCATTATCGTTCTTTGTCGCCGCACTGAATATCCCGAATGACCTCTGTCAGACAGAATCTTCTTCAGAAGGGTGATACGTAATAAAATACGATAAAATCCTTTATCTAGTTATTTTAAAGTCACCGTTATGGCACAATTAACGCGGTTGATAGAATTCAATTTGAAACACATGACTTGCATTATTTCAAAGCGAGTTTTATAGTTGCAGCATGACTTCTATTAAATAAAAGACCCATGATGTTGTTATTTATTTGCAAATATCCTCATTAAAATTACTATGATAATGATTACTAAAGAATGTCATGTTATACTTATGAATTCAAGAAAAGGATTTCTTTACAACCATATTCGACATACTCATCTACATGTATACACAGAGAACCAATCTGATCGACATTACAACTGAACTTCATTTCAAGAGTTTTGACTTAACCTCGAAAGAGAAGTCAGGATCCTGCGTCAATTGCCTATCTGAATATTTTTGGACTCACCGTGTGTTTACTTTTGCGTTCGTTCTAATCTGAAGAGTGTGTCATGTTTTGTTTTGTTTAGTTTTGTTTTTTTTTTTTTTTTTTTTTTTTTTTTTTTGTTTGCCCTACATGATTTAGGTATTCATTTGTGAATCACTTGGGCCCCTGCGTTCATATGACTGAGGAGGCTTTGTATATTTACATATTTGGAATTATCATTGAACATAATGCCTTGAAATTTCACAGAGGTCTAAATATTTTTTTTCTAATCCTTGGCTATTTGTGCTTCTTTAATTTTGGCAAATCATGCATAAGTCTTGTTTATCACATAGAGATGTGCAAATTGTGTTTCGAACGGAATACATCCTCTGGATGAATAACAAGCGGTCAGGATATATATTGGAAGCTGTCTTGTACGAGTTCCCATTATTTGTTTGAATTTATTTTAGCCATTTTAATGTCTTTAAGGAGCCGCATTCTTTTCAGTCGCGCCGCCTATGATATTATCCATTTTTGGCTCATATACACAATGAAGGTTTGAAAGGTTTTGAATGTTAAACGTCTTCAAATTCAATAACATCATTTAAGAACAGAAAAATTTGCAGTATGGACCAGACATGCACGTTTCGGGTACTTAATCTTCGTCAGTGATCCTCAATCTAAACAACGTTATATGGCCAAAGAGTGTGAAAGTTATTATGTCCAAAAATGTACCGAAAGACGTAGCAGGATGAGTGGGATATAATGCTACAGGACCCATTTTTCAGAAATTTCGTGAACAGAAATTTTCGAATATCAACCGAAGTTGATCGAACTTGTTCCATCAGGATCTTCTTTAACTCATTTGTGTCACACTTATGCCCTTTGCCGTGTGGAGCTCGTAAAAAAGTTCCCCGCGAGGGGTTTGACAGTAAATGTTTTGAATATACTTCCCTGGCATTGTCGCCATAGCACTTTCTATATAGACATAACGTCAGACAGTGCATGAATTTTGTATATTTTCATTTCCATGCTTCGTAAACATCGACGGCGGGTGCGGCTAGCCAACAGGGGATGCTTACTCCTCCCGGGCACCTGGTCCCACCTCTAGCTTGCTAGGGGTTCGTCGATGTTTAATTTTGTGCTCTATTGTGAGTGCTGTTGAGATTATCGTCAGGATCTTCTTTAACTCATTGGCTACATGCGCCCGATGATTATGATATCTGGATCAGAAATTTGGGTTTTGGGTTTGACTTCCATTCGCTGATTCCATTTTTTTTTTTTTTTTTTTTTTTTTTTTTTTTTTTTTTTGGTCTGTTCTTGTAACTGTTGTTTCATAAGTAAGAAGGAATATGTATTATGTCCCAACGTCGTACGATACCGACCCTGTACTGAATGCCTTATCATTGTGGTCAGATTAGTTTTAAAAATATAAAACACATTATTGTAAGTTCAAAATGTAAACATGTATGAAAAACCAAAATTACCATGTAAGTAGCTTTATAGTATTCTTTTCGTGTAAACACCTTAATCTTCCAAAACAAGAAAATGAAGCACTGACGAATAAATGCCGATCGTACATTTTAAACATAAATAAAAGAAAGTCATATAAATGATTCTGAAGCAAAGAACTTTAAAACACATACTCTGAATTGAAAAAGTGCTCATTCATCTCTAAATTTGGAACGCTACACTCTTCATGGTTGCAAATTGTGATTTAAAAAAAATTTAAGTAAGAAAAATGTATGCACAATCGAAATCTATCTTCGGATGGTATAACTAACACGTTAATAGTAAACCGCAAATTCATTTTTTTAAGATATAAGTATAATTAATCAATTAAACAATCTTATTTTTGTATCATATTAGTAGCCATGTCACAGCTGATATAGGTTATTCATGAGTTCTTTACCTGTCTGGTTAAGCCGGGCTTCCACTGTCACGAATGTAGAGGAGAATGAGCTATGATCAGAGGCGAATGAACAATTGTGTCACATTCTCGTCTGTTCTCATGAAGTATTTCTTGGCGCGATAGGCACACGATAGCGCCGCGAATGCAACAAGAATATGCTACGCGTCCGCTACGATAGTGAGACGAGTGTGATAAGAATGGAGAAGAATGCGACACGATTGTGCCACGATAAAAAGACACCGAGGCGAATGCAGGAGATTGAGACACGACTTTAACCCGATAGCGCTGCGATGCAGGAGATTGAGACACGACTTTAACCCGATAGCGCTGCGATGCAGGAGATTGAGACACGACTTTAACCCGATAGCACTGCGATCATGACAAAAATGTGACATGAGCAAAATCAAAATCATTTGACATATCCAGAAGCATCAATACCCTTTGTTGACTTTGACCTCTTTCCAGGTTGTTTTCTCTTGAAAGGCATTGTCAAAGTTTTCAAAATATTGATCCGCACACTTTGAGATATTTATTATTGTCCCTGTCGTGTATGATGTAGTACTATCGTGGCAATATCGTGTCACTATCGTGTCAAGATCGTGGCTGATTCTCGTTGATTTTTTCATTCGCGTCACATTTCTCGGCGCATTCGCATCACATTCGTGTCAGATTCTTTCTTGTCGGGGCTCTATCGGGGCTCATTCTCCTCCACCTTGAGAACAAGAATGCACGCGAATGTGAGGAGAACGCGCTGCGAATAGAAGAGAATGCAAGGCGAATGCGCTGCGCATGTGCCGCGAATGTGAGGCGAATAAGAATTCAGACGCGAATGTTTTTTAAAAACAGTTTGAAACATTCGCGTCGGTGCCGCGGAATAGAGGAGAATGCAGGAGAACATGACACGATGAGACGATTATGCACGCAATTGAGAGGAGAATGCGCTACGATTAAACAAAATCATCAAATCGTAGCTCTATCGCCTCTGCATTCGCGATAGTGGAAGCCCGGCTTTAAGGATACATCATATATCTTTACCTGTCTGGTAAAGGATACCTCATATATTAGTAGCCATGTCACAGCTGATATAAGGTATGAATTCTTTACCTGTCTGGTTAAGGATACATCATATATCTTAACCTGTCTGGTTAAGGATACATCATATATCTTTACCTATCTGGTTAAGGATACATCATATATTAGTAGCCATATCACAGTTGATACAGGTTATAAGTTCTTTACCTGTCTGGTTAAGGTTACCTCGTATATTAGTAGCCATGTCACAGCTGATATAAGGTATGAATTCTTTACCTGTCTGGTTAAGGATACATCATATATCTTTACCTGTCTGGTAAAGGATACCTCATATATTAGTAGCCATGTCACAGCTGATATAAGGTATGAATTCTTTACCTGTCTGGTTAAGGATACCTCATATATTAGTAGCCATGTCACAGCTGATATAAGGTATGAATTCTTCACCTGTCTGGTTAAGGATACATCATATATTAGTAGCCATATCACAGTTGATACAGGTTATAAGTTCTTTACCTGTCTGGTTAAGGATACCTCATATATTAGTAGCCATGTCACAGCTGATATAAGGTATGAATTCTTTACCTGTCTGGTTAAGGATACATCATATATCTTTACCTATCTGGTTAAGGATACATCATATATTAGTAGCCATATCACAGTTGATACAGGTTATAAGTTCTTTACCTGTCTGGTTAAGGATACCTCATATATTAGTGGCCATGTCACAGCTGATATAAGGTATGAATTCTTTACCTGTCTGGTTAAGGATACATCATATATCTTAACCTGTCTGGTTAAGGATACATCATATATCTTTACCTATCTGGTTAAGGATACATCATATATTAGTAGCCATATCACAGTTGATACAGGTTATAAGTTCTTTACCTGTCTGGTTAAGGTTACCTCGTATATTAGTAGCCATGTCACAGCTGATATAAGGTATGAATTCTTTACCTGTCTGGTTAAGGATACATCATATATCTTTACCTGTCTGGTAAAGGATACCTCATATATTAGTAGCCATGTCACAGCTGATATAAGGTATGAATTCTTTACCTGTCTGGTTAAGGATACATCATATATTAGTAGCCATATCACAGTTGATACAGGTTATAAGTTCTTTACCTGTCTGGTTAAGGATACCTCATATATTAGTAGCCAGGTCACAGCTGATATAAGGTATGAATTCTTTACCTGTCTGGTTAAGGATACATCATATATCTTTACCTATCTGGTTAAGGATACATCATATATCTTTACCTATCTGGTTAAGGATACATCATATATCTTTACCTGTCTGGTTAAGGATACATCATATATCTTTACCTATCTGGTTAAGGATACATCATATATCTTTACCTATCTGGTTAAGGATACATCATATATCTTTACCTGTCTGGTTAAGGTTACCTCGTATATCTTTACCTGTCTGGTTAAGGATACATCATATATCTTTACCTATCTGGTTAAGGATACATCATATATTAGTAGCCATATCACAGTTGATACAGGTTATAAGTTCTTTACCTGTCTGGATAAGGATACATCATATATTAGTAGCCATGTCACTGTAGATACAGGTTATGCGTTTTTTACCTGTCTGGTTAAGGATACATCATATATATTCTTTACCTGTCTGGTTAAGGATACATCATATATTAGCACTTACAAGTTTTGCTTTAACGCTTTTCTATTTTATGAAATTATTTACATTCTTGCCTTAAAATTTGTCGATCAATCACGGGGCTTTAGTCTCATCCATCAGAATTTAAAGTTTAAAGTGATCATTTTTGCATTATTATGAATAGCAATCAAAGCGTTAAACTCCTTTTTGGTAATGAGCTTTTACTGGTCTCACCGTCGTGACTCCATTACTAGAAGTAGATGTTTAGTACGAAACCCATATGTTGCTTTGTGCTTTAAAATTACATATTCAAGAAAAACAACATTATTTTGGTAGTTATGAATATGTTTACGATTAACCTGCTGGGTCAACTTCCCTGGATAAGGGAGCATGGCGGGTCAGATGCCACAGAAAACCTACCTATTTACGGCATGCCGGATCGAGGCATTCCATTGCCTTTGTAATGGATATGATATGCTTTACAACCTGTATACTACCTGTAAGGTAGATTGATGATTCTGTCCTCTAATGAAAAATGTGCGTTCTGCATGCCTGATGATTTCTGTTAGTGCATTTTTGACAAGCGTACTCACGCCTCGTCTGGTTTGTTCTCCTCAATATCGGCAAGTGGTATTCCACTTTAATTAAAGACAACAAAGATGAAAACAAGACACCACCTTTCTTCTTATTGTGCTATGAAGGTCATTTTTTTTACCCTTGGTGTCTTGCAATGTTACTAGACAGCTCGAAAGTCGTTGACTTTATAATGAACGCTCATATATATAATTGCGAATATGCTTTTTATATAATTGATACTTGATAGGTAATGAAAAGGAATATATCTATATAAAATATGTGAATTATATATACGGCATGTTTCAATTTTCATTAAAAATGTATTTTTTCTATTATTGCACATAAAAATATAAAAGAAAAAAAAATAATATTTTGTAAAAAAAAATTAATCTGAATTACCTATAGATAGGCTTCTTCTTTGATGGGTCTAACTTTATGTTCCTTTATGATCCATTTTCCTTTACTATTGTCAATAGATCTGGACGAATGAGCACAACTGAAAGATTTTCTTACAATAATACAATAAAAAAAACAATCCTCTGTTTTCTTCAAACCATACTTTCAAGTGAACATCTCGAACAAAATTGCCATAGAATATTTATTACAAAATTTATTTGTGCAACCATGAAAGCATTCACCTGCAATTAGAAAAAAAGTAGCGTCAATGAAATTGATAATAAACCAATTCACATACGTATGCAAACGAAATGCATCGTTGATGCGATGACATAGTTCAGATTTTTATTTATCTTTGACCTAGAGACCAAAGAATCAATTCAAAAACCAGACACTGCCCAGTTTGAGAACATATATCTGTGGTGACAGTCGTTAAAGTATCTCATTGAGATGTCTTAAATAAACAAGTGTGAACTATGTATTTAGCCTTTAGTTAATCAAAGCTGAATTTAAGACATCCGATGTCAGTACAGATACTGCCCAAGCACTTCCCTTATTGTTACATATGGCGACAATAGCTTGCTGAATTCTTATACGTTTGTAAACTAAACATTTCTGTTTCCTTTCATTGTTGATTGCTCGGGAGGTAATGCCTTTGTTTGTTATTTTATCGCATTTTATATACATCGACAACGCCCTTGCGCAACGTTTATTGCATTTTGAAAGCAAACAACCGAAGATAGTCACGCCGATGATGAATTATTTGCATAAATATTTCTTTGAGATTAAAACTTTGTCAAGCATTTTATTACCAAGTCTATCTGCTGTAATAACCCTTACTTAATGTACACCACTTAGATCCTCAAGCCCGCCGTTTCTATACTCCATTTAACTTACTATGTATCATATTGGATACATGACATAAGCACTTGAAATTATTGTAAAAAATCATCACCAAATTGGCAAATGCTCACCGTCAGTAACCTGGCCTACATGTACAGAGAATCAAGGTCAAATTAAGAAATATAGGTCAATGATGATAAGGTAAGCACCTTCAGAACAAGATAAAAAAATCATCAATGCAATTCCTCCGACTCTGTTATACATTTTTAGATTAAATATCAGGTTGTTACATTATGTAAAAATATTGCTTTTTTTCATTCTTCATTATTAGTATTTATAATGATAATGAGTTAATTTAGAGGCACCATGTCAAATGATCTTAGATCGGATCATTCTGTATGTCACTGTAGTTTAAGTTCTCAACTTTATATATCGTTAACTCGACATATATACAAAACTGATTGTAGGTGTCGCCATTGTACATATCATATCAAATTACCTGTTCGTTTTAAGTACATTGCTGAGCTATCAATTTTTAGATAATCTACCTCCATAAAGATTCGATAGATAATTATTCTCTCTTTGGTGAGAAATACTACTACCATAATATGTTTTTTCTTCAATTGTAAACCAAAAATGTCACTTTGATTGAACTAAAACCTATTCTCTTTACTTGCAATTTCTTTATCAAAATGTATTCAATTCTATCATATAAATTTTCAATTCTATCATATAAATCTTCCATACAGGTAAACATGTTACTGAGTTGGTTCCAAAAAAGCTAAGGGCCTTCTCGCAAATATCTCTGTTACACTTCCGTTTTGGAGTGCAGTGGCAAAAATCGTATGTTTATTCTATTGTACATGTTTACTATTAATCAAAGTCAAATTAACATAACAGTGTCGAGTTATTCCGTATCTGTTGATCAAAGTTCCATACCACCTAACACTAAAACAGCGTTACTGATCAGACGTCATCAAAGCCAGGGGGAACCCCCTGCAGCGAGGGCCTTGTCACATTGCGTAGTAATACATGTTCTGATAGCATGGCTAGCCCTTATACTACCAGGTATACGTGTTAAACTGTAACTATAGATTGACCCGATAATACGATACTGTAGATAGATATACCCTAATTGTTATTCAGCCATAGACACCCGATATCAGATCTGCTTCTATTTTTGTGTGACAACTGAGCTGTCAGGAAAATAATGTTCATTCTTGGGATTCCTTTATTGGAGTTTGTACCCCGTGTGCATACTTAAAAAAAACATCGTTTTAAAAATTTTGGTAATTTTCCCACTTTTTTATGTTTGAAGATGACACCCATTTAGATCAAAACGATTTGCTGTATGGCAAGTATACTTTGATATTACATCATATATATTTGAAATACAAGAGAAAGTCAAATCACGGTGACATCTGTTCTGTCAGTATACACAGAGATGGGGAAACGAGTACACCAAACAAATTTACCCCTAAGCAAAATTTATTCCTAATACCTGGTTACTGTAATATTTCAAGACGCTCTCCAAGACTGTTCATGACGCTGTTAAATTCCTCTGCGACTCGGCGTAAAACTACAGATATGAAATATGGTTATTGTGAAAGCATGCACTAGCATATGAGTATCAAACTTACGTTAGAGTTATAAGAAAGTAAGATCTATAAAAACAAATGATGGACTTGGCAAATTCTTTAATTATTATGTCATAATGAATTTGGCAAATTCTCAAATTTCATCTCATATCTCGAAAGTGAGATGTGAGTTTACTTTATTTAAATTAAGAGATATTGAAAACACAAGTATCGATATGACAAATTTATTTTGTAGACTTTAGAAAATATACAAATTTGCCATGGTTACACCGAAATGTTTACTGCGAAACACAAATTCACAACACATAAAAAGTACAATAAAAATGAAATATTGCATGCAAGAGAATCACACCAACACGTACATTCAAAGACACTGACTATAAATAGGTCAAGTCAGCAGCAAGACCAGCAGCGGGACTGAGAGCAAGTCAGCAGAAAGACCTTAAAAGCAACTTAAAGCACAGAACTGTCACTTAAAGATCAATATTCATCCGGATCCGTCTAAGAGCTGCTAGTTATATATTATCAAAATACAAAAGTGGTGTGGTCCTCCGGATTGCATGCGTAAAACTCTCACTCTTACTTACAAATAACCAGGTGTCTCCATAAACACACTATCATATATAAACAAAATAAAATTCTATTCATAACATGTTGACATTAAAACAGGGCGTTTTGACTCAGGTACCCTGTGTAAACAATACCACCATGTTAACTGAAAGAAAGGAGGGGTTCTCCAACAAAACTCTGTTGCAAAACCCTCAGCAAAACACCCAACGCAAAAACACACAGAAGACAAACACAGAAAGGGACAAGGAATACCAACACACAACATTGAAATATCAAATACAAAAGACTACACACAAACCAACGATATCAATGGGCAACCGGTGCCGACATATGACAGCCATCTGCTATGCCACTAGCAAACGGTGTTGTTATCCGGATTACGTGTGCACAACCCTCCCACATAACCGGTTACCCAAAGGTCTCGAAGAACGCACAATATAGTTGAGTAAAATAACCACCTACTGTAAGATGACCATAATCACAAAAAGCATAATACAGGGACCCAAGCAACACTCAGATGGATATGTAAATGGATATAAAAATAGGAAGCGAACGAAATACAGTCCGTGCTCAGCCATCTGTAGCGAGTTCATGCATGTTGTCACCCGAGGAGTCCGACCGACATTAAGAGAGAACAGGTTGTTGGGACCCTGTCTTCTCGAACGAGGTTTGGACAGGGCCCGTCATGGAGTCCTGTCGTCACAGTCAGTCAGAGTGCAATTCTTAAGAATGCGCAGGTACAAGGCTGTAGATTGGTCAAATAACAAGCCGAGTGTCCGTTTTGTGACAGCAGATTCATATCCACGGTATAAAAGGCGTTTGATAGGTCCGAATTTCAGAAGCTGACAATAATTTTTGTAAAATTTCCAGGAAGTCTTAACTAATTTATGTAAGCGAAAACATTGACCTAAATGTTTTCTGGTAATTTGTAAATTTCTACAATAATATCCAAAACATTAGTACATGCTCCAACGTACCGGAAGAGCTGTGAAATGTAAATACCACATGACGGTAATCTAGAAACACCACCGTTAAGCCAGGGGAAATTTACTATGTTGAATCCAAAATAATCGTTTTTGTCATACACACTCTTATGAATCTCTCCACTTACAGTCTTGATATCAAGGTCCAAAATTTTGTTTCTGTGTTTGTAACGTTTGTCTTTTTCAGTGTCAATTCTTGTAGATATTTCATTCTTATATTTTTGATATAAGTTGAGGTACCTAGAAGTACCAATGATACATTTTAAATCATATTTTCTTTGCTTTTGAAGATTTTGGATAAATTCTTTTTCACAGGTGTATAAACACAAATCTGCAACAAGAGGTGTACATTTTTGTACCCATAGGGATCCCTACAACCTGTTTGTTAGATTCTCAATGAATAAGAGGAAGGACAAGGCATTACACCGGTCACTACATGTCCATGATGTGTGTGTTTTGTAGTCTGTTGCGGAAAAGAAACCCTTTGATGCAGATGAACAAATACAAGTTTTTACAATTCGATCAAAACACCATTTAATAAATTTAAGCAGTCGATTATTTATTTTGTCGTGAGGAAGTATGGTGTACATATTAGAAAAAGTTACAAAAACTATCTGGGTTTACAGATACTCCGTGCTCTGTAGGCAAAAGACGTTAGATATAGATTCAAGGCCGTGTCTTCATGAAAAGTTTTAGGGCCCGTCATAGATCCCAATGGTCACTGATTGCATGTATACGATATTAAAAGTGAGATAAAAACTAAAAATTACCTTTGTATATATAAAATGAAGTCTGCTATTCGTTTTGGAATCGGTAGATGAAATCTTTCATTTTGTTCGTCTACGCCTCCGTCAAAGCAACCTAAAAGAAAGCTAGTGTGTGTGGTATTGTAATTGATAGTTTAAAATCTTGTTAAGATAAAGTCACGGTCGACCTTCTTTCACTGGAGTTATTTCCTCGTGTGGAATGCTGACGGTAGGGACATGTAAAGCTAAAACAATACAATCAGAATGCTAGTTTCTCGTATTTCCAGTTTTCACTGCCAGGTGTTTATTGTAATATTGACTAGCGTCACGTCAGTTGTCAGTCAGGGAAGATTGGAGATGAGTTTCTTAATATCATATCACAATACCCTCTCATCACGCAAATCCTTTAACTTCTTAACGAACAAAATTTTCATGTCAGAGTAAAGAAAAAAAACATGAATCTGATATATTCATTGTGGACATGTACACATGTTACTCCGATAATTGTGTTTTGAATATGATTTACAAAGTGAAATTTTTCATTCTTTCTTTACTACCAGAAACATGCATGTTTTTGTCATGTATATATCTTCAATGGTCTTAGAGCCTGAATCATTTCAGGTCCAGTTGGAATTTTGATTTATTGGTTTGAAAAAAACAATATGTATCGATATGGATTTAGAAACACACAAAAAATTTTGTTTCAAACTTTAAAGAATAGAGGATATATAATTAACCTAGGACTGTAGTAATATTTAGCAGTCTCGATCAAAAAGAAGAAATGATCTCCACCGAGATAACGTTGCAATTACTACAAGAAAGCATGCACACAACAAACATACAAACGGAATTACAACAAGAGACTCCACACAAGACAACCTCACATGGAGTTGAGTATTTGCATTGTTGCAGCCCAAGTCATCATTTTTTATATATGATTGTTTGAATCTTTCTGCTTACGGTTGTTATGTCCAGGTCCACAAATAGAGGTTTTAAGTCATATGGATTTACTTTGTTAAAATATAGGTAGTATATGTATATTCCAAATGATTCAAATGTTGGTTAATGTCAATGCTCAATATATCATCAAGATACCTTATGGTATCATATGGAACATTTGATGTAATCAAGCTATAATTACCTCTTTTCCGTGTGGACATCCTTTTGAATTCCGATGTATGACTCAGTTCTTTTTCCAAGACTAAGAAGTGTTCAAATAATTTCAAACATCAGATGAATCAATCAATTCTTTTCAGAGGTATACCGTAGTACAGACGAAAACCGCAATACTTGGTATTCGTTTTTTGTTTTTGTTTTTGGGGGGTTTTTTTTGGGGGGGGGGTTGTTTTGGTTTTTTTTCAAAAAAGAGAGAAAGCTCCACATGGTCTTCTTATTTTCTGGGAATTAATGAAACAGGAAGAAGAGTTTAATAATGGGTAACTCCATAAGCAAAAGGCTTCTGGAGTAAAATTGATAATATATTCAGAGATACCTCAGATAAATATGACATGCATAGAGTTCGTTATAATGTGTGTGATAATGATGTTGCATGATCTGTTTAACTTTTTAGATTCTAAGAAAATTCGCATACATGCATATAACACATGTAAAACAATGTAACGTTTTCCTCTGGACTTGTCTGCTGGAATACTAAAATGAATCGCTTTACGAGGTGTTTTTTTCTTCTTCTTTTTTTTTGTAGTGAAGATCATGACTTGAAGTAAGACCGGGTTTATTGTGTATTTCTTCTATTTTAATCTTGATTGATAAAAACAAGACGATCAGTTGCAACTACTCCATTTCGATTTTTTTAATCCTTTTGTACTTCTTCATTAAGTTTTACTCCAGTTATCAGGTTATCAAATTTGAGCGAAGCGAGGATAACAAATTATGGGGGCTATTTGTGGTTCTTAAAACAACGGAAGCCCATATTTACAACGTAGAATATAATTCTTTTATAGTTAAGAAAAAAAAACCGAATCTCGACATTACAAGATAATTTCTATATTTTATTTTCGGAACAAGATCTATAGATCAATCTCATCATATTGAGATCCGCCATCATCTAATGACCAGATCTGGAATTTGATGATGACAAGATCAAATTTTAAATTTACGTCACGACCAATGTGGGTTTTTGTTCGTTTTGTATTTCCTCTTTGTTTATTTTCTAACTTTTATTTATTTTTTAATACTTTTTTTAACAATTTTTTTTTTTTTTTTTTTTTTTTTTTTTGCTTCTTTTTGGGGGAGGGGGTTAGTAACGTTGGGGTATTGGAGGTATTTTTTGGGATTTGGATTTTTGTTTATTTGTGTGGTTTTTTTTTGGGGGGGGGGGGGTTCATTTGATTTATTTTTTATTCGATTCTTTTATATTATGGCAATATCACACCCAATGCGATTTTAAAATGTATTTCATGAAAGCTTCGAAAGATAATTTGTTATGTCATGTTTTAGATAAAGCGATGGTATTACTTTCAACTATGAAACCCAATCTTTTGTCAAAACTGACTTTAATAGTTATGCAAGGACCTCGGGTATTTTTGTTTAAAGATACACTGATGTTTTTATTTTAAGTATCGCCTATATTTCATTATTTTTTAATTTCTATAAATTGGCGGAATCCTTCTATACTAAAATGTTATTTAATATCTAAATGATTTGTGTCAAATTTGAAAAGATTCATTTTCTTTATCTGTGGAAATAATCCATTCCCCAAATGATAAGATTACCTTACCCTACACCACGATTAGCCGGCAGTCTTGACTGCTGCTATTCAAAATGCGATTTTCTTAATAAAAATCATTTCTATTTCAAGACATACAAGATACATTTTATGAGGTTTTCATTCATATAAATAGAATGTACACATATAGAAACGTAAAAATCTTTTCATCTCTACGTGCAATATAGTATAGGAAACTTCTCATAAAAAGAGTACGTTAGACAGATACTCTGTCTTAAAATATAGGGGATTGCTAAACGGAATTCAAAAAAAAATTATCAAATTTATTACTTATCTTTTATTTATTTTTTTTTTTTTTTTTTTATTTTTTTTTTTTTTTTTTTTTTTTTTTTTTTTTTAATTCTCTTTGGAAAATATCAGTTTCGCTGATTGCAAAATAGTAATTATAAACAGAGCCTTTGACAATGGTTCAGATTCTTGTCCAGTTTTGTTAAGAAACAGTGTCCAGTTTCAATAAAGTTCTTACGAAAAAATTCAGAAATTTTCATAACTTTCCGTATTAAATAAAACGTTCAACAGATTTTCCGTTAAGATTGTACTATGTTTTCTAATATCATTTCAACAAACTTAATCTAAATTCAGAAACAAAATATCGGGGTTTTTTATTCTAAACGAAGAACTAATCGATCAAAAGCTTAGAAAATTCCTGAAATTGTTCGTAAGTATTTTTGTGAAACTGTCTGCAGGATGTTTGCATTTTACATTATTCGGGTTTGCCTCAACCAGTTGGTGGTAAAGAAGAGTTTTAAAACAAATTCTTCCCTCTTACTCTAAAGACTTTAGATACATAAACAAAGTACAATCAAACCCTTGTTGGGGAGGTTTTGTATGTCTCTAACCAAACTTTGCTTAGGTTTTGCTTCGAAATAAGAGACACCTTGACTTGCCCTTTGAAAAGCCGACTCAGAGTTGAATGCATGGGTCGTGACTACTTACCCTTCATCCATCTTATTAACGCCGGGCACGAGTCAGGCGTTTTTATTTTTAAAGGTTTTGCTTTTCCGCCCATGGTCTTGAAGTCAAGTCCAAAATGGACAATTCAAGACTCATCGCATTCGTGAAAATTGTTTTATTTGGCGATTAACTCGGTTTAAGCAGGTTATAATGTCCTATGGCTTTAACATTTTAGAAATAAGGTCTTGATATTTGAACTGGTCATATGCAGTTTTAAACATAAGACCGGAGTAACTTGTAAGATACGCAAGCATAAATAAGTCACACGAAACGGTTTCTTAGTCAACGAGAAGAAGATCGAATTATTTTAATCGATGACATCATTTAAAGGGGGTGTGGGGGTATCGGACCAATCGGATTGATGTTATTTTGTTTACCATAGATACACAATTAAAACGGAGAAAAGTACAATTTAAACACTACAATGTCTTGAAACATGTATGTATGGAAAAAATAAATATCTACAGATTAAATTAAGAGTATATTTGACAACCTATATGCATACAGGGCGAAGCACGCTTCTCGGTCCGTTCTGGAATTCATGATGTATACATACGCCTGTTAAAGATTTGGTCTACAAAATGTATGGTGTCTTCCACCCTGCAACTTTTTGTTGTTTACATAGTAAAAATCAATACAGGATGCAAAGCTGACACTGACTGTCTTATTTTAAAAATAATTTGATGCACAATATATGCCTTGTTAAAATGTCTATGATCTTCATGGTATCTTTGTTCTCCCGGCGAATTGATGCTATGCATCAATAGTTTTCTTGTTTTATCTTATTTCTTTTAGAGGAGGGGATCTACAACAGGACCCGCTTGCAGCATCCACAGCAAAACATCAAAACAACCAAATGGAAAATAATACAGAGTGGACACACTGTGTAGCAGCACGTGACTTGAGTTGGTGAAACCACGAACACAAAATGAGGCACTATGCTCGTTTGGAGGAAAGAATGACAAATATGGATAATGACCATATCCCTGTATAAAGCACAAGATCGATAATTCAGAAAATCAGAAACCGAAGGCATACAAAAATCAGGATAAAACAGGAACCAAAGTTAACAAACAAAAACCTCCACCAGATGAAAAGAAGCGAACTCCCGATATGGGAGTGAGACCAGGTGCCCAGGAAGAGTAAGCATCTCCTGCTTGCATGCAACACCCGTCGCTTCAATTCGGTAGAACTGTCACATCCGGTTACTTCCATTTCGGAAGACATAGAGTACAATCTTTGGTTGGATGGTTCAAATGGTCTTTGACAGAATATCATCCACCATTCTGGAGAGTGGGACATCATAGTGTTCCCCATGTCGACCGTAGAACTTCCTCAGTGACGATGTTAGTCGGTCACAAACATATCCCTGACTGAGAAGCTTATCTGAAAGACGCCTAGCTCTCGGAACAAAATCCGAATACAGGTACTGTGATGGTTATTTTGATTCAATTTTATCTTTTCATAGCCGATGTCCTTGTAAAATATTATATTTTGATGATTCTTTGTTTGTCAATCAAGAAATCATTGTAGTCTTTTCAAACATTCTGACGAAAGGAATGTCGTGGTCGAAATATGTTAAATACAATGTTGTGATGGATTCCATGCACATATTAACAGCTTTTGTCACAATGTTTGTGAAAATAACGGCGTTTTACTTACTAACGAGTCCATGATTGTAAAACTATCCGTTTAGACAAGGATATAGGCTATGAAAAGATAAAATTTAATGAGAGCAATTATTGCAGTTCCTGTTTTCTTTCCTCCGACTGAGCTTTTTATTTATCAGTGGTTTCACCAACCTAAGTCACGTGATGCTACACAGTGGGACAAGCACAGCAAGAGACACCAAAGGAACAAAGAGGACCAAACAATGATGACGTCATCAAACACGTAACACAAAAGACTTCAAACCCTCCCACTTTTCTGTTTACCTGGAGCGTTTTCGAAGAACCTATAATCAATGTATATACAATGTAGTATCCTCTCTATTGTAAGATGACGACACAAACAACACAGAACAACGCAAGGGGGGGGGGGGGGGAGGGGGGCAAGTAACGAACGGATGAATATGTAAATGGATATCAAAAGCATCAGGGAATATGAACAATGCTATTTTGGTCATAGATTTTATTTAACTACATGTATGCTACTTATTCGATCCTACAGGAAATTTGGAGCCGCGCACTCTTTGCACTCTTTGCAAAGTAAATGCAAAAATTCAAATTCAAAAGAAATAAAGCTAGAGGGCGCTACTAAAATACATTTGGCTGTGTCTGAAAATAACTTAAGTATTTAATGAGCATCACTGATGAGGATTTACTATCCGAAACACGTGTCTGGTGCATTAATATTGGTTTGAAATTTTCTTCGAGAAGCTAAAGAGTTGGAATACTTCCATATCATTATGCATGCAATCACCCTAGAAGTCCGACCAAATTTGACAGGTGGTCAGGGTTCCATCCTCTTTAAGTAGTTTTGGACAGGTCTGTCATGGAGTCCTGTCGTCACAGTCAGTGCAATTCTTAGGAATGGGATAATACAAAGCTGTAGACGGGTCAAGTACCATACAGAGTGTCCTTCTGGTGACACCACGATCATATACACGACATATAAGGCCATTGATTATACTGACGTATTTTCAAAGAAAATTCAGTCTAGCATTGATGCTCCTTATTTTGTTTATTAAGTCAACTTAAAAGTCATGTTGTGAAATTCCAAAAGTGATATACTCTGTTGCTTGTATAGATCAAAATTTCAAAAGAAGCTCAGAATATTTTTTTGTAAAATGTCCATGAAGTTGTAACTTGTTTTATATGAAAGCGAAATCCTTGACCTAAAGTATCTTGGTAACTTGTTCATTTCTACTGGAAAAGCCAAACTATTAGCACATGCTCTAGCGTATCGGATGAGTTGAGATATGTAAAACCGTATGGCGGTAGTCTAAAAATGAACTAGTAGTATGTGGAATATTTTGTCATACACACTAGTATGAAATTTCCAATTTAAAATTTTGATATCGAGGTCAAAAATGTTGTTTATGTGTTCGTAACGTCTGTTCGGCGTCGATTATTGCAGATAAAATTTATTCTTATATTTGTCAAAACAGGGTTATCAATAGTCAGAGTATCATTCCGATACCTAGAAGTAACATTAAACCATTTCAAAAAATAAAATTTCCTTTGCTTCGGTGTCGGAATCTTTAAAAGAATATAACAACTTTTGTTCAATGTTTAACGCGTATTCAAAAGCGTTTTCAAATGATTTCGATACAACTAAATCATTGGCTATATTTTAATGAAATTACATGTATGAAGTTTAAAAAGTAATTTTCAAATTTAAAATAATGAAAACCAGACTTGGTTGCAAATTGGTATCACTATCTAAAATCGTTTTTCAGTAATCATGTGTTAAATCAGGGAGGTGCCACCAGCCCTACATCTATTGTAAATGTCCCCAAAGGTTCAGTAGAGCGAGGATGGTGTATTTCACAGAATGAATAAAAATTATGCTATCTCAACTCTAAATGTGCATTCTCTGTGTGCAACATTATGCAGGACTCACAATAAATCTTCAATATAAGCATATTGAATGTTCTAAATGTCGGATCTGCATGCATCGGTTACTAAATTGGCATAAAATCCCTTTGAAATCTCTTGTAATTATGAATGTTCAAATATCTTGATTGTGTAGTTGTTCACGCCACAAAAGAAAATTCAGGGTGGTAATGTGTAAGTCACCTGGTACATCATAGTAATTATCTAGTATGCTAATGTAGGGCCAAGACCTCTGCATCAACATGCGAACATTACATGGGGAAAAACTGTCCCCCTTAACAGAACAGATCCATCATCCTGTGATTCGCTTTGTCGGGAACAAGACCGAACAATCGGATTGACATACCCTATTTGCGATCTGGCGATAACTACCTGCGACGTGGTTAGCCAAAGTATTCACCAAATATAAGACATTCTACACCAGACAAAAATTGAAAATCCCAGCTTCCTTTTTTCAGGTTTTAATTTCAAGATTCGTGCGTTAAAAAAGTAAAACCACAAAAAAGATTAAAATCTATTTGTCTACGTTCATTATTTTTTTCAATTAGATTCAAATCATTCTGAATAGAAATAGTCTTTAGATCTATTTTGTTGAATTGAAATAAATCATTACATAAAATATTCTCCGGGCCATCTTTTTCATTTCGAGATTTATGGTTGATCATTGCGTCATTATACTCTGTTTTAAAAAATAAAGTTCTTTAAACCTATTAAGAAAGCAATTGAAGCTCCAAACGCCCCTCCCGTAGGTTTATGTATAGTTTTTTTGTGTTTGGTGTTTTGCTGTCATATTTAGTGTTCCTTGTCCTTTTTGCGTCTCTTGCTGTGTGGTGTTTCAGTATTTTGCTGTGGGTACTGCAACCGAGTATTGTTGGAGATCCCCTACTTTCTTTTATATGCAGTACATTTCGTTATTCACTTCAAAGCTATGATCAGGAGATCATCTGAAGTCAACAGAAAAACGCTAGAGTCGATGTCGCATGGTAAAAACATCCGACACACTCAAATTTTCAGATTCTATTTAAGCCACTGCAATTCCATTGTACCTACGACCATTTCCGACCGCAATTTTCACAACAGCGGGTAACATTTTCCCGACCAATTCATATTTTCCTTGACATCACGCTCTATTCCCGACTGATTCCCGATCAATTTATGACCGATTCACGTTTCATCGCGGACTTACTCACGCTTTATCCGCTCTACTCACGATCATATTGCCGACCAAGTTCGGATCTATCCGATCAAACTCCGATCTATTCCCGACCAAGACCCGATCTATACCCGATGCAATCCCGATCTAATACCGACTGTCCCCGAGACATTCCTGCTCAGAAACTTAAACTGATCTCATTTGTCATCCAATGATAGTATCGGCCAAGAAGAAGCCTATATTTCTCGTTTTGACCAAGCCTTACCCATAAGTGTCGCGATCAAAATTTTAAAAAATCCTAACTTAAAAAGTGGCTCTGGATAGCCAATAATCGTCGCCGCGACATTTTGATGATAAGTATTTTGAACAAATCAATATCAATGCGAGAAAATGAATGAAATATGAACAGATCCTATTTGAAGCGTCGTTTGGTCGTAACTTGGTCATAAGAGAGTAATAAATGGGCATTCAAGTTCAAGACTGAAAGAAGAAAATATTTTTAAAAAGTGCAGAAACTGAAACAAGTTAAAACGTTGTATCCTATATATAATTCAAAGGAAAAGAAGTAAGGTTTTATATGATTTCATGTCTAGTATAATCAAAAAGTAATTCTTCAATTACGTCATAGAAGACTGATTGTGAACTTTTTGGTATTCTCAAATTCGCAATACATAGTGTAGCTTTATTATGAGCTTTATAAATATGATTGATCGAAGTTATTAAATCCAAGGTTCTCCAGATGTTCGAAATAATAAAATTTTAGAAAAAAAAATAAACAACCAATCAATCCGTTGTTCTTGGAATGTCTGACGTAATATATAAACATGATGGCAAGCTAGAAATCAAAGATCAAGACACCTTCAAGAATTTAGTTAGGGCTGAACAATCTTCCGTTAAATTTATGCACCTCTCCTGCTTTTTACACTATTGGATTGCACAGATGTTTTAACTTTTTCATTATTTACGAGTTAATTTATACTTATAAAAGCATGTATCTGAAAGGGAAATTTGAAACATTTCATTAACCTATTGTTCGGCTGTCTTTGAATTTTTATTTGCAGCGTAATAAAATACAAAATGAAATCAATTGTGACATTTTCCCTAAATATTGCAATTTTGATGCTTTAATGTTGAGTAAACAATAGAATAAGGTGACATTTATTTTGTAGTGACCAATTTTTGTCCTGTTTTGACCATTTCGTTTGATGGTATCATTACAGTTAATGGATGGTCGCTCGGGCTGATCAAATACCTACATTCCAACTTGCCATCAACACTCAGTCTTCCATTGGTCAATGGCCTATCAAAGACGAAGGGCCAATTCCTAGATCAAATTATATAAAGATTCAGTATTTCTACTTTGCAATTTATTAGACAGTATAATAAACTAAAGGTAATAAGAATAGATCAGTAGGTTTCAAGAAGACGATACTATTCCAGACAGACGAAAAAAGTCGCCATTTTGAAATTTTCGGAGAAAACCATATAAGAATGTTATCATCATGGTTATAATATTAATTATTTTAGAACTGGGCCCGGCACCATAAACTATGAATTGACTTAAGTCATATTTATAACAAAGCAGTAAAAATTTTAAATCATGAATTTATCCATTATATTCTACTCTGAAAATAGAAAAAAAATTAGGAATAATTTCAAGTCATCAATAAAATGTACGATAAACGCACTTGCTGTGTGTTGCATACCCGTAACAAAACACAAATTAAGACACTTATTCTCTGTATGAAAGCAAAAACTCACCCGAGGCAACAAAATGTATGTACTTTATCGTTCTTTTGAAAATAAAGTTTTGTTGTAAGTGCCCGATTGACCTCTCAGCATGATGAAAGCTAGATGTGTTGTGTTGCACGGATGTGTGAGTGTGTTTTCATGCTGTGTATTATTTGCCCATCGCCAAACAAGGTATAGGAGTGATATAGATAGTTGGTTGTTATAAACAACTCTAGCAGTGTAGTTGACCGAGAAGGAGTTCATATTACAATGAAGGTTGATTTGAGGAGGAGAATATCCTGTGAGTGGGATCCTATTTCAATTCGAGTAGCTATAGAATATCCCCTGGGTCCATGAAGGCAGATAACCATCAAATTGGAATTTTATGAGAGTTTCTGGATTTACTAGCGGGTGTGTTCCCTGTGTTGTCAAACACAAAGAAAGCAAAACACGATACCCCTTTCTCTTCTGCGTGTCCGTCTATTGTAACTTGCACCAAAGTAGGGTCATAGTATAGTATGAAAAGATTAGGGACCCAGTATTTCGCTGTATCATAGTGGCATCCTCTTGAACTGTTTTACATTCTTGAACAGCAGGAATTGTTTGTTAAGCTATTTCATAATTATTTATGTATACGTTTCAGCCTTTACAAAAATGAATTCTTTTCTTTCAACAATGGACGGATATAGAATAGAAGACACTATGTAGCAGCTTAAAAAACAGCCTATACTTTTTACATTATTATTTCGAAAAAATGCATATTAAGTATATCTCTTAGTTCACCTGTGTAAATAGCCTTTGGTATCATATTATAGGAATTCAATACTAGAATGCGAAAATCATATGGCTTTTATTGTAGTTTCATAAATGTTTGTATAAGTTCAATAGGGGGAGGATCACATTCGTACGGGCGTGTAAAGGAATTTCACAGTGTAATAAGAGGTGAGGGTGGCGATGACGTCCCCTATAGTACCGTTCACGGAACTGAACAGGGCAATGGCTTAAAACATCAACATTTCTTCCATGCACCGATATACAAGTACACCTTATAGGTGCCAGACAGATATTGTTTGTTATGTTTGAACAATTATCTTCTCTTTTTTATTATTCATTTATACATTAAACAACAATATGACTTTATGATGCTTGATCCTCCCGGGCACCTGGTCCCACCTCTGGCTTGCTAGGGGTCCGTCGATGCTCAATTTGGTGCTCTAATTTGGGTGCTGTTGAGATTATCGTCAGGATCTTCTTTAACTCATTTATCACAAATATATATACATGTAGGCATATTTCACAAATGATGACATTTGAAAATTCTAGAACATCAAATTAATTACCATATCTGAGAATTCTATTTATTCCAAGAAATCAATAACTGAGTGCTATGAAGGTAGAATCAAATACTGGTGACTATTACTAGTAACTAAACGTGCTTACATCCCACATTTAAGGAGCCCAAACAAACAATATCATCAATTTTTTAAAACAAAGAAACGAGAGATTATAAAACCAATAGCCAAAAACATGAATACAGAGGCATCGAAGGATGAGAGCTTAGACCAAACAAACAACAAAATCGATTGGTTGTTATAGATAAAAAAACGAAAAGAGAAAATATAAAAACAAGACGAATATGAGGAAGAAGGTGACGAAAAGCCACCACACAAAAACATTGTCCAGACATTTCTCATCTCACATCCACGGAACTCAAACAAACAACAGCTTCTATTGGTTGTCATAAATAAAAAACAAAAACAGGAAAAGGTTGAATATAATACAAGAACAACCAAACACATGCTACATACATGAAGAGGTAGCAGGAGCATTGTCCAGACAATTGAAGTTCATGAGGACTCATCCCATATCCATGGAAGCCAAACAAAAAACAGCTTCTATTGGTCATCTTAAAACAAAAACAGGAAAAGAATGAATATAATACAAGAACAACCAAACACATGCTACATACATGAAGAGGTAGCAGGAGCATTGTCCAGACAATTGAAGTTCATGAGGACTCATCCCATATCCATGGAAGCCAAACAAAAAACAGCTTCTATTGGTCATCTTAAAACAAAAACAGGAAAAGAATGAATATAATACAGGAACAACCAAACACATGCTACATACATGAAGAGGTAGCAGGAGCATTGTCCAGACAAATGAAGTTAATGAGGACTTATCCCATATCCTAGCCAAACAAACAAAAGCTTCAATTGGTCGTCTTAAAACAAAAACAGGAAAAGAATGAATATAAAACAAGGAGAATACAAGAAAAGAGCAGCCAAACAAATGTTACATCTAAAAGAAGCATTTTCACGCTACTAGTAATTGGAGTCCATCAGAATTAACTTGGTACGTATCATGTACATGTCGGTTTTCCATATTCATAAAAATGTTAGGTCCATATATGAAGGCCAGATTGTAAGGGCATCAAATAGTATAAACTATAGAACAAACACACAATTCAGGTTTCATTTTTCGATTCAGACCTCTAATAAAAGCTTTTCACATTATTTTTTTTTTTTTTTTTTTTTTTTTTGATATTCTAATCTAAAATTAAACTTGAAAAGAAACATTTTTATGCAAAAAACAAGGGGTTTTTCTTTTGGATAAAGAGATACAAATTCAAGAATTAAAAAAAAAGGATGAATGTAATTAGTAAAAATAAAATTTTCAAATTGATTAGTAAAACAATTTGAAGAGAAAGATGAACGTTATTTATCACGGAAAAAAATGTATTGCTCATTACGAATTATTTTTTTTTTTAAATATAAACACCTTAGTATACAAAACTTTCTTATATAATTCACATTGTGGTAATAGTTGTATAGAATATCTACAATGCATGCTTGCTTCATAATATCAAAAATATTTCTCACTTACACAGAATGTAATTGTGAAAAAATCATCATAAAATTCTGTATTTGCCACGAGTAGACCTTCACAAACATCTCCAACTTCTTCATCGTGGAAAATAAGACCTTTACAAAGATCTTCCACTTCTTTTTAGAACATTATACCATCACTTCATCGTAGGATGAACTGCATTAACATCTACAACTCCATCGCGGCACATAGGAATATAATAGAGATCTTCCACTTTAAATATCGTGAGAAGACAATCACAATTTTTTCGCCCTGATTAGAATTTCACTAATATGGACACTTCATTGCGGTACATACGAACGTCATAAAGATCAATCACGTCATCGTGGTTTATTCATTCTTTACTGAGACCTTCTTTTTGGAACAAAAGAATGTCGCAAGAATTCCTTTCTTTTTATTGTTGTTGGTGGTGGTGATGGTGGGTTTGTTTTTTTCTTTGTTTTCGCACATTAGACTTAACCAAAGCTCTGCCACTTCTTCTGTTTTGTTGATTCCGTTTTAAGAGAGAAAATCACATACCATCGAGCATTCCCTATGAAAATCATGGAAAGTGCAAAAATTTACATTTCAAATTTTCTTATTTCATCGAAAGAAAATGTAGGATTCTAAAACAAAATGGTGCATGATATTGATATTAAGTCAATTTTTCATAGTTTTTATGGCATTTAAAGTTGTTACCATGGATACCGCTTTTTTGTATGTATCAAAATGTCTAAAACAGCAAAATGTACACTATGTTTTCTTTGGTTTAAATCAAAGATGTCATTGTTTCTGAAATGAGATATCATAGTTTGAGGTTTGGTCTTTAAGAATGATTATAAAAAATCCTCTGCATTATATTGATTATGTTGCTATGGTAACCGGAAATTGACCCAGTTTTCATAAAAGGACTCGACTAAATTTCATCATTTTTTAGGGTCAGCTAGTTCAAATCTGCAACACGGTACAAACGAAAATAAACTGATTCAGTATAGTACTAAAGTTTATTGAGTTATTTGAAAAATAGAATTGGGAAGCCTCTAAACGGTTTCTATGGAAACGAAGCTTAAACTTTCTTAATTTTGTGTAAAAACAAAACGACCAAAATGATATCTTACTCTTTTTCATCTGTATTGACCGGATTCATTCGTCATTTTGCCGTAAAATCAATTTATAAATGTCGCTTCGGTGTTGAATGAAATAATTGAATCTTTTTATATATTTTTTGTTTCCATAGCAACCATTTACTCCATAGCAACTCCTCAAAATAAGAGTTTAACAGAGATTTTGAGACCAAAAATTTAGATTGAGTTTTAGTTTTATGCCTTTAAGAGTGAAACAGTGACATACAACCTACGCACTGCATAGCAATCATTCATGGCATCCATAGCAACCATGAATATCCCATAGCAACCGTTGTTGTTTCTTGAATTAAATGCGATGTAACCATATTCCTAGCAATCTTAAATCTCTATTAGCCAAATTGTACCATAAATGTTTTAAAAGACTTCAAGAAAGATGCAAATTAACCCCCATGCCCTCCTGATCAGTATTTTATATGTCCTTAGCAACGGATTAGAGTGTAAAACTATAATATATATAGGCTATAATGACTCTATTTATAAACCAAAAGCTGATATGTCTGGGAATAAAGATCAAGAATAACTGATATTACGTACGAAAATCGATAACCTTTTTAAGATAATTAAATTGCTGCAGAACATAAACATTGAAAACACTGTTGAAATTTAAGATTTTCAAGGTCAAAGGTCAAGGTCCCAGATCGGAAATGTTCAAAATCTTTGTATACAGCCTAAAGATTGCACTTTTCATTGGTGCAGGATCTGTATTCAACTTCATACAATTAGAACTTATGGTAAGAGAAAATACCCTTTTTCAAGGTTTTTTGTCAAAGGTCAAGGTCACAGGTTGTAAATATTTAATATGGATTCCCTGTAAGAACCTAAAAAAGCTGGCCACAGCATGTCATGGATTTTGATGAAAATAACTGTAATTATCAAACTTAATCTAAAAGCAATGAAAACAAACTATATTATTTGAACCATGGTTACCATGGCAATGGGGTCTATCTATTTGACACCATCAGATATATGAGAAATAAGACATAATGTGGCATTCTGTTGTTATGGAAACCATGTCAAAAATAAGGTCTATTTTTAGGGTCCTTTTGTGCCTGTTTTTGACTTTTTTGAAGGTTGAAAACCATAATTTGGCAAATGTTATGGGTATTCGATGTCACCTTGACAAAATTAATGTCCATTGCTGAAAAATTCAAGAAATAAAATTTAGGGTGAAACTCACCATTTTGTCATGAATCTAATCAAAAACTGTTGCTATAGCAACTTGGAATAAATATTTTGGTGTACTGCATATTCAAAAACATTGTTTTTTTTCCATTTTTGAGTCCTTTGATTATGAAATAGGATACCTGTATACAAATTGCGTTTATCATTATCACTTGACATTTTAATTATTTCAAGGTCAACTTTCCAAAGCTCAAGGTCATTTCTTACTTTAGACTTAAATTAACACAAAAAACAGGATTTCCAATTATTTTGAATTGATTTCTCTAACTTGTTTCATTGGATATTTTGATTTTGAATATTCACAGTTGAACAATCTATCAAAAGAAGTAGAATTCATCACAGTTTTGTTAAATTATATTTCACTTCTATGTATGACATAATTTTGATAAGAGCATAAAATTGAGATTTTCTAGATTTTTCTCATAAAATATGTGACATTTATTTGGGTCTTCAGTGGTATTGGATAATTTTGATACTCATCCCAACAAATAATGCAGTTATCATACTTTGACCCCTTATTGATTGGTCCATACCGTTTACTGTTAATCATGTCTTTTTAGCTCGACTGCACTTTAGTGCAAAAGAGCTATTGTATACCCCAGGCGTCGGCGTCAGCGTCGTCCGAACTAGATGATAAGGTAAATGTTAAGATAACACAATTTCCTTTCCTATATTCATATCATGGGGGGGGGGGGTTGTTATGTTTAATTATACTTTGTTTAATATTACTAGATGGGGATGTAGCCCCTGGGGTGGGGATTTTTAAAATTATTTCAAATGATATGATAAGGCAAATGTTGAGTTGATAAGGTAAATGTTAAGATAGCAATATAACCTTTAATGGTCAATATTAATCAAAGTTTAAGTGCTACATGTTCCAAACTTACATGGTGGATGTATCTTTGATCAAACTTTCATAAAATGATCTTGACCTACTTTTTCCGCTTGACTGATTTTGCCTTTAAATTTCAATATTGAGCAATTCGAAAGTATAAGTGCTACATGTTCCAAACTTACATGGTGGATGTATCTTTGATCAAACTTTCATAAAATGACCTTGACCTACTTTTTCTGCTTGAGTGATTTTGCCTTTAAATTTAAATATTGAGCAAAGCATTAGTGCTACATGTTCCAAACTTACATGGTAGATGTATCTTTGATCAAATTTTCATAAAATGACCTTGACCTACTTTTTCCGCTTGAGTGACTTTGCCTTTAAATGTGAATATTGAGCAAAGTGTAAGTGCTACATGTTCCAAACTTACATGGTGGATGTATCTTTGATCAAACTTTCATACAATGACCTTGACCTACTTTTTACACTTGAATGATTTTGCATTAAAAGCCAATGTTAGCAAAGTACAGGTGCTACATGAGTATTTTGTGTATAACTATATATAAAGTCGGTAAACTCCGTACGGCGGCTTCGCCTAGCATACAAAGCATGCAATCAAATTCAAATAACAACATATAATTATATAGACTCGAGAAAAAAGTGAGCTTGAGAAATTGGCTGTCATTAAAGACATTATGCTATGCAGTCGAGCATTAGGTGACTCTGGCAACTATTTTTTTAGTCAAAAATCACAACATTTGGTCTGAAAGTAGCAAATATATTTCAATGACCTTGAAAATTGATCAAATGACCATGACATTTTCTTAAGGTCGAGTTAGCATCAAATTATCTTTAATACATCTACATACCAAGTTTTGTAACGATAGCAGGGATATATCTTTAGAAATTAGCTTTTTACCTATGACATGTATTCGTACCAAATGTTACCATAGTAACCTATTTCAAAGGCAAAAAACAACAACATATAAATCTCATTTCTACATAAATTTCCTTCGATTCCCATGAAGTCCTAGGATAGTAATACTCAGGAAATAGGCAACTGTAATTCTAATCTTGTGCAACTGCATTATTACTCATGTCAAAAATAAGGAAAGTACAGGTAAAATTAGGGCTAAATTGGCCTAAACTGCCACATTTTGAAGGCCTAAAAGGGCACATTTTGAATAAGCAATTTTCTTTAAATTGAAGTTTATATGGCGTACATTAAGAAGGAGCATTGAATAATCAAATTATATTAACTTAAGAGGGTTTAAATAATCTGTTCAGAAAATTGCATATACATTCAACATTCATTTCCATGGTAAAGGGAAACATAAAACTGCCTTATTTAAAGGGTCTTTTTTATACAAAACCTTGGTTAACATGGCAATGGAACGTCAGAGAAAGAAATGGAAGGTCATTTCGTTCTGAAGACATCATATACACCTTGTACATGAAAAATATCCAAAATCTGAGACATGTCATGGCCAAACATGTCAGATTTTCTTTAGGTTTTTACAGAGAATCCATATTAAAATCCTTGTATACAGCCCAAAGGTTGAAGTTTTGATTGGATCTTCACCAAACTTCATACAATAATTGCTTAGGACATAGAAAGAACCCAACTGATTTTCAAGGTTAAAGGTTAAGGTTACAGACTGCTGATGTTTAAAATCTTTGTATACTGCATAGAGGGTACATTTTTGAATGGGTCTTCACCAGACTTCATACACTTATTGCTTATAACTTGTGTAAGATACCTATTGATTTCAAGGTCAAGGTCACGGATTGAAAATGTTTAAAATATTTGTATACAGCCTTGATGGCACAATTTCGATTGGAGCTTCTAACGAGCCAGTAAGGCTCGTCCTGGAGTTCACTGAAGCATATCCTGAAGAAGAGGAGGATATGCTTCAGTGATCCCCGGACCATCTTATATCTGACACTGTTTCTTTAAAAGATATCGATCGGGAGGCCTATATTTCCCATTAAAATGTGAGGGGCTCGTGGCGCAGAACTGTTCTTTCCTATTAATCATCAAGGTAGATGAATACTACCATACAAAGATATTTCTTTATTCCATTCATCATACAATAGTACACATAAATTTACAAAAAGGAAACACTTTACCTTTGAAAATTCCATCTGATGGTGCTTAGCAGAAAATGAAAAATGGATGCTAAGGTAAATAGTTAGTTGCAATGGAGAATTTTGTAATCTGCCAATTATGGTAAGTCTTTCCATATATAAGTATGGAATAAATATCCATATTTGGTAATATGAAATAAATCAGTATTATGCATCTATGGAGCTGAAAGGTATGGTAACTAAGGTGTATATCTCGTTGCTAGGTAAAATGGGCCATTTCTGTGACATTTTAGATAAAAGATAAGCTCCATCTAAAAAAAATCACACATGTAACTAGATAAAGACCCGTCATAAATAATTAATTTTCAATTATTTCAAATGGTTGCTATGGAATACAATTGGTTGCTATGGAGGATTTTTCACATCTTATATATATAATTTCTCATGTTTCTGCATATCACTGTAAGTCTTTCCATTAATGAGTATACAATAGATATCCATACGAGGGAATATAAGTAAACCTGTATCATGCATCTACTGAACTGAGAGGTATGGTAATTAAGGTGTACATCTCGTTGCTAGGTAAAATGGGCAATTTAATTACTTTTTTAATAAAAGATACATTATTTGCAACATAAGAAAATTTCCTTTTATAAGCCAAATGAAAAATTGCATACATAACTAGATAAAAGCCAGTAATAAAATGATAAATTTAATTAACGAAAATGGTTGCCATGGAATAAAATTGGTTGCTAGGGAGGATTTATCAAATCTTATGTATAGAATTTCTCATGTTTTGTAATTTGCGTATTATTGTAAGACTTTCAATACATTAGTATGGAATAAATATCCATACTTGGTAATATAAGATACAACGGTATCATGCATCTACGGAGCTGAAAGGTATGGTAACTAAGGTGTATATCTCGTTGCTAGGTAAAATGAACAATTTCTCTGAAATTTTGGATAAAAGATGAAATATTTGCAACATTAGAAAATATCCTCATATGAGCCTAACAAAAAATCATATACATAACAAGTAAAAAACTTGTCATAAATAATTAAATCTAATTATTGAAAATGGTTGCTATGGAATAAATTCGGTTGCTATGGAGGATTTTTCCCATATTACATATAAATATGTCTCCCTTGGTCTATTTATACAAAATAAGAGGGAAAATTCATTTGTAAATAAGAACATTTATTTAAAATTACATGATATTGAAAATAATAAATTTTGAATTTTACTGAAAAAACGGACTTTTTTAAACAATTTTTTCCGAGTTTCCTCAAAAAGGCTTCCCAATTTTTTTCATGATTATTATAAAGCTATAGTTGGTTAATCATACGCAATCTGTATCATATGTCCTGGCTGTTGCAGATTTGAAATATTGAATTATGTTTTAGAGACATAATTTCATTTTTTCAAAATTCAAAAAATAGGCCTACTTCAGGTTACCATAGCAACGGAGTCACTTCAATTTATTGAATATTATTCAATTTTTCTCTAACACTATACATGAGACATTTGTTTGATACTGAATTGAATTTAATTGAGCAGTGGGAAACATGAAAAAAATACGTTGGAAATCTTACAAATTTATTGATTTTTTTTTGTCTCACTGGCAGGTTTCCATGGTAACAACTAAAACACAGGCAAATATTCTTTTTAAAAAGTTTAAAAACCTTTTTATTGCTATAAATGGTCAAGGAGCATCAAAATGATTGCAAAAAAGGTGAAAAAAGGAAAATCAAAATTTTGAAGTTTCCATGCAATGCTCGATGGTTAGTGATTTTCTCTCTTAAATCTTGAGTTTCTTGTGCGTTTCTTTACCTCTCTACCATCTTAATGTTTTATTTAATCTTCGTCGTTCCGTTCCTGTTTTCATGTCGGAATCATGTTAGTTAGTCTCTGTTCGTGTCTTATTCTATACCGTACTTTTAAGATTTCCCGACGCACTCGTTGTAAAGAACTTGATCTTTCTTAATTTCGCTCGTCCCACATTCGTATATAATATCACTAGTAATTGTTGCGTCTTGATGTTTGTGGTTGTTTTCATGAGTGTAATTTGCTTGTAATCTTTTGCGCTTGCGTTTTACACTGCTATTTGGTCTTGCTGGAGATATTTTCTTCATTCTAGAATAAATGAATAAGGATACGATCTCCACTATAACGACGTAGTGTTGGCTACAGTGGAACACACACACAAACAAGAAGATAAGAAACAATATACTAGATGCTACACAACAACGTCAACAAATAGCCGAAGACAGCAAAAACAAACACACCAAAAGGACTAACAAACAAAACAAACACACCAAAAGGACCAACATACAAAACAAACAAACCAAAAGGACCAACAATAGAAACAAACACACCGAAAGGACCAACATACAAAACAAACACACCAAAATGACCAACAAGCAAAACAAACACATCAAAAGGACCAAAAAAAGAAACAATCACACCGAAAGAACCAACATACAAAACAAACACACCAAAAGGACCAACATTCAAAACAAACACACTAAAAGGACCAACAATAGAAACAAACACACCAAAAGGACCAACAATAGAAACAAACAAACCAAAAGGACCAACAAACAAAATGAACACACCAAAAGGACCAACATACAAAACAAACACACTAAAAGGACCAACAAAAGAAACAAACAAACCGAAAGGACCAACAAACAAAACAAACACACCAAAAGGACCAACATACAAAACAAACACACCAAAATGACCAACAAACAAAATGAACACACCAAAAGGACCAACAAAAGAAACAAACACACCGAAAGGACCAACATACAAAACAAACGCACCAAAAAATCCAAACATACAAAACAAACAAACCCAAAGGACCAACAATAGAAACAAACACACCAAAAGGACCAACAAAAGAAACAATCACACCAAAAGGACCAACATACAAAACAAACACACCGAAAGGACCAACATACAAAACAAACACACCAAAATGACCAACAAGCAAAACAAACACATCAAAAGGACCAAAAAAAGAAACAATCACACCGAAAGAACCAACATACAAAACAAACACACCAAAAGGACCAACATACAAAACAAACAAACCAAAAGGACCAACAATAGAAACAAACACACCGAAAGGACCAACATACAAAACAAACACACCAAAATGACCAACAAGCAAAACAAACACATCAAAAGGACCAAAAAAAGAAACAATCACACCGAAAGAACCAACATACAAAACAAACACACCAAAAGGACCAACATACAAAACAAACAAACCAAAAGGACCAACAATAGAAACAAACACACCGAAAGGACCAACATACAAAACAAACACACCAAAATGACCAACAAGCAAAACAAACACATCAAAAGGACCAACAAACAAAACAAACACACCGAAAGGACCAACAATAGAAACAAACACACCAAAAGGACCAACAAAAGAAACAATCACACCGAAAGAACCAACATACAAAACAAACACACCAAAAGGACCAACATACAAAACAAACACACCAAAAGGACCAACAAACAAAACAAACACACCAAAAGGACCAACAATAGAAACAAACACACCAAAAGGACCAACAAAAGAAACAATCACACCGAAAGAACCAACATACAAAACAAACACACCAAAAGGACCAACATACAAAACAAACAAACCAAAAGGACCAACAATAGAAACAAACACACCAAAAGGACCAACAAAAGAAACAATCACACCAAAAGGACCAACATACAAAACAAACACACCGAAAGGACCAACATACAAAACAAACACACCAAAATGACCAACAAACAAAATGAACACACCAAAAGGACCAACAAAAGAAACAAACACACCGAAAGGACCAACATACAAAACAAACGCACCAAAAAATCCAAACATACAAAACAAACAAACCAAAAGGACCAACAATAGAAACAAACACACCAAAAGGACCAACAAAAGAAACAATCACACCAAAAGGACCAACATACAAAACAAACACACCGAAAGGACCAACATACAAAACAAACACACCAAAATGACCAACAAGCAAAACAAACACATCAAAAGGACCAAAAAAAGAAACAATCACACCGAAAGAACCAACATACAAAACAAACAACCAAAAGGACCAACATACAAAACAAACAAACCAAAAGGACCAACAATAGAAACAAACACACCAAAAGGACCAACAAAAGAAACAATCACACCGAAAGAACCAACATACAAAACAAACACACCGAAAGGACCAACATACAAAACAAACACACCGAAAGGACCAAAATACAAAACAAACACACCAAAAGGACCAACAAAAGAAACAATCACACCAAAAGGACCAACATACATAACGAACACACCAAAAGGACCAACATACATAACGAACACACCAAAAGGACCAACAATAGAAACAAACACACCAAAAGGACCAACATACAAAACAAACAAACCAAAAGGACCAACAAAAGAAACAATCACACCAAAAGGACTAACAAACAAAACAAACACACCGAAAGGACCAAAATAAGAAACAATCACACCGAAAGAACCAACATACAAAACAAACACACCGAAAGGACCAAAATACAAAACAAACACACCAAAAGGACCAACAAAAGAAACAATCACACCAAAAGGACCAACATACATAACGAACACACCAAAAGGACCAACAATAGAAACAAACAAACCAAAAGGACCAAAAAAAGAAACAATCACACCGAAAGAACCAACATACAAAACAAACACACCGAAAGGACCAACATACAAAACAAACAAACCAAAAGGACCAACAATAGAAACAAACACACCAAAAGGACCAAAAAAAGAAACAATCACACCGAAAGAACCAACATACAAAACAAACACACCAAAAGGACCAACATACAAAACAAACAAACCAAAAGGACCAACAATAGAAACAAACACACCGAAAGGACCAACATACAAAACAAACACACCAAAATGACCAACAAGCAAAACAAACACATCAAAAGGACCAAAAAAAGAAACAATCACACCGAAAGAACCAACATACAAAACAAACAAACCAAAAGGACCAACAAAAGAAACAATCACACCAAAAGGACCAACATACAAAACAAACACACCGAAAGGACCAACATACAAAACAAACACACCAAAATGACCAACAAGCAAAACAAACACATCAAAAGGACCAAAAAAAGAAACAATCACACCGAAAGAACCAACATACAAAACAAACACACCGAAAGGACCAACATACAAAACAAACACACCGAAAGGACCAAAATACAAAACAAACACACCAAAAGGACCAACAAAAGAAACAATCACACCAAAAGGACCAACATACATAACGAACACACCAAAAGGACCAACAATAGAAACAAACAAACCAAAAGGACCAAAAAAAGAAACAATCACACCGAAAGAACCAACATACAAAACAAACACACCGAAAGGACCAAAATACAAAACAAACACACCAAAAGGACCAACAAAAGAAACAATCACACCAAAAGGACCAACATACATAACAAACACACCAAAAGGACCAACATACATAACAAACACACCGAAAGGACCAACATACAAAATTAACACTCCAAAAGGACCAACAAAAGAAACAATCGCACCAAAAGGACCAACATACATAACAAACACACCAAAAGGACCAACAAACAAAATGAACACTCCAAAAGGACCAACATACATAACAAACGCACCAAAACGTACCAACATACAAAACAAACACTCCAGAAGGACCAACAAACAAAACAAACACACCAAAAGGACCAACAAACATAACAAAATCACCACCGAAACATAAAGTTTAACATACAAAAAAAAAAGAAAGATCATTGCTTTTGGAATTTGTTTGATCAGTTCATGTACTTATTTTTGTTTTTGTTTTATTCATGTGTGTGTAGATCAAGTTTCTCTCATCTGTCTCTTGTTATCCCTATGTTACTTTTTGTTTGTATTAACTTTTGGGTGTTTGTATCTTTGTGGTTGATGCCATTAATTCATAACGGATACTCCTTTCTCCTCTTTTTTTCTGGACTCTTTTCAAAGTACTTCTTGATCTGCAATATATTCCCAGATACTGATACATTGTAGCAGAGTTATTAAAACTGAATTACTATATTCTTGCAGACACATCTCTCTCCTCCTCCTCCTTTTTATGGACTCTTTTAAAAGTGCTTCTTGATCTGCAATATATTCCCAGATACTGATACATTGTAGCAGAGTTATTTTTAAAAAATTGAATTACTATATTCTTGTATTCTCTCTCTCTCTCTCTCTTTCTTGCTAGCCTTTGTTTTTTTTCTTCCAAAATCTGATTTTTTCCTCCGTATTACATTTTCAGTAGCACATAGCGATTAGTGAGAGTAAACTCTATATCTTTCATTTTCCTATCCAACCCTCTTACTAGTATATAAACTGTCGACTCAAATTTGTTGATCCATCGTAGATTTTCCTTAAATATTAGGTCCATTTTTGAAGCAGCACTATTAATATCAATATTACTTTATTTGCTTAGATCATAGATGATTTTGAATGTAGAAAAACAAAAAAAAAAAGATTTTACTCTGAAAAAGTAATGTATAGTGTATACAGTAAAATAATCAAACTAGACATTGATTTGAAGTATCATTTGTAATAATATGTTAACAAGACTTTTTTTTATCTCTTATTGCGTTGGAACAAAGAGGTCTATTTTAAATACCCTGGATTGTATGCATCTTCTCTAAAAATATCAACTGAATTATTTGTAGTGTATTCAACAAATGAACCGTTGCATTTTTAGGTGTAGTCCGCATTCAGAATACCTGAGAATCACATCTTTGTTAACCTCCAATCTTATGAGTTATCACAGAAAATGCAGTCTCGCATTGTAATGTGGCCATGTAATATCAGGGCGAGGTCACTTTGCGACGGACAGACAAGCTCAGCCAAAATAATCCCCGAGGGCACATGTAGCCAAGTTCGATCAATTTCGGTTGATCGTTTCTTCAACGCATTCTAAATTTCTGGTATCAAAATTTCTTGAAATTTCTAAAAAGTGGGTCCTGTAGCATCATACCCCACCCATCCTGCTACGTCTTTCGGTATACTTTTTCGACATAGTAACTTTCATACTTTTTGGCATATTACACTGTTTAGATTTGGGATCACTGATGAGGGTTAAGTACCCGAAACGTGCATGTCTGGTCCACGTTGCCAATTTATCTGTTTTTAAATGATGCTATTCAATTTGAAGACGTTTACATTTAATCGTCAACTTGTGTGGTTTCTAAGAATAATGAATCACGGAGCATTATGCCATTTCATAGACTTGATGAATGCTTAATGAATTAAGATCTGTGTATATCTAGGAAGCAGAGAAAGCTTACCCCTCTCACTTGTTCTTTGTTAAATCATCTCGTATATGTAGAAAACAGATCTGTTTCTGCATTCCTGCTGGTCTTTCCTCGATCATTTAAAGTTTCACTCCTCGCTGTTATAAAGTTCTTACTTCCTTGAAATAAGTCATCTAGAATTGTAGATGAAAGACTCATTTTGTCTAAAATTGTAAACTTCCTTTAGATTCCTCTTTTCTTTCCAGCTTTCCATCGTTCCTTCTAATTTTCTGCAATTTATTTTTCTCTGTATATCATTTTCTATAGCTCAAACAGTTTAAACTATAGAATATTTTTCTTATGACAAATATGGATGATGAACAAATCCCAATATACCGCACAAAATGGATAATTCAGAAAATCAGGATAAAACAGGTACCAAAGAAAACAAACAAAAACCTCCACCACATGAAAAGGAGCTAACTCCCAATACGGGAGTGAGACCAGGTGCCCAGGAAGAGTTAGCATCTCCTGCTTTCATGCAACACCCGTCGCTTCAATTCGGTAGAATTGTCACATCCGGTTACTTCCATTTCGGTAGATACAAGTATATTCAGTGGTTGTATGGTTCAAATGGTCTACGACAGAATATTATTTTATGTTTTCATGCAGAGATAAATTACACCTGCTAAGCATTCACTTGATTGATTGGTACTTTTTCTTTAGTGTTCTTGATATAATCCACGTTTTGATTGTGTTATACCCCTTAATAGCTGTCCTTTAAATATTACGTCCATCTTTGAATTTTTTAAAATTAGTATTTTTATAATCAATTATATCTAAATTGATATTAAGTGTAGAAGAACACACATAATATGGTAATGTACGGTTTATCAATTCTTAACGAAGAAACAACTTTGAAGTATAGCCGTAATAGTCAATTTTCAAGTTCTCGGAAGCGACCGTAAAAAATCTAGATTTTACACGTCAGGCTACGGACGTCAAGTACCTTGGCAAAATTTTGAATTGTTACGTCATAATTGATCGAAGATTTTACGTTATGTTTCGAACGCTTCGTGCGTTCATGATTACAATAGAAAACGTCGTCAAAGTAAGCGATGTCCGTAGTATAGCCATCAAATAAACTATTTTGGAAATCGTCTTTACCAATAATAAACGGATGTCAACCTACTAACTTCGTACATACGAAACCCGACAAAAAAAATTGAAACGTGAGGGATCCATTCAAAGTAAATAATCATCTAGATTTATAAACTATTGAGCTGATCATGCTAAGACTTTGTGAATCAGAATGTTGGGTTGCCTCTTAAAACTTTATCATTTATTTTCAAACTAATTACATTGTACTTCATATTTTATGCTTGTTTTTCATCATTCTGGATACGGTCCCAGTATGAACGAGTTATGCCGACATAACGGTTTGGTATTGGTAAAGCTTTATTATGACAGGGAACCGGACTGTTTATATATTTTACTGACTTTTAACATTGAGCTCCATTACATTTCATACTTTGAATAGAGCAATCTCATCTTATGTCTATAATTTTGCACCAGTGTCTTTTCCAACGTTGCACACGATTGAACTCCATGACGGACCCCGTCCAAATCTCGTCAGAGAATACTTGGTCCTGATCACCTGTTCTGTCCTATCTGAAAGTTGGTCAGACTTCTCGGGTGATTGATCGTTAGCTCGCTTAAGCCAGCAGAGCACGGACTGTTATACGCATGCCATATAATTTTTTTTATATCCATTAACATAGAATATGTGTTACCTGAGGTCGCTGCGTTTAACTATCTTGTTTGTGATGTCACCTTACAATGAGAAGTATTATACATATTTATACATCAATTGCCTGTATATTGAGACCTCTGTGTATCGGGATAAGTGGGAGGGTTGTGTGCATGTAATCCGGATAACGACACCATTTGCTTATAGCAGATGACCGTCCAAAGTCGGCGCCAGGTACACATTGGTCTCCTTCCATTTATGTGTCGTCATTAATGTTTGATGTTTGATGCCCTTTGCCGTGTGGATATCGTAAAAAGTTCTCCGCGAAGGGTTTGACAGTAAGTGTTTTGAACATTTTTCCCTGACATAGTCGCCAAAGCACTTTCTATATAGATATAACCTCGGACAGTGCATGCATTTTAGATATTACTTTCATTTTCGTGTACATCGACGGCGGGTGCGGCTAGCCAAACAGTGGGTGCTTAATCCTCCCGGACACCTGGTCCCACCTCTAGTTTGCTAGGTCGATGCTTAATATTGTGCTCTATTGTGAGTGATGTTGAGATAATCGTCAGGATCTTCGTTCACTCAGATGTGTAAGTCTATTCCGACTGTTATTGTCTGTTGTGTATGATGTTCTAGTGCATATTGTTGTTTCCTGTTGTGGGTTGTAGTTGTGTCTGATGTCATTTATGTGTCGCTTTCTTATGGGTTTGTTCTGCTGGGTCAGTGCAGGGTGGTCATGCTGGAGATCTTTTCTTATAATAATGAGTTATACAGAGAGTTATCCCTTTGAAACGTGGTCATTGATTGGTCTACATGTATTTTTAAACACTTTCCTCTCTTATAGAAAATGACAGTTGTTATTTAATAATCGTTTCTTTCAAAGAAGAACACAATATCATAATCGCCAATCTATGTCATCGTGAAATGTCAAGGAAAGGTCACATTGGTAGCTTTATGTTTTAGTATTCATTCCATGGAATGCTGTTCATTTCGAGGTTCGCAACAGTTCCGATGGAAACTCTGATGGTTTTGTCTTGTCTTCTCGACTTTGAGACTGAATAACTGATAGGTACGTACAATGTATTTGATGTTTATTCTTTGATCGTCAACTTCTGTAATTTCTAAGACGAATAAATCGCGAAGTACATGTATTATGACACTTCATAGACATGATGAATGCTCTATTATTTTCGAATCTAGAACTACTAGTATCCTAAGGCTTAAAATACTTGTAAACTGAATTGGAACTCTTTAGAATTACAGAATTTGACCCGTATAGTTAGAAGGCAGAAGATGCTTATATCATACCCCTCTCGATTTCCAAATTATGATCTATACGGAGATCACGTTTTCTAAATGTTTATCGGTTTTTAGCTCACCTGAGCGAAGCTCAAGTGAGCTATTGTCATAGCGCGCCGTCCATCGTCCGTCCGTCGTCCGTCCGTCGTCGTCTGTCCGGCGTAAACTTTTAACATTTTCGACAACTCCTCTGCAACCGCTTCACAGAATTTCACGAAACTTCACAGGAAGCAAGTACTCAATGCCCTCTACCAAGTTTGTGTTTTTTGAGCCGATCTGAAATCCAAGATGGCCGCCACAGGCTCTGATTGGCTGACACATTTTCGACTTCTCCTCTGAAACCGCTTCACAGAATATCTCGAAACTTCACATGAAGCAAGTACTCAATGTCCTCTACCAAGTTTGTGTTTTTCGAGCCGATCGGAAATCCAAGATGGCCGCCACAAGCTCTGATTGGCTGACACATTTTCGACTTCTCCTCTGAAACCGCTGCACAGAATTTCATGAAACTTCACAGGAAGCAAGCACTCAATGCCTTCTATCAAGTTTGTGTTTTTTGAGCCGATCTGAAATCCAAGATGGCCTCCACAGGCTCTGATTGGCTGACACATTTTCGACTTCTCCTCTGAAACCGCTGCACAGAATTTCATGAAACTACACAGGAAGCAAGTACTCAATGCCCTCTACAAAGTTTGTGTTTTTCAAGCCGATCGGAAATCCAAGATGGCCGCCACAGGCTCTGATTGGCTGACACATTTTGGACTTCTCCTCTGAAACCGTTACACAGAATTTCTGGAAATTTCACAGGAAGCAAGAACTCAATGCTTTCTACCAAGTTTGTGTTTTTCGAGCCGATCTGAAATCCAAGATGGCCGCCACAGGCTCTGATTGGCTGACGCATTTTCGACTTCTCCTCTGAAACCGCTTCACAGAATATCTCGAAACTTCACATGAAGCAAGTACTCAATGTCCTCTACCAAGTTTGTGTTTTTCGAGCCGATCGGAAATCCAAGATGGCCGCCACAAGCTCTGATTGGCTGACACATTTTCGACTTCTCCTCTGAAACCGCTGCACAGAATTTCATGAAACTTCACAGGAAGCAAGCACTCAATGCCTTCTATCAAGTTTGTGTTTTTTGAGCCGATCTGAAATCCAAGATGGCCTCCACAGGCTCTGATTGGCTGACACATTTTCGACTTCTCCTCTGAAACCGCTGCACAGAATTTCATGAAACTACACAGGAAGCAAGTACTCAATGCCCTCTACAAAGTTTGTGTTTTTCAAGCCGATCGGAAATCCAAGATGGCCGCCACAGGCTCTGATTGGCTGACACATTTTGGACTTCTCCTCTGAAACCGTTACACAGAATTTCTGGAAATTTCACAGGAAGCAAGAACTCAATGCTTTCTACCAAGTTTGTGTTTTTCGAGCTGATGGGAAATCCAAGATGGCTGCCACAGGCTCTGATTGGCTGACGCATTTTCGACTTCTCCTCTGAAACTGCTGCACAGAATTTCATGAAACTTCACAGGAAGCATGAACTCAATACTCTCTACCAAATTTGTGTTTTTCGATTCCATCGGAAATCCAAGATGGCCGCCACAGGCCCTGATTGGCTGACACATTTTCTACTTCTCTTCTGAAACCGCTGATAGAATTTCACGAAACTTCACATGAAGCAAGTACTCATTGCCCTCTTACAAGTTTAAGTTTTTTGGAGCCGATCGGAAATCCAAGATGGCAGCTACAGGCTCTGATTGGCTAACACATTTTTGACTTCTCCTCTGAAACCGCTTCACAGAATTTCTTGAAACTTCACAGGAAGCAAGTACTCATTGCCCTCTTAATCTACCAAGTTTGTGTTTTTCGAGCCGATCGGAAACCCAAGATGTCCTCCATAGGCTCTAATTGGATGACACATTTTTGACTTATCCTCTTTAACTACTGCACAGAATGTCACCAAACTTTACAGGAAGTAAGTACACATTGTCCTCCTCAAAGCTTCACTAAAAGTGATTTTCTTCAGTTCTTATACTGACTTTGATTGAAAACATACATACAGTCTCCTCAGGTGAGCGATGTGGCCCCCTTGGGCCTCTTGTTTATTTTTCAGGTTTGGTATATTCTGTGGTTATAGGAGTTATCGGTCTTGTGATTTCCAATGGGTTCTGACCATCCACCTATCATTCCATGAGACATGTTTTAAGGTGTTTGTATGAGTAAAGAAAAGAGGGGATCTCTAACAAGACTCGGTTACAGCACCCACAGCAAAACTACGACACAACCCTAGGCGAAAACACGGGGTAGAAAGCACAACAAGAACAAAACTACGAAACAACCCTAGGCGAAAACACGGGGTAGAAAGCACAACAAGAACAAAACTACGAAACAACCCTAGGCGAAAACACGGGGTAGAAAGCACAACAAGAACAAAACTACGAAACAACCCTAGGCGAAAACACGGGGTAGAAAGCACAACATGAACAAAACTACGAAACAACCCTAGGCGAAAACACGGGGTAGAAAGCACAACATGAACAAAACTACGAAACAACCCTAGGCGAAAACACGGGGTAGAAAGCACAACATGAACAAAACTACGAAACAACCCTAGGCGAAAACACGGGGTAGAAAGCACAACATGAACAAAACTACGACACAACCCTAGGCGAAAACACGGGGTAGAAAGCACAACATGAACAAAAGTAAAGGGTAAGTTCGTAGGGTGTTTAACTGCATTTTCTTTATTTAGGATCTACATCTACGTATATGCACTCACTGATTGTACCTTAAACTGTTTTGAAGATTTTCGATAAAATACCTTTAGTTGGACTCAAATAGTATCCTTACGTGAACCGCCTTATCTTGGCTGTCACATTTAAATGGAATATCTATCGCAAAATAAGAAGGTTTCTCTCTCAATAGTATTGCTATTCACACCTATTGCAGTTTGAGATCGCCTATTCGCTAATGCGCCCCATAAATCACCCTAAACAAAGCGTGAAAGGCAGTAAACCCAAGTTACTGTGACGTTATCATCTGTTTACTCATTTTCACCATAATGTTAACGATAAGACAGCGATTGGGAAATTTATCGCATTCCGATATATCCATGAGGGAATAAAATCGCACTCATCGCGATAGCGATATATTCTAAATCTAGCATCCATAACTCATAAATATTTGTAAATTAGAAAGGACCAAAAAGTTTCCCTTCTTCTAGGTATTTTGTTTCTTTCGTGTAAGTAACTGAGCAAAAACGCATATCTTCAGTATCAACTTCCCGGATGGTTGTTACACGATGATCATGCATCCCAATTTTATGCAGTCTCACGGTAACTCAATATGAGAATCCCCTTCGAAAGAGATTTCAAAAAATCCAGTTTTGATATAGGCTAATGCAGGTTGTCAATCTGTCAGATTTCCTTAGGGTCTAAAGAAGGCCCCTTGTGTGCCTACTGATATACTAGAGGACAATCCGTTGAGCCATTTCAAGCCCATAGACATCTAATATACCTCCAAGGTGGGTAGGCATTTACCTAACTATCATCTCTGATATTCCAAACATTTGATTTATGTAAGATTAAAGAATGTTTAAAAAACGCACTTCACTTTTTCGTTTTAACTGACTTGGTAATTATTTAAACATGGGTAGTGACTGACAACCTTAGATTTCATGGTAAACTTATGTACAGCAGTTCTTTGCTCTATCATATTAAATCATTTCAAAATTACTTCGTACATTTCAGTGATATGGGCAAGGTAATTTAACCTTGGCTTTAAATGACAGAGATGAAGAATTGTTTAAGGTGAAAAAGATTACGAGGGGATTAGTATCGGGAAGAAAAGACATTAGAAGCATTACGAAATTTGTGCCTGTTCAATTGTTCAAAAGAGACACATAGCAGCTTCAAAGGTAAGTAGGAAACTTAAGAAACGGTATTATGTAATTCAATTCAGATCAAATATAATACTGATGGATTATAAAGTTTCTAAAGTTCATAGAGTCAGAGCCCCGGAAGGCAAGCTTAAAGATATATGTAGAAATTCGTATTTAAAGAACCTTCCGTACCAAGCTTATCTTGCTCTGCAGGGTCTGTATCAATGTAATAGGCCCAGATTTACGACAACACCACCGCCAGTATCTGGTCATGGATATGCCTCAGTCTGCCGTCTTCTTGTTCTGGAGATAGATTTGGAAATCATTCTCTGTCCCGTATTATTTTTTCTCAAATTTGTACTTATGAGATTTTTATTTAATTTTCAAACTGCGACTTTTTTGTCAGCAAGATTTATGTAAGTACACGGCGTCTTTCATACTGCATTAACATAGGTATGCATGAAACATGTACACGTCCCGTCTTAAATCAAACTTATCCCACTGAAAATAGAATGGAAATAATCTCACGTGTGACACTTTGCATTCCGCATTAAAATTACACCTATAGGTTTTCATAGAACCATTAGCGCTTCTGTGTCGTTCTGTTGGTGTCAAATCCAGGCCAACCTGTTAAATATACTAGAAAAAATGTATGTAACAAGTTAGAAATATTCTATTGTAATGAAATATAATAGTAAATCAAAACAATATGAGAAGGACTAATTTCAGACGGAGTAACTTCTTAGCAAGAACATAAATATGTCAATATAGATCTACATGCTTTAGCATGTTCTATTGCATTTTATGTCATGTAGAGGCCTGACATATCATTTGGATTGATCCCCCTTCCTCTGTTCTGATCTGACAAAAAACACAGAGACGAACAGACAGGAAGACTAACTGACTCAGGGACACGTATTACAATCAAAAGGCAGATTCTCTATCCAAGTTTTGAAGATGCATCGTGCATTGATCTTCATGGGGTGATAAAAAGTTGTAAAGGACTTTTTTTTCATTCTGGGGGGAGGGGGTTGAATTAGATCTAATGGTATACTAAACAATTTTTTTAAATGTGGAAATGGAAAGAAAATTCGTTGGCTTCGTTCCTCTCGCTGGCTGACAATTTTTTGGCCTTGACCCGCCAGCTAGCTTTCTAAATTAGTAGCTTCTTAAAAACCAAAGTAACTTGTACTTGAATACACAATTATGTTAAGGTTTATCAAAAGAAAAATTCTTGAAAACAAATGTTCTTCAGACTTACATTTTTCTAAGTCTTACAAAAAGAAATATACGTGGAAAAAATGCTCATAATAATTTATAATACTTGCACAAGATTACTGTTACGTAAGAGGGGAGAGCGCCGTTCCATTTTCGTGACTTTTCATCACATTGTACTGTTGGACTTATTAATCCTGATTAGTCTACGCCATTGCTAATACATGGATTACCAGCTATTTTCATTCAGATAAAAAACCATTTAGGGGATATAACCCACAAAGTCACACAATCCGCTCTACTCGCCCTGTTATTACTTTTTAAGTCAGAAGTGCAAAGTGCAGAAATACTATGACGAGATCATACAGGAACTGAATATAATTATGTTTTAGAACACGGATTCCATAATGATATGAAAAAATAATCCCGCTTATGAGGGAAATTAATCATTGGTCTCATATAAGAACAATATATTTCAGTCACCATTCTCTACCAGTAAGGGAACATTGCTGTTCTATTACATACTCAGGTATTAATGTTTAACGTCTTCAAATTCATTAGCATCATTTTAGAGCAGATAAATTTACAGCATGGACCAAACATGCACGTTTCGGATAATAAACCCTCTTCAGTGATCCTCAATCTAAACAATGTAATATGACCGGAATCTGTGAAATTATGTCCTAAATATACCGAAAGACGTAGCAAAATGGCTGGGATATGAAATCATATCAAACAAACTTTCTTTAACATATCATCCTTACAAGAGCGCATAAAGTCCATGGTTTCTTTGGGCAATTCAAATTGTTTGAGGTTGACCCTTGTGGCCATTCTGCACTTTTTATGAAATAAATATTGTCTCTGAATATGAATGTTCTATAGGAACTAACAACCTCGTTGTGTCACAACGATCTTTTCTTATTTTTGTTTTTAAAAGAATTTAACTCTAAAATTCATTTGATTGAGGTAAATTGTATGGATTGTACAAGATGTAATAATTAAACTGATATAGAAAAAAATGAAATTCATAATGTAAAAATCATGTACATGTTATAATAATGGGGGCATACAAAATCATTAATTAGTTTGAAAATATTTGATTTTAATGTGAAAATTGGGTTGGGCAAAAGTTATAAAAACATTATATACGCCCTCTCCATACACAGTATCTATGAGATCCCCTCCTTTGTTTCATGATGACATAACAACCACTTTGTCAATTTTTAAATATTTAATTATGAATTTAATCCACGACCAATTTTCTGCATACAACAATGCAGAGCAAAAACTGAAAAAAAACTCATCCTTTTCAATGGTAAAACGATAGTTAATGAATGAAAAACGATCAATTACAGAGAGAGCATCACAATAATTATGAGATAAGTGTCATAATAATACGGAAGTGTTCCAAATCTATACCCTCATGAAGAAAATTCCAAACCAATTTATCCTGCATAAGACACGTGTTACGAGTAGCGCCCTCTTTAATGTTTTGAATTTAGATTTGTACATTTACTTAACAGAGAGTGCGCGGCTCCAAATTTCCTGTAGGGTCGATTCAGTAGCATATCCAAATAAAATATATGTTCAAAATAGCATAGGAGGAATGGTGCTAAGATGTTAATCTCCTTTAATTTCGGTGATAATTTTGAATTGAATGACACGTTTTCGAAATAGCAAAATAATATCTATGATGTCAAATCGATAAAGGGCCAAAACAAAGCTTCTTTCAGGCGACAGAATTATAAAAAAGTAATTAATACACTTCTAAACATCAGGTCACGGGGAACGATTATAACTGCTCCACACTGCAACGTGAAATAAGTGTTTTATAATTATAATACGGAAGTATTCCAACTCTATACCTTCATGAAGACAATTCCAAACCAATTTTTCCTGCACCAGACACGTGTTTCGAATATTAAATTCTCATCAGATTTTACATTTCTTATAGGTTTACAGTTGGAACCCTTCGACATTATTACAAACATTATCAAAACTTGTGTAAGTTTTTGTCGCTCTTTTCTTTTGACCAAGTAAAATTCACAAAGTTTTGTTAATGAACTTCTATTAGACATGTAAAAATGACATTTGTATAGAAAACATGATACAATCTAAAATAAAAACGAAGTGTCAAACTACGCTGCCAGATAACGGCCTCCTAGACAGATATTTCTAAATTTAAATGTGCTACACCAGACATCCATGTTTAAATTTAAATGTGCTACACCAGACATCCATGTTTAAATTTAGATGTGCTACACCAGACATCCATCTTTAAATTTAAATGTGCTACACCAGACATCCATGTTTAAATTTAGATGTGCTACACCAGACATCCATGTTTAAATCTAAATGTGATACACCAGACATCCATGTTTGAACTTAAATGTGCTACACCAGACATCCATGTTTAAATTTGAATGTGCTACATCAGACATCCATGTGCCTTTTAAACGCGACGCGTTATTAATATGATAGAATTGCACTAAGTTGAAATCCTAGGATTGAGGCTATGATACCCTAGGGTGAGGGTTAGGGAAAGCTGGCCCTTTATTGAAAACCTAGGGTTAGGGTTATCGAACCCAAGGGTCAATGATAGGATAAGTGTACCTTTTCTTGAAACCCTAGCATTAAGGCTATCGAATCCTAGGGTTAAAGTTAGGGTTGGCTTCCCCTTTGATAAAACCATAGGGTTGAGGCCATTGAAAAATACGGTTGAGGCCAATGAGACGATAGGGTTACGGTTATCGAATCCTACGGTTGGGTTTAGGGTAAGCTATTAATTTGTTAAAACAACAGGGTTTAGGACATTGAAACGATAAGGTTGAGGCTATCGAACCTTAGGGTTTAAGTAAGGGTAATCTATCCCTTTAGTGAAACATTAGGGTTTTCGTAATCGAATCTTAGGAATAGGATAAGCAATTCCTTTAATGAAACCCTTGGGTTGTGGTTATCGAACCCAAAGGTTAAAGTTAGGGTAAGCTATACCTTTGTTGAAACCCTAGGGTTATAGTAATCGAACTCTGGGGTTAAAATAAACATCAAAGAAGTATCCATCAGTTATCAGGTAAGAGTAAACTATCCCTTTGTTGAAACCCTAGGGTTATGGTGATCGAACCCTAGATTTAAAGTTAGGGTAAGCTATCCCTATATTGAATCTTTGGAGGTATGGTTGGGTGGGGTTGGCTATTCATTTGTTGAAATCCTAGGGTCGAGGTTTTTTATTCCTAGGGTTAAAATTAGGGTTAACTATCCCTTTATAGTGGATATGGTAAGAGTTATTGGATCCTATGGTGAGAGCTAGGGTTAGCTATTCATTCGTTGAAATCCTTGGGTTGAGGCTATCGAACCCTAGGGTTAACGTTAGGGTTAACTATTCCTTTATTGAAACCCTAGGGTTAAAGTTAATGAATCCTATGGCGAGGGCTAGGGTTAGCAATTCATTCGTTGAAAACCTAGGGTTGAGGTTATCGAATCCTAGGGAAAACGTTAAGGTAATTATCCCTTTATTGACACCCTAGGGTTAGGGTTGTTGAATCCTATGGCTGGGGCTAGGATTAGCTTTTCATTTTTGAAATACAATACTAGGGTTAGGGTTATCGAATCCTAGGGTTAACTATCCCTTTATTGGAACCCTAGGGTTAGGGTTATTGAATCCTATGGTTAGGGCTAGGATTAGCTTTTCATTTTTGAAATACTAGGGTTAGGGTTATCGAATCCTAGGGTTAACGTTAGGGTTAACTATCCCTTCATTGGAACCCTAGGGTTAGGGTTATTGAATCCTATGGTTAAGGGGTTAGGGTTCGTTATTCCTTTGTTGAAAACCTAGGGTTGAGGTTATCGAACCCTGGGGTTAACTTTAGGATTAACTATCCCTTTATTGAAAGCCTAGGTTTAGGGTTATTGAATCCTATGGTGAGAGTTAGGTTCGCTATTCCTTTGTTGAAATCCTAGGCTTGTGGTTATCGAACCCTAGTATTAACGATAGGGTTAACTATCTCTTTATTGAAACCATAAGGTTAGGGTTATTGAATCCTAAAATGAGAGTTAGGGATTGCTATTCCTTTGTCGAAATCCTAGGGTTGAGGTTATCAAACCCCAGGGTTAACGTTTGGGTTAACTGTCCGTTTTTGAAACCCTAGGGTTAGGGTTATTGAATCCAATGGTGAGAAGTGGGGTTGGCTATTCCTTTGTTGAAATGCTAGGGTTGAGGTTATCGAACCCTAGGATTAACGTTAGGTTTAACTATCCCTTTATTGAAACCCTAAGGTTAGGGTTATTGAATTCTATAGTGAGAGTTAGGGTTCGCTATCCCTTTGTTGAAACCCAAGGGTTGAAGTAATCGAATCATAGGGTCAACTTTAGGCCAAGCTATCCCTTTGTTGAAACCCTAGAGTTGAGGCTATTGAAACGTGAGGGTTAAGGGTATGGAAGCTTAGGGTTAAAGTTAGGGTAATATTACCCTATGTTAAAACCCAATGGTTAAGGGTATCAAACTCTAGGATTAAAGTTAAGATAAGTAGCTAACCCTTTGTTGAAACCTCCGGGTTGATGCTATTCAAATCCTAGGGTAAAGGCGATCGAACCTGAGGGTTAAAGTTAGAGTAAGCTGACCCTTTGTTAAAACCCTTGAGTTGAGGCTTTTGAAACCAAGGTTGATGCTATTGAAGTCTAGTGTTAAAGTCATTGTAAGCTAACCTTTTTAAAACCCTAGGGTTGTGGCTATTGAAACCCTAGGGTTAAGGCTATCAAACCCCAGGGTTAGGTTTAGGTAAAAATAACCCTTAGTTGAAAACATAGCGTCAAGGCTATTGAAACAATAGGGTAAGGGCTATCGAATCCTAGGGTAAAAGTACCTTAGGATGGATATTTATGTTTAGGCTTTTGATGTCTAGGATTAAAATTGGGGTTAGCTATCACCTAACTGAAACTGAAAGGTTATAGCTATCTCATATAGGGCTTAAATTACGACATAACCCCAAGGTGAAGACTTCGTTCACCCCAAGACGATATAAAGAAACATCTAGTTTGAATGAAAATTTTAACATCAAAATTTATTTCTGTATATCATAAGTTTTACTCAGCCTAGTTTAATAAAATTCCATAATCCTTTTACATTTTTTCATTTCCATATCAATTTCTCACAATAAGTATAACTTTCTAGCAAGTTTTCTAAGCCGTATTCTCACTGTAAAGCTAGTTGTTCTCTATGAAAACAGTGTTATTATATTGAGAACGTACCTGGATTATCAGTGACAGCTTCAGGCTACCTCTGTAGTGTACATATATACTATGATCTGACATAGGGGGTTGAGATGTCGGCCCGCATATTTTCTTCAAATCCCTTCCGTCTCCCTGGTACTGCACTTTTCTGTTTGCACATGAATTAGACGGGGTTCAACCGATGGAAATATTTCACTTGAGCATCCTTTGATCTGGTTGTCAAAAAAGACCGACGACAGGCAATTTCTAACAAAGAGATTTATCCCCCCTTAAGAGAGTGCGAGTCTCGTTTAGGAAAAACTGAATTTACTTATCTTGCGTTTCCTAAAATAAAGTTTTATTAGAGATTGTAAATAGTTTTATCTGTATGTAACATTGCATAAGAGTTACAATATCGGGCCTTCAGATACCGGAGATGGGGATCTCATCGCCCTGCTTTCTTTGCAATACCTCATACTTATTGGCTTATATGGTATAATACAAACGGATCAGAGGCTCGGATAATATGTTTACTTACGGATGAGCAGATTTTTCTCTACGAGCATTCTTGACATTACAGAAGCAATAAGACCGAAGTAATAGAATGATAATTTTGAAAGAAGATCTTGGTGTACTTTTTATGTGATCCTCACAAGATTGCCTGTCAAACACGTCTCTTATTTCTATAATATTTTCACCCTCTACTGTTGACCTATAGCACAATTAGAGGTCAAATTAATTTAGATATAATCACATTCTTATAATAAGTTTTGTCCTCCTGGCAGCCAAAATATGTCAAATTTGTCCTAGCGATTTACCTTCACTACTTTGTACTAGAGGTGAGCTGAAGCAGCATCTTTGGCGGGGTTTTACACGCGTTGCCCTATGTCGTGACGCGGAGGGCCACAGTCGTGGCGTCGGGATTTATGACACCACCTCCCTATATACATTACAATAATAAGACACTCCGATACGCTTACGGGGACACGAAGAGACGAGTAAATAGGTAAAATGAGCGTAATTATTCAGTGAAATTACCCAGTTTGTCACCTCTTTCACGGCGATTACACTAAACGGACGCGACCAGTGATAATCTCCTGCAATATGCATCGCCTTTCAGCTACTTTATCCCCGTCGCCATTAACAGCTCTTACTTACAAGTTATGTAATTTGTTTATTTAAACTAGTTTTTCAACATAAATCATTTGAAATATTTCCAAATTACATGGCATTCAGTGCCATGGAGTGTTAATCGATAGGGGATAAATTGAACAACACTTCTGCATTACCATTACTTGATTTCTCCAAATTGGGGGTTGTAAAACGTAATAAATTGTTATTCTTTCATTCTAATATTTGACGTCTAATTAAAAAGTTCTTACATACTTGAGTGTCTGAGTCAATCATCAGAAATTTCATTTTACAAATTTTGTAATCTTATTAGCATGACATTACGTGAATGACTATTGAAGAATTGCATCCCACGCTTTGACTAATTTTTGATAGATAATTGTGCACTTTTCTTGTGGAAGGGAGAGATATTAAACACCTTTAAAGTACGATACCGCATTAAAAGTAACGGAAACATGAAGAGTCGAAACGTACAGTAGGGGATTGAGGAACATTTGTAGAGTTATACCTTTCACATCCTGCAAACATTAGTCAATCAACAGAAACAAAATATAAGAAGACCGTTCACATCCTGCCAACTTAAACGCATCAAAGAAACAATACAGAATAAAAACTTCTCACATTTGCCAATTAACTTAAAACGCTCTATTTTAGCACCCACAACAAAACACCAAAAATACCACACGCAAACACACACAGTAGACAAGCACAGAAAGAGACACACAAAGGACAAGGAACGCACACACACAACATAGAAACATTAAACATAAAAGACTATACATAAACCAAGAAGACCAATGGACAACCGGTGACAACTGAGGTAGGCCATCTGCTGTGCCAGTAGCAAATGGTGCATTTATAAGGATTGCGTGCGCACAACTCTCCCACTTTTCTGGTTACCCAGAGGTATCGAAGAACGCACAATACTGATGTAAAATAACCTCCTCACCGTAAGATGACCATACAAAGAGATAGCACAACGCAGGACCCACGAAGACCCGATAAGGAAACAAAACAAAATGAACACACCTCACATCCTGCCAACTTAAAGAAGCACAAAAGAAACAAAACTTAGTGAACACGCTTCACACCTTGACAACTCAAAGACGCACAAAAGAAACAAAACAATATGAACACGCCTCACATCCTGCCAAATCAAAGACGCACAAAAGAAACAAAATAGAGTGAACACACTTCTCATATTGCCAACTCAAAGGCGCACAAAAGAAACAAAATAGAGTGAACACACTACACATTATGCCAACTGAAAGACGCACAAAAGAAGCAAACAATGTGAACACCCACACATCCTGCCAAATGAAAGATGCACAAAAGAAACAAAACAAAGTGAACACGCCTCACATCCTGCCAAATCAAAGAAGCACAAAAGAAACGAGCACAGATTGAGCACACCTCACATCATGCCAACTCAAAGACGCATAAAAGAAACAAAACAGAGTGAATACACCTCACATCATTCCAACTCAAAGACGCACAAAAGAAACAAAATAGAGTGAACACACCTCACATCATTCCAACTCAAAGACGCACAAAAGACAAAAGAAACAAAACAGAGTGAACACTCGTCACATCATGCCAACACGAGAAATACGACAGGAACAAAACAATAATGATGACATTTAACATCCTGCAAACTAAATATGAAGACTCAGGAACCCCAAAAAATGATGATGTAATCTTTTATATCGTCCATTTAAAACACATGCTACAGGATTACACAAATATTGTTTGAAAAACAGTATAAAGATATTAAACATCCTGTAAACTCGCTCGAAACAGACAACATTTGAATTTTTTTCTCTCCTATCAACTGAAAATACACAACGAGAGAACAAAAAGTAGAAAGACCTCTCTCGTTAGATTATATCAAAGCGCACAATAAATGAATTAAAAGAACGAAGATCAACTCATTCTATCAAATTAAAACACACAATAAAGAAACAAATATAGTGAATAAACCATAAAAACTAATGATATCTAACATCCTGCAAACTCGAGACTCACTGCCATCCTATCAGCTAAAAATGTTTATTACAGAAAAAGAAGTGGTCCGACTCTGCTGTCAGACAGAACAGCAGCTTTCTGGACATAGATAGATCAAATTCTGTACACCAGACATGTACAACAAAGTCAATGAAAAAGAAGGCTAAGGAATGATTATTATAACGACATACGACCAAAATCATTATTTGAAAGTTTTGTCAAAACCAAGATACATTCATATACTTGAATGAAGACATCTCAATGTCATTACGGAAGGTCGTGAAACTTAAAGCATCTACGTGTATGATAACACATATGTATATCGTCCTTCACATTTTTATGTGCAGAAATTGAATTTTTCACATAGGCGCCAATAAATTTCAATAATTTTTTGCAGTGTGTCGGGAGAAAACGATGTGAATCTGTAGAGTTTAATTATACAAGTGCATTATCTGACTGTACCACTTAATCTCGATGAAGGAATTTAAACTTGAATAAGGCGATCTGATGAAAGCACTTGATCCCTTATATAGCAGGAATCCCAATATGCGTACTTGACTTGTCTCGATTAGGAAATGTTTTGCAAAGAGTTCAAATAAACAGACACGACATACAACAGCTATGTCAAAACGTAAGTTTGTTCTGCCGACTTTGATACGGCGTCAGTCGTACCCAGTTATTATTATGGATAGTCAAATATGTTGGGCCAATTACATGACTAGATCCCTCTCTTCTGATATTTCTTTACTACCAATGAATGCCTATTTCCCATGCAACGTTACCCCAATATATAAATACTAAATGATAACCACCCAGATAATTGAACTTTAAGCTTTAAAAGGTTTCTCTGACATATCAGAGTCGCTTCGTGTACGAGCTAGCCCAGATACGAACGGTCTCGTAGGAATGACGTAGGACCGCGCGCCTTTGATCTGACAGGGATCACTCCGCGCTAACAGCTTTTGCATTACAGTTGTATGTAAATATTGCTGCATGTTGTACTGACGTTTTACTCCATAGGGGCGACAGTTTCAAGCTGTAGGTCAGAGGTTAGCGATTAAAGTTCTATACCTTTCAATAATTCTCATTCTCTCTACTCACGGTGTTTCTTGGTATTTTTTCTTGTTACGTCAGATCGTGACGTCAGGAGAGAGCGGTCTATATTGAGACACGGCGTGTGGTTTAACAAACTTGTTATGATTCTTATGGTCAAGTTTCGACTTCACTGATTGTAGTAATATTCACAAGAGGTCAGTTTCTTTGCAGTGGTCGTAAATAAGGACGCGTGTGGTCAGTTAAAACAACAACGTTTGATTCGTTAATCGGAAAACTAAAGTGTTGAGTTTACTTGAGATAAATCATTAAACGCAATTGCGTCCCCTGCATGGGGAACAAACTCGTTTTAAAGATCAAGAAAATTCTTTTTGCAGTACCTATTTATTTGCTTTAAAAGTTTTTGATGTTGTTTGAGAGCCTTTTGCATAAAACAATTCAAGAGGGGTCAAGAAGCACTCGACTATTACGGTATTACAGAATTATGGCTGGAATGTCTTCCAACAGCTGATTCAAGTACAAATATTCAAACGACAGAAGTTTGAATTATAAGGCTATCGAGTTACGTGCAATTACGTTGATATTAACGCTTAATCAAACTATGATAGAGGCATTTGCTTACATACAAGATGATTAAGGAGTCTATCCACGGTCGAGTACAGCAGTCTCTTACATGTTACCGTCACAATCTCACCATAAATGTACTTCTACTGTATTTGTTTGATGAATTTGCGTGATAAGCTGTTTTGTTATTATACAATCATTTATTTAACCGACTTTGACCTCCTGTGATATCAGTATTTTTACCGTATCTTTTGTTTTCTCGATACCTTTCTCCATTTCCATTTAACCTTTGCTTCAAACGTAATCTTACAATCAAATATTTCAATTGTAGAAAGTCCACACGTTAACCTTGTAAGAAGAAAATATTTCAGAACTTTGGGGATTTAATAGCTGTTTGATAAAGTAGACTGTTGAAATTCTTCTGTATAAATCCATTGTTTTCTGGTTTGAAAACAATACATGTAAAGGCGTCGTATAACGATTTCATGCTTGCGGTGAAAATATATCCACTTTGCATGTTTCCTAATTTCATTCTGACTTCAGATGTAAAAGATATACTGTCGGACATAAATATTTTCTAAATCTACTTAATTTATTTTGTAGTCTGAAAAACGTATTTTATTTTCATAAAGAGGACTTTTAAGAGCACTGCCCTTATTGTACGTATAGAACTGCAAAAGCTACTCATCATATGTATTCTTAATTGCTACTCCACCTGTCAACAAGGTTGGTATCGACAAGAACTGGTAGGATAGAGAACCGTGTACATGTCAGCGACTATTTATCTTCCATCAATGGAACCGGACACCGATGGCGAGGTCCGCAGAGTTATCGGCCCTTGCTTCTGCCGGCGTCACGTGCACTCACGACAGGACGTTGACATGACTGTCAGAAATTAACCCGGTATGACATTCTTTGACCCGAAATGACCGCGAGAGAAATCTTATCATACTTGTTTAAAGTCTCTTGTTTACCTACTCACAGTATATTTAACACTTTTGAAGATTTTCCTCTATTCTCTGTGTTGATCTTTTCGGTGGAGAATTGGTGAGGAAAGATAATGTTACACCTTGACAGAATTTAAACACAATCCGATACACCTCAGGACAAAATGACATTCAGACACCGAGATTAATAAACAAGAAAGCATCTGCCGTTGGATTTTTTTAAGTTGGATTTATTTTCCCTTTTCCCGCAACCCTAGAGGGCGCATGCCCTTCGTTTATATGACGTCATGGTGTCAACGTTTATTACTTGACCTGTGCATCTCAGGGTTGTACCTGTAATTATTTTGAAAGTTGATCCTAGGTGTTGAAGATCACATTTGCGTGAACACCAGTTGGTTTTTCAGCTTTAAACAGGCAAATGACAAGAGGGAGATAATTGAAATTATGACATTGTTATTTTAAATTCAATTCGGGATTTTTTTCAGCGCTAGTGTATACAACAATGACTTTTTATTCGACTTAGTTTACTACAAAGTCACCTTTATTTCTGTTAGTTACGTTCTTGAGAGTAATACAATTGTAATTTACTTTTCAATTCAAATTTTGTTTATTGCTCTTTGCGATTTCTCCTGTTTTTTAATTTGCATTTCGGTTTTTATTTTTTTTTTTTGGGGGGGGGGGGGGGAGAGTTAGTTTCTTGTGTCGGAATTTTTAACAATAGAAAGAGGTTTTCCACAGCATCATTCCAATACTGTTGAGTTTCTTTTGACATATCAATGGATTATTTTGAAAATAAAAAGATGACTTAAAATATGATCGGTTATTCCAAAAGAGGGAGCCTATTGTGATGATGTACACGGAGGAAGTTGTTCTTGACATTCGATCCAATAAGTCTAGCTGCTTTAAATTTCGTATTCTGTTTTTAGGTACCCCGTCTATCAAAATTTGTAATGTATTGAATATCTTTACCAATCATTAAAGCGACTTTAAATATATTTATAGACTTTGACATTCTTAAAATTCTCTCTTGACAGTGCACACAGATAAGGAGTACGACAGCGAGAAATATGCATTGGGGAGATTTCTTTTTATTCAAAATCATTAATACACCTTATCGTTTTTTTTTTTTTGTTTTTTTTTCTTCTACTTTCATATATGTTAAGTACGTAAAGTTCTTTTGTACATGTACGTGCCATAGTTTGTTCTTCGACATTAAAACTTAAACCTGTAATTTCTGATGTTTTAATGATATTTTTTCACGTCACACCTCTTACATGCATTTCTTGAAGATTTTTTCTTAATAGGATGATGAAAAATATTTAATTGCAACATATGATGAAATATTTTCTTGTAATTTTTTGGCAATAAAGTGTATTGTATTGTAATTTCAATCCATTCCAATCCTCTAAAATTGCAATTGTCTTTACGAGTTTTCGTCGTTACGTAAAGGAAATTTAATTTTCAATTCGCTTATAACTTGTACTCTTTTATATTTTTTTTTTTCTTTTTTTTTCTTTTTTTTTTTTTTGTCTAACTTTTGTTTGTTTGTTTGTTGTTGTTGTTGTTGGTGGGGTTTTTTTTTTAAGAAAAAAAATATATGCATCACCACCTGCCTTATTTTTCCTTAATACCACTTACAATGTCACCCAAGTTTTGCTAACATTGACCAACAGTTAACTCATAATGTTCATAAGTGCATCCGTGTGAGATAAAAATCTCTCTTCATTTTTGGCTTAACACCACAACGATACAGACTTTCAAATTAAATGATGACACAATATACTCCCCAATATCGCTCAAATTTAGGTTGTATGTAAACACAATTAAAAATCTTATCTATATGGGAAAGATGATATAAACAAGATCAATGGAGCCTCTGAACAACTAATTTGACAGAAAACCGTTACATAAACGCCCCTAAATTGACCAATACAGCCTTGGTAGACGATATAGAAGATAGGAGTTATGGAAGTGAACGGTGTAACCTAAAAATCCGGGACTTTGTATTTTAGAAAGTCCATCAATGGGAAGAGAGTCACAATCCGGTCACTGATAATATAGTCATGTTTTCTGTGTATTGTTGGGGCGTCAGACGTGCGGATACATATTCTGTACTATAAATTCCGGATTTTCAATTTTCCAGATCATGATACATGTGCACGTAAAACAGTTTAATTCATAGAATCTAACTGCAGTGCCAATATAAATTGTATGCAGGAGCACCCTTGATACGGTGTACCCTGTGACTGCACCTAACATTGCCTTTTCATGCATACCCTCCTCCACATATACCATCCTTTCAGAAACAAATCTAAATCTGAAGTACCACACGACCTACGCCACATTGAAAAGATAGAAATAAACCGTAAAACTGTTATGATAGTAACATCACCTGCTTCAAAAATTGAGACTTTATGTCATTACTAAAACCTTATCTCAAGACACGACTTCACAAACTGAAAGTCAAACGCTCAGTTAGTCATGCAACAATTCCAGCTATGAGGTAATATTTCACATAAATCTACTATAATCGAACTTTTTCTCATGCTTCGAGTTTTTAAACATCTTACTGGGGATAAAGTTCTAGCTGTAATCAATAAATTCTTATATAACGAGTGTTCAGCTGTCATCCCTCAATGTGATAATCATCCAGGAGTCACATAGTCTTTTCATTAAATTAACAAAATGCATTCATTAGTACAGATGATTCCATCACAGGCTTGGTCATTCTGACGTCCTGTCTTATTTACGACCTCACGACGTCATATTATTCATGACCGACATATTGAGCTCCGCAGACATGTTCGTGTCATAACTGTATTTTTTTCACTTAGTTACTTCAGATGGCAACTTCATCGATGTTAGGCACATGTATACATAATGTTGTCAAGACATACTTTAAATTCTAATCTAATAAAATAGACCTAATTTTCAAATCGTTAAATCAAAGAAATCGAATTAATACTAGTATTAATAGTCTTTATAAAAAACACATTGCCAATATTTTTTTAATCATTAAGAAAATAGTAATTTATTCTCAAATCATCAGATAAAAAATCAAGAGGATAATGATTAATATATTAGAGTGACAATGAAAATGACTGAAAAAAGCACATTAAGCCAATGAATGTTCATTGATTGTATATATCGTTATGTACATTGTAGTGTGTAGTATTCAATTAAAGTATTTGGTAAATAGTTATTGTAGTTTCACCAAATCAAACGCTATATCTATACTATCTCATTTATCATAGACCAATGTTTACTGCTTTCATCTCAGCTATCACGTTATTTTCCGACCATTTGTTTTAGTGCTGTAAGCGAAAATACATAAATTCTATAAATAGATACAGATACATAGATCTAGGCTGTCTGTTTGATGGTCATCATACCTATATTAAGACATATAATGTATCTTTGTATTTTTATTTACTAGAAGATTATCTGGAAGCGATGTTTGTAAACATGTACTTTGCTTTGGTGGGATGTCAGTCGGCTTTTGTTCCAATATATCATTTACCCGTCATTTCTTTATGATTATTTTTATTTCGAAATTAGATTTAAGTTTCTATAAATTCAGTTTTTGTTGTCTAAATAAAGAACAAAATATGTTTTACGTTTTATTTCTCTCGGAACACTCAGAGAATTCGTCCAACACCATGGTTTCCGCAATTCCTTAAGGTAGAAGATCGAGTATGAGGCCATTTTGTCCTCCCTGCATGTGTTTTGTGTAATCATGGACCTGACGTTTCCATCAATTAACAAAATTAATACCATTTGAGGGACCCTTTATTCTATTACGTAGATCGAAAGTAAATTGAAATGCTAATAGCTCCTTATATGTATATTTTTTTTACTTATCAAAAGAAGCACTACACTGAATAGTTCTCTTCAACATTGGCTGATTTTTAGTATATAGAAGAAAAGGACTGGTATATGTGACAATACGTTTTCTACTTTTTACCAGATTTTTTTATCCAAATGATGTACAGAGGTATTATAAATGGGAACCAGAACGCACCTTATGAATATAATAACCAGCCAATGACTTTAGTTTTTGGCCGGTAAATGTTGATTTTACGGCAGCAAACTGAATTTTTTAACGGATGATTACAACTATCTACCAGCCGCAAACATAACGCCAGAATCGAGTTATTCCCATCCTCATTCTCGGATGTCAGGAGAATTGTGTTAGAAACGCCAACGACGAGTATGTACTGTAACTCGTTTTACGGCGGCAACTATAAAGTAGCTATATAAAGAGAATAGCCAATAGCCAATGAAATTCGACGTCATTGCAACGTTCGGCATGCAATGTGTTTTGTTAAAGAACGAGATAATTATGATGACAGAGACATAGGTACATGTGTGTAAGATACATAAATTGATGACCTTATCGTTAGAGAAAAAAAACAGATCGCTTTCGCATATTGATACCGACATATCAGCAACTTCTGCCACCTGCTTTCCACATAATTGTGTAAAAAAAATATCGCTTGAATTAAGGAGACTACTCAGACCAAATAAACGAACTATCTTCAACATAGTACTTCACTTAAGCTATGTTCAAAATAAAAATGAAATTCCTTTTTTCTTCTCAATTTCACACTTAAAATAGGACTTAAAATTTCTTAAATTAAATATTCATACATGATTTGTTGTGATTTCCATTTTTGCTATCTTTCTTTTTTACCTATATTTTATTCTGATGATGACAATAGCGAACAAAGGGTGGATTATTTTCCTTACATAACAGATATACCTATCAGAAGTAGATCCGCCCTCAAAAATATGGAAGGAATTTTATCTCTTAAGGATGAGATTCGGTCATTAAATTCTTAAGAGCTCCCAAAAAAGCATGGGTTTGACATAAACGTGTGTAGACTTTGGCAAATCCAGCACGCCCCGGACTAAAACGTCTTACTGAATAAGGATGCATTATTGTATCACCTCAAATAAGAATACAGGCCTTACAAAGATGGTAGCATGACTAAAAGGAAACATGCTCAATTGTCAACCTAAGTTAAAAATGGCATACAAAAGGACGTACAGGAATTTCTCTCATGGTATAAAATACCGAATGTCCTCTGTTACAAGTTACAGTAAAAGACGAATGGTATTCTAGGAGATATTCAGCGAATATTATCTCCAAAGAACGGTCACGTGACTGACTGACCTCAATTTGCAAGATGTCTTTGATGTAGGCAGTATTTTTCACTATTTAATCATAAAATGTCACCAGTAGTTCATCTTAATTGTTTTATGAATGGTTACGGAGTTGTGTTTGAAAAAATTAAGGTAAAGGAGATTCGTAATGAATATAGATCATCAACATCAACTCCTTTGTAAAGCAGCAAATGTCTACTAAATTCTCATTTACAGCTTTGAAATATACGTTAACAACATTTCTAAGTAGCTGAGGTCGAATTCATTTCAATTCATTAACATTTAGTTTTTTATTGCCGTTCTGAGCGACCTCAATTCTGATGTAAATTAATAGTTTAGTTCAGAATATCTTGATCCTGTCATGTTGCATATATCTTCGTCAATACTTTGCATATCAGGATTATACAATACATGCATCATTTTGGATTGTGTGTGTCAAGTTGTTACTCCAACAGATTTATGTCTTTACGGTGCTATGTTAATTCTGTGCATGTCCCACGAGCCCTCTATCATTCAGACAACGCATCGTCGTGAATAACACTAAAGGAAATCAAACTCGATTCTATATCAATCATTAAGTATAAAAATTATATTATCTGATTTATAGAAGTACTGCAGCCTTAGTGGTATCCGGAAAAGGAAGAGGCACTGTAACAAAAAATAATAACGTGAAGAGAGGTAATACGGAATTTGCTTACTACTTCAATTTGAAAGCGATCAAAATTAAAATAGTAAATGAGAATCTTTATGACGTCATGGGAACTGATATTTGAACTGCGCCTGTAGTATTTCAAAATCTTGTGGTGGAAATTTTGTTCTCATTTTTGTTCTAGAATAGAAAATAGAAATGTCCAATCGAATGAATAACCAATCTGTTTTAGCATTATTCCAGGAAGAAACATTGTAAGTTAATTTGATTTAATATTTCAATTTCCGATTGGAATCCTGAGAATATGAGGACCCTTTGTAGGATGTTGTTGAATCTTTTTTAATATGAAGCAATGGAGAACAAATCAGTGAACTAATCAGTGTTTGCCTAATAGTGCTACAGTATATATTACAGTAAAACAAGTTAACCACATCACAATGGTCTTTGCTTACTGATATAGACAAGCCGTTTTAATTTTTAAATTCAAGATTTCTTACTAAGTGTTTATAACTGTCTTCAGGGTTCTTTTCCCTAGAATGACATTTGCAACACAGAGGTGGCATTTGACTAATTTGTCGTTTTAATAAAGATCGGATTTTAGCATGTCCAATAGCAATTATTTATTGATTATCAAAATCAAATGTGGGAACAACAAATACTACACGTCTTCAAATTCATAGCATCATTCAAGAACAGATAAATTTGCAGCATCCAAATAATGAAATATGGTCAAAACCTGTGAAGGTTATGTCCATAAAATACTGAAAGACGCAGCAGGATGGGTGGTAAATGATGCAACAGGACACACTGTTCAGAAATCGTTTACAGAAATTGTCGAATTCTCAAAACGCTATATATAACAAAGTAATGGAAATTTATACGTTGACTTCATTCATTCTATTCTACTCTGAAAGAAGACAAAAATTATGTATAATTGAAAGTATAATGAGACAAACGAACACTGAAATTTTGACTTAAGTCAATTCTTAGTTTATGGTGCCGGGCCCTGGTCATTCGTTCTCGCAGACATAGTATCAAGTGTGTATACACTGCCATTGAAATGGAAGATGCATGTCCTAAATCAGATAGCGACATATAGAGACATAGTGTTATTCATTCGTTTATTAATTAGTTTATAGTTTTATGATCAGGACTTGCTGTCAATCATTATAATCAATTCACATATTTGACATAACTTTCCGGTATAGTGACAAAAAGAGATGATACAGTTTACAGTAGAGACAATCTTCTTTTAAAATAAATCAAAATCTAACCACATTTATCATATTTACGCGTCAGTGAAATGACTGATTGGTCATATAATTATAAGAATCTATTTTACTCATATTGAATCTATCTTCTGTAATCTGTAAATCATATGCATCCAAACAATCAACCTAAAAACCTCATTTTATGTTTCTCACTTGAAGCCTTGTCACAATTTGTAACAAGTAAGAAGACATTCGCTTATTACTGGCGCCGACTCTAGCAGATGGCACATTACATATTTAGCATGCGTCTCAACTATTGAGCCATATTTACGAAGTCTATCAGATTATACAGATGGTTAACATTCTATGCACACTCACAGTAGTTGTGCACTTGTGTGCTTTAAAATGAATTTATCATAAACCATTGAGACAAATGTAAGGTCAAAATGGTCTAAGTGTTCCTCCTGACCTTTTTGCTATCCCGTCTGTCCGGTTTGTCAAACATAAAACAGGAGAGGCAAGAAATCATGACCGCATGCAAAACGTCACAGGACAAAAACGAAATCACAGTTCCTGGCTTAAGTATTGGACAGATTATTTTACATCACCTCCCTCACTGTTACCACGCAGTCCTGTGTTACCATCCTTGTATTTTTATCACGATCCGCCTTTTATTTATTTTTTTACTGATGAATTTTATTTTTTAATTGATTGTGTGGATATCAACCTCCTTCATTTCTTTCTAATACGTAGATATATGTTTCATAACTATAATAGATAGAATACCATGATTATGATTGCTCACCGACGTCCGCCATATGTTCCCTACGATCAGTATATTAAAATAATAAACGTCTTCAGATTCAATAGCATCATTTAAGAACAGATAAATTTTCAGCATGGACCAGACAATTATTTAATTTCCATTGTCATTTTTAAGAAAAGATGATTCTGATTGGCCAAGAAATTTTGTTGATACCTCCATCAACATAAACCGGAAGTACGCACTTAGCAACGTCATAAATAACGTCGTTAGAGACACAATTTCAAACCTACAAATAAACGTTGGAAAGCGACGAAATGAATTGATAAGAAATCATTGTAATATTTTTTGGGTTGATGGAGGTATGAACACCAAAGATTGAAGGGAAAACTTATGCATCTTGCGCTACGCACACGATTCACTTTTCCCTCAATTTTTGGTGTTGATACCTCGATCAACCCAAAACATAATACAATGATTTCTTAATGCACGTTTCGGGTACTTAACCCTCGTCAGTGATCCTCAATCTAAACTATGTAATGTGGCCAAAGAGTGTGGAAGTTATTATGCCCAGAAATGTACCAAAAGATACCAATGTACCATAAATATAAACCTCTTGTTTAGAATAATGGATGTTGCTATGGGTAAGACTAATTAAATTATCCTAAGTATTACGCTTTATTAATTAAAATGGAAAACGCAGACAGGTTATGCCTACTCCTCATTACTGATTTTATCAATCTTTAACAAATCCAAAGATGAATTACAAATAATCTTGTTTAAATGCATCCCTTGTACAAATAAATATCAAGTGTGTTATATAGTTAGAATTATAGCATATCTTTACCTAAATATACCATAATGCAAAATAAAAGTTGGTTTCCAACATTAAATATCAACATACCAACCGCTATATAAGCCACGGGAAATATCGAGACACTACCGAAGATTACCGAGATAATTTTAACACTGTTTAAATGGAGATGTCAGCGAGATCTCGATTTGTATATTGGATACGTTAAATGAGGAACTTATACCAAGGTAATAATAAGAAGGTGTCAATATATAAATTGTTAGCACACCATTTATTGAAATGAAACCAGGAGTTTAAATGTGCATCGCATTAGAATAAGACAAAATCGTATTGCATTTATTACGTAAAATTGAAAAGATTGTACATGTATTTTGAAAGATAATGATAAATTATAGTTATTGTGGGTATTGGATATTGTTTCAAAAACATGAATATACATGTGGACTTGATTCTAAAAATATTCAGAATGTATAACCATAAATAAGGTACATGTAACTTAAAAAGAAGGGGGGAAAATACGAAACCTAAAACATCTCCTGGTTCATATGGTTTCACAGCCGAATTTTAAGGTCATTTGTAAGAATCTTAATAAATTATACAAATGTACAAAATTTCACAAATTAATTATCACAAAACATGCTGCAAACAAAACAATCGTTAGCTTAAGATATCAAATAAACAATGGGCAAAACAAGTTTCTACAATGGGATAACAATCTACCCTGAAAAAATAGATGACATGTTTTTAAATGTGTAAACCATTTAGATAAATCTATATTATATTCAATAAAACAACGATTTCGGTGAAAACTATCGTATTCTCATCCAAATAAGCAGAAAACAGATATCTTTAAAACATGTTCCACTTTAAAAAAGATAAAAGGCTTTATAGTTGGTAATTTGGTTCAATGGATGATAGAGGAACATAAATACTTCGTCCTTTTTTATTCTTAAGATTTTGTGACTATGAAAACTTGACAGACAAGTATGAAAATAACATGGAAGACTTTTAGTGTGTTTTATTTAAGCATTTCGCGAATTTGTGTACACGAAGAAAGCGTAATTTTGCCAATAGCGGAAGTTTCCTGTACATTGAGATTGAAATTAGATGCGAAGAAGTTGTATCAGATTTATTTAGACAATCTTAATACAATACATATATATATTAGTTTTACTTCCTTTTTAACTCACCTGAGCCAAAGGCTCAAGTGAGCTATTGTCATAGTGTGGCGTCCGGCGTCCGTCGTCTGTCGTCCGTCCGTCCGTCGTAAACTTTTAACATTTTCAACTTCTTCTCAAGAACGGCTGAAGGGATTTTGATGAAACTTGGTATGCATGAAGTACTAAAGGTCCTCTACCAAGTTTGTTCATTTCGGCTCGATCCCTTCAGGGGTGGATCCAGGGCGGGGTCAAATAGGCCCCAGAGGGTACCCCTCTTCAAAAATCTTCTTCTCCAGTTCCACTGAATGGATTGAAAAACTAATTGTATCTAAGTGATCTAGAATGATGTACAATTCAAGTTTGTTCATTTCGTTAAAATCCAATAACTAATTTTTGACGCGTTTTGACGTCTTTTTCGACATTGCATTTTTAATGCAAAAATTGATATTTCTCATAATATTTTCTTTCTGATTGAAAAATTCTGCTCCAGTTTAGTTTAATTTAGCCATTTTTAAGCAAAGGAATGCTTTAGTGAAAGAATTTTGCTGAAAAATTTATTTTTGAATTTTTTATGATTTTTTTAATACTGTAAAAAAGGAAGGGGGGTGGTCATTTTCATCATTTTTGGCATTTTATGGTTCTTCCCATGAATGATTGTTTTAACATTTATCATATTTATTGTAAGGAATGTAACACTGAAAGAATTTTTTCAATATCTTGACTTATAGATTTTTAATGAATTCTTCAATACTGTAAATAGGCATGTTTTCTGCGTCAATTAGTCCCAAGGTAGCGAGTTCAAATCCCGGCTGGGCCTCAAAATTTTTTTTTCTTATTTCATTTTTCATCCATATTTTTAGCTTTGAATGCTATTTTTAACTTACCTGAATAATTTTAATGCCATTTTTGCCACTTTTTGAACTTTGGAATTTTTTATGAAGTTTGGCATTTTCTCCATATTAATTTCCCTTGAGTTCATATTGATATTTTGAAACCTATATCCTAGGTAAAATTAAATTAATGAATGCTTGTGTGATAGCATTTTTGATTAACAACATGTACAATTTGAATTTATAATAATTCTTGTATTCTATAGAGTATAAAAAGGGGGGGGTCAAAATTTCTGTAACAACATCTGCTGACAGATTTTTTTTTCTATTAGATGATATAATAAGAACTGGACAAAATAAATTTTTTTTCTAATTGGCTTGTATATTAATGAACTAATCAGAGTAAATACTAATCTTTCTTTCATTTACTCCATCTAACAGTGGTTTTCTGCACTTAATATTTCTTAAGGATGACATCCTATCTGATGCCTCTTTAGGTTGTCCATCCTTTCCCCGAAAGAGAGAGATGTTAGGGTGCTCTTATTATTTTTCTTTAACTATTTCTTTTAATAACTTAGTAAATATATGATCTTCTGCACTCATTTATTGCATGTTTGTCAGATTAAGTTACTCAATTCTTTTATATACATTATTTGCTATAACTTTATTTTTTGAATTTTTTTTTTTTATATATTTTAATCTAGATATGCTGTGCGTGCACATAGACCCAAGGATTGTGGGTTCAAATTCAGGCACTGGCATCCCAAATTTTTTTTTTCATTTTTTGCATTTTGCAAGCTTTTTAAGCACTTTTAAATCATCTGAATACAAAAAAAAACCTTCTTTTTTCTTTTTCCATTTTCATTTTCTCCATTTTGCACACTCATTTATTGCATTTTACTTTTTTGGAATTTTTATGATATTTTTTTTAATTATTTATGGCATATGGACCAAAAAATTCTGACTATGGCTCTGGCTCTAACATTATTCAATGTCAGTATGTTCAGAGTGTGCACGGATATCAGGTGAGCGTTGTGCCCCCCTGGGGCTCTTGTTTCTATAACCACACAATTTGTCTTACCAGTACTTATAAAGCAGATGACCGTCCTAAAGTCGGCCACGAACGTCCTATATGTGTAAAGGGTGTCTATGTTTGATACGTTTGTTGTTTGGTCCTCTTGATGCGTGTGGTCTTGTTTTTCTTGTTGACTCTTGTCGTTTGTTGGTATGGTTGCATGGGGTCTGTTGTTTCTTTGGGTCTTGCGTGGGTGTATTCCGCTGTGATGGCTGTTATGTTGGAGATGTCCTCATTCTTGTATTGGTATTAGGTATGTCCAATATTAGTACATCTGTCTATTTCGGCCATAATAGGAAAAATATATAAACAATCTAAATACATGTAGCCAATTATTCTATAGATATTATGAATATATGAATTATTTTAGGGCTAATCTAGCTCTGTATTTTAACCAAATGAAATATTTTGTATCAAAAAATGTGTGTACTGTTGAGTAGATACATAGGGATTTTGGATTTGCTAACAACCATTTATAGAGACGTTCTATCTAAAAATTAAGTTATTCATTCGATATCATTAAGATTAGTGAAATGTTCTAAGCCAAATACGTTTTTATATGACAGGTTTTTTTAATCAAACTTTTTTTTAATTCTAAATGAAGGCTTTACTGATGAATCTGCATATTTATTAATCATTTTCACTCCTTGTATAGAAAAGGGTCTGCTTAAGATTAATGTGAAAATGAATGAGAGATTATTTTGTTAGACTCTTCCTGCTTGCCTATTTCATGTATATGTAAGTACGATGTATGGTTTCTGCCAATATCATAGAGGATAATTATCTTGAACTACTGACATTAAGGAAACAACAGTCACTCTGTGTATCAGAGGTTTTTGCTTTTCTTGAAATATGAAATCATTTACCACAAATCAGGAACTATTTAACTCCTTTTTAAATGCCACCCTACATTATTTCTAAAAGTCATATTTGGCTGTCTGACAGTGTGATCATTGATAAACTTCAATAGTTCTATCCCTTCCTTCCGTTTTTTTCCTCTCACTTCAGAACTTTCCATAGATCAAGACCTCCAATGGGTTGTAAAATTACCAAAGATCTTAACATTATATGTAAACTAAATCCATCGACTTTATACAATAGTTGTCAATGGCATTCAATGTTCAAATTATGACAGATGCTTCACTGGTATTATTACGAGGATATCCAGGTCATTTAAAGAATCCAAAATATGTTTAATTTTATGAAGTATGTTCTCAGATACATCGAAACAGGAACCTTTGACTTTTAAATCTTGTATTCGGTGAGTTTTTATTGAAGATAGTCTAAAAATCATCAATTACATCACGCGCTTTACAAAGAAGGCACAATTAATTTTCAATTTTATCGTATATCACCTGAATTTTCGCAGGTGTCATGTTTTGTTCGAATTTCAAAGAACTCAAAGTTATATTGTAAAAAAAGTAAGAAATCTTAATACACCCTTCTTATTCAGATTCTTCCGTTCAGTGTCAAAATATAATAACTATTTCATAAGCAACACATGGAGAAATAAAGCAAAGTATACTCAATGCCTTCGCTACAAAATCACGTGATAGTTCGTCATGCAAACCAGCGTGAAATTATGATGGCCAAAAGAAAACTACATCATAAAAATATATCTATATATTTTCATCTAATGTTCATAACACTTTCAAATTTGATGTTCTTTGTCGAAAGTGAAAGCAAGAAATGAATTGCATTTTATGTCATAAATGTTATAAGCATAGCCTGAATGCACGATGATTTTGCGTTATTTTAATATATTCCTAAACAGGGACGTTGACAATAGCTTTTCTAGTGATATAAGCGGCTTACTACGAGACAGTAATAATGCCTGCTGTTTGAAGTAGGTCTGGCCGCGCCATTCCCGCCCCCTCGGCCCGCGGCGGGCAATGTCGGAATGTAGAACCGTATGGTCGCGGTCTTTCTGTTGTACATTCTTGTGTTTCAATACAACCTAAGGACCCTGTGATAGGGTAATATAATAGCCTAACAAATTCAGATATAAAATTCGAAAGAGTGGTTCTATTCATAATAAAGTTAAACGACAAATTTATTAAAAGACCTGTTACATAAGTTTTTACACAAAAGCCATATTAATTTTGGCAAAAACAGATTCAGGTCTTAAAACTTAAGAGAAATGAAAATGTAAAAACCGTGCGGAGTGAACGAAAAACTGTAAGTGTTGTGCAGATATAAGAGGGTTTACAAGTGCACAAACGCTGATGTAATAAATTACTGCCTTGTTAACGTTGGTCAACTCTAAAGTATATCCGGAGGGTGGCAGGTGGCTATCCTGTGAGGGGTGCGGTAGGGAGGACGCCTTATTGATGTGGAATGATCCTATATAGACCTGTAGAAACAAACAGTTGACCTCAGACCACAGAAAAAGACATGAATTGCTGATTCTGACAGCTGTCACAACTAAACTGGCACATTCACAACATAAATTTTCTCATGTAGATTGGACATCAAAGAACCAACATGCACTCATTATGGTCTAAACTGTGAAAACCCTTTAATGACATTCCTCTCAATTCAAATTACAGACACCATATTATTAATATATTTACGTCAATTTTTGCCCTTTTTCAGTGAGGACAAAACATGTTTAGAATAGAGGATAAAAAAAGCGTCCGGCATCATGGACGTCCTTAGCTTACTGGACCACTTGTATGGTACCCGTCCTGGACGACTCTCACCAAATGTTCATGTAAGTACATTTATCTTTTCTTTCGGTAAATTAACCTGAAATGTGTATGCACGACGCATCTTTCTTGCTGTGTGCTGGTGACAGTCTCATGCCCCTTGTTCACTCTTCGCGATATCTCGTATTCATTGCACTGCATTCCAAAATATGTTTGCGCGTTCCACCCCATTTTTGGAGATTCTTTCAATTAAACCTGTAATTTACTGTTGATCAATATGAGGTAGATCTCTTTCATAAAAATGCATTGCTTATTGAGATAAGTTTTTAGAAGAAGTTAAATTCAGATACCTTAGCGTCATTCGTTCTGTCATGATTATGTTGTGATGAGGAGAGCCGTATTATAATAAGATGTATAGCCCTGAAATCCATATGGCGGTCTCTCCGATGACACCCAATAACAGTCATTCGTCAGACACTTGTCCTTTCACGTGGTCTGGACAATTGTTTGTGTGCTTGTTTGTTTGTTTGCTGTTGGGGGTTTTTTTTTTTCTTTTGTTTTGATTTGTTTTATTATTGTTTGTTTTTGGTGGGTTTTTTTTTTTTTTTTTTTTTTTTTGGAAGGGGAGGGGTTATAATTAATACTGCAACACGTTATTACACCTGAAAGGAAGGATAGGATGTACTGAATCTAAATAACTAAAAAAAATGCCACACAAAAACTTGTTAATATATTCCTTTATAATCGTTTTTGGGCCTTCATTTATGATTTTCATACGCATGTATTTAAAGTGTTGTTTTTGTTTGCCTGTTGATCAAGTTCAAAGTAATATTTCTTACCGTAGTTTATGTCCTCTACTTTAAAATGTCAGAACTGGCGGGACCGGCCCTTTTACGGCGTACAAAACGCTAATCTAACTTTCATATTTAACACTTGATTATAGGCTACAGGTAAATTTTTCGTAAATTGCATCTGTTTAACTGTTTATCTACATAATTGATTTTTATACTAACTGACCCAAAATCCCACGATGTGTAAATTCTCTCTCTCTCTCTCTCTCTCTCTCTCTCTCTCTCTCTCTCTCTCTCTCTCTCTCTCTCTCTCTCTCTCTCTCTTACACTACAATGAAAGACTTAGAGAATGCATGAATGCACTAGGGACATTTTATCTCGTATTATGTTTAATGTGAAACCCGTAAAAGCATGGGTTCTTCAAATTGTTTCCCCTTTCAAATGATATCGTTTTTATTCTGTAAACGAAAGCTGAATACTGGCAAGAAATGTATTTCTTATGTAAATCAATAAACATCTACCCTTCTTTTTTAACTCGGATTTATATGCAGAGTCATGACTGCCCTAATCAAGCTCGGAGACTTGTAGTGTCTCTTCTTGTCATATCAACTACCTATAGATATGTATATTTATAAAACTTGCTATTGCGTACCAAATGTATAATGATAACCCCTTATAATGTCTTGGTGTCCGATAGGAACCCTTACCGATATTTTGCTACAGATATGACGCACCTGATCCTTTTTTTATCTTCTTTGCTGAAATACACTATTGGATCTTAGGGTTGCTGAAACTGAATCAAAGAATGATAACTCCTACTCATAATCTGAGATTTACGACATTTTTTATGAAATTTTCATTACTATCAGAAACTGTAGAACTTGGCTATCATTGATGTCTATTTTACGAGTAGGGATGACATCGCCAAAGATCTGAGTTTACAAACTTGCCTTAATTTTAAAATCTGGAACACATATTAAAGTTGACTTTTTTCAGCATTTCTTACATTAGCATAATACTTCCGAATTCTTGCATTAGCATAATACTTTCGAATTTTTGCATTAGCATAATACTTTCGAATTCTTGCAATAGCATAATACTTTCGAATTCTAACTTTATATGTCAACTTTTCACTACAGGACTGATAATGGTGCATGTCATTTCTGTGCTTCCAATTCCTAATATATATTGCATAAATAGTAATGGCTGTTTTCAACAGCGTCAATCTCTCGTAACGTATCTTTTTGTACGTCTTTTGTTACAATTTAATTTTCTACTCCGTGATTTGACTTTTCTATTTTCGGGGATTACAGCCGGCCGTGGTGTGTAATATGATTAAATCAAATATAACGACTTTAAAGCATCAGTTATTTTCAATATCTTCTCATTGGCGACAATTTCTTTACACGTGAATTTTACAAAGATGGCGTAAGGATTTTGAGTTTTGCGGTGTCTCCTGTCTTTTTGATACGAACGATTTTTGCTTTGTCCCAAACTTGAAATTTCACAAATTTCACCGAGCGACTTTCGCATTTTACCTGCGATTTACTGAAAGCATGCATAATTTCCTATTGATCTGAACATGTAAACTAAAGCACTTTTTTTTTTTTTTTTTTTTTTTTTTTGATCATTCACAGGTGTTATCCAATGTTTACATTTATGCATTCTTTTTTATTTATTTATTTTTTTTCACTTTCATCGCATTCTCATATTTTAGATATTGTGTAAGTTAAGATCAAGTTAATTAATGATTGAACTGAGAGTTATGATCGATCACTTTTCTCCACGGTTTTTGGGGGGTGGTACTTCAAAGCCCTCCAGGGATTCTAAAAAGGCTGAAAGATTCAAATTTTTGAACATACTGTTAACGACCTTGTTTAAGATAGTAGTGGTTATAAGTGTTATATGCTTTAAATTCCCCTGGTATCAAAGCGGAACGCGTTATACAGGTATGAAAACGTAGCTTCCCTCTGAGTATGGGACAATGTGGTGATATATTGCCGGTATTGGTTGGACTGATACAGTAGGGAGACGGAGCAAATCACCACATCGGAGTGTGCCCTTTATTACCTCTTTAGGACATTGTCAAAGTGCCGGCTTTTTTGTTTGTTACTATACCATCACGTGTGAATTAATGAATTTTCACACTAAGTTGTGCAATTTTTCATTTCACTGATATTTTGTAATATCTGGAAATATATTACCACCATCAGAATAAATACTCATCTAACTTTTCCTATTTACTTAGAGCTTGATATCTCTGTGGATTATTTACATTACCAGTATGTTTTTCCAATTTTGAGGGATATATGACAGTGAAAAAAAATGCTAATTTGGGTAAGATTACGCTTCATTTTTCTATTAAGTTCTTTTTTAAATTCTTTATTATCGCTAAATATTGACTTTTTAGTGGCGTTATTGAAATTGACATGCTTTTCGAAAGTTGTCACGTACTATCAAATACCGCACTGTTTGTAAACCAAGGAAAATTGGTGTCTTTAATTTAGAACCTCTTAGTCTTGGAGAATAAAGCGATATAGAAGTCGTTGACTTTCGTTTAAATATCAGAATTCAATAGAATAATTTTGTGTACGAGTATTGAAAATTTTCAATTAAGGAATAGTGTAATTTATCTCGTGGTTTGATGTGAACTTGAGGTTTCTTTTTTCAGAAGTAACATACCTACATTATCGATTAATGCATTATGTCGTGGTTAATTAATGCTATAAAACAGAGAACATCTTAACTGCTGCAGCGCAATAATTTTGGGGTTTGAAGCACCGTGGACAAACCCATCTTTCATCTGCAGCAGAGTAGGTTACCTGATAGGCCGGGCGTGGCACACTCTGGAATGCTTGTATTTTATGTATGCTATGTTATGCACTCTAACTGCATATGATTAATATGTGAAAATCCGCAAGATGATTTTTACGTGTTTGCACTTTCAATTTAAAGCGGAAATTTGAAATATTAAGAAAGTGGCCCGAAAAATTCTGTTTGTAAGTACGCGGAATGAAATTTCAGGAGTTATTTGCCGTAATGTAAGTTAAATTTGCTTACTTTAAACTATGAAAAAATTTAAAGTACTCAAGGAATTGCACGATACGTTTGGTGTTTTATCATACCTTTTTATTTATTTTGATTTCAATGTCATACTGCTCTGTTCAAACGAGGGTTTTTAGAATTTGCGTTCCAAAGCCCTAACTTGGATTGTTTGCTTATTATGAGGGAGGGGACCCTTGTACACAAACAAAAAGACTAAAATAGAACTTCTTACGCTAACAAGCTAAAAAATACAAAAACTAAGGCGTTCGTAACTAAACATGCATCTTCAAAACTATGGAAAATATGTTCATTTGTTCAAATAAAATATCTGAGAAATGTGTCATACATATCATGTGTAGAGCCAGGGACGGTCCAGATTCTGGATAATGGTAGTAGATTAATATCTACACGTTCTTTAGAATCTTGTGTTCTATAATACCTGAACAGATAATGTTTACAACATTTCTACAAATATCGTGAACATTATTAATTTCTTCATTTATCATACCTATCATAACATGACAAACAATCAAGGCAAAGATAAACCCGAGTTTCCTATATCAAAGAGAAATAGGTACAAAATCTATTAGCTTTATTCCGTTATTGAATAATAAGCCAATCCGGAAGATTTTACCAACAAACATGGATTAATTTAATGTTTAGATAGTTGGCAAAGTTTATGAAATGTCGTACGCATACTTGAAATACCTGAATAAATTCACTCTTTTTAACTTTGCGTCAGGACAAGGTGTTCAATCAGAAGAGAAAGAAACTGTGTGTCTTTTAGTCACTTTCTTTAAATCATATGCAATGAATTTATCGGAAAAACCGAAGGGGCGGAGAAAATTTGGTCTTCCTATCATTATGTTAATATAACAGGGGACGGAGGTCCAAATCGATGAAAATACCATTTTCATATCATTTTAATATCATTGTTAACATTATCAAATATATATTGCGGCAACTTTGAAAATATTGCATTTTATTTTTCAGTAATCACAATACTGGACAAGAGACCGAGGAACTCTTAGTGATGAAATATATGGTGGTTTTGTGAGATAAATGTGTTCAATGATTGCTATGCCATAATTTGAAAACTCGGGATTTATATATTGGATTTTGATTGATTATTTCGAATCGTTATCTGCTTTTCGCAGAGAAAATGGACAATCAGTGACAAATTTGCGGAGGAAGAGATTTTTCACAGGTTTACAATTAAAGGATATACGTTCAATTCGAGTTAAATTCTCGGGGAACTTGAATATATAACTGACTTGGAATGGCTTGTTTGGAATCGGAAGGATTCCAAATGAGGCCGACGACACGCCAAGAGGCGTCCCGAATGACATGACGGAGAGGGTCCAAGAACTGACTTCCGGTGTGAAAACCCGTCACCGTACCAATGTTCGTGCGATGTGTTCTACATCGTTTCTGAAACAGGTAAAAATATTTTCTTTATTTTGGAGAAAGCAATAGCATAATTCCCTCAGGAGAGCCTGTACAGGGAATATAGCTTAAAAACAAATAAACAGACATGATCAAAGTACTTTTTAAAATTTTTGATAAGTGAATTCCTTCGTATTTATCATCTCGCTCATCAGTAAAATCATTAAATATAGACAGTTTCACGAATAGTAATGCTGTGTCATTTAATTGTTTACTTTGACGCTCGTTCAATCATTAAATCTAGCAAAACTGTCTCATTACTTTTAACAAATTTTAATCCAGTGAGGTATGTCGTTCGTCTTTGATGGGCAATTAAATTGACATAAAATGAAGAAGATCTATGCATCCAATTTTACGTATGGGGCATGTTCTACACGGTTAGCCACATGTCGTTCTATAATTTTAGGTTTCTGTTGAAAAAGAAGAAAAAAAAGATACTTAAATGAAATTCCGCTTACTTTATTATGGAGGGAAAAGAGAAACGCGTCTGTCTGTTTATCCATTAAATTCTGAAGCACTGACGTTATTGTTGCTCTAAAAATATTAAAAGAAACCCATTATCAATCATATATAGAAGATATCGATGATTTTTCAATTCATTGTATTTCAACATAATCTGTTTCCGGGGAGGGACAATTATGACTAACAATGCTCACGAATTCCATAAATGAACCTCGCCCTTTGATTCTCCCTCCCATCAGTCTGTGTTTACATTGATCGAAAATGTGAGTTTTGGCAACTTGATGGTCGTATCCATAAATAGAGTTAAATTCCAATATCAAACAGAATATTTCACAATCAAATGTGAAATATGTTTTAACTTTCATCCTCAAATACCGGAAGCTGAGGTCACGCTAAAGAAGTCGATTCGTATCTTGCACATTTCCTGATTGATGCTATTTAGAACATGTCAGTTATTAAAACCGCAAGTTTGTATCGTGACGCTTTATAAATACCTCAGATTTGTTTAAGAATTTGATCTTTTTTGATAACCAAGCGGGAAAGCTATAATTGGAATTGTAGGACGGGATTCATTTCATTACAATAAGTTTGGTTTGAAAGATGATTTTGCACTTTTGTCCCTCTGAAGAATACATGGCGAAAAATGTCTTGGTAATATGTTTTAAATATTTTCCGTCATTTTTGAATAATGAGGTGATCATTATGATTAATTTTCATTTTCAATTATATTCTGCCTACACAAATCGGCAAAATTCGATGTATCAAAAACAAATACTACCTCATGTTTGTGCTTCGAGAATTTCCGTTACACCCCCGCTCACAGGTGTCCACGGGAAACCTATCCATACTGCAGGGTGATTGGTCCGTAAAAGTAGCTTCACGTGCTGACGTCATAAACTCAACGGCGGATCGTAGTGACGCATTGAAAGAACTTACGTCGCCAATAAGAGAATTAAACCAAATTTGCAATTCAAGAACGAATTATAAATAAATGTCTGTTTTAATTCATGAAGCAAAATCGTCAATCGCGATAATCAAGTCTTCAGAGACAACTTTGGAAGGGTAAAATTTACGTAGCTGTTATGGTTATGTCTTTATTGATCATTTAGCAAGTATATTACTGCCCGGAAAGTTTGATATATTCCCTTGATTTAGGCTTTGGGGATATATCAGTTAACTTACGTGGGCCACAGCGACAACTCCGATCATATCAGCCGGTCTGATGTAGTCCAGATAGGCTATGACTCACTAATGCTATCCTCTCTCCTCCGCTCTCACCCCGTCCCCAGCGGCATACTCACCTATATCGCCTTCAAAATATTAATAATTTAAAGTGTAAAAGAGCAGTCATGAATAGTTATTATGAAAATGTACATACCAAAAAATATCCATGTCAATCTCCTCATGAGGTGGAAACCAGGTTATCACCTGCCCTTTATTTCATATTTCAATGAAAAATATTTTCGAAAAGACAAAGGATTGGTAAAGGACTCACACCTTCTTTGAAATAATCATTTTATCAAAATTCAAACAAATAAATTATTTATATACAATATAAATTCAAGGCTTGTTTATTTTAGGAGATTTTTTGCCTGCGATGTGGTGGCTAATAGTCCGATTTTAGCGTTACATTTAACATGACAATATTTATAAACTATTCACCTTATTTTTGTTGAAAACAAACAACAATGATCTTTACAACAGAAGTCCACGTGAATCTTCTGCTCTACAAGGTACATTGTTCGGTTTCACCTGGAATAAAGTATCTTTATTAGACTAAGTCATTTTGAATACAAGAAGTAAGAAAATTGACAAGGTAACAAGATCTTCCCACATTTAAGTTCATGAAAAAATAAAGTGGGGGAATGAGTTGAGATGATTTTAAAGTTTGTTTTATGTATTTAATCATGTGCTTAACATCCGATTGTCGAAATCTATATATTTGATTTGTTATATTGTTATTTTCTTTATCTTTTCAGGTAAAAAGAAGCAGTAAGAGTTTGATATACCTGTTTTACCTTATCATGCTGATTGGTCCCAGGGCAGCGCTGCCCAGTCGACCCATTATCTTACAGACTCACAATCAGAGTGTTGTCATATTCCGTAATCAACCCTGCCGACCTGTCGACAGACAACATCTCTCAACGAGGATGGGAAAATTCTTTGACGAATCCAGAATGGCTCTGGACGAAGCAACTGTCAAACGTAGTGTTCTACAGCAAAAAGCTGACGATTTAGATTTAGATGACGATGATGATAGTGATATTGACAACGTGGATGATTATTCTGAAAAATTAAAAGGTAGAGATTTAGGCGACGACGACGACGACGACGACGATTTAGATGATCTAAAACAAGACGAACAACAAAGTACGGTAACGATTCATCCATTTACCACAGATCCTCGACATCCGGATTACGAATCTTCACAAAAGTTTATGCGACGTAAACGTGACGTAGACTTAGAAGAGGGGGATATTGATAATGACCGAGGTGCGGACAATAAAAGTCAGTACCAAAGGCTCATGGAATCAAAAAGTATGAATAAACAATTGAAGAAATTCGTGAAGAAATCTAGAAGATTAAAAAAGGTGAAAAAATTACCATGGGCATGCAAAATGAACCATGTGTGGTTAAAAATGGAGCAGGGATACTTTCCGCCATATGTTCGGTCGGCCGAATGTCGATCGAAACGTTGTTTCTTCAACCTTTACGAATGCATACCTAAGAAATATACAATTAAGATATTAAAAAGGGACCCAAACAGATGTAATCCAGTACCGACATTGGGTGCCAATACAACATACGAAGAAATGTGGATATTTGAAAGATTTCACGTGACTGTATGGTGTGAATGTGGAAATTCGCGGAGTAATCGACGACGCGGAAGATTAAGGAAAGGAAAAAAGTTCCGATCGAGGCCGTGACATTGACGCTTGATTCAAGTGCATTCCACGTGCCAAGTTTCGTGGCCAGTACAAACTTCCGAATGTGATATTTAATCGGTGTGATACTGGTCAGAGGAAATCCAAGCTGCGCTGTGCGCATGCTCTTCGTGACCGTCAAATGTGCAATTTAGCTGAAACTCATCAGCCAAAAACTGGTATTTTGGTGTTGTTAGCTTATGAAAATGTTATTCTATTGTCATAGTTACAGATAGAATACTGCCAGCGCCCAAACATTCCCAACAATAGATATGAAATCCACTTCCGGTATATGAACATGTGTTCATCAACACTATTAGTTTTTGCATAAGCTATGGTAGACTTTCTGTTAACGCCAATGACAGTTTCGTCATATGTTTAATTTAGCTATACCTCATTGTCCGTACGTTCGTGTAACGATCTCGATGCAGTCGGGTTAACTGAAGAGATCACATGACTTGCCCGCTGGGCATTCCGCATTAACATATGAGACAGGTGCTGACAGAGTGTGATGTGACGTCCACTGTGAGTGAAAGGGATCAATTTCTGTATTATTATTAATTATTGTTGATACTATTTAAATTATTGTTGTATTGTATTTCTACTGAAAAATATAAACTCCTAAAAAACTTACATGCTTTTCTATATGTTTTTATTCGAACATATCATTAGTTCATGCCTCTCTCTCTCTCTCTCTCTCTTTTACGGGAAAGATTTTAAATTTTGAAAAATGAAATATAGCTGTCTCACGATGAGATAACTATTGCCCCTAACTGTTTTACACTAAGTTGGCCATTAAGTTTTCTAACATTGAGAAGACAACATTGAGATTACATCTCAAGCCTTCAGTATATCATAAAATCGCTGTGGTATGCAATTTTTATTTTTCAACAATGCGTGATCATAAGAGGGAAAACGTTGCCGGGCAGCGGAGCATATAGACAAGCTCATTCCGAATGGATTATTTTGAATAATTGGAAGATTTTACAGGTCTCATTCGATATGACGATATTGTGGAAAAGAAGGTCAGCTTTTCATGGGCTCAGTTTCCTTAGCTATCTAAGCTCGTGGTCGTGTGATTATGGGCTTTCAAATTTATGAATGTGTTAAAATTTTATATACAAAATTGTGAAACGATAGAGAGATTATCCCAATCTCTCCTCTCATCTGTTTCGCTTCAGTCAACAAGAATTTCAAATTCTTATGAAAACTGAGCCCTGGTATGTAGTGAAAGCAAGCTCCTTCATTCCATTATGATATCACACTGTTTTGTCCAATGGTTCCTCCCGTGAAATGCACTTTGGAAAAGACCCCTGATCAAAATCCATAAACGACGAAATGTAAAGCAGTTTTTGATCCCTTTTAGTATATCAAATCTATCTTCGGTGTTACTGTCCTACTGAATATGAAGTCTGTGCCAAATGGGAAAAGAAGGTATTCTACTTCTGGCAATTACAAGAATTAAAAGCTGTTGCTGTTCATGGATATACAAATATATACAAAAATCAAAAGAACATTGTTAGTACGCTTTTGTTAAAAGGAACAATGTGACTGTGTATTTTTTGAAAGAAAAAGATCATACATAACTTGTGAAGAGCAAAACATAAATAACATTATTTTTATGAATTTTGACGTATTCGTTTTCATTTACTGTCATCTTGTTATATAAATCGCATGGCAGGACGTACATTTAAATTAATCTTATCAAAGGTCATTAAATGAGATTCAATGAAGATTAGACGTTTGGTTATCTTTTCCTCATAAAACATGATTTATAAGACATTGTAACTTTTCTCATTAAGTTGAATGTATAATGAATTGATATTGATATGTACATCGCTTATATATATTGATACCCGCACCTAAAGTATCGATGTTTGACATTAAACTTAAAAATATCTATAATGGTTCTAAATTTAGATGATAATTATGAAGACAGTATCAATGTCAAGCCCAAGATCAACATAGTGTAAGAGGCGTCACTCCTGCAAGGACGTATAGATCGGCAATTATGAAATATGAAAACTACCTTCCATCAATGACAAAATATGATGTATTGTGCATCAAATGTTCAAAGTAAACGCAGCAGAAATTCTAACATCAATGCATTCCTTCCAAAAATTAAGATAGACGCAGCACATTTCCTGCTCATAAACAAAGAGCGATTGATCCGTCAGTTAATAGTCATTACACCTAATATTCCTTACCTTAATTCATCTCGATTGAATGATGATAAAAAATTGATTATCTTTATTTTACTAACAAGAAGCGCTTTGTCATTTGTAGATAATTACTACGTGGTGATTTCACGGACGCCGCGTGTGTTCTCGGCGCACTTCCTCAACGTCGAGTTTGGCGTACTCGAGGCAGGAATGCCGTCTTTGGGCGTTTACCATGAGTACAGGATACAATCTAGGAAATTACACGAATCAAACAATGTCATAACAAATCGCATGCATGACGAAAAGTCTATTCTCGTCTCCGTAACATGTATCGTGTGATATATTGATAGATTTCGTTCGTCCATCACCTTAATTTGTGACAACAATTTTACAATAAAAATCTTAGGCCAAACGGAAAACTTTAAAAGTATTTACAAGTATATGGTTATGCAAACATATTTTGATGATATTTTACTTTTTCTTCTCAACCATACTGGCCGGACACATATTATCGCCACTTTTTTCAACGTTTTTTTTTGCTCTGAAATATCTCATTCTTCATGAAATTAAATAAAATTTTGCACAGAAGGAAGAAGAACCCTTGATACACATTTCATCCAATTTTCATGAAAATCTGATGATCGGATCTTGTTTACCGGTGATTCATGAACGTAAAAGTTAGGCCATGTTTGAAAGAAGGGAGGGTACATATTATCGCCACCTCCACCTGTTCTTACTGAAAATCTTGAACTTTTTCTACAAAATTCACATTATTTGAATCTTTGAACTTTCTCTTTTTCGTCTGTTAAAAATTGATGCAAACAAAATCAAAAACAAAAGAGGCATTGGAAGAATTAGTGACCTACCTTTTCCCCATGGAGGCGGGGGAAATACATTCAGATTTACCGACTTTCTATCATAAAATTCAGTATTTGCAGGTATTTGAATTATTTGAAATTTTGTATACCCTTTCATGTTTAGAAGGTGAAATCATGGTGAAAAAATTAAATTCCTACTTAGTACTTCAACTATATGCGGAGATATAAATGAAGTGGTGATAATATGTGCCCGGCGATAATATGTACCCGACCAGTATGCTTTGTTACAAACTTTAAAATATAAAATCAATGCGCCGTCAAATTATTTTCTTATTAGTAAGTAAAATACATTGTATTGAGAATTAAAACAAATGTGAACACAGAACTGAGAAGAAAAAGGTCGAGGGTAATCCGAATGTGGGTGGGGCATACTGGCGCTAAATTTGCGAGCAGGAGCCTGAGGAGGTGATTTTCAATTTGTGTACGGAGAATGAGACGATATAAAAGAGAAGAAACAAACGGGGACATCCCCCAAAAAGTCCTCAAACCCACCATTTCTATGTACATGAATCTGTACAGTTTCAACAGAGTTCATGTGTAATTCAATGTAGATGGCGCTACCGAAATGAATTTATGCAGCGCTGACTACTCTGACATTATAAACAAGGCTCTCTGTTTGCTTCAAATTGTTTATAAAAAGTTAAAATTCATCATGAAAACGTTTTAGCAGATATTTACAACTGGTATTTACATTGTGAAAACGTTGTAAATGTGAACTTCCACAGAGTTCACATGTACTTGAGTGTAGATGGCGCTACCGAATTGAATTTATGCAACACTGACTTCTCTAATTATAAATAAGGCCCTTTTCTCTTCAAATTGTTTATAAAAAATTAAGAATCATCGTGAAAACATTTTTGAAATAAAAATCATTCAGTAATTTTTAATCAAATTCCTATTAACACATTGCTCACAATGGTCATAATGTCCATGAAGTAACAAACATACAAACTACTATGACATATTTAAACAAATAAAAAGTGGTACATATTACAACGTTTCACAAGTAAAATTATCTATAGTGATGGTATTTTTCTAATGATTCAAAAAATGGCTATAGCACTTCATTGGTTTACATCTATATCCCTGTTTAGTTATGTTATGTTATGTTTAATAATCAAATTGTATATTTTGGTCCTTTGAAATGGCATCTAAACTCCTTCCGGGTTGAATCCCTATGAGGATTTATTGACACGGCCTATATCCTTGAGTGTAGGAATAAAGGAAATAATCAATTCATAAGAAAGGAAGGGATTATGTTTTTCACAATATATGCAAAATACCGATATAACAAATTAAATAAAAACGTTGTTTCACAATATACGTAAAACAAAACATAGAGCAGACCTTGCAATAAAAATATGAACCCCTAAAACATCTCTTTGTCCACAATATTGAGAGATTTTTTATGTTTAACATTAGCTTGCTCTAGCCAGCAGACCCCTTATCCTTTTGATATCCATTTATATCTGTTTGTTACTTGTGTTTCTGACTTTTGCTTTTTTTTTCATGTCATCTTAGTGAGGAGGTTCTTCGGGACCGCTGAGTACCGGATAAGTGAGAGGGCTGTGCACACGTAATCCGGATAACCACTCTGTTACTAACGTGAGAGATGGCTGTCCTAGGTCGGCACCGGTTGTTCCGCATTGGCCTTGCTGGTTTATATATTATTACTAGAAAGAAACTATCTCCGACATAACTATTATTCAAATGATTATTGCAAATATGTTTTAAAATATGAGACGTAGAACAAAGGGAAAAAAAGTGGTCGTTTTACATTACTATCAATATCCTTTGTGCTCTCTCTACCCAGGGTTCCGTGCGCAGCTGCTTCTTCACGTTAAGAAGCGATAATCCTCGAAAGAGAATGATCCTTTTTGATGGGAAAAACAAGAAAGGAGGGGATTTCCAACAACACTCGGTTGCAGCACCAACAGCAAAGCCCCAAACATCCACTGCGAAAACACAAAGAACAGAAAACACAAAGCAGACACGCACAGAATGAGACGGAAATGGTACAATGAACGCCAAATACCGGTAACAAATCTAGAAACATCAAACATAAATAACTACACATTAAGCAACGAGACCAAATGGGCAATCGGTGCCGACTTAGGACGACCATCTGCCACGTCAGTAGCCGACAGATGGTATGATTATCCTGGATTACGTGCGCACAACCCTCCCATTTTTCCGATTACCCAGAGGTCTCGAAGAACGTACAATTGTGGTGTTAAACATCCTCCTCACTGTTAAATGACCACACACAAACAAGACCACAAAACGCAGGGGCCCAAGCAACACAGATGAATATGTAAATGGATATAAAAAGAGGGCTTACGTAATACAGTCCCAGCTCTGCCGACTGTATCGATCTCATGTATGTTATCACCCGAGGAGTCCGACTGACATTCAGAGAGGACAGGTGGAGGGGGCCATGTCTTCTCTAAAGTGGTATGGACAGGGCCCGTCATGGAGTCCCGTCATCACAGTCAGTCAGAGTGCTTGTCTTAAGAATGCGCTGGTACTAGACTGTAGATTGGTCAAGTACCAAGCCCAGTGTCCGTCTAGTGGCATTAGAATCATATCCACGGTATAAAAGGCGTTTGATGATTCTGACACAATTTCGATGATTATTCTGTTTACCTTTGATCCTTCTAATTTTGTTAATTAAGTCACCATAAAATGCAGGTTGTGAAATATCCAAAGTAATATACTCTTTTTCTTGTATTGGTCCGAATTTCAAAAGAAGTTGACAATAATTTTTGTAAAATTTCCAGTAAGTCTTTACTAGTTTGTGAAAGCGAAAACCTTGACCTAAAAGTTTCTTTGTAAATCGTTTGAAAATCCAAAACATCAGTACATGCTCTAGCATACCAGATGAGCGGTGAAATGTAGATAATGTATGACGATAATCTAGGAATATCACCGTCAAGCCAGGGAAAATTTATATTGTTGAAATCAAAATAATCTGTTTTGTCACACACACTTGTATGAATCTCTCCATTAACATTTTTTATATTTAATTCCAAAAACAGTGTTTCTGTGTTTGTAACGTTTGCCTTGTTTAGTGTCAATTCTTGTTGATAAATAACATTTATTACCCATAGGGATCCCTACAATCTGCTTGTAGAGATTCTCACCAAATCTTACTTAAATGCTGTCCAAGAGGAAGGACAAGGCAATACACAGGTCACTACATGTCTATGATTTGTATGAGTTGTATTCTGTAGCGGAAAAGAAACCCTTTGTTTCACAAATCACGTAAAGACAAGCCGACAACAATACATATTCCCAAGTTTCAATACTAGTAGATATATCTACACCATATACATTACAAAAGGAAATCAGTGACGACTTAAAGCCATTGTCACAACCCGCCGTGCGTGCTTTTAGGACGTGCGTGTTTGTTGAGGCTACGTGCGCTGCGTTTTTAGAAGACGCAAGGAAGGAAATGGCAAGAGTACGGAAGGAGTGTGTCAACGCACGTCGCACGCATGGTTACATTGGTGGTTACATGCATCATATGTAGCGCAAAAAAGTAAGTGCGTTGCACGTACTTACGACTTGCATGCAACTTGTTTACAACGTACTTTCTCCGTACGTCTTCTGCGTGTTCCAAAATTCGCAAGGAGGCCGTACGAGACACGTACTGACAACGCACAGACACCGTATGGATACTCTAGGTTTGCCTACGTTTTTGCACGTAGACAGCACGTTGGGACAGACACTGGTACAAAACTGTAAATATGTCCAGTACCATGACCAGTGTTCTTTTGATGACGTTTGGATCATATCCCCGGTAAAGCAGGCGACCGACAATTTTCTTACATTTGTGGTTGAAGTTCGATCTGCCTTTGATCCTTCTGATTTTGTTTACTAAGTCACCGTAAAATGAAGGTTATGAAATTCCCAATGATACATACTACTTATCTGATGCTGGAGTTGTCCAAAATTATGAAAGAAGTTCAGAGTAGTTATTGTAAAATTTCCAAAAAGATTTTACAAGTTTATGGTATCTAAATCCTTGATTGATTCTTTGTAATTTGTCTTTTTTTGTCTTTGAAGTCCGAAACATGGGAGCAAGCTCTAGCGTATCTGATGAGCTGAGAGATGTAAATGCCGTAGGATGGCAACATTGGAACATCGCCATCAAGCCAAGGAAAATTAATTATGTTGAAGCCAGTCTTTTCTTTTGTCGTATATCTTTGTCTGAATTTCTTCGTTATTGATTTTGATATCAAGATCCAAAAATGGTGTTACTTTATCATCTGTATATGCTTTATTCAATGTTAACTCTGGTGGATAAATGTTATTTTTGTAATTGATCAAAATGTGGGTTATCAATATTCAAAATATCACCAAGATACCTAGACGTGCCGTTGATACATTTCAAGTGCTTAAATTCCTTGAGTTTTTGCAAATTTTGCATAAATTCCTTTTCGTGTGTGTATAAAAAACAAATCTGCAATTAAAATAATGTTTTTCAGAAAAAAAAACCAGATCCCCCCCCCCTCTAAGTTACTTTGACCTTACGCCAAATGATGTGAAACCTTTGAGTCATGGGCAACATCATACTTAAACATGAAAGTGATTCATTATATGGTTTGAGGTAAAGCCCAAACATGATTAGCATGTACAATTTCATTGTAAGCATATTTAGTGAAATTGACTTTGGTCACATGACCTTGGATATAGGTGATCTGAAACCTACATTGTATGGATCATGAGCAACAAAAAACTGAATTAGTGATTGGATACACGGTTCAAAATATAAAGCCTAAACCTGATAAGCATAGACAATTATAGCCTGGACATGATTAGCATATACAATTTCATTACCAAAGTAAGGAATGACCCTGGGACAATGTGATAAGGAACATTAAGTCCTGAGAAACAACATACTAAAATATGAAAACAATTCTAAGAAGGGTTTAGGAGATATAGCCCAGACAAGATTAGTACGTACAATTTCATTTAAAAGAACTAAATGATCTTGACGTTGGGCACATGACCTTGGGTCAAGAAAATAAGAAACCCTCCAATCCTGAGCAACAGCATACTAAAAGTATCAGAGTGATCCAGTATACAATTCCACAGATATAGCCCAGACTCAATAGCATTTACAATTTCATTAAAAAATGTAATACTAGACCTTGACCTTAGTTATATGACCTTGGATCAATGTGGTGTGAAACCTTTGGGTCATCAGCACCGTCATACTAAAATATGAAGTGATCCGATCACGGTTCAAAAGATTAAGCTAGGACATAATACACGTAACAAATACAATTTCATTTAAAAAATACTAATTGACCTTGACCTTTGTCACACGACCTTGGGTCAATGTGATGTGAAATTTAGGTGATAAGCAACAATATACTAAAATATGACAGTGTTCTGATAAATAGTTCAAAGAGATACATCCCCAACTAGATAGCATGTACAATTTCCTTAAAATGTACTTAGTAACTTTGACCTTGATTAAATGACCATGGGTCAAGGTGAAATCTTTTGGTCATGAGCAAATACATACTAAAACGTGAAAGCAATCCAGTAAGCGGTCCACGGGATAAAGCCTAGACAGGAATGTATGTACAATTTCATTAAAAATGTACTAAGTGACCTTGGCCTTTGTCACATGACCTTGGGTCAAAGGTGACGTGAAGCCTCCTGGTCATATGGAACAACATACTAAAACATGAAAGTGATCAGGTTAACGGTTCAAGAGTCATAGCCCAGACAGGAATGCATGTACAATTTCATTAAAAATGTACTAAGTGACCTTGACCTTGGTCACGTGACCTTGGGTCAAGGTGATGTGAAACCTTCGGGTCTTAAGGAACAACATACTAAAATATGAAAGTGATCGGACAAACGGTTCAAGAGATATAGCCCGGACAGGAATGTATGCATAATTTCATTAATCAAAGGACTGAAGGTCCCGAGAGATACTTCTTTTCAAAATTTATAGTCAGCAGATGAATGTTGAATCATTTTATTGTTTAGGTATTTAAATAATGATGGTTTTTTTCATAGGATTTGAAGCTTAATAATAAAAATAAATTATTCATTTCTATGTTCTCAATGTGTTCTATAAACAACACAAACTGTTTATATTTACTAGAAGTGGTATACTTTCGATTAAATTTTTTTTTTCTCATGACTGAAACCTGGAGCAGTGTCTTTAATTAATTAACCCATTTGGTTCTATAGAAACTAAATTACTGACCGTCTACCGTATATTTGATACCGGTAAAAGAGCGGTTGCACGTACGTAGTTCCAGCGTGACTTTAAGTTTATTATTGCGGTTTATTTCCAAAAATTCTCATTTCAATAACCAAAATTTCCTATTTCTTTCAACAAGATCGTGCTTTGTTTCTACTTTCGTTTCTTAATATTACGAGGAAGACAACTCTTATCAGAAGTCATATACATGTATTATTACTCCACCAACGTGCAGTGAAAGCAAGAAATGTATCGCTGATTTTTTTGTTATGCATTTACATTATATGAAATTGAACTTTTTTTCAAGAAGGACAATATTCTTGTTCTTGCATTTTGCATGTGTCAGACAGCAAATTCTAAAATTAGAAAAAGCACTATTTATTGAGGTAGGTTGCAAAGCGGCGATATCTCAATTGAAGCAGTTACCGTAACAGTAAGAGATTTCCTGAAAGGAAGTATCTTGAAAATGCACTAAGTGACCTTGACCTTGGTCACATGACCTTGGGTTAAGGTGATGTGAAACCTTCGGGTCATAAGCAACAACATACTAAAATGTGAAAGTGATTCGGCAAACGGTTCAAGAGATATAGCCCGGACAGGAATGTACTCATAATTTCATTAAAAATGCACTAAGTGACCTTGACCTTGGTCACATGACTTTAGGTCAAGGTGATGTGAAACCTTCCGGTCATAAGTAACAACATACTAAAATATGAAAGTGATCGGGCAAACGGTTTAGGAGTTATAGCCCGGACACGATGTGTGGCAGACGGACGACAAAGGCAAAACCAATATGTCTCCTCCCCGTTGGGGGGGGATAACAAGAGGCGCACAATTAGTACTCATAGGAATTCCAATAACTTGCCTGCATAGAGTGTCACCAAATCTTACAAAGATGGTGTCTAAAAGAATGGACAAGGCTTTAGAATACTACATTTTGGTACCATGACTTTTGACCCTGTGACCTTGACCTTTACCCTATACAACATTTTAGATTAAGAAATTTTGAAAGCAGATTTCTTTTATACTATTAATGTTAAGCCTTTCATATTTCATACACACATTCACCATAAAGAGAACTACATTTTGGTACCATGACTTTTGACCCTGTGACCTTGACCTTCACCCTATACAACATTTTAGGTTAAGAAATTTTAAAGCAGATTTCTTTTATACTTTTAATGTTATGCCTTTCATATTTCATACACACATTCACCATAAAGAGAACTACATTTTGGTACCATGATTTTTGACCCTGTGACCTTCTGACCTTGACCTTCACCCTTTGTAACATATTAGGTCAAGAAGTTTTGAAAGGAGATTTCTTTCAAACTATATATGGTAGGCCTTTCATATTTCATACAAATATTCGCAACAAAGAGTACTACAGTTTGGTATTATGACTTTTGACCTTGACTTTGTGCTTATGTTGCAATTTGCAATGATTTAGGTTAAAAAGATTTGAAAGCAGATTTCTTGCATATTATAAATGGTAGGCTTTTCATATTTCATACACATATTCACCATAAAGAGCACTACAATTTTGTATCATGACTTCTGACCTTGTGATCTTGACCTCAACTTTGGGCCTATGTAAGAAGTAATGAACCTCTTAACCAGAATAATAGTATTTTGGTTATGAAGTTCTGGAAGCAGCATACTCAGTACTAAATTGTCATACCACAGCATTTAATCCTGAATGAGAGTTTCAATTTGAACAATTGAACGTTGCGTCATAAATGGTCTTGTTTATAAATCAATTGGATAGAAACTCTCGAATTTTCAATAGATGTGTTCATCAAAAAGACTGTTTTGAACATGCATTTAGAACTACTTTATTTGCATACGCTTAGATAGGTTCTTTTCGAGCAAAGATCTACTCACTAGTAAAGTATCCTCCGTGCTGACGTTGACCATTCAGAATATCGTCTTGGAGCAGCTTTCTATGAAGAATGATGTACTCAGTGATATATTGTGCTAGCTCACAAAGATTATTTGTTAGATTATTTTCTAGAAGTGTTATGAGTATACCAGAGAAGAGGTACCAATTGTATTTCAGGAGTCGTAGGTCAAGGAGAATATGGCATGATTGTGGAAGTCTCCATTAACAAGGCAATCGCGAACCCCCGAACGGAGACAGGACTAGGTGCCCGGGGGCGGGGGGGGGGGGGGGTGACCGTCATCTGAGTGCGAAATATACACATGTCAAATCCGGTTTTGTCAAAATACATGGGTAAAAGACGGTCAGTTTGAAAGGTCATACTCAAGAATGTCGTTAATCATCTTTGATAGGCAAATGTCGAAATGTGCAATAAGTTCTTTGTATAGTGACCATCGATTTCTGAGTGACATCTTTATGGCCTCTTTATCCTCAACATGTATAGTTTTCGTGCTTAGAACATGTTCTTGCATAGCATAAAGTTTTGAAATGAATACGCCATAGGCAGGCGAAGAGGGATTGCTAATACACATGAAGGGGAAGTTTGTGATGACGAAATTAAATTCGCCACGTTTGTTATAAAGATAGGTGTTCAAATATGTCTAGGTACGGGACTGAAGTGCTGCTCTCAGTTGTTTCTTCGATTATCGGTTCAACGGGATTGATGGCGCCAAGGTAGTCCTGAATGGTTGGACTATTGATTGAGAGTACGTCATCAATGTATCTGTAACTAGTTGATTTACGCTGCTAACTTCTTTTTGCTGTTTTGAAGCAGAGACATTATGAATACTGCCTCGTATGAATAAAAGAATATGTAAGCTAGGACAGGGACAGAGTTGGTGCCCATTGGAATTCCAACAGTTTGTTGTAATATTTGAGCTATAACAACAACGAAAATATTGTCGATAAAAAATTCCAGCATCTTGTGGAAGAAAGAGTTTTGTTTGTTTTTTATTTTTTGTTTGTTTGTTTGTGGGTTTTTGTTTTTTTATTTTTTTTTGGAAGCCAACCTAGTTTTTAAGTTTCTGATGAGGTATGGTGGTGTACAGAGAGGAAAAATCGAAAGATTTAATGCATTTAATGTGGCTGACAGTCGGAGATTTGAGATGGTCTACATGTAACGGTTCTTTTGAGGTTTTGAGGATCCACATCTGATTGACTCCACTTCTAGAGTATGCCGTAGCACAATACTTCTGAAGACCGTCTTTGATGTAAGCGAGATTTCCGTAAGCAAAATAGAGAGAGGCTTTGTGGAATACCCGGATGAACCAGCTATGAATCGCTTTTTGAATGAGTTCTTGTGCATCTCAGGAATCCAGTATAAGTATGGTAATTCAAAGTCGGATTCATTTGTAGGGATGCCAAATGAATGAAGCAAATATTTGTGTTTGTCTAAAACTTTTGCGAGTACTGCTTTGAGTTGTATGTTTGATTTCCATGTGACGATTTGAGTCCTATATCCTCCTTGAGACAGTTCACATGGTATGGTTTGCACACGAAAACCCAGTGTTAGATGCTTAAGCTTTCTGCTGGAAGACTGACATAGTTTTCATAGAGGTAAGAGAGTTCCACGGCAAAATATGGACTCTAATCTAGTTTAAACAGATGATTTAAGCCGATGAACTCTGCATCTAAGTAACCTTCCAATACATTTTATCCACTCCGAGGGAGTGTCAAGCTCGACTTTATTTCTTTTTGCCCATCTTCTGGCGTACTCTTCACATAACTTCAATATGATATCCAAAGTCTTACGCCGTTGTTCAATGTTATGAAATACAACGAATACAAAGCAAGGACACATTTTGGTCCTTGTAAATTTTCCATGGTTTGATGGCGATGTCCCAAGATTGCAAAGTTTACACATTACATTTATATTTCTTAACTCCCCAGACACTATAGAGCATTCTCTTATTTTTTCATGGCATGGGTGCCATTGTCCCCGTTGCCTGTGGAAGGTATTTTGTGTGATATCCATTGTTGTGTAAGCATGTAGGTGTGTTCCGCCGTGGTCAGTGCAGTCTGGTCTAACTGGACATCTCTTCGGTATCCTTCAAGGCACCTCTCTCTTTATGATATTTGAAATATTTGTCAAATTTGACTATTGCAAACATCTAACTTACCGACAGGAAATAGCCTTAGATTAAAAAATATAGTCGTAAAAGTAAGGATCTCTCTCTCTCTCTCTCTCTCTCTCTCTCTCTCTCTTGATCTCTCTCTCTCTCTCTCTCTCTCTCTCTCTCTCTCATTGTAAATACCCTACCTTTAGAAATTACTTAAAACATGAAGTAACTGAAATGAATATAAATACATCTTCATCTAACTTTATCATAATTAACAGTCGCATCAATTTTAAGCATGCATGGGGTTAAATTCCCCAGGTTGAATCTTGTCTATTTCAGATACAAGTTGAATTTTTAAATTCCACACATTCGCACCCGATATCTTTACTTTGTATGACGTCATTTGAAGTTAAAATGACTGCTTGTAAAAGGTCAATCGGCTACTTCCAAGTTCATTCAGAGGACGCAGCACGCATCAGAATTCATGCACTCGGAGACCATTCATTCTGCAGACTTCTCGAGGGACCCATGTTGTTTATAACGTGCTACAACGATTACAAAATATTGTTGATATAGGATTGATAAAGAGTTATGACTTACATGAATTAAGCATGAAAGTGTAGGTGGACGAGCCGTCAATGGTTGTCAGATATGGGATAGACTGTGATGCATCAAAACCCCGCCGGAATCGATAAACCAGATCCCATTCCCTATTTTATTATGAACAAGCAGTTATCATCAAGAAAAGTACGCCTTTGAAAGCCCCCTTTTGGATGTTAAGCAATAAGGTCAAGAACAGTATACGACAAAAGAATTTTCCAGAAAATTATGAAAACTGTAATTTCTTGTTACACCTCAAAGTTCGAAATGATCTCGATAAAAAGCTTTTGATTTGAACAATAAACACGATCCTTTATAGACTACATGTATGTAGTATTGTTGCTTATAGCCGTTTTCTTCTCCTTTAACGGATACTTAAAAGAATGATTGGGTTGTATCCTTTCGATCAGCTTGGTGCTAAGATATTTGCAATAGAATATTGTTTCGTGCAATATGTATATTGTCATAAGAAATTTGCATGAAATATGAGACAATATTTAAGAGGATAATCCAATGATTATATTCTTACTAGTCGTGCTAATATGAAATTTGGGATACCCCAGGTGATGATATATATGTCTGATCCTGTCAGAGTAACGTCCCTTTGTGGGTTTTGTTGACGTCCTTTACTCTTTGACCTCTACAACAGATTAAATGCACCACGCCCCGCCGGAGTTGGCTTACTTTTTGAATTCTATATGTCTTGTCATCAATAAGACTAAACTAGGACGTCAGAATTTGATGCTCGCAAGAAATTAGACCCTAAAAAGCTTCATATACCAACGCTAAAATACAGATCATATTTGCACCTTCATTAAATCTTAATAGTTTTCTTTCTATGTTCATACTAGTATCATAATGACACGGTGTCCTCAGAACGCCATTACAAAATTACACGTCACAAATACAATGGGTAATCTGTGAAGCGTGGTAAATAAGGAAAATAAAGCAAGACAGAAAGATAGATATATTTTGATCTGTTTGGACCTATATATTATATCTGTGATATGTAACAGATTCTTTGATGAAAAGATACATTTCAAAGCTCGTGAAATTCACAGTCTGACTGATATTATGACATAATTAAATTTTATCTTTTTTAAGATGTCGGTCGAAATGTTATCTTCCAAATGATTTCTTTAATAACGACGCTGTTTTCAGTATCAACAAGTGACTTCAGACCTCACCTCAATCAATCCAGGTGTACGTTCAGTTTGTAAAATGAAAGCGAGAACATGATTATTTACTCACTTTCATTTTACAAACTGAAAGTTAGAAAAAAAAACATATAAAACAATCTTTTAGTTTAATTTTCATTTTTATGACGAATCTGATTAATATGCGCAATGATACCCTTTTCCACATTTTTTCCGTACATGTACATGTAGTATACATAGTACATCTAAGAACGAAAAGAAAATGACACAGCATTAATCTATCATGAATGATTTGTCATCATTCGTCGGACTGAAGAGGTCTATAGGAACAGAGATATACAGTTTCCTGTCGAATCACGAATGCGGCAAATCTAAAAATTTTGAAAAGTGATTTTGAAAATAACTCGGCTTCAGTTACAAAGAATGTATGTGTGCTCCGTATTTTACAACAGAAAATAACTGCTCTCTCTTTCTCTTTATTCTATTTTATAGGTACCATATATGCTCAATCTCGGGAAAACGTATTGTTGGGTTCCGTTATCAATGCGCGCATGTCTTCCTTTTGGCAATGTTTAGTTTGAGATAAAAAGGCAATCTCACCCCTTTCTGTTGCTCACTCGGAAAACTAACCTCGGGTGTATTCAGATGCTGATACGATATGTGGGAGTAATTAACAGTGGTACTTCAAGAAAAGTAATTATGTCACATACGTAGCACTCAATCAATTAAATTTGAAAAAAAATTGTCTCATGGCGGAGAAATTATTATAGAAAACCTACCTGACCAAAATATTGGTTTTTGATTAATTTGCTTTTCAGATTAATTTCATGCACCTTCTTGTATTTTTAGATTAATCTCATTTTACGTAAATAAAGCTACTTTCTACTTTAAAATTAAATAAGGTGAATGCAATAACTATACATGGTCTTTTTTCTCGAAGTTTTCACTTCCTACTGGATTTTCCGAGCACGCGAGTGATTCGCCAAAGAATATGCAATTGACTGACGAGAATTAATGATCAAACACATCTTAGAGTGCTTATTTTGGTAGTGGATGTACATCTGTGGTAACAGGATTGGATCTTTACCTCCATTTTATCATTCAAGAATAATTTGTTCTGCTATTCTTGGCCGTGCTTGTCTAATTATGAGATACGAGAATAGCCCAAGAGGACCCGTTACGATAATGTGTGAAATCTGCCCGGAAATAATGAAATTTCAAAGCATTCCAAAAAAAAGTTGAAGTAGATTTTGGATGATGAAACCTCTTCAAAATCTGAAGAAAAAAAAAAATAAGTAAAGATGTTTTTATAGAGAGTTATTCTCATATTTGGGGCAGGTCCAGGATGGTCTTGCAGGAGATTTCTTCCATAATTTCACTTTTATATCATTAAAAGAATTCCATCTTCACTTTTACCTACGAAAAGTTACCGGTATTCTTATCATTATAAGAACAACTATATATTTATTAAGGACACAATTTAAATAAACATTTTCATGCACAGGAAACATTTTTATTCGTACTGTTTGGACTCTTTTTGCCAGTAAAATTGGACAGACGTTTTAAAACCCTTATAAACCTGAAGTTTGCAGAATAGCAAAAACATCGCCAAAGCATCGCTATGCAAGTGCAAACATCAACAGGAAAACTGACTCTGTATCTGGACTACTGTATTTTGGTTTGCATATGATCACATCGGTGTACAGCGAAGTAAGATTGCCATAGTAGTACAGAGAGGTTGCTGCAGCAGCACAGTGAAATCCCTTGCAAAGTCGTATCTATCTAAGAATACGTCAAGAGATTGTGTATCAGATTATGTTAGTCTTCCATCCATAGAAAAAAAAATTTCTCAATACAGAAATGAAAGTTTTATGTAATCATAGAAAATATCTTACATCATTTATTCTGCTGTTCCAAATTCAATTATATTTGACGAGAATAACTGAGTGAAAATTAGTCTGTACTCTGTGTAATAACCGTAACTTTCTTTAACAAAAATCATCATCTGTTTTATCCTGCTCATTACCCATATTATTTACGAAAAATTTGTAATATTTCATATTTTATTAATCATTTGTTGAATAAAAACGTTACACACCTTGATAAAGCTGGGTGGAATTGTAGCAAAACCATCTGTTTTTGTTCAAACCGCAGAAGAAAACATTTCTATTGGTTGGAATTAGAGTACCTGTTTACCTCCAAGTTTGGAGTAGTTTCATTTGAAGTGGAAAAGTCAAATTTTCATTGACCATTAAACATTGAGAGATATCTTTGTTTTACAAAAAGAGGCTGATATGACGTCTTATAAGTTGGTAATGATACATGTGCTTGAATCAGGACAAGCACTTCAGCTTTGAGCTCAAATAAACCTGAGTATTTCGCAGGATCAAGTGGACTTTGAAAAAAGGAAATTTAAACATGCTAAACATGAAAATATGAAGTCATAGTATATCACTTTTCATTATGTATAAGTAAATAATTATATCCATGCATGTGGTCAGTGCAGGGATCTGTTATTAAACACACTACATATAATACATGTACATGGATGAAAAGAACATCTGTTATAAATAGAAATATATATTTTCTACGATCAGCTTTCTCAAGAATGTAGTGTTCTTTTTTCTCAGATATATGAAACACTAAGTGTGCTTGAAAATTAGGAAGATAAAACGGGACAGTCTTTTATTATGAAATTTTATATGAATGAAACAAATGGGAATCGCATGATCAACTGCTCTCGTTTATTTTTTTTCCTTCTGTATGGAAGATCATTGAGCATCCAATGCCAGCTTCCGACGATTTTTGGTTTTTTATGCTGTTGAGTTGGGCATCTCCCTATCTCTGTGTTGTTTCTTATGCTGTCGAGTTGGGCATCTCCTTATCCCTGTATTGTTTTTATGCTGTTGGGGATCTTCTCCCTATCTCTGTGTTGTTTTTTATGCTTTTGGGAATCTTCTCCCTATCTATATGTTGTTTTTATGCTGTTGGGGATCTTCTCCCAATCCCTGTATTGTTTTTATGCTGTTGGGGATCTTCTCCCTATCTCTGTGTTGTTTTTTATGCTGTTGGGGATCTTCTCCCTATCTCCGTGTTGTTTTTTATGCTTTTGGGGATCTTCTCCCTATCTCTGTGTTGTTTTTATGCTTTGGGGGATCTTCTCCCTATCTCTGTGTTGTTTTTATGCTGTTGGGAATCTTCTCCCTAAATCAACAATGTTTTTATGCTGTTGGGGATCTTCTCCCTATCTCTGTGGTGTTTTTTATGCTGTTGGGGATCTTCTCCCTATCTCTGTGGTGTTTTTATGCTGTTGGGGATCTTCTCCCTATCTCTGTGTTGTTTTTTATGCTGTTGGGAATCTTCTCCCTATCTCTGTGTTGTATTTATATTGTTGGGGATCTTCTCCCTATCTCTTTGTTGTTTTTTATACTGTTGGGGATCTTCTCCATATCTCAGTGTTGTTTTTATGCTGTTGGGGATCTTCTCCATATCTCTGTGTATTTTTTATGCTGTTGGGGATCTTTTCCTATCTCTGTGGTGTTTTTTATGCTGTTTTAGATCTTCCCCCTATCCCTGTGTTGTTTTAATGCTGTTGGGGATCTTCTTCCTATCTCTGTGGGGTTTTTTTTTGCTGTTATAGATCTTCTCCCTATCCCTGTGTTGTTTTTATGCTGTTTGGGATCTTCTCCCTATCTCTGTGTTGTTTTTTATACTGTTGGGGATCTTCTCCCTATCTCTGTGTTGTTTTTATACTGTTTGGGATATTTTCCCTATCTTTGTGTTGTTGTTTATGCTGTTGGGGATCTTCTCTCTATCTCTAGGTATTTTTTATACTGTTTGGGGATCTTTTCCTATCTCTGTGTTGTTGTTTTTTTTTTACTGTTGGGGAGGCCATAACCTTCCCAGCTGAAGGAAAAGTCTTTGCTCTCTTTGGCCGGAGTGAGCCTTTGTGTTTCCACTAAAATGATGGACCCATGTTAATCCATAGTGACAAATCTTTGAAGAAAATCGACAGGATCTTCCTCAAAAAGGTTAAGAAAAGTACGCGATAAAGTGCGCCTGGTGTGCTTCTGATCAACTGTCAGAAGTCTTGGTACCCAACAGACCGAAAGCTTTATAACTTCAAGATCTTTGGTCAAAATGGAATGTACTCGCCAAATGTATCTTTCTGTGACTCGTTTGTCAGTCATAACAATGGAGTTGCAACAGTGACAGACTTTCAGGACGGGTGTCATCCTCAAGGTTCTGTCTGCCGCGCTTAAATACCGCCATCCACCTTTTCACTGTATCATATGAAGGGGCATCTTTCCCTAATGTTGTAACCATATCATTATGGATATCCTTAGGCGTGAAACCTTTTTATCATCAATGCTCTTTCACCCATTTTGCAAAAGCAATTTGTCTTGTTTACTTTAGAGTGTTACCTCGTCGATTTAAATTGACGAAATGCGGCCAGTCCTTGCGTAATGGCCTTATATAGTCAGAGAATAGCAGGACTTAAAAAGAACATTCCTGTATATTTCCATTGCATAAGAATCCCCATGTTAAGCGCCCGTTAGGCAAAGGGATTTATAAACCATAATTCTGGTTGCCTATTGTGACGTCATGCTTTAGTTTTGAAAGTACGGAGAATTTACCAACGTTCGTATACTTTTGACGTTATAAGATTCAACTCGCTCATTATAAATGTTAAATGGGTTGACTGATATTTAGTAAAAATGGAAATATAAGTAATGAAGCGATTCTCGGAAAATTTGCACGTGTCCAACCAGAATTATACTACCATGAACACCCAAAGTAAGACAGTCATTTCTTAAGTATCTATACGAGGTTCACAACATATCAATCCGCCCTCGTAGTAAACAATTTTGATGTGTATAATAAAGTCTTCTATAGGAGGCGTACATATCAAATGGTTTTATGACAAGTGTCATGAATATTGATCTACTTTTTGTAATGTGCGTAATAATTTTCATACAAATCCTAAAAGTGAGAATCGCACATTATTTTTGAGACATAGAAATATTTTTAATAGAATCAAGAGACGAGCAAAATTAAAATATAAACAAAATGAGGGTATACATTTGGCTTAATTTGCAGATACTTTTAATCATGATGATGAACAGGTAAAGGTAGATATTAATGATCAATATAATTTCTCGCGTTTGAAAAATGAATTAGAGAGAAAATATTTCCCTAATCAATTGTCAATTTAAGTGGTTCTCACCGAACACTTGCTTGTTCTATTCGAACACTTCTTTGATTCAATTTGAACACTCAATGATTCTATTAATTCACCACATGTTCTAATCGAACACTACCTCATTTAAATATCACGAGCTATGTAAATTAAGCTCGGTAATATATAACTACGTGGTGAGTAGTACATATCCGTTTAGGGCGACGCAGTACGACATGGACGAAGTTGGACAGTCTGCTCTTGATCAAATTTTACATAAAATCGCCGAACACAAAGAAGATGAAGACAGAATAGTGAACAGTCGTTTCCTTGAGTTACGTCAAGAATTTCAGAGTGCAAAGCTGAAACCTGACAATACAGTTATTTGGAAAAGTGAAGGTTACAAGCAACAGTTTGAACATAAGTTCCGACTGCATTTCGCAAGCTATCTGGACTCTTGAGAACTCTAAATTTGATTATTGGAAGGAACTTTTGTTAGAGGCAGTAGAAACTTGTAACCAGAGAGATGAGCTCGTCAAACTTACATATCAATCTTCCTGTGCTTGGTCGACCGTAAAGAATTATGTCACTAATCGACTGGCTAACGATTCAGACGATGAGAAGAGAATGTCAAAAGCTGAGAAAAAGTGCTGCGTCGTTGACAAACGGCAACTAGGTGTTGTTTTTCTTTGAATGATATTAGAAAGGAAGATGATTTGTGAAGCATTAATTAGATGGTAAAATCACAAGTGAGGAAGTAAAAAGGGCTATTAGTAAATTGAAACGTAATAAAAGCTCAGGATCTGATAGTCTGTGTGGGGAATTTTTTATTGATGTCAAGGATATATTTGCACCTATCTTGGTCGATATTTTTAACATATATATTCTAGTTCTTGGTTGAAAGGGGGCGATTGGTCCTGTGCCTAAGAAGGCTGTTCCAGAGAGTTAAAATGATTTCAGGAGAATTGCATTGGTTAGTGTATTTGCGAAGTTATTTTCACTTATTTTGAATGATAGGATGCTGTATTGGGCAGAGCAAGAAGAGAAAACTTGGCTTTCGTCCAGGTCTTTCAACCATTGGTTATGTCTTCTTACTTCATACTTTGATAGCGAAAACGCTAAAATCAGGAGACAAGTTATATACTGCCTTCATCGACTTTCAGAAAGCCTTCGACCAGGTGCCCAGTAACAAGCTATGGATGAAACAGATGCAGGCGGGTGTCTCTTCGAAGTTTGTTGGGATGATTAGGTCAATGTATGTAGGGATAAACGCTAAGGCCACCATATCTTTGTTTTCTGGAGTGAAACCCTTTTCTCCCACTTCAGACTGAAAACTCGTACATTTTTCTGGGATAAATCGATCTCACACTCTGATGTCATCGACTTCATCCTCTGACGCCATTGCTACCAAAGCGACGTTATGGAAGTAATCAAACAGGTGATTATGACATACACTATAAGTTGACTTGTTTTTCATAGTAGACGACGTGGAAGAAAAACAATTCTCAACCCTCATGTAAAAATTTTGCTTGTCCATGACTCGGCAAGCCTCGTCATGGACTTGCAAAATTTGTTCAATGTATATGTTATTTTCCGAACAGATTATTAAAATCCTCTTTAGTTAATATAATTTGTTTATTCAATGCTCCTTCTTTCTGTGTGTCATGTAAATTTGCTTCAATTTTAAGAAAAAATTGCTTATTCAAAATGTGCCGTTTTGGGCCAATTTAGGCCTGATTTTACTTGCTTTTGACATGAGTGATGATACAGTTGCACAAGATTAGAATTACAGTTGCTTTTTTCCTGAATAGTATTATCCTATGACTTCATGGGAATCGAAGGAAATTTATGAAGAAATAAGATTTTTCTGTTCATATGCTTTTGAAATATAGCAACATTTGGTACGAATGTGTAAATACCTGTCACATGTAAAAAAAGCTTTTTTCTAAAGATCTATGCCTGCTATCGTTATAAAACTTGGTATGTAGGTGTATTAAAGATAATTTGATGCGATCATGAGCTTGAGAAAATGTCGTGGTCATTTGCTCAATTTTCAAGGTCATTGCAAAATATTTGCTATTTTTAGGCCAAATTTTGTTATTTTTCAATAAAAGAAGACATGATTAACAGTAAATGGTATGAAACTTTGGTAAAACAATCAATTAGAGGTGAATGTTTAATGTCTTCAAATTCAATAGCATCATTTAAGAACAGAAAAAATTTTCAGCATGGACCAGACATGTACGTTTCGGGTATTTAACATTCGTCAGTGATCCTCAATCTAAACAATGTAATATGGCCAAAGAGTATGAAAGTTATTTTGTCCAAAAATGTACCGAAAGACGCAGCAGGATGGGTGGGATATGATACTGCAGGACCCATGTTTAGAAGTTACAAGAAATTTTCATAACAGAAATTTTCGAAAGAGTTGAAGAAACGATCAACCAAAGTTGATTGAACTTGGCTACATGTGCCCTCGGGGACTCCTGGTTCACCTGCAGTGACACTCATCAAGTGGTTCAAATGTGTAACGTCTTCAAAGGAGCTGTTAAGATAAGGCGTAAAATCAGCCCTGAAAAGTGGAATTTTGAAAATTGAAAGTTCAAGAACTTTTTAATGTAAAATGTATACCTATACTGCATACCATCAGAATATGAAGTAAATGTTTATCTGTTTTGCATACAATTTGCTAATTTCGGGGTCAAAACTTCTCTTTTTCTCATAGAAATCAATAGAAAACGGACAAGTTTTTTTAGGCGAGTTTCGCGTAGCGATCTCGGCTATAGTGATCGCAGGATTTTGACGTCACACCACTTCCGTGACATCCCCACACCCCAAAATGTATAAATGAGTAAAGATAAATATATATTCACAGTTTTTCTCAACTCCGATCGTGTGGCCCGATGATCCTGGACCTCATTATTCACCATATTTATTTAAGACAGCGTACATTGCATTCCGCGTTTTAACAGTTGTTTCATAATGTTTAAAAAAAGTTATAGATTATTTTAAAAAGGATACTTAGGATGCAGTAAACATCAACTGTCTCGTGTGCACGTGTGACGGTGTGTTGAGATTGCTTATAAGTTTTTCGGCTATACTGCGGTACTTGGAATTACCGAAAAGACAGCATTTACCGAAACGACAGTGATATTTACCGAATAGACGGATATATTCATTTTTTGTTTTGGTGATACATTTAATTGTATAAACACATTTCCAATCATAAAATGTGTTTAGTTTTGAAATTTAAGTGTCTTTTCGGTACAATTTGGGGTCTTTTCAGTAAATACCACTGTCTTTTCGGTAAATGCTGTCTTTTCGGTAATTCCTACTACCCGTATACTGTACCACGTGACACTATGTAAATAAAATGGAAGGCGCTGATATTCAAGTCGTAGCAGTTCGAGTGTTTAAGCGATTAACGAGGAGTTACGGTCATACATTACACTTCTAGGTATAGAAATCAATTTAGAATTCACAGACAATCAAGCATTCATAGCGCATTGGTCTGTCGCATCTCGCAAATAGAATGCACTGACTTGCTGAACACCGAGCCAGGACTGGAACGGACACGCTGAACAGCTAAATTCGAGTAAACAAAAACTAGGTCACTGAAGAAATGGTACCTACGATATCTCTGGAAGTACGGGGAATTTTTTAATGAAATTTGGTGACATAGTAGATAAAATATATAGGTACAATCGTAGAAAGTATGATCTTATTTGAACCTCTATAGCGAATTTTGCAATGGTTGAAGTTAGAAATTTGACATGACTGTGTATCTGCGAGATCGTATACATACCAGGCACTTTTACGGCCTGTGGAACAGATATGCAGATCTATACACCACAGGGGTGAGGTATCATCGCTTGGTCACAAACCCTTTCCTCAATACAAACCCTAATCTGTCTATATATATAAAACTTTTTTAATATAGACATATAGAAGAAAGGGTACGTATAGAGGAAAGGGTTTGTGACCAAGCGATAATACCTCACCCCTGTGCTATACATGAAGAAAAAATAAACGTCTGTAATATCAGTGCGGATCCACCTTATTATTTAGGGGGGGACGTAAATAATTGGCAAGGGGTCTGGGGACTTCCTAGATCCCCAGCGGGTTCCAGGGCAGAGCCCTGTTAGGGGGGTTGAAGCCTCCTGGAATCTCTTGAATTTCAGCCTTTTTGGGACCATTTTCGTGACTGTAATTAATTAAAGAATGGGATTTGATGCATTTAACAATTATATTTACTAAAAGGTAAGTAATATTCACTAATATTCACTCTTTCTTGATTTAAAATGATTGTTTTACCCATGATTGGAAAATTAAAGGGGGCCCTACGCCCCCCTTGAATCTGTCACTGACTAGCAGTCATGCCGACATAGGTTCACAGGGACAAACCTTTATCAAAATATCCTAGGAGCCAACTGGGCCCCTAAACTCTAAAATTTAGGAGCCCAGGCTAAAACTTGGGGGCCCAGAAAAAATACACATCTAATCTTAAACTTGTAAAGAAGATAAGTTTATTTCTTCCAGGTACAGATACTCTTGTACAATGTCGAGTTCTACACGTTTTAATAGCCTCTAATAGGACAATAAAAACCTCTGCTGTAGTTCTTTTGAAATCACTTTCACGATCGTTTTTTTTTTCTTTCTGCGGGGCATGACACCCCTTCCAAACGCTTGCCTATTGTTTTTGTTTTATTTTTTTTTGGGGGGGGGGTCTTTTTAATCCGATAGGTTTCTACTGAATAAAACGTCACTTTAGTATTGTACAGTCTCACGTTTCACGCTTATTGATGTACGTTATCAACGACAAAATGAGAGAGAGGGGGGGGGGGGGGGGGGGCTAGAACAATACACGGTTCGTATAGATATTTTTAAAACGTCAACAGAGAGAGAGATGTAAAAAGTGAGTTTCTGGTCGGCACATTCATTACATATATTCGGGCCGTTATACCGTCCCCTATGGCATGGATTGAATCAGTTGAAATGAGATTTTGGGCGTAAATTTGGCGAACGACTTTAAAAGATTTTCGATAAATGAATTAAGAAAATTAGTTTTGATTTCGGCCGTGCAAAGTACCACTACCTTTCAATGAATCGGTAAACGTGTACACGAATGCTTTCGAAAACATGTACATGCAGTAAGGCTGTGTCGTGCGAACAACATGCAGTAATCCAAATTCCAATTATCTTAATAGCAACTTTGAACGAGGGCTTCGCACAGTGACACGTGAGAAAACGTAAATTTCGCGTATGTAAACAGGTACATACATGTATTAATATAAGCCCCTGATTTTAAAAGAGCTTCATTGACGAAGTATGGGGCCTAACATAGAAGCGAAAGAAATTCCTTTTTATAATTAAATATGGACTATGTATTTTTATTTTCATTCGCCAAATGGGCGAGTAGGACATGATGTTTTGGGGGCCCAGCTAAAAATTTGCCAATTTCCATCCCTGACGGTTCATAAATGTTTTATTTCCGAACATTGGAAAATGGATTTGTCTATCTGCTAATACAATATTTAAAAATCCCATAAAATAGTTTGATATCATTCTAAAATGAATAAACGAAACTCGCCATCAGTTCCTTCAGAGCTTTGATTTAACATTGTTCCCCCGGATATACAGAAAGCCACTTTTACTTGAGATGTATATCAATGATGCATTTTTTTTTTTTTTTTTGGTAAAGTGGGGTTCTGTATCTCCGGGGGGGGACACAACCCCATAGACGAAATACCAAAAATGGAAAGGGGGTGCATTTTTTAAGAATCGACCTTTTCCACCATAAATTATAGCACATTTGACTATTTTTCTTCTTTAATCCATAATAGAATGTAACCTAAATATGACTGAATGAAATCTACAAGAATTAGGAATGAAATAAGCAAGAATGATGTTCGTTTTTCCGCCGATGTGTATTTCGCGCTAATAGCCTTACATTATAGCCATTGAATACGAAATGAGACCGTATTTAAGTTCCGGATTGCATTATTTACCGATAAAAGGAGATGGAACGTTCGAAATCTATTTCTTATACACAATGTAGACATATTTGATGTCTTTTAATTTATATTCATCCATTTTTGGTAAAATATTCTAGATATTTTTTACGTTTTTTATCGATATTATCGGTTTTTCTATCCGTGCACCCCTACCTCTTTCGACCTTAATTTTAGAATCTTACGGTTTCTTTAACGAAATGTAAAACGTGTAAAAGGCCTGCAAATACATTATATTTCAATAATGATTAATGTTTTTCTGTATACGATTCGCCATGAAGAAGAAATAAGTCACGAGATTTAGGGCTAAATAGGGCCCTTATCTTAACAGGTCTTTCAATAGCATCATGTAACAGTAAGCTTGACAGTAAGTGTTTCCCTGACATGGTCGCCATAGCACTTTCTATATAGACATAACCTCAGACAGTGCATGTATTTTATAATATTCTTTTCATTTTCGTGCATTAAAATCGTCGGTGGATGCGGCTAGCCAACAGGGGATGCTTACTCCTCCTGGGCGTTTCGTCTCACCTCTAGCTGGTTAGGGCTTCGTCGATGCTCAATTTTGTGCTCTATTGTGAGTGCTGTTGAGATTATCGTCAGGATCTTCTTTAACTCATTTGTGTCACACTTATGCCCTTTGTCGTGTGGAACTCGTAAAAAGGTTCCCCGCGAGAGGTTTGAGAGTAACTGTTTTGAATATCTTTCCCTGACATGGTCGCCATAGCACTTTATATATTCTTTTCATTTTCGTGCATGAACATCGACGGCGGGTGCGGCTAGCCAACAGAGGGTGCTTACTCCTCCCGAGCACCTCGTCCCACCTCTTGCTTGCTGGGGGTCCGTCGATGCTCAATTCTGTGCTCTATTGTGAGTGCTGTTGAGATTATCGTCAGGATCTTCTTTAACTCATTAAGAACAGAAGAATTTTCAGCATTGACCAGACATGCAAGTTTTGGGTACTGAACTCTCGTCAGTGATCCTCAATCTAAACAATGTAATATGACCAAAGAGTATGAAAGTTATTTTGTCCAAAAATGTACCGAACGACGTAGCGGGTGGGTGGGATATGATGCTACAGGACCCACGTTTCAAGAAATTTTCAGAACAGAAATTTTCGAATGCGTTGAAGAAACGATCAACCGAAGTTGATAAATAGTTGATAAAGTACATGTATGGTAAATACATTATTTGAGGTAAAAGTATGATGAATGCATTATTTGTTGGGATGAGTATCAAAATTATTTAAGTCCATTGAATACCCAATTAAACGTTACATACTTTACGAGAAAAATCTAGAAGATTTTAGGCTCTTATTGAAAGTATCTCATACACAGAAGTGAAATACGATTTAACAAGACTGTGATGAATTATACTTCTTTTGATAGCTTGTTCAACTTGAAATATTTCAAATCAAAATATCGAATGAAAAAATTAGAGAAAGCAATTCAAAATAATTGGAAATCCTGATTTTTGTGTCGCCTGCGAAGCATAGCGACACTTAGGGATCACTTTGTCCGTTGTCCGGAAATCCTGATTTTTGTGTCGCCTGCGAAGCATAGCGACACTTAGGGATCACTTTGTCCGTCTGTCTGTCACACTTTGGGTATCACAGCCCATAACTTTTGATTGGTAAGTGATAGGACTTTGATATTTCACATATGCAATCCTTGTGGCAAGACCTTCCTACGCATACCATAATTTTTGACCTACTGACCTTGACCTACATATTTGACCTACTTTTCAAAAAAATTAAGAATGGATATTTCTTTTGATTGGTAGGTGATAGGGCTTTGATATTTCACATGTGCAATCCTTGTGGCAAGACCTTTCTACACATACCATTATTTGTGACCTTGACCTAGATATTTGACCTACTTTTGAAAAAAAGATAAGATTCGCTATATCTTTTGATTGGTAAGTGATAGGGCTTTGATATTTCACATATGTATTCCTTGTGACAAGACCTTCCTACACATACAATAAGTTTTGACCTAGTGACCTTGACCTACATATTTGACTTACTTTTCAAAAAAAATTAAGAATGGATATATCTTTTTATTGGTAAGTGTTAGGACTTTGATATTTCACATGTGCAATCCTTGTGGCAAGATCTTTCTACACATACCATAATTTTTGACCTTGTGACTTTGACCTAGATATTTGACCTACTTTTGAAAAAAAGATAAGATTTGCTATATCTTTTGATTGGTAAGTGATAGGGCTTCGATATTTCACATGTGTATTCCTTCTGACAAGACCTTTCTACACAGACCATTAAATTTGACCTTTTGACCTTGATCTAGATATTTGACCTACTTTTCAAGAAAAGTAATATTGGCTATATTATTTGATTGGTAGGTGATAGGGCTTTGATATTTCACATGTATTTTCCTTTCTACACATACCATTATTTTTTTACCTTTTGACCTTGACCTACATATTTGACCTACTTTTCAAAAAGGATAAGATTCGCTATATCTTTTGATTGGTAAGTGATAGGGCTTTGGTATTTCACATGTGTATTCCTTGTGACAAGACCTTCCTACACATACAATAAGTTTTGACCTAGTGACCTTGATCTAGATATTTGACCTAGACCTACTTTTCAAGAATTTTGATCCACTTTCTAGAATAATAATCAAACCGTTTCGCAGGCGACATAATAACATATGCCAAGTTATGGGTTTCAGCCTTCAAAATAGTCAAAAAACAGATCAAATGACTCTAAAATAGACCTTATTTTTTATTAATTTTCACATATTTTGACTAAATATCAACAAAAACCTTATCGCCCCTTCCCAAAAATAGTTTTTTAGCTCACCTCGACGAAGTTGAGATGAGCTTATGCTATAACCCCGGCGTCCGCGTCCCCGTCCCCGTCCGCGTCCGGTTAAAGTTTTTGGGGTAACTCAGTATCTGACAAAGTACTGATCCTACAGTAACCAAACTTGCACAAGTGATTCATCTTGGGATGCTGAGGTGAACCCATGCATCGGATGCAGCATCTGACCTACATTTTCCGGTTGAATGACTTTGTCAGTGTCTGGTTAAAGTTTTTGGGGTAGTTCAGTATCTGACAAAGTACTGGTGCTACAGTAACCAAACTTGCACAAGTGATTCATCTTGGGATGCTGAGGTGAACCCATGCATCGGATGCAGCATCTGACCTACATTTTCCGGTTGAATGACTTTGTCAATGTCTGGTTAAAGTTTTTGGGGTAGTTCAGTATCTGACAAAGTACTGATGCTAAAGTAACCAAACTTGCACAAGTGATTCATCTTCGGATGATGAGGTGAACCCATACATCGGATGCAGCATCTGACCTACATTTTCTGGTTGAATGACTTTGTCAATATCTGGTTAAAGTTTTTGGGGCAGTTCAGTATCTGACAAAGTACTGATGCTACAGTAACCAAACTTGAACAAGGGATTCACCTTGGGATGCTGAGGTGAACCCATGCATCGGATGCAGCATCTGACCTACTTTTTCCGCTTGAGTGATTTTGCCTTTAAAAACCAATATTGAGCAAAGTATAAGTGCTACATGTACCAAACTTGCATATTGGATGTATCTTTGATCAAACTTTCATAAAATGACCTTGACCTACTTTTTCCACTTGAGTGATTTTGCCTTTAAAGGCCAATATTGAGCAAAGTTTAAGTGCTACATGTACTTAACTTGCATACTGGATGTAATTTTGATCAAACTTTCATAAAATGACCTTGACCTACTTTTTCCGCTTGAGTGATTTTGCCTTTAAAGGCCAATATTGAGCAAAGTATAAGTGCTACATGTACCAAACTTGCATATTGGATGTATCTTTGATCAAACTTTCATAAAATGACCTTGACCTACTTTTTCCGCTTGAGTGATTTTGCCTTTAAAGGCCAATATTGAGCAAAGTATAAGTGCTACATGTACCAAGCTTGCATATTAGATGTATCTTTGATCAAACTTTCATTTAATGACCTTGACATACTTATTTCAACTTGAGTGATTTTCTTAATATACATGTACTTAGAGATATGTTTAAATTGAACTTTGCTGCCACGAGGTGAGCTTCGTAATCTTTGATTACACTATGTTTTTTTATGCCCCCGGAATCAAAGATTCGGGGGCATATAGTTTTTGGCCTGTCCGTCTGTTTGTCTGTTTATCTGTTTGTCTGTTTATCTGTTTGTCTGTTTGTCTGTTTGTCCGAAAAACTTTAACATTGGACATAACTTTTGAATGGGAAGTGATAGGGCTTTCATATTTCACATGTGTATTCCTTGTGACAAGACCTTTCCATTCATACCAAAATTTTTGACCTCGTGACCTTGACCTTGACCTTTGACCTACTTTTCAAAAACTTTAACATTGGGCATAACTTTTGAATGGGAAGTGAAAGGGCTTTCATATTGCACATGTGTATTCCTTGTGACAAGACCTTTCCATTGATACCAAAATTTTTGACCTCGTGACCTTGACCTTGACCTTTGACCTACTTTTCAAAAACTTTAACATTGGGCATAACTTTTGAATGGGAAGTGATAGGGCTTTCATATTTCACATGTGTATTCCTTGTGACAAGACCTTTCCATTGATACCAAAATTTTTGACCTCGTGACCTTGACCTTGACCTTTGACCTACTTTTCAAAAACTTTAACATTGGGCATAACTTTTGAATGGGAAGTGATAGGGCTTTCATATTTCACATGTGTATTCCTTGTGACAAGACCTTTCCATTGATACCAAAATTTTTGACCTCGTGACCTTGACCTTGACCTTTGACCTACTTTTCAAAAACTTTAACATTGGGCATAACTTTTGAATGGGAAGTGAAAGGGCTTTCATATTGCACATGTGTATTCCTTGTGACAAGCACTTTCCATTGATACCAAAATTTTTGACCTCGTGACCTTGACCTTGACCTTTGACCTACTTTTCAAAAACTTTAACATTGGGCATAACTTTTGAATGGGAAGTGATAGGGCTTTCATATTGCACATGTGTATTCCTTGTGACAAGACCTTTCCATTGATACCAAAATTTTTGACCTCGTGACCTTGACCTTGACCTTTGACCTACTTTTCAAAAACTTTAACATTGGGCATAACTTTTGAATGGGAAGTGATAGGGCTTTCATATTTCACATGTGTATTCCTTGTGACAAGACCTTTCCATTGATACCAAAATTTTTGACCTCGTGACCTTGACCTTGACCTTTGACCTACTTTTCAAAAACTTTAACATTGGGCATAACTTTTGAATGGGAAGTGAAAGGGCTTTCATATTGCACATGTGTATTCCTTGTGACAAGCACTTTCCATTGATACCAAAATTTTTGACCTCGTGACCTTGACCTTGACCTTTGACCTACTTTTCAAAAACTTTAACATTGGGCATAACTTTTGAATGGGAAGTGATAGAGCTTTCATATTTCACATGTGTATTCCTTGTGACAAGACCTTTCCATTGATACCAAAATTTTTGACCTCGTGACCTTGACCTTGACCTTTGACCTACTTTTCAAAAACTTTAACATTGGGCATAACTTTTGAATGGGAAGTGATAGGGCTTTCATATTTCACATGTGTATTCCTTGTGACAAGACCTTTCCATTGATACCAAAATTTTTGACCTCGTGACCTTGACCTTGACCTTTGACCTACTTTTCAAAAACTTTAACATTGGGCATAACTTTTGAATGGGAAGTGATAGGGCTTTCATATTTCACATGTGTATTCCTTGTGACAAGACCTTTCCATTGATACCAAAATTTTTGACCTCGTGACCTTGACCTTTGACCTTTTAACCCAGTGACCTCACATACATGTACTTAACAGAAAATAGTGTTCATACTAACAAAGATGCCACCGGGGGCATTCGTGTTTCACAAACACAGGCTTTATTCTTTTTAGAGTAGAACTTACAAAGAAAAGTTTTTGTATTCATAAAGTTTTGATCATGGTTTCCATGGTAACATAATGACACGTACAATATATGTCTTATTTCTCATATATATGAGGATATCAAATAAATAGACCCCGTTACCATGGTAACCATGGTTCAAATATAACAATATGGTTTTTTCATTTGTTTTACATTAGTATGATAATTACAGGGAGTTTTGTCAAAATCCATGACATGCCGTAGCCAGCTGTTTCAGTTTCTTTTTCAGAGAATTCATATCAAACATTCTGCGATGAAGTAAAAAAGTGAATAAATGTATAAATTGATAAATATGAAACATTCTGCAAAAAAAGCAAAGAAAAACTGAATAAATGTATATATATTGAAAAATCTGACACATTGTGCAAGAAGCAAAACTAAATAAATTTATATATTGATAAATCTAAAACATTGTTCAAAGAAGCAAAAGTGAATGAATTTATATATTTAAGGAATCATTGTCATAATTTTTTGGTTGATCGAGGTATCAACACCAAAAATTGAGGGAAAACTGCATCGTGCGCGTAGCGCAAGATGCATAAGTTTTCCCTTAATTTTTGGTGTTGATACCTCGATCAACCAAAAAATTATTACATTGATTACTTATCATTTCATTTCGTCGCTTTTCAAAGATTATTTGCAGCTTTGAAATCGTGTTGCTAACGATGTTTCTTATGACGTTGCTAGGCGCGTACTTCCGTTTTGTGTTGATATCAACAAAATTTCCCGGCCAATCAGAATCGTCGTTTCTTAATGATAGCAATGGAAGTTAAATGATTGATAAATCTTCAAAATTCTTCAAAGAAGCAAAAGTATACTGATAAATCTTAAACATTCTGCAAATAAGCAAAATTGAATAAATTTGTATATTGATAAATCTTAAACATTCTGCAAAGAAGCACAAGTGAAGTGACAGAAGTTACCTAGACATCCACCTTCAAAGGAAGAAAAGAAATCAGATTATGCAGGTGTTTTAAAATTCTCCCTAAATTATCTTATTCGCACGTTGGGGCTTTCTCTTTACAACGACTTGTCTTTGTATCTTTAACGTAATGGGAACAAGATATCTGAGCGGTAAAATCGAAATAAAAAAATTGTGAGTAGTTGGAACATGTAGCTCGTCCTAATATTGACCTTGGCTTTACTTGTAGACATGGAGGTAGTCCTCCAAGTACAGAATAAGAAATTACCTTTTTATAATATCACCATGAATGATTTGATCTGCTATATAAGTTTGACGAGAATAGCTCAAGTGGACTGCTTTACTTTCTATAATGCTTTATGAAAATGCTCTATACCTTTTAATACTCATGCAGTCTATTGAATATTCTATTTTCGAAACTATCGTGACTTACACAAAATCATTCCTTGAATGAAAATATTTCCAATTTTGATAAAATTTATTTTTTCTGTAATAAAGGCATCTTGTATGATTAAAGTCATGTATAAGCATCGTGCTGTTTGTTGAAACGTTGAATGATTATTTCGATTGCGGTTTTTTTTTTTTTTTTTTGTAGAAATTTCTTTTAAACTCAGAGAAGTGAATTTCTTTAATAGTCAGTCTCTTGACTTATCAATATTAATTAAGACATCTTGAATTTGCTTCTTGTGCGGTTTAAGAATCCCTCACCTAGTTTGTAATTGTGTCATATATTTTGCTAAAGTTAGACTCAATATATAACAATATATTATCAATATATTATATCAGAAATGTTAACTGTGGAAAGGAAACGTTGTTTATTTTGCAAATGAAAGGTCATTTCAATACTAGCAAATCATCACAAAAGAAATGTAGTATTAAATACATACGGGGATCTTCAATAGGACTCGGTTGCAGTACCCCAGCTAAAAAAAACCCGCAACATCAAAATGCAAAAAAATTAACAAAGTGGATAGGCACAACAAGAGATATATGAATATGTAAATTGAAATCAAAAGCATATGGCGTACAAAAAACAGCCCATGATTTTTGTCGGCTAGAGTGAGGTAATGTATTCAACCAGGCGAGGAGTCCAATCGACTTTAAGAGGGGGCATGGTCAGGTCCGTCTCATCCGACGAGGTTTGTTAAATTGCCATAGTAATATACTCCGTTGCATGTATAGAGCCAAATTTTAAAAAAGCTAAGAGTACTTTTTGTGAAATTTTCTAGCTAATTTGTAAATTTTTACAGTCAAAATCCAAAACATAAGTACATGGCAAAAAAGAATATACGTTTAACCCTCACGATCAAACAACCATTTATGAGTTAAGATTTTGTCTTGAATAGGCATGGTGTACATATTTGTACGGAAGACAGTACGTGACAGGTATGGATAATAATTATCTGGCAGACCCCACTTAATTATGAAGTTTATTTATGTGGCGGCTGCAACAATTATATGCCGGTCGTCACATAGTTAAGTGGCGACTGCCAGAAAAATTAAACGGTGGCCGCCACATTTTATCTGGCGGTATCAACATCATCGTCTGACGGCCTTTTAAGTGGCGGCCATCAGATTATATTCTTGTTTATTGACAAATTGCATAATTAAAATTCTCCTTTATCTACAAGAGTCTGACAAAGTCTTTGATATTCATTTTGATGATATTGGTGAATAATTTCCTAATTTCAAAATATATTTCATACTATCAGACAGAGCAAATCCTTGGTTGCTCTACAGCGAAATATCAGATTTATTTTCATAGATTTAACAGAACAAATAAAATTTCTATCTTTTATTTTAGTTCTAATTGATTTAAGAAGGTATTCGACTCTACCACTGGCTCTTTTTAGTATGGATAATGCCGAAGGGTTCCAACTCTATACCTTTTTGAAGAAAATTTCAAACCAATTTCCATGCACCCGACACGTGTTTCGAATATAAAATTCCCATCAGTGATGCTTCCAGCCAAAGTGTTTTTCATAAGCAGCCCAAATTAATATCACTAGCATCTTTTTTTAGTATTTAAATTTCTACATTTACTTTAAAGAGAGTGCACGGCTCCAAATTTCTTTTAGGGTCGATTCAGTAGCATGGCAAGCTTCCAAAATAGTAAAATATATGTATATAATGATGTCACATTGAAAAAGAGTCAAAAACAAAGCTTCTCTCAGTCGACAGAGCTGGAAAGAAGTAATTAATACACTTGACAAACATCAAGTCACGGGGAACGATTTTAACTGCTCCACACTGCAACAAGAAATAAGTGTATTAATAATGTTATGAAGTGTAATAAGAATAAATTTAGAATCTAAATTTTTACATTTACTTTAAAGAGAGTGCACGGCTCCAAATTTCTTGTAGGATCGATTCAGTAGCATATCCAAATAAAATCTATGTTCAAAATAGCATTGGAGGGATGGTGCTAAGGTGTTAACCTCCTTTGATTTCGATGATATTTTCGGTGAAATGGCAAATTTCCGAAATAGCAAATATATATATATGATGTCACATTGATAAAGAGCCAAAACATAGCTTCTTTCAGGCGACAGAGCTGGAAAGAAGTAATTAATACACTTGACAAACTTCAAGAAATACGTGTATTAATAATGTTATGAAGTGTTATATTCCCTATTGAAGGGTCGATTTGTTGTCGAAATTGAAACATTAAAACCTTTTTTTATAAACAGCAATTTTGAAAGCGAAATGATACATGTAGCGCAAACGGAGGAATCTCACTCTAGGTGGATTTTGTCGAGATAGCTTTGAAACTTTTTCATCTTACAAAATTGAGATCTGCATAAATATAATTAAAGCAGCTTTACTTTTAATGAGACGTAAGTCTGGTATTCATTCTCAATTTTGCAAAAGTCAGAATTCAAAATCAAATATGATAAAGATAAATCGTATCATAATAAGCATAAATTCGTTACCTTAACCATTTTATAAGTACGGAGAGGATCTCCAACAGGACTCGGTTGCAGCACCTACAGAAATAAACGAAACATCCAGATGCCAGAACACAATGTGGACAAGCACAACAAGAGACTCTAAAGGGACAAGGTAGACCGAACATCAGAGAAAGCATCAAAACATAGAATAAAAAAGAATGTATTCGACCCTACCTCTAAGTCTTTTCTTTCTTTTTTGGAGGTGCGGGGAGATTGCGAAAATGAAACATTGTAGATCACTATTATAAACAGCAATTTCAAAAGCGAAACAATGAAGGTAGCGCAAACAGAGTCATTTCTCGAGTGGATTTCTTCAAGATAAGCTCTGACACTCCGATCGTTTCATATCACAAAATCGTATTGAGAATTGCATAATGAAAAATATGGATAATGGTCATTACCCCGATACACAGTACGAATGTTTTACGTCTTCAAATTCATTAGCAACATTTTAGAGCAGACAAATTTACAACATGGACCAGACAGGCACGTTTCGGGTAATAAACCCTCGTCAGTGATCCTCTTTCTAAACAATGTTATATGGCCAAAATCTGTGAAAATTATGTCCTAAATATACCAAAAGACGTAGCAAGATGGCTAGGATATAATGCTACAGGACCGAGGTTTCAGAAATTTGAGAAAATAAAATTTTGTAAACAAAGTTTCAAATGCGTTGAAGAAACGACCAACCGAAATTGATCGAACTTGGCTACATGTGCCCTCGGGAACTCCTGGCTCACCACAAAATCGATAATTCAGAAAATCATACATCGAGGGCATAAAAAATCAGGATAAAACAGGAACCAAAACAAACAAATAAAAACCTCCATCATATGAAAGAAGCGAACTCACAATATGGGAGTGAGACCTTGTGTCCAGGAAGAGTCAGCATCTCCTGCTTGCATGCAACACCTGTCGCTTCAATTTATCAGAAACGTCACATCCGGTTACTTCCATTTCGGAAGATACAAGTGTATATTCTGTGGTTGGATGGTTCAAATGGTCCAAGACAGAAAAACCTCCACCATTCTGGACAATGGGACATCAAAGTGTATGACGAGTTCCCCGTATTGACCGTAGAACTTCCTCAGTGACGATGTTAGTCGGTCATAAACGTATCCCTGAGTGGGAAGCTTATCTGAAAGACTTCTAGCTCTCAGAACAAAATCTGTATATTTTGAACTTGCTCTGGCATAACGAATCAATTGAGATATGAACACGCCATAAACAGGCGATGAAGGTTTGTGATGCTGAAATTGAAGTCGTCACGTTTGTCATAGAATTAGGTGTTCATGTGATCATCATTGTCGTAGCACAGCATTATGTCCAAGTATGATGCTGAATTATTGTCTCTGTAGTTTCTTTGACTTCAAGTTCCGAATGATAGATTCTGCTAAGGTAATCCGCGATTTTTGGATTTTTGATGGACAGCACATCGTCTACATATCTGAAAGTGACGTTGAACTCAGAAGCTACGTATCTTTCCCCTTCAGAGACCAAAGATTTGCTGCGTCTTTCGGTACACTTTTTCGACATAGTAACTTTCATACTTTTTTGGCATATTACATTGTTTAGATTTAGGATCACTGATGAGGGTTATGTTCCCGAAACGTGCATGTCTGGTCCACGTTGCCAATTTATCTGTTCTTAAATGATGCTATTCAATTTGAAGACGTTTACATTTAATAAAATCAGCTTCGTACGAGTAAATTGGAAAATGTCATATCGAATTTTAAAATCACTTTGAAAAAGAGATAAGTCTAGTATTCCAAATAGATGTCCTCTGGATATACAGAGAAACATCTTACAATAATCCGAAATCAAAACAAGTAGATAAATTGTATCATATTAATAGCATAAAATCATCAGCCTTACTATTTTAGAAGTAATAAAGGATCTCGAACAGGACTCGGTTGTACGAGGGGTGATTGATATGTTGTGAGCATCGTATTGATGGATTTGAATTTTATCAGACATTTTTCTACATAATCCCATTCAGTATCTATACACGTTTTCCAACGATGTTTAAGGGCCTCAATACGACTTTTAAAGAACTCCTTATCTTAAGTCGTCAGAAAGCCATCCACTGCAAGTATGACGTCATCGTCGGACTGAAAGTGGGTGCCAGAAATAGCTGCTTTCTGTTGTGGGAAAAGATGAAAATCTGATGGAGATCAAGATCAGGTAAATAAGGGGATGCTCAATTAAATTAAAGCCACAATCATGAATGGCAGTCATGGCAGTGGCAGACCTGTGAACAGGAGCATTGTCCTGATGGAACAACACACATTAAACTAGGTAGCTTTCCGCGGCGCTTAAGTTTAATATTTTCCCGAAACTGCGTCAGAAGTGAAGGATAGCATGTGTCATTGATTGTTTGTCCTTTTTGGAGATAATCTATCAGCAGAATACCTTCTGCAACTAAGAAAACCGAGACTCACAACATATCAATCAGCCCTCGTAAGTTAGTGACTGAAAATGTGACTGAGGAAATTGAATGATCGCTACGAAGTCAACAAGAGTGAGGTCAGCGACGTATATGACGTTGAAGCTGATTCAATGGCCATCTGCCTACCTTTTTTTACTTTTAAGTAGCTCAGCATCTTGCTAGAAGATTACCTTTTATGACAGATCTGCCAGAATTCTGTTTCTAAAAGCTCATTCACTGACGTATCCGACAACTTCTATACGGCTGCTGAAATAGGATCATATGAACTAAATTAAGACCCCCAAAAAATTGCGATACTTTTTAATATAGATATCGCCCATATATTATAGGAATGTCACGATAACCAACATACGTAACAAAAACCAAGGTGTTCTACCACATTACTTCCACATCCATTTCGTGAATCCTTCTGATGTTTTGCCAAATTTCGGTGAAGCTTCATCTTATTCCATATTTGATGTATCACCTTACAATATGCATCCTCTTTTTCTCCCACTCGTCCGGTTACCCAGAGGTCCCGAAGGACTATTTAACATAATAGCCTCCTTATCGTAAAATGAAAGCAAGGAGGGGATCTCCAACAACACTTGGTTGCAGCACCCACAGCAAAACCCCACAACAACCAATGAACAACCACAGAACAGCTAGAAACTCACAGAAAGAGACACAAAAGGGACAATGAACACCAAAAAGAAGGGAGGAGATCTCCAACAAGACCCCGTTGCAGCATCAACATAAATTTCCACCATAAATTTCCACCATAAATGCAGGTTGTGAATTACCCAAAGTAATAAACTCTGTTGCTTGAATGGGTCCGAACTTCAAAAGAAGTTTAAAATAATTTTTGTAAAACTTCCAGAAAGTCTTTACTAGTTTGTGAAAGCGAAAACCTTGACGTAAAAGCAAATTTCTACTATGAAAATCCAAAACATCAGAAAATGCTCTTGTATACCGGATGAGTTGTGAAATGTATATACCGTATGACGGTAATCTAGGAACATCATTGTCAAGCCAGGGAGAATTTACTATGTTGAATCCAAAATTATCTCTTTTGTCATACACACTTGTATGAATCTCTTCGTTAACGATTTTGATATTTAGGTCCAAAAATGCTGTTTCTGTGTTTGAAACGTTTGCATTGCTTAGAGTCAATTCTTGTGGATAAATAACATTTCTATACTTTTCATAAACAGAATTGTCGATAGTAAGAATATCATCTAGGCACCTTGAAGTCCCAATGAAACATTTCACATCATTATGTCTTCGTTGCTTTTGAAGATTTTGGAGAATTATTTTTTTCATACGTGTATAAACAAAATCTGCAACAAGTGGCGCACAATAAGTACCCATAGTGACCCTTACTTCAATGAAGACTCAAACAAGACAACCAAACGCAGGGGATTGGTATATTGATCTATAAATGAAAGTGTGCTTTGTATTCCATGCTTCTACGTCGTATGTCTCTGCGTTTCTTGTTGTGTTTGTTTACTCTGTCCTTTCACATCGGATGTTTTGGTGCTTTGCGGTGGGTGCTGGAAACGAGTCCAGTGAGAGTTCTCCTTTCTTGGATAGGCATATGAATGATTTTTGATAATTGTCTTTGGATACGTAGATAAATAAATGCAAAATAGAAGAAACTAGAGAGGTTTCTTGTTGCGGTTGCAACAAGAGTGTCTTCCTCCTATACAATTTTTGGTTTGGAAATATGAAGGACGTCACATTACATGTATTTATATTATATATTTAAGTTTTCAAATAGCAGTAACATTAAATTTACAAACCGATAATTGTTGGTGAGCAACCATTTGATTTGGGGGGGGGGGGGGGGGGGTTAGGAATTCTATTGCCAGCCGGTAAAATTTTTTCAGCAATTTTCTGAGCAGGCCATTTTTTTCAGCCATTACCAGAGTCGGAGAAAAATTTTCGCCGGTTCTTCGGGCCGGATTTAAACAAATTGTCAAATGTTGTGAATGTCTGTGTAAGTTAAACTCCCCGCTGTTACAGAGTATGAGTTAATAACCGTTCCTTCAGATGTCTCTTTGCAGACAGATTGTATGATGTTTAAATAGAACCTTTTCTAGATTTTTGTGCCTATGCGCATAAGGTCTCTGGTAGATACAGCTATGTGAACAGTTTGTATTTATATTAATTAATTTTTTGACTTTAAATTGTCTGGCACAAAGGGCCAGCAAAAATTTCCATATCATGCAATGTATCCTTACTTTTGCATGGTCCGGGAAAAAAAATTGCCGGCCCTTTGGGCCGGAATATTTTTTTCAGCATTTTTCAGAGCCGGGATTTTTTTTTTTTGCAAATTCTTCCTACCCCCTTCCCCCATAAAAAAAGGCGAGCTCGTAGCTGTAGAACCAATTTTCTTGAGAAGAGAAATGGTAATAACAAGTTACGTTCAATATATATATATAAATACCATGAGGTTCTCGCTGTGCAGGTTCAAATTTGGACCCCACCTTCCCTTTTTTCAAAGTTTATTTTGAATTTCCATCATGGCGACATCGTTCAATATAAACAGAACTGTTTTCGAAAAACGAGGAGAGGGAAGAATGTTGGAGAAATTGTTCATCGATTTGTAAATAAACCAACCGAAAATTATGTTCGAACGTTTGCTAGAATTAGAAATTAAACTTGATGTTCAAAATATAGTTATTGAAGTTTAGAAACAGGTTTGTAGGTTAGAAATCGGAATCAAACTACCACTTTTTGTGTGTAAATTCTGGTTTGTAGCTGATCTCTTCTAAATTAATCAACTGTTTTAAAATCAAATTGTGTATATCGAAATGTATTTATGAAATGCATATTCATCATTGCCGTGAAATCGGAATTTGAAAATCTCAACACTGCTTTTCTCGAGTCGGACTCGGACTACCAATTTTAGTGTGCGCCCGATCTGTTGGCGTGAAGGTGTATCGAAATACCCAACTCAAAATTTCGATGCTCATATCTTTTCAACAGTAAGAGATAGGAAAAATCAGAAAGACTAAATAAGACAGATATATGGATAAAAAATAATAATATTGAAATTTTTAGGAAACTTCATAAGCTTAATTTTTGTTTACTATTATAAGCAAAAAAGTGTCTTCCTCCTATGAACTTCTGAATTTGGAAATATGAAGGACGGTGAAGGACGTCATCGTAATAAATCGTTACAGTGTGCATCTAGCATTTCATATCTTGCATGGCTGTCGACTTTCAAAAAGAATGGAAATTGTAGATAGCAAAATACGAGATATTTAAGCTTACAAATAGCAAAACATGAAAATTTCGGTCCTTTTGAGTAATTCGACGCTCCCGTCAAATATTTGAATCTACTAAAAAACATGATAAAAAAAAATAACAGAGACCAAAAATAAAAAAGACCAATCTAGCTTTTACTCCAAACGTAACGTTGGAGAACTTTCATTGTCCTAGCTTACAGGGTTCTTGAGAAATCGCTGATCCAATTTTCCACGGTTACGAAAACAATAGGTCTTCCGACGGAAGTCGGAAGACCTAATGAAAGGAAAGAAGTCTTTAAACTCAGAATAGAGAAAGTAAGCATTTGCAGTCTGCATCAAGACCGCCAAGGTCATTGTCGTGTAAATCTCTAAGTTTTGGTGACCAGTTCTTGCTCATTTTTACAAGCACAATGTTCATCGTCAAGTGCGTTTTGATTAACCTATTATACATGGGTACCAATACCCCTGCACATCCTGCCCTAACATCGCTGGGTTATACAGCATAATCATACTGTCTGCTAGTGAATATATACAGTATTGTAGTTCATAATCACTTAGGAAGATCAACGATCGCTACGAAGTCAACAAGGGTGAAGTCAGTAATCAATGGCCATCCGCTTACCCCTCAGGATTCAAGACCCTTAATTGTTTCGCTGAAAGATTCTTAAAGTATCAGATCATACGCTACAGATCTGTTTGTATAATCCAATTCAGTGATGTATCCGATTGCTGATATATGGCTAATGTAAGACGATCATAGTATTAAATAAACAAAAAAGTTATTATTTCCTCATTAATGCATTTTGATACTTTTTAAGCATAGACATCGCCTATCAATAAGAAATATCACGACAACCAACTTACGTGAACAAAAATCATGGTGTATTACCACTCTGCCCCCATATTCAAGACGCCCTTTTTTCATCGAAGCGTCATCTAATTCCACATTTGATATATGAACTTGCATCATGCATTTGTCAACTCGTGACAGCTTCTTTTCCTAAATCAATCGAATGTACGACACCTATGTTTTGTTGTGAATACTTCCATGAGGAAAATGTGTAAAATTCAATACTAGCAAATTGTTATTCACGTTTAATAAACACCGATTTTTTTTTTTGAGATATTAACTTTAAGGGTTATGTCCTTCCTATATTTCGATAGTACAAAATATGTGATTTACGCAAAAGAGTTCTTTTTGTTTGGTGATTAATTGTAATAACGACACCTTATCCTTCTTGTTCTTAAAAAACAAGGCAATGCAGCTTTCTCGGGTTAAGATTTCTTCCAAAGATTATATCCTCTATAGACTGGTAACATTTTGAATGGTAATCCTAGGGCCCGGGTTGGTAAGCAAAACGTATCCTACAAATTCGGTAACCAGTTGTCAAAATGCCACTAAGTTTTGCAATGATTGCATTTGACGTGAGTGATTATTTTTGTCTGTGTGGAGCAATGTGATGCCAGGCCAACTGACCTCATTCCCTTTTCGGGTTGTTGTTGTTATGCAACGTTAAGAAACAAAGGTTTAAACTTATTAAAACTTTCTGGAAGCTTTACAGAAATTACCCCAAGTTCCTTTCAAAATTTCAGGCAATTAGCGTCATATTATGTATCATTTTGAATTCCATTGACTTTATTGCATAGTCACTTCTAATAGTCGCCAAGGGCACCTGATGTCTATTCCTTGTGACGGTAGGCAAAAGTTTTCTTTAAAAATTGAACATATGGTTTTTTATCGCTCTGTTGTATCTATTTTGAAATGCTGACTATCATTCGAGACCAAACGAATAAGTTGGCGACGGATTTCATAACCGTGTGTAATATGATTAGTCATGAATTTTTATTAATTGAATGGTTCACTAAAACCTGATAACTTACTTTTTTTGAAAATTAATAGCTGACTGTTAGTAAGAAATTCTTGAATTGGCAGTTTATTACTTTTTTATTCCAAACTGAAATCATGCTTCGTATAATAATACACATTTTGATTACTAGTATATCTCTATAAACTGGGAATTGTCAGTGAAATGACCTCATAATATTGCGATATTAGTCCCAAAAAGAGATAAAAGTGTTTTGAAAAAAAAAAGTAAGTGGGTATAACATGTCTGAGTATAACGTCACGCTTCGATCCGTTGAAGTGACTGTCTTACTTTTGGTGTTCATGGGTGTATAGTTCTGGTTGGACACGTGCAAATTCCGTGAATCGCGACGCATTTTTATTTGCATGTACATCGTACATTTTGCCTGTAACAGCGTCAAATGTATTTTAACCTTGGTAAATTCTCCTTACATGCAAAACTTGAACGTGACGTTACAATAGCAACCCAAGTTATTGGAATATTATTCTAGTTGCCTAATGGGCGTTTAACATGGGGAATCTGCTATTAATGTAAATATTAAAATTTATATCACAATTTCATTGTAAGTCGAAATTGATGTTTCTGTACAATAATAGGTATTTTGATTAGTAAGAGCTGATTTCACTATATATTGATTATGAAATCCTTATCTCTTATGAAAGCAATTGGGGTTTTTTTTTGGGGGGGGGGGTATTTCTGATTTAATAAAATAATAACAGATTTCTAGACATAATCCTTTGAATTCAATGTTTTATTGATAAAGATAACCTTTCCATAAATAGTTCCACAGTTTAGGGATTTATACATGTTTGAATCGATATATTTGTAGATCATTCTTTGAATTATGTTTTTACTTTTCATCTTCGGTAGTTTTTTCGGTATTCTAATGTACATGTATATTCGTACTATGTAATCCTGTATCGACTTAGAGCATCACTGTTCAAAGAGACCTTATTTGATGGAATGCGTGTTTTGATACATTTATACCGCATCTGTATTTTAAAATTACTCCGATAAGGACATTACTATTATTCTTCAAGTATAAACTTTGCTTGCACCTAAAGTTTTTTTATGATTCATGGAATTTATTCGCTATTTTTGCACATATTTCAATTTTCGCCTATTTTTGTAGGTAATAGATGATGATAATAGATTGTAGTCTCACCTGTTCTCGGCATATAATGGATGGTTTATCACTTATTGTTTAATGGGAAAAGTCAACAAGTCTATACTGAAGTTAGATCCATGCAGTTTCTAGAATACAATTTACTTAGAATTTTTAAAATCAGTCCTTTCAGAATGGATTCCATGCGACAGATATCAAATTCTTTGACTTTGTTTAAGATTGGTAAAAATCTAATGATACATACAAAGAAGTTAGAGTTGTAAGTATGACACGTCATCAAGGATCCATCAGATGGAACAAATCAAGATTATCAACTATGATATAAGTATGATGTCTGTACAGATTTTATTCGTCTTTCTATCTCAATTACCTCAGAAAGATTTTCATACACATATTGTTTTTTAACCTTTCTCAATCAATCTGAAAAAAATATATATTTAGAGCGCTTTTAAAAGTAGAAATAAGAAAAAGACTCGTTTGAAAACGTAAATATTTCTTAAAAATAAGAAGGTATGAAGGAGACCTTATCATCCATCACACGTATCATAGAGCAAAACATCTCATGATTTACACAGTAAAAACACTTGATAGGAACCTACTATTTTGCCCTGAACTACGACGACTGTCTACATGCATTTTATTCATAGTAAACTGGTATACAACACGTGTCAAAGGCTTTCGAAGGATATTATGACTTGTGAATTAGTATCGTGTTTATCTGTTATTCCTTGAACATTTCTCTTTTTTTTTTTCTTCTTCTTCTTCTTCTTCTTTTTAGTCTTAAGCATTTTTTTAATTCATGGTAATCGTATGTATCATGCGTTAATCACAATATATTTCACAGCATAACTGCAACTGTATTTATCACTAGGCACAAATTGATCCTATAAGCTTCAATTCAAAAGACTTTTTAACAAATGCCTATCCTCATCTAAATTTCCAAGTTCATGGAAAGAGACTAATTTGATTCTGGTATTCAAAAAAAGATGATCCTACTGAACCATCAAACTATCGTCCAATTTTTCTCTTCTAAGCATACTTGGTAAAACCATGGAGCGTTGTATCTTCAAACATCTCTGTTACTATATACACTCATTTAACCTTCTTACTGACCATCAGGATTTAGACCTAAAGATTCCACAATGTACCAATTGATCGATATTACTAACCAATTTGGAAAAGCACTTGATGACGGAAAAGAAATAAGAGTAGTATTTTGTGACATTAGTAAAGCTTTTGATCGCGTATTGCATTCAGGATTAATTCATAAACTATCAAAATTCGGCATATCTGGTTCTCTTCTTGAATTCTTCCCTGACTATCTCCGCGGTAGGCGCCAAAGAGTGGTTATTATTGGTTCTAATTCTTCTTGGTCTGAAATTAAAGCTTGGGTACCCCAAGGATCTAGCCTAGGGCCACTTCTTTTCTTAGTCTACATAAACGACATAGTATCTGACATACGGACGAACATAAGACTTTTTGCAGACGACACATCACTGTACATCATTGTAGAAAATCCTATTCACGCAGCAAAGGCATTAAACACAGATCTTTCGATTATTCATGATCCTTCATACGAGATTAAGATTAGAATGTAGCTCTCTAAACGAACATCTTTTTAAACGATTAAAATATTCATACTTCTTTTAAAGTATATCATTATTTTGCAATTCTGATCCCAAAGGAAGACTAATTTTGTCTTCAGTCATTATTGCTTATCTGTTGCAGATTTGTGTTCAACATCGCTTTGAAATAATCAAATGAAATACCAGAATACTTAAAAGAAGGGAGGAGATCTCCAACAAGACCCCGTTGCAGCATCAACAGCAAAACACCCGATGCAAAAACACAAAAGACGAGTACAGCACGAGACGGAAAAGAGAAACACGACATGTAAACATCAAACACAAAAGACTACACATAAACCGACGAGACCTATGGGCAACCGGTGCCGACTTTGGACGGCCATTTGTCACGCAAGTAGCAACTGGTGTGGTTATCCTGGATTACGTGCGCACAACCCTCTCACTTCTCGAATTACCCAGAGGTATCGAAGAACGTACAATTGTGGTGTAAAACAACCTCCTCACTGTAAGATGACATCACACAAACAAGACCGCGAAACGTAGAGGCCCTAGAGACACAGATGAATATGTAAATGGATATAAAAAGAGGGCATGTGTAATACAGTCCGTGCTCTGCCGGTTGTAGCGAGCTCATGTATGTAATCACCCGAGGAGTACGACTGACATTCAGAGAGGACAGGTGGTCATGACCCTGTCTTCTCTAAAGAGGTTTGGACAGGGCCCGTCATGGAGTCCCGTCGTCACAATCAGTCAGAGTGCAAGTCTCAAGGATGCGCTTGTACAAGACTGTAGATTGGTCAAGTACCAAGCCTAGTGTCCGTCTGGTGACATTAGGATCATATTCACGGTATAAAAGGCGTTTGATGATTCTGGCGCATTTTCGATGGTTATGCTGCCTACCTTTGATCCTTTTTATTTTTTTATCATATCACCATAAAAGACAGGTTGTGTAATACCCATAGTAATGTACTCTGTTGCATGTATAGATCCGAATTTTAAAAGAAGTTGACTGTAATTTTTGTACAATTTCCAGAAAGTCTTAACTAGTTTATGAAAGCGGAAACCTTGACCTAACAGTTTTTTGGTAATTTGTAAATTTCTACTGTGAAAATCCAAAATATCAGTACATGCTCTAGCGTACCGGATGAGCTTTGATATGTAGATGCCGTAAGACGGTAATCTTGGAACATCACCGTCAAGCCAGGGGAAATTTACTATGTTGAATCCAATGAATCTTTCCGTTTACAATTTTGATATTTAGGTGTTTCTGTATTTGAAAGGTTTGCCTTGTTAAGTGTTAATTCTTGTGGATAAATTTCATTCTTTTATAATTCAAAAGCAGGATTGTCAATGGTTAGAATATCATCCAGATACCTAGAAGTATTATTGAAACATTTCAGATCATCAAATTTTCTTTGCTTTTGAAGATTTTGGATAATTTTTTTTCATAAGTGTATAAAAATAAATCTGCAACAAGAGGCGCACAGTTAGTACCCATAGGAATTCCTACAACCTGCTTGTATAGATCCTCACCAAATCTAACATAAATATTGTCCAAGAGGAAGGACAAGGCATTACACAGGTCACTACATGTCCATGATTTGTATGATGTGTAGTCTGTCGAGGAAAAGAAACCCTTCGATTCAGATGTACAAATGTAAGTTTTTCGCTCTCGATCAAAACACCATTTAATGAGATTAGATAATCGATCATTAATTTTGTTATGAGGAAGTGTGGTGTACATATTAGAGAAGTCGTATGAAGATATCGTATTGGCTTGGAAAATTCCAGATTTCATTTTGTCAATCACATCCCCTGAATTCTTAATAGACCAAAATAAATTTACATCGTTCCTGTTAAGAACCGTTTCACAATATCTAGTTATGTGTTCTTTTATGGCAGTAAGTGCTGACGTCAGATTTCTAGACAAAATTGTAGTGGAGCAGTTACTAGAATTAGCAATAAATCGAAATTTGTAAGGAGACTTGTGCAGTTTCGGTATGCAAAAGTCACGTACAAAACCATTGAAAATGAACTTAAAAATTGACCTGTCAAGATCGAGGTATTGTTTCTGAAAATTGTTTAGAACCGTTTAGAACCGTTTCACAATATCTAGTTATGTGTTCTTTAATAGCAGTAAGTGCTGACGTCAGATTTCTAGACAAAATTGTAGTGGAGCAGTTACTAGAATTAGCAATAAATCGAAATTTGTAAGGAGACTTGTGCAGTTTCGGTATGCAAAAGTCACGTACAAAACCATTGAAAATGCACTTAAGAATTGACCTGTCAAGATCGAGGTATTGTTTCTGAAAATTGTGCTTGCGAAAAAAGGTCAGATACTACCTGCAGAAGGGTACTTTTGTGATGTGCGACACATTTAAGGGCTAAAAATATTAAACCACGGACTTAATTTTCAAAAGAATTTATGGTTGGTATGGTTTTATCAAATTTAGATTTTTATTTGATGACGTCATTTGAAGCAATTAAATGAATTTGTATTCAGAGAATATTGTAAATCTTCATTGGAAAAACCAATTACAATGCTTAATAGATTTAATAGCTTTAATTGGATCTAAAAAGTGAACGGAATTCTTAAAAGCCATTTTGTGACATTGCGTTTTGAACCAAGAGTCTTTATCATGGCGCTGTGTCTGATCAGACGAGTCCGTTTGGCGATTTACAGAATAAGTCACTCGTATACATACGATTTATGATGGAAAGGAATAGAATACATATACAATACATCATATATTTTATCATATGGTAAACCCGTTATGCAGTTTCATAAAGTCATTCCATAATCAAATGTACATACGCTCTGCTTGATTGCGATTGGTCAAGTTTGGAGCCTCATCACCTACACTGTGACAAGTGTGATCTGTCAAATATCGGTTGTATGTTAAAGTTAAATTCAGACGGAAATTCAATATCAATGATTAAAATTGTTGTTGTTGAAATAATTATTGCATAAAAGTACTAAGCGAAATTGAAATATTTTTTCTCTTTACGCACAGAAAAGCTATATGATGTGGAACTACATACCATGGCGTAGTAGACAACTTCTAGGTCACGGCGTAGTTCGCCTCCAGTTCTCAGAAACGTTGATTTCACGTTGGAAATAAACATTTTTTGGCAGAATCATGTGATAAAAAGAATCTCGCCAAGGCTCGGGGATATAAAACATACAACTCGATCGTTTCATAATACATCGTATGAAATGAAAATTCATTTTATAGAATGATGCTCAAAACCGTTTTCACGTATGTCCGTGTATTCTCATCCCGGAGCACAAATCGACAAACCGAAAGCATCAAAGTGGTTTTTTGTTTTTTGTTTTTTGGTTTGTTTTTTTTTTTTTTTCATTCCGAAGTAAAAATTTTGGTGCATTTTTGACGTCTTTTTCCGACTTTCTCTGCAATGCTCTATTTTGAACTGTTTCTTTGAATAAATATATTAATGTATGGTACTCTTATTTACTGCATATTTGTCACATTTAAGTCATTCAAAGGTTTCATATTGATCATCTACTTTTTTGTTGTTGCTTTTTTTCATGAATAAAGGAAGGGGTTATTTTTATCCGTATAGGACTTCTCTCGAACCACTGAAGGGATTTTGATGAAACGTGATAGGAACGAAGTACAAGTGATGTTGTTTTTCGTCCGGATATATCAACAGGTGGCACCACCACAGGCAAAAAAAGGTCAAGCGGGGATGCCTTCCTCTTTAGAACTGAAGTACGTATCTACAAACTGAACGCATCAAAATGATCTTGAAGGATATCTCAAGAAGTGTCGCTATTTTTGTCACATTTAAGTTTCTACATGCTTTTATAGCAGTATTTTGATTATTGATTAATTTTCTTATTTTTTTTCAAGTACAAAGGATTGATAAGGGATATATTTTTATAGTGTGTTCAGTAGTTGGTTTTTTTTTTCTGGACAAGAACAAACATCAGAATGTTTTAAGTAATCAACTGTCAGTTGGCTAAAGTATAAATATAATGCTTCGACATGTTGACGACTAAAATATTCATACATATGTTATATTTTAATCCTCACTCCGTCGATTTGAAAAAAAAATATCTAGAGCGCTTCACTAGAAATGAAAATAAAACATTCTCCTTTGAAAACGTAAATATTTCTTAAAAATAATCAGGTATGAAGGAGACATTCTTATCCATGACACATTGTTTAAAACAAACATCTACAATTTATAGAGCAAAATTACTTGTTAGGAACCTTGCAGTTTGTCCTGAGCTTTCCTTATTGAGTACGACTAAGCTGAGGCATTATTCATAGTACATTTAAACTAGCATGCAAAACGTGTCAAAGGCTTTCGAGGTGTATTTCCTTAAAAAGTAATGACTTGTGAATTTGTATCATGTATATCTGATATTCTGTGAACATCTTTTTTTAGAATCGAGCATATACATGTACTTATCGTATTTACAACATCAGCGTATTCTGCGAAAAAATTTTGAATCTTCACATCGAAGAGTTTCCCACACTCTAATTATATATAAATCATTTGGAAATAATGTTACTTTATATTATATATCCGACTGACGTAGTATCTGTTTATTCCTGCTTGATAACAGTGCATTGTTTTTGAAATATTTGATTTTGTTTATCTTTTTGATAAAGTCAAATCATACCTCAATTACATTACATAAAAGTACTGAATTTTCTTTTGAAAAGAAAAATGACAGTTATCATTTGGAAGTATTCTGTATTTCTGACTCACAAGAAAGAAAACTCCTCCGATTTGCGTTATGAAGTACTTTAAAAATATTTTATGTCATTTTACACAAAGTATAGACGGAAAGGTTTCAAGGAGCTGTTAAGATAAGACGTAAAATCTGCCCTGAAAAGTCGAAATTTCAAAATGCAAGAATTAAGAATTTTTTTCGGTAAAAATAACAAGTAAATTGGTCCAGATATGAATCTTCTGTGAGGTTGGATAAATTATCGAAAATAAGACCGATTTTTGGGTCAAAACTAGCGTTTTTCCTAAAGAAATCAATGGAAAACGGAAAAGTTTTCTACAACATTGTTCCCCCCCCCCCCCTCGGTTCAGAATGCCACTTTCATCAAATGTGTATATCAATAAAAGAAATTTTATGGCCAAGTGGGGTTCTGAACCGAGGGGGGGGGGAACAATGTCCCAAAGGCAAAAAACGAAAAAAAGGGGGGATGTATGACTATTTTAGAATCAGTCCTTAGAGTGGTTAAATAGATTAAAATTGCCTTCTTTTCTTTTTAATACTACAGAACAATCTATTCAGTGTATTGTCCTATGACATATTAAAATTAAAATTTTAAGCATGCATTAATGACCATTAATGCATGCTTAAAATTTTAATTTTAATATGTCATAGGACAGTATGTTCTGATCAAATATTTAATAGCCATTCTCTGTAAGGACCAAAATCATTACGCACGGCATGTCATGGATTTTGATGATTTTCGGTATAATGGGTATATATTAAGTACTGACCATGAAAATAACACTTTTCAGCCAATGTGACCTCTGGTTGCCATGGTAACGAGGTCATTCTATTTATAGCACTTTTGGGACCATGAAATAAGCCAGCTCCGGAGACTTCGTTGCCATGGATACCACTGTAACAGCTTCTTCATCTTTATATAATCTATTCTTCCTTACTTCCATTCTTACTTAGTACACTTAGATATGTGATATTTATTACAGGAAGCTTATTGTATTAAGCCAAAATAAGTCAAAATGAAGCGAAAAATAGAGGTGAAAATAAGGGCCAACTTAGTGTGTTTTTGACCATTTTCAATCTTAAATATCACAAAAGGCACCAACAGGAGACTAGTGATTTTCATCAATGGAAATGTATGTTTATTGACAAATAAAATGAACGAAAAATTAGAGTGGGTATTTAAGAGTTTTACCAAAATTCTGTCGTCAAAGACCGTTGCCATGGCAACATAAGACCTTTTTGCTTGTTTCATATTATCTTTGAAATTGATTTTATTCCTCATTAGAGTTACATAAGATTGTCAAAATGTATGCATGTATAGATATGACCTATATCTTTTACATAAGAACAATTAAAATGTTCAAGGTCATTGGCTTAATGTTCAAGGTCATTTATACTTTGAGACTCAAATTTTGCATAAAATATTGATTTTTTTTTATTTTTTTGTTACCGATTTTAGTGATTTTTTTATTTAAATATTTTCGTAGGTCATATATATTATGAAAGCACATGAATATAAGAAAGACAAATCTTAGAATTTATTGAATTGTAGCAATTCAATGGGAAAATATTTTTCCGTCAAAAAACAAGAAAAATATAGATTTCGTCCCTTTTTTATCAAAATACTCACCAAGAATTTAGATATTCGAAGATGTGAAGAAACGTTATCAATAGTTCTAAGAAATAAGTGATACATTTATCATTTTATGGCAAATAACTGTTAAGTTCAATATTTCAAGGTTTCTAAAATATTGACACCTTCATTTTATGAAAAATCAGGATTTTTCGTCAAATCTGGTCACTTAAAGTTTAATGACCTTGAAAATTCAGTTGGTGACCTTGAAATATTTTCAAGGTCATTTTTATATCAAAACGCCTCTGATAGATGTATACATGAACTTCTGTTCCAATATCATGCGTAGATAGTTTGATAGAGGTTGTGTTTAAATTCATCGTATTGAAACCTTTCAGCCGATTGTTGCCATAGCAACTAAATTTGATGCTGCTTTGCATATAAAAGGACAAATTAGCCCAATTAATTTTTTTTATATTCATGTAGAGTTCAAAGATGATAATAATTGGATAACTAGAATTTGGACTTCAAAATTTGGTGCTTTTATGAAATTTTCAACCTTGTAAAACGGTAAAAACATGCAAAAAAGGGTCTTTGTGTGCCCAAAACAAAGCCTTTTGATACCCTGTTTTGGCCCAATTTTTCATCTTGTATACATAAGGCATCCGAGATGAATGCAAAAAACTTTACAACTATGCATAATAATAAGGATTTAAAGAAAATAATCAAAGCAATTTAAGATTTAAAATGTACCTGTTTCCATGGTAACGAAGCCTACAAATATGCCTTGTCTTATAAATTTTCCCGATTTTTAAAATTTCAGACACAGTTACCATGGCAACGACAACCTTTTTGAAAAAAACTGGGGTTGATTTACATACTAGTACTTCATATTGAACTTCCTTACCAAAAATCTCAAAAATCCATGACATGCCGTGCCAACATGTTTTGAAATTCTTTGGTTCTTACAGAGAATTGCTGTTAACCGTTAGAAAGGAAATAAACAAGAAAGTTGTCTATTTCTACACTGTGCGTATTTCGTGCCTGAAAGCTACAATACGTGACTGATAAGTACGAAATAAAACCGTTTACAAGTTTCCGGATTACGAATTTTGCCGATTATATTGATATAACAAGTATTAGCTTTTACAAAAAGCTTGCCGTCAGTTAGCTGACTGTAAATGTTGTAAAATTCTAGTTAGAAAATGCATTTACCAATCGCACATTTCCGGGCTTTACCGCGTTTTTCCGATTCAAGTGACGGAAATTTCCGAAAATCTGCGATCGCTATAGGACGTATCGGTTCAAAGACTTTTCGATGCAAATTTCGGAAGAAAATACACTGATGCGATATGACTTTCATTTGTCAGGTCATCTAGACTCTTAAGCCGACCTGGTGAGAGAATCTTTTTCACAGGTTCTGAATAACCTAGACGGAAATTTGCATTTTATGCAATTGTCGACCAATCATATTGCCAAGAGGTATTCTATCCGTGCAAGTGGGTTACGAATGATTACAGTATACCGTCAGTCATGACTGACGGTAATAACCTCAAATTTAATATTATTTATCAAATATTGACTTGGAAAGCTACAAAAGCTTAATAAACATCAAAATTTGTCCAAAATAATGCAGTTTTTGTGAATTTTCGCTCGATATTTGACGTTTTCTCTCTTCAGTACCCTTACCTTTTCAACTCGTTATTATAACATCTATCACCAAATCTATTTAAATAAAATACCTACTAGGAATCTACTAATACTTTATATTTTAATCCTGACTAATTTTTTCCTAAAATAGAAGGACAGCGCACGAGAAATAATCGAGTGATTTCAGGGCTAAATCCAGCCCTTATCTTAACAGCTCCTTTCTTCGCTTCAATCAATCAGTAGTATATCCAATATATTGTATTCCAAATATGAATGAAAATCACACATCAAGAAGAAAGATATTTCAAAAGTATTATTTTGAATTTGTCATAGTTGGCCATGGAAAATGTCTTCATTTGTCAATTTGGCAAGTACTCAGAACTTCATTTTTCCTATGGTAACCACATCAAGTGTCACCATGTATTACTTTTACATACAAAAAGATGAAACTGATTCAAATCTAATGGTACTGTTCAACGCTACCACTGTTCAAGGCTCTCGCGACTAGTTTTGAACGTCTACCGGAAAAGTAACGGACGTGTAACGGACTTCACCGTAACGGAAAAGCAACGGATAAGAACCGGACAAAACGGACATCCGTTACTTTTCCGTTGCCCCCCCCCCCCGGAAGCTGTCCGTTACACCTCCGTTTTATCCGTTTCACGTCCGGTAAATGTCCGTTCGTGACTCGAGTCTACCGGACATCAACGGACACCTAACGGATATCAATGGACACCTACCGGAGATGTAACGGACGAGTAACGGACAAAACGGATACCAACGGACACGTTACGTATACGTAACGGACGCCTTAATCCGTTCTGTCCGGAAACAATTTTTCAGCATGCTGAAAACTTGCAAACGGACAGAGCGGACACCAACGGACATCGCCGGACGAGTGACGGTTAAAACGGAGATGTAAGGACGACTAACGGATGCAAACGGAACCAACGGATTGAAAATTTTGTTATCGGTTACTCGTTCGTTCGCCTCATCCGGGTAGGTGTGACTGAGGTATAAAGGATATCTATCCTAAAACTGAATAAGGCATCCGATGTACAATAGGGCATTTTTCCATACCTGGTAAGGTACTATAAACTATATATTTTCTGGTTATCATGCCCACAACTCTGAAATAATAACTGATGAAACATTAAATTGTCTATTTTCTCCATATAACACATGCAAAATAAAAAAAGTTGTACAAGAGTTTCCCCCCTTTGATTTTAAGACCTGGGAGTCTTATATCTGTACTCAGGGCATCATTACCTTTCAGAAGGAATAAAATGTACCATACTTTACAATGGAGATGATTAAAACGCTATTTAAAATGACTATAGATTGCACATCACAATTAATTTTGAACAGGTCCTGTTGAAAGTTCGTTGACAAGATTACAGATCACAATCAATTTTGAAAGTTCGTTCACCAAATTACAGATCACAATTAATTTTGAACGTAAATAGTTCCTGATAATTTTAATCCCTCGTCTTCTTACATTTCATTTCTACGACTCTTTTTACATTAGATGATTCGCTTTTTACGTCAATGGGTCGCAGATGAGTTGATAAAAAAAATTCAAGGATGTTGAATGATACTGCAGCATCTTAATCGCGGCATGACAGATGTGTAATGAGGCTCTATCATTGATAGAATGTAGAAAATTAGAGCCACAGATACCCCCTTCCGGGTTTAAAAATATATTAAAAGTCTACTAAGCAACAGATTTTTTTCATGAATCCATTTTTGAGCTTACTTTGATACTGTATAGCAGATATCAAAGTTTCAAGCAAAAAATGGTGGTGCGATTCGAGTATTTAATCTTGATATTAGTATGATTTTACACAGAAAACAATAGGAAAAATAATTGGGGTCTGATACCTCTATTGTACAACGGATACTTTAACTGAAACTGTATACGAAGTCATCGTCGTATGCTTTATGACTAGGCACAAACTTTTCAGATCAAACTTGACTAGTACCTTCTAACCTGAAACCAATCATTCTCAACCATTATGTACTGGATAACGTCACAGTTTTACAAACGCAAACCAATATACTTCATGACTACCCATATAGGTATCTACGAACATTTACCCTTCTATGAAAACTACTTAAGTGACTGTTTCACAACAAAATTGACTTAAAAGTGATTGTTTTACAACAAAATGGTTTATCCCCTATCCTTAAGAAGTCAAATTAATGACCTTGACATGTTATTTCAAAATTTCTCAAATCACAATGAACGCAACCCTGAAAAGTAAAATGTAAAGTATCTACCTTTAAAGTTCGAGTGCATCTGTACCACTTGGTGAGTGTCACTGCTGGTGCACCAGGAGTCCCAGAGGGCCCATGCAGCCAAGTTCGATCAACTTCAGTTGATCGTTTCTTCAACGCATTCGAAATTTTATTTCTTGAAATTTCTAAAACGTGGGCCCTGTACACCATATCCCATCCATCCTGTTACGTCTTAAGGAACATTTTTGACATAATTACTTTCACACTTTTTGGTCATATTACATTGTTTAGATTGAGGATCACTGACAAGGGTCAAGTACCCGAAAAGTGCATGTCTGGTCCATGCTGCAAAATCTGTTCTTAAATGATGGTATTGATATATGAATTTAAAGACGTTTAACATTTAAAGTTCGAGCGAGTGTATGAGTACCTTGTATAGAATAAAGTTCTTATTAGTCGATATCAAGATATCGACTAATTCTAGATTTGTACAGGTTTGTCAACTTTCGATTTGATTCATCAGATTCAACGTTGCAATAGGGGCAATTGTCCGATAGAAAGAAACATTCTTGTGACCAGTGAAAAACACGTGACCAGAGCTATCCACTTCACAAAAGTAGGACATGTCGTCATGACAACGCTTTGGCATCGCAATTCTGAATTGAAATATTGCACATTAACGTAATATCTACAATGATATTTTTTCTTGAACAATTTTTACTTTAAGACCAATTAGTGTGTGAAACAGTAAACCCTATGCCTTCAAAATCCCTAATGACATTTCTGGATCCTTGGATCCATTGCATCAAAGAAACGTTTGGATACTTAGAATGCGAGGCTGCCAGTGGGCTAATTAAAAAGTTTCTCACCATCCAGCCGACTAAGCTGTTTCGTTGAGGATACTCCATTTTGTTTGTATATTTTCTTTCCAAAGACAAATTGATACATGCAACAAAGAAATTAATGAGCGATATAAAAATCGATAAGACTGTGCGTAGTCACATAATTTAATAGGATTTTTTTTTAGAAGTTTCCCCTTATTTCCCCCAAATTCTTTAATCGGAACTCTCCGCTTTTCCCGCGAATATATACTGAAAGGCTTTTGATTGGTCAAGTTAATTTGCGTTATAATGGAATTTTCCTACCGCACACTGACAGGTCAAGCAATTTATGAATGACTGTGACTTGAGTTGTCTAGTGCAAATGCACTATTTTCTAACTTTTCAGAATTATCAACACATAAGTTCCTATTGTGTAACCAGTTTTTTTGTGTGAATTTCATGCATAGTCTTACTAATACTACTCTTTACTCTTTATTCAAAGAGTCAACATTTTAAACCTATTTTGAACCAAAAATTTTTTTCGCTTTTAAATAAATGTTGATATCGACCAAGCTTTTTTGGAAAGCTAATACTTGTAATTATAATACGGAAGTGTATCTTGAAGAAAATATAAAGCACCAAACAGACGTACAGACGGACAGACGGAAAAGGTAATATCTACAATGTATAGGACTTAGACATTTGAATTAAAATAAATGGTTTACCGAGGATTTTTTTAGGGGAGGTTAGGGTAAAATTAAAACTGATGAATTCATTGCATTTCTTGTATAAAATATATTAAATATTTCTTTTCATGTAGCAGCCTTTGTTGCCTTTACAAATAGAAAACTGGCATTCTACTGTATAGTTTTTAAACTTTTTGTATATTTGGATAAATATGCAATTCAAAAGTATGTAGCCGTGGAATGCATTACGTCACACTTTATATCAAAAGATTTGGTTTTCATGTCATGTTTTCTCCTTTATGGAAATTAGTTATAATTGAATGGGTAAAATCCGAGGTATTTAATGAATTTCTATTTTGGCTGTTGTGTATGACAGGGTGTGTCTTCCATGAATGAAATGCATGTCTGTTATATAACATCACAAAATATATATTCTTTCGTTTTACTGATAAAAAATGTTGCCTTTCAGCGTAAATTTGGTGCAAACAAAATACAATTAGGGAAATCCATGTATATTTGTGAGCTAATGAGTTTGTGTCAGTGTCACAGCAAAATTGTTTTGAACGATACAAAATATCAGACAAAAAAAAAAATAGATAAAAATACACTTGGTGGTGTAAACAAAATACAATTTGGGAAATCCATGTATATTTGTGAGGGACTGAGTTTGTGTCAGTGTCACAGCAAAATTGTTTTGGACGATACAAAATATCATACAAAAAATAAATAAAAAACACTTAGTCTATAACATCTATTTTTCCACATTGTTGAAAGATATTCCAGGCTACAAGCTTCCCATGACACTGAATTTTGAATTTGTCTGCACGGCTAAAGTAGGGACAAGCAGGAAATGCTTATTGATCTCACTTTAATCAGTTATACAATATATTTTGTTTCGTTTTGCATTAATTATGGTTTCCTATACCCATTGACAGCGATTTTTAATTCTGATTTGGGTTTCGTTCTGACTTTCACTCAGTCATCCGGGCGTTGTATTTGCGGCCGCCGGTTAATGTCGCAAACTGAGATTTTCTTGGGGCGCTTGCAGTTGTAGAAGCTCGTCAGAACCGAGAAGTTGAGAACAATATGAAGTTATTTTAGAATCAAACAAGGAGAGGATGTGTATCTGTAAGACCTTTGGGTCAGACACAAAAACCTATAACATTAAATACTATGTGTAATACAAAACAACGACGACTCAATAATTATTGTAAAATAAATCATATAAACGTAGGTATCCGGATTACGGGATTAACCTGGCACTTTCTGGGGTAAGAAGATGTCTAAGTACAAGCAGAGACTATGACGATTACCGGTGCTTCTGGGGTAAGTAGATGTCTAAGTACAAGCAGAGACTGTGAGGGGGACCGGTGCTTCTGGGGTAAGTAGATGTCTAAGTACAAGCAGAGACTTTGAGGGGGACTGGTGCTTCTGGGGTAAGTAGATGTCTAAGTACAAGTAGAGACTGTGAGGGGGACCGGTGCTTCTGGGGTAAGTAGATGTCTAAGTACAAGCAGAGACTGAGAGAGGAACCGGTGCTCCTGGGGTAAGTAGATGTCTAAGTACAAGCAGAGACTATGACGATTACCGGTGCTTCTGGGGTAAGTAGATGTCTAAGTTCAAGCAGAGACTGTGAGAGGAACCGGTGCTTCTGGGGTAAGTAGATGTCTAAGTACAAGTAGAGACTGTGAGGGAGACCGGTGCTTCTGGGGTAAGTAGATGTCTAAGTACAAACAGAGACTATGACGATTACCGGTGCTTCTGGGGTAAGTAGATGTCTAAATACGAGCAGAAACTATGACGATTACCGGTGCTCCTGGGGTAAGTAGAGGTCTAAGTACAAGCAGAGACTATGACGATTACCGGTGCTCCTGGGGTAAGTAGATGTCTAAGTACAAGCAGAGACTGTGAGGGATACCGGTGCTTCTGGGGTAAGTAGATGTCTAAGTACAAGCAGAAACTATGACGATTACCGGTGCTTCTGGGGTAAGTAGATGTCTAAGTACAAGCAGAGACTATGACGATTACCGGTGCTTCTTGGGTAAGTAGATGCCTATGTACAAGCAGAGACTGTGAGGGGAACAGGTGTTCCTGGGGTAAGTAAATGTCTAAGTACAAGCAGAGACTGTGAGAGGAACAGGTGCTCCTGGGGTAAGTAGATGTCTAAGTACAAGCAGAAACTATGATGAACATCGGTGCTTCTGGGGTAAGTAGATGTCTAAGTACAAGCAGAGACTGTGAGGAGAACAGGTGCTCCTGGGGTAAGTAGATGTCTAAGTACAAGCAGAGACTGTGAGAGGAACAGGTGCTCCTGGGGTAAGTAGATGTCTAAGTACAAGCAGAAACTATGATGAACATCGGTGCTTCTGGGGTAAGTAGATGTCTAAGTACAAGCAGAGACTGTGAGGAGAACAGGTGCTTCTGGGGTAAGTAGATGTCTAAGTACAAGCAGAGACTGTGAGAGGAACAGGTGCTCCTGGGGTAAGTAGATGTCTAAGTACAAGCAGAAACTATGATGAACATCGGTGCTTCTGGGGTAAGTAGATGTCTAAGTACAAGCAGAGACTGTGAGGAGAACAGGTGCTCCTGGGGTAAGTAGATGTCTAAGTACAAGCAGAGACTGTGAGGAGAACAGGTGCTTCTGGGGTAAGTAGATGTCTAAGTACAAGCAGAGACTGTGAGGGGAACAGGTGCTCCTGGGGTAAGTAGATGTCTAAGTACAAGCAGAAACTATGACGATTACCTGTGCTTCTGGGGTAAGTAGATGTCTAAATACGAGCAGAAATTTCGACGGAGTATGTAGAACATAGTTCAATCTAAATGGAAAATATTTTGAACGTTTTATTAAAAGACGAAAGTTACGAAGATTCCCGATTTTTTTTTTTGGTAAGAACTTTTGTGAAACAGGGCGCAGAATCCTACAGCTCATGGTCCCCTTATAGAAATTAACTTTTACTTAAACCTTGATCCTTTAACTTTTGGTCAACAAAACGATAGGGATTCTCCTTTGAGCACAAGAACGTTATCAAAGCAGTTTCAATCCTAAAGGTCAAGAATAATGCAGAGACTAAGTAGATGTCTAAGTACAAGCAGAGACTATGACGATTACCGGTGCTTCTTGGGTAAGTAGATGTCTATGTACAAGCAGAGACTGTAAGGGGAACAGGTGTTCCTGGGGTAAGTAAATGTCTAAGTACAAGCAGAGACTGTGAGAGGAACAGGTGCTCCTGGGGTAAGTAGATGTCTAAGTACAAGCAGAAACTATGACGATTACCAGTGCTTCTGGGGTAAGTAGATGTCTAAGTACAAGCAGAGACTATGAGGAGAACAGGTGCTTCTGGGGTAAGTAGATGTCTAAGTACAAGCAGAAACTGTGAGGAGAACAGGTGCTCCTGGGGTAAGTAGATGTCTAAGTACAAGCAGAAACTATGATGAACATCGGTGCTTCTGGGGTAAGTAGATGTCTAAGTACAAGCAGAGACTGTGAGGAGAACAGGTGCTTCTGGGGTAAGTAGATGTCTAAGTACAAGCAGAGACTGTGAGGGGAACAGGTGCTCCTGGGGTAAGTAGATGTCTAAGTACAAGCAGAAACTATGACGATTACCAGTGCTTCTGGGTTAAGTAGATGTCTAAGTACAAGGAGAGACTATGCCGGTTACCGGTGCTTCTGGGGTAAGTAGATGTCTAAGTACAAGCAGAGACTGTAAGGGGAACCGGTGCTCCTGGGGTAAGTAGATGTCTAAGTACAAGCAGAGACTATGACGATTACCGGTGCTTCTGGGGTAAGTAGATGTCTAAGTACAAGCAGAGACTGTGAGGGTAACTGGTGCTTCTGGGGTATGTAGATGTCTAAGTACAAGCAGAGACTATGACGATTACCAGTGCTTCTGGGGTAAGTAGATGTCTAAGTACAAGCAGAGACTATGCCGGTTACCGGTGCTTCTGGGGTAAGTAGATGTCTAAGTGCAAGCAGAGACTGTAAGGGGTAGATGTCTAAGTACAAGCAGAGACTATGCTGGTTACCGGTGCTTCTTGGGTAAGTAGATGTCTAAGTACAAGCAGAGACTGTAAGGGGAACCGGTGCTTCTGGGGTAGGTAGATGTCTAAGTACAAGCAGAAACTATGACGATTACCGGTGCTTCTGGGGTAAGTAGATGTCTAAGTACAAGCAGAGACTATGCCGGTTACCGGTGTTTCTGGGGTAAGTAGATGTCTAAGTACAAGCAGAGACTGTGAGAGGAACCGGTGCATCTGGGGTAAGTAGATGTCCAAGTACATGCAGAGACAGTGAGGGGAACCGGTGCTTCTGCGTCGACCATCTCCACCAGCTTTTCTGCTTCAAAACTCAATTTTCAAATAATATTATTTGCAGAAAATCAAACTACTTAAGGACCCCATATCCACTACATGCAAATATACACAAATTTGGTATACCTGTTTGTATATTAAATATAAAAGTATATCCATTTGTTAAGTGAATTGGGCAAAAAGACAGAGGTCGGACAAAATGTTCTCAAGAGACTACTTTGGATCGAAGACAGTGCAAAAATCCCTAGCCGTATGAAATGTCAAAATACTACTTGAAAGGGATCAAGGCCATGGGCCAGAATGTATTGGGTAGCCATGAGAAAGTGAAAGTTACACCTGCTTCGACATTCGAGACATGTTTATGCTATAATGACAAAATTGGTGAAATTATAGCCTATGCATTCTTCTTATTGTACAACTGCGTGTGGTGAAAATCTAGACGATTACTTCCGGTGAGCGAGCAGTTGGGTGAGGGGGCACACAATATACACCCTGTCGGTGGGAGCTTTAATGATATTACCTTTCTTCTCTTTTTGAGCGCCTAATCATTCCTAATGCACATTTGAAAACGGAGCTCACTTCTCTTTTGTAAAAAGTTGCAAAAACTGTTGTATAAATCATATTAATTGTTTCTAATTCTGGGTTCCATTTTAGAGTAAAGTGAATCAACAAATTATTCTTTTTAGAATATTTAATGTAATGCATCGCATTGAAACTGAAGAAATCATTTGTGAGTTAATGACGCATTCATAATGTTAACTGACTTCACCACAACGTTATCGTTTTTCTTTGTACCTGGGGATCGCCAAACTTAACTGAAACAGCAGCTTACCCCAGGGCATAGATCTTCACCTTGTCCATAATCAAGAAGGACGATTTCTTATACTTAATTAAATCACATATCAATTTAATACCGTCTCCGATATGAATTTGATTTAATAACATGTTTTGGAGTTCAAAATTTAATCTATTTAGATCATATGTAAAAGTTCAATTTATAGATATTATTTTGGGAAATACGCAACTTAAATTGCTGAAATGATACACAGTTGCAAAATGCCACATACAAAAAGTACATAATCATACTCTGTAGAAATATCATGAATATGCAGAAACATTCATCAAATTTACTAAATGTCTACAGATGATCCTTCTTTATGTAAGATATCAATAGCGCAGATGTAAAATAATCCTGGATTTTTTTAGTTTCAAGTAATTGGCAGAAACCAAGGAGTCATAACTGGTAACGCAAATGATATTATCAAGGAAATAATTTCTTTCAAAAAATGCAATTATTGATGCTTGTTTTATTACAGAATTGTCATAAATTTCAAGTAAATTCTTATTCGCTTGTTGTTAGTGATGTCTCCAAAATACCGAAATACTTTACTTAAATTTCAGGAATTTATATAAACAATTTTCCGAGCTTTTTCCCCTGTATTTCCATTTTCTTCATACTATATCTTATTTGTCTTAATTTTTCAATTTTTATTGCCCCAAACCATTTCTTCCTAAAGGACACTTTTCAAATGAATTGCAAACATGATCCATAATAATCTTTCGAGATTGCTGCTTAAAAATTATTTTAACAAAATTTCGGGAAATCTTTCAAATTAAGAATGAACTTGGAATCACTGGACATGGGTAATGATTGATGATTAAGATAGTTGGCTTTTATAGCAAGTCCGGGGTAAATATAGAATGATGGCAAAAGATGCAGGAAATACACCGTGATGGATACACACCTTTCTTAACTGAAATGCCATGTCAAGTGTATATACATGTAGTTAGACACAATCAATTTCTCATCAGAGTCATTCTGAAAACTTTACATCACATAAATCATTTGATTCTGTAAAGTGTATAGCGATCAAATTGCACTAAAACGATGATAGATCATTGGACCATCCCAAGTCTCATAGACTAGACTACACTTTGAGAGACATTCCCCACATCTCATTCTAGTTACTTAATTTGGGCACATGTTTCCGTCATTGCCGAAATAGACCTTTAAAGATTAAATGGTGGGTGATGCCACAAAGAAACATGGCACGGCCGGAAATGCTGACAAAGTTGGCATTTTAAGTCTTCTTGAGCATGTGGAGTGTGCTTTTTTTTTAATTGTTAAAAGAAAAAGCATTGTTAAAAGAAAAAACAGACACAAACATTAAGATTATTTTGAAGGTTTCTTAACATTTAGTAACTTTTGAGAAAATGTTTCCTTTTCTGTTTCAATCCCTCATTGGATCTTTCTAGTACAATTATGCATGTGTGTGTTTTCTTTCCTGAAGGGAGGGCATGAAATGACCAGGACGTAAATCAAATTACTATGTCGATCCTTATCTGAAACCCAAGGACTAAATGTATCGAAATTACTTCATAACAAATCTAAATCTATTTCTGATCTAAAACAAAAAAATAATCTATCAGAGTCGAATGACAGTTATGAGGACAAAGAGCACATCAGCCACAAATCAAGACAAATATGACAAAGATAGAAACATGCACTATATGACGAGAACTACCAGCCAATCAAAAACAATGTAACCTCACTTTGTCTTCACTTTGAGATGGTGTACGTATCACACAGTACATCCTCGGTACCCCAGGCTATTTGCGCTTTGACTGAATAGGCAAAGCGCAAATAGCCTGGGATACCAAGGATGCACATAGTACAAAATGGTACAAAGTAAGAAAGCAACCACTAATGTCATTGTACAAAATGATGGCTACTTTGTTCTAACTATGAAGTATGATAACAATCACCATCATCATTATACAAAACCGTTGTAAAATAGTTCAAAACTATGACAGCAATCACAAACCTTGTACAATGTACAAAACTATGACAACATAGTACAAAACTGTGTCAGAAATCACAATTGTCAAATTATAAAACTATGGCAACATAAGATAAAACTATGACAGCAATCTACATTGACATTGTACAAAACTATGACAACATGGTTCTTAACTATCACAGCAATCACCATTGTTATTGTACAACACCGTAGCAACATAGTTCAAAACTATGACAGCAACCACCAACATTGTACAATGTACAAAACTTTGACAACATAGTACAAAACTGTGTCAGAAATCACAATACTATAGCAACATTGTATAAAAATATGACAGCAATCACCATTGACATTGTACAAAACTACCAGTGTGGCAACATGGTACTTAACTATGACAGCACTCACCATGGTTATCGTACAAAACTGCAGCAACATAGAACAAAACTATGACAGCAACCACCATTGACATTGTATAATATACAAAACTACGACAACATAGTATAAATCTGTGACACGAATCACCATTGTCGTTATATAAAACTATGACAACATAAAACAAAAATATGACAGAAATCTCCATTGTCATTGGATAAAACTATGGCAACATAGTACAAAACTATGATAGCAAAGAAAGGATGGGATCTCCAACAACACTTGGTTGCAGCACCCACAGCAAAACACCCAATGCAAAACACAGAGCAGACACCCTCAGAAAGAGACGCAAAAGGTACAAGGAACACCAACTCACACCATAGAAACATGAAACAAAAAAGACCAAACATAAACCAACGAGACCAACTCACACCATAGAAACATGAAACAGAAAAGACCACGCATAAACCAACGAGACCAATGGGCAACCGGTGCCGACTTAGGAAGGCCATCTGCCAAGCAAGTAGCAGACGGTGTGGTTATCCGGATTACAACCCTTTCACTTTTCCGATTACCCAGAGGTCTCGAAGAACGCACAAGCATGTCGCAGGGACCCAAGAATTGTAAATGGATATTAAAAAAAACCAGAAGGCGTACGAAATACAGTCCGTGCTCTGTCGGCTGTAGCGAGCTCATGCATGTGAACACCCGAGGAGTCCGACTGAGATACATAATGGACAGGTGGTCGAGGTCCGGTCTCCTCTAAAGAGGTTTGGACAGGACCCGTCATGGAGTCCTGTCATCACAGTCAGTCAGAGTGCAATTCTTAAGAATGTGCTGGTACAAGGCTGTAGATTGGATCAGTATCAAGCCAAGTGTCCGTCTGGTGACAGAAGGAACATATCCATGGTATAAAAGGCGTTTGATGATTCTAACACAATTTCGATGGTAATTCTGTCTACCTTTGATCCTTCTTATTTTGTTAATTATGTCACCATAAAATGCAGGTTGTGAAATACCCAAAGTAAGACCGGTATATACTCTGTTGCTTGTATGGATCCAAATTTCAAAGGAAGTTGACAATAATTTTTGTAAAATATCCAGAAAGTCGCTACTAGTTTGTGAAAGCGAAACCTTCACCTAAAGGGAAAATTTTCTATGTTGAATCCAAAATCATCTCATCCAACCACCATTGGCATTGTGCAAAACTGTAGCAACATAGTACAAAACTGTGACGGCAATCACCATACTAGTACAAAACTGTGACGGCAATCACCATACTATGGCAGCATAGTACAAAACTATGACAGCAATTACAATACTATGGCAGCATAGTACAAAACTGTGACGGCAATGACAATACTATGGTAGCACAATACAAAATTATAAAAGCAAAGACAGGTGTCATCACTGCAGCTACAGTACGACGCCAAACAGTGATGGAAAGGAGAGAGCTCATCATAAGTTTCATACTTGTTGCTCAATCCTTAATTTGTGCTCATGTTAACTAATGTATAATTTTGCTTTTCAAAAAGAAAGTGTATAAACCAAACAGTGATGAGAGCTACAGGTACTTTGTACTAGCCGTTGCCTGAGAGCAATCTTCTTGACAGAACAAACATTCAAATACTCCGCTCCAGATACGCATGTATCAGATAACATCTTCGAGCGATAATGATGCAAAGAAACCAAATAATTCGGAGATCCCTTTAAGCGACAAAAGATTGCTAGATCTTTGCCCGTAACACGACGAAAATACCCCGCAGCAATATTCTTTGAACAAGTGTTTATTGTGACCTTGACCTTTGACCTAGGATCAAGGCCATGATAGACCATTTGGTCCTAAGGAACAATTCTGTGAAATATTATTTAAATCCATACACATGGGATAAAATTATGGCACGGACAACGTTTTACCCATTATATCTATTGTGACCTTGACCTTAGCTCAAAGTCATTACACATCCTAAGGTCCTAAGAAACAATTGTTCGAGATATCATCGAAATCCATGTGAAGGGGAATGAGTTACGGTATGTCACGGATAACGTTTTACTAATGGTTTCTATTGTGACCTTGCATTTTAATCTATGACCTTGGTTTTAAGTCAGGACATACCCTTAGGTTCTTGTGAACATTTATGAGAAACATTATTGAAATCCATGCACAGGGGAAGGATTTATGGCCCAGACAAGGTTTTATGTTTTTACTAATGGTGGCTATTGTGACCTTGAACGTTGAACTTGATTTAAGGTTATTACACACCGTAAGGCCCTAAGGAACATTTGTGTAAAATACTATTGAAATCCCTGCACAGAAGGAGTTATGACCCGGACAAGGTTTGACTAATAGTTTCTATGGTGTCCTTGACCTTTGACCTTGATATAAGGTCATGACACAGCCTTAGGTCCTACGAACATCTGTGTGAATATCATTGAAACCCCTGCAAAGGGGAGGAGTTATGCTCTGGACAATGTTGTACCAATGGTGTCTATTGCGACCTCGATTTTTGACCTCGGTTCAAGGTCATGGCATATTATTAGGTCCTAAAGACCATTTGTGTGAAATATTATTGAATTCTATGCTCAGGGGAATTAATTATGCCCCGGACAAAGTCTTATTAATGGCGTCTATCGTTACATTGACCTTTGGCCTATGACCTTGATTCAAAGTCAAGACACCCCTTTAGGTCCTAAGAAACATTTGTGTGAAATATATAATTGAAATCCATTCACAGGGGGAGAAGTTATGCCACGGACGAGGTTTTAATAATTTTGTCGATTGTAAATTTGACCTTCGACCTTGATCCAAGTCATGATACACTCTTACGTCCTAAGGAACATTTGTGTGAAATACTGTTGGAATCCTTGTTCAGGGGAAGGAGTTATGCTCTTGACAGGATTTTACTAATGGTGTCTATCGTGACCTTGACCTTTGACCTTGATTTAAGGTAATGACACACTCTTAGGTCCTAGGGAACATTGGTATGAAATATTTTAAAATAAAATCCATGCACAGGGGGAGGAGTTATGCCGTTGACAAGGTGTGATGGACAGATGGACGGACAGACAGGATGATTCGAAATCACAATGACAAATTGACTTGACATATATTAACGTAATATCTTTAAAATAACAAAGCCGCATCATACCATAACATATCTGAAACCTTGTCATATTATACAGAACTAACATTAAATGATGATGGATATTTTTTTGTTTTTTGTTTTGTTTTTGTTTTTGTTTTTTTTTTTCTGCAAAGACCAGGGGTATCCACAAAATAACATAAAATATTTGCACATAATAATTAAATTACATATCACATGGTTACAAAACCACACCACCATCAAAAATGAAAAAATATCGTATCATTAAAATAATTAAAATAAAAACGAAATCTCAATAAATCATACTGAAACCGCGTCACATAATAACGAACATTTAATATACTCATGATCAAAGAGAGATAACTGACTGTTTTTTATGCACATTAAAATGATGAATTTAAGTCATTTAGAGATCATTTATATAATATAAAACAACATGAGGAATGGTGTCTTGACAATTGTTCGTATATGAGACAAACAACAACACCTGTGACATTTGTGTAATATAGAAATGCCATCAAATACTTTGAACTAGACGCATACTAGGTCATTTTCATACATCATTTCTCTTTGTCTGCCATAATGTTATCAATCAAACGTATTACAGGTCTAATAAATTGTCCTAAACCTTAAACGTATTAAGGATTCAACATAGTAAATTTCGACTGGCTTGACGGTTATGTTCCTAGATTACCGTCATACGGCATCTACATATTACAGCTCATCCGGTACGCTAGAGCATGTACTAATGATTTGGATTTTCATAGTAGAAATTTACGTACATGTATAACCAAGAAACTTTTAGGTCAAGGTTTCCGCTTTCATAAACTAGTTAAGACTTTCTGGAAATTTTACAAAAAAAATACTGCCAGCTTCTTTTCAGATTCGGACCTATACAAGATACAGAGTATATATTACTTTGGGTATTTCACAACCTGTATTTTATGGTGACATAACAAACAAAAGTAGAAGGATCAAAAGTGGACAACATAACCATCGAAAATGCGTCAGAATCATCAAACGCCTTTCATACCGTGGTCACCAGACGACAGCCTCTTAAGACTAGCACTCTGACTGACTGTGACGACGGGATTCTATGACAGGCCATGTCCAAACCATCTGTCCTCTCTGAATGTCGGTCGGACTCCTCGGGTGATAACATGTATGAGCTTGATACAGCCGGCAGAGTACGGACTGTATTTCGTTTGCCCCCCCCCCCTTTTTTTTTATATCTGCTACATATTTATCTGTGTTGCTTTGACCCATGCGTTCTGCTGTCTTGTTTGTGTGCCCATCTTACAGTGAGGAGGTTATTTTACACTACAATCGTGCATTCTTCGATACCTTTAGATAACCGGAAAAGTGTGAGGGTTGTGTGCGAGGGTTGGACCTTTTCTGTTCAGCAAAAGGGACCGGTGTTGCTAAAAGCAGGAGATACTTACCGAGTACCTGATCTCGTCCTGGTTAGGGATTCACTTTAGCACTGTATTTTGTAAGCCCTTTGATTACAGGTTTTTTTTTCAGATTTTTGTTTGACTTTCACTCGCTTATTCTAAAAGTTATGATGAAATCCTGGAGATGACTACGAGAACATCGAAAACATGAGAAATGAAAGGACAAAATGACACTGGCCTATGGAAGTACTTCCTCGTTGGCAATCCGAAGGAATACTTATTCTAGAGTGCACTAAAGTTTCTTTGCGAATAAAGGGACTGATAAAACATACTTTCAACATGGAAAATGGTTCTGCTGAAAAATGGACCTTCCTTGGCGTATATATTTAGAGTATGTTTTCATCAATTGTCATTTCCCTTTTGACTGAAAACCTTGGAAACCGAGAGGTTTCTTACGTACAACACAGACGCATTAATTATAGACAGGTCAAACTCCAAGGTCACAAGGCCAAACTCCAAGGCCAAGGTCACTAGGTCTAAAGTCAAGGACCCCAAATAAAAGGTCTTGTCATCAGGAATCTTCATGTGAAATATCATATAGTTCACGAGACATAGCCAAGTTTTGTCCACGCACCCAACGCTAGGACATATTTGACACTTATTAGAACTCGCCAAAATGAAAGAGACCTTGACCTTTGATGAATGACCTTCAGAGATCCACGTTATCATGGGGAGGGGCTATCATAATAAACAATAATGTGATTCATAGGCAGCCTAATTTCTATACATCCCCCAAGTTATATGCAACACTCCATCCCATTTATAGTACACAATTTCCCCATCAACACAGTGACAAAGCTCAAACCCTTCAACACATTCAAAGAAAGAATCAGCATTTTTCCAATAATGTAAGTCAAAATTTAAAATCATTTTGACGGTATTTCCATCTAAAGCAGAAAATTATTTTTAGCCTGGAAATGACCTTGGCCTTTAATTAATGACCTTAAGTGACCTTTGTCCTTAAGGGTCTTTAACATGAACAATTGTGTGAAATAAGATCAAGACAGATAGGTGGACATATCAAAAGGTCACAAGGTCTAAAGTCAAGGACCCAAATAAAAGGTCTTGTCATTAGGAACCTTCATGTGAAATATCAAAGTCACGAGACAAAGCCAAGTTTGACCACGCACCTGACGCTAGGACATATTTGACGTTTGTCAGGGCTCGCTAAAATGAAAGAGACCTTGACCTTTGATGAATGACCTTCAGTAATCCATGTTATCATGAGGAGCGCCATGTCGCTCACCTGAATTGCAGAAGAAGGGCCGATAGTGGAAAATTTGGTAGAGGTCTTGATTACTTTTCATGCAGTAAATATGGAGATGTTGAAAATTCTTCAGCCAATTAAAAATTAGAACTGCCCAAAAGTGACGAATTTTACCCCTCTGAGACGTTTTTCTCTGAACTGATTCATTTATGACATAACATTCAATTGTTCACATTGAACACCCTCATACAAGTTCTACATTTCAGATATAATGCTCCTGAATGAGGATGTAGTACTAAAGAAAATGTATGTTGAATCCTATAAGGAATAAGACTTGTCAGAAGACAACATTGCTCGCCGTGCAGGTTTTTGATAATAAAATGGCAATTTCATAAAAAATAAAGGTCAAGATCGCCAAGTCAAAAGCCATGGTATCAAATGAAAGATATGGTCATGAGGATTCTATATGTAAAACATCAAAGTCATACCACTTAAAGTTCAAAAGTAGGTCATATGCCAGGTCATTTGGTTGAGTCATGGTATCAAATAAAAGCTCTGTTCATGAGGAATTTACAAGTGAAATATCAAAGCCCTACCCCTTGTAGTTTAAATGAAGCTCAAAGGTCAAGGTCACTAGGCCAAAAGTCATGGTATCAAATGAAAGATCTTGTTATGCAGAATCTATATGTGAAATGTAAGAGCCCTATCCCTTATTGTTAAAGAGTAGGTCAAAGGTCTTCGAGTTGAATGTGTGTATGAAATCCCTATCACTTAATCTTGAAGAGATATTCGCTTTTAGAAAATTTTAACCATAATATAAGCTTACAATGCATCAAAGATGAAAAGTGCAGAGTTGCAAAACTTGAATGGTCTTGACAGATGGGAAACATCACAGGCACGTTTCAGGCGATACACATTAAGAAACCATTTTCAATTACCCGAGTCCTATGAATTTGACCTTTGATCCCAAAATCAATGGGGGTCATCCTTGACTCATGGAAAATACTTCTGGAAAATTTGACGATTATAGGTGCAATACATGCTCAAATATGGTCCCGAAACCATTTTCAATTATCAGAGTCCTATGACCTTGACCTTTGAATGCCAAAATCTATACGGGTCATCCTTGATTCATGGGAAACATTTCCGGAACATTTCATGATCACATGTGCAATACAGGCTCAAATATTGTCCGGAAACCATTTTCAATCATCAGTGATATCAGCTTGACCTATGCCCTTCTGACCTCAAAATCAATAGGGTCATCCTTGATTCATGGAAAGTATTCTGGCAAGTTTCATGATTATAGGTGCTATACAGGCTGTAATATTGTAGTTCTGTGACCTTGGGACCCATAAATCAAAAGGGGTCATCATTGATTCATGAGAAATATTTCTGGAAAGTTTCATGATCATAGGTGCAATACAGGCTCTAATATGGTCCGGAAACCATTTTCAATCATCCGAGTCCTATGACCTTAAAATCAATAGGGGTCATCCATGATTCATGGGAAACATTTCTGGCAAGTTTCGTTATCATAGGTGCAATACACCCTCTTGTATCATCCGGACACCATTTTCAAACATCGGAGTACTATGACCTTGACCTTCGACCTTTTGACCACAAAATCAATAGGGGTAATCCTTGATTCATGGGAAACATGTCTGGCAAGTTTAATGATCATAGGTGCAATACACCCTCTTATATCATCCGGAAACCATTTTCAAACATCGGAGTATTATGACCTTGACCTTTTGACCCCAAAATCAATAGGGGTCATCCTTGACTCATGGTATGTGTATGAATTTTCATTGCACTAGCATGTATCATACTTGACTTATAGTTCAGAAACCAATTTCAAACATCAGAGTACTATGACCTTTGACCTTTAGAACCCCAAATCAATAGGGGTCATCCTTGACTCATGGTGAGTATGTGTATGTATAGTTTCATTGCACTAGCATGTATCATACTTGACTTACAGTCCAGAAACCAATTGTTGACGCCCACCCATCTCACATCAAATTAAGAGCCGAGTTTTGCTACTCGGCTAATAACTCCAGGGTCAAAAACAAGGTCACTAGGTCAAATGTCTTGGTATCAAATTGAAGTACTTGTTAAGTTGAATGTATGTATGAAATATGAAAGCCACATCACTTATCCGTGATGAAATATATGCTTTAAGAATTTCTTAACCAAAAAATAACTACAAGGTCAAAGTTCAAGGTCACTAAGTCAAATGTCTTGGTATAAAAATGTATGAAATGTGAAAGCACTATCACTAACACTTGAAGAGTTTTCTACTTTAAGAACTTCTTAACCGGACGGACAAATGGACAGAAGAACGGGGTGTTTCCTATATACCCACCCTAAACTTCATTTGCAGGGGGTATAAATATTTATTAACTATGGCCTTACCATATAATACTATATATATATATATATACAGCAATAAAAAAAAGTCATGAAGGGGAGCAACTCTCTCATAACAAGTTAAAAGTCATGTTTGTAAAACATTAATGCCCCCCTACCCCTTCTGTGATTAAAGTCCGTCACAACTTTATACTTGCATTGATACAACCTATGGGGGTATAAAGTAACAGTGTAATGAAAAAAGTCAAAGAAGTATAACTGTCAGGAGGACCTGTATGTACAGCATTTACGCTTTGTTAAAGCTCTTCTTCTAATAAACTTCTACAAGGTAATTAATAGTATTCTATTAAATAATCATATTCAACAAACCTGATACTGAACAGAATGTTGGTAAATTTTCCAACCAAAATTCAAGGGGCATAACTCTGTCAAATTTTTTTTGATCAGATACGAAGTGCAAGGGGCATAACTCTGTCAAATTTTTTTTGATCGGACCCAAATATAAACTTGACCTAGATTTTCATTTGATGTGTCTGTACACAAGATTCATTTCAGTATGTGAATACACTCCAGATATTGAACGAAAATCCTGAAATTTTGGTACTTTTCGAAAAGCAAGGGGCTAAACTTTGTCAATTTTTTTTTCATTGGACCCAGATATGAACTTGACCTAGATTTTCATTTGATGTGTCTGTACACAAGATTCATTTCAGTATGTGAATACACTCCAGATATTGAACGAAAATCCTGAAATTTTGGTACTTTTCGAAAAGCAAGGGGCTAAACTTTGTCAATTTTTTTTTCATTGGACCCAGATATGAACTTGACCTAGATTTTCATTTGATGTGTCTGTACAAAAATTTCATTTCAATATGTGAATCCACTCCAGAGGTATTGAACGGAAACTGATGTCGTGGACCAACCGACAGACATGCAGAAAGTCAGACAGCAGCAAAGCAATATGTCCCCTCTTCTTCAAAGGGGGGCATAAAAATTTTCGATTGAACCCAAATATGAACTTGACCTAGATTTTTATTTGACGTGTCTGAAAACAAAATTTCATTTCCATATGTAACTCCACTCAAGAGATATTGAACAGAAACCCTGAAGTTTTGGTATTTTTCAAAGTGCAAGGGGCATAACTCTGTCCAAATTTTTTTGATCGGACCTAAATATGAACTTGACCTAGATTTTCATTTGATGTGTCTGTATACAAAATTTCATTTCTATATGTAACTCCACTCAAGAGATATTGAACAGAAACCCTGAAATTTTGGTATTTTTCGAAGTGCAAGGGGCATTACTCTGTCAAAATTTTGTTGATTGAACCCAAATAAGAACTTGACCTAGATTGTCATTTGATGTGTCCGTATACAAAATTTCATTTCAATATGTAACTCCACTCAAGAGATATTGAACGGAAACCCTTGAATTTTGGTTTTTTTAAAGTGCAAGGGGCATAACTCTGTCAAAATTTTGTTGATCGGACCCAAATATACACTTGACCTAGATTTTCATTTGATGTGTCTGTATACAAAATTTCATTTCAATATGTAATTCCACTCAAGAGATATTGAACAGAAACCCTGAAATTTTGGTATTTTTCGAAGTGCAAGGGGCATTACTCTGTCAAAATTTTTTCGATCGGACCTTAATACTAACTTGACCTGGATTTTCATTTGATGTGTCTGTATACAAAATTTCATTTCAATATGTAACTCCATTCAAGAGATATTGAAAGGAAACCCTGAAATTTTGGTATTTTTCGAAATGCAAGGGGCATAACTCTGTCAAAATTTTTTTGAACGGACCAAAATATGAACTTGACCTAGATTTTTGTTTGATGTGTCTGTATACAAAATTTCATTTCAATATGTGAATCCATTCCAGAGATATTGAACGGAAACTGATGTCGCGGACCGACCGACCGACCTACAGCGGCAAACCTATATGTCCCCTCTTCTTCGTAGGGGGGCATAAAAAGATCAACTATGACAAAACACGAACTTGCACAGTAACTACTGTAAATTGCTTTATTTTCGTCAATACCAATTTTTGTCAAATTCGTTCAAAATGACCATTTCGTCAGTACGTAAATTCGTCATCCAAGGGTCCCTAAAATATAAATTCGTCTGTTCAAATGCCAACTTAACATCCAGGTAGAGGCCGTATGCATTTGTTTTCATTGTTGTTTAACAATTATTGGTAATCAAACAATTAGAGACATGTATACCACCTAGCTTGTTGTGAAAACATATCATTTGGTAATTAGAAGTACATTATATGCAACTTTGTAAGCATATTCAGTTTTTAATGAATTACCATTTGCCTGTCAATTTTTCCTTTCTACACTTATAATTTGTCAGGAGTATTTATATTCGTCGATACGTAATTTCGTCAAGGGAGGCACTGACGAAAATTGGTACATGACGAATAAAAACCAATTTACAGTATCCAACACAAAGCAATGTATCAAATTTCATCCCAATATCTCTTTATATTGCAGAAAATGTCTGGAAAACTGATTCTCACCAGTCATCAAGGAGCACAACTCTCCTCCAAAAATTGGTAGACCATGATCAAACTTGTATGCACTGTAACTATCCAAGATCAAACAATATATCAAAGCTCATCTTAGTATCTCTATCCCATGCATCCCATTGCATGTTTTTTCTTATTGGAGAATTTTGGCAGATAAATACGTACAGATTTATCATGATGTTATTAATGTAACCAGACTGTAAAACAGTCAATCTTATCCAAACCTTTGATAAAATCAGAGAGATCTATAGGATTTTCTTGCTTTATTTTTTTTTTTAACTGTACAACTATTTAGTGGCCACAGTTGTAGTGGGGGCTGCTGTCCTCCTTCTTGGTTTGGGTACAGTCCCCTCACGGAAACCATTCCTGTAATACAATCAATTACTTTGTTAGATTGGGATGACTGGAAAACCAAAATAATGTCCCCGCGCTTTCGCGAAAGTGGGGGACCATAAAACTTTTTAATGCCACATAAGGTGTCCCTTAGCCTTACATATCTGAAATTATTTCTTTTAAAGCATGAAAAATATTTACACATACATGTATCTTAAATATAAGTGTACATTGTAACATATATGCAAAACAAGTGCACATATGTATCTTAAAACATCTCTAGGCATGGCATCCTATTTACGAAAGGAAAATACACTGAGACTGTCTTCCTCCGGGTATATTTTGCATACAGTCATCTGATTATTGACCTTAACTTCACTTTTTTTTATGGGGGAATGCAGATTTCTATTTGGGAAACCATTTTTTTTTTTACACAAATTTCAAATCCAATACATGAAATACATGAAAACTGGACATCACAAACTAGAACCTATCTATACATCCATAAAGTTTGAATAATATCTATCACTACTACCCGCTTTATAAGCAATTGAAATACGAGCCGGAAATGAAAAAACTGAAACCTGGTTATTTTTATAATTCATAATTTCAATAATAAAATTGTTTTGTTTTTTTAATTCCTAGGGATACAGTTTCGGGACATTTGGTTCAGTAATTTAATAAAATTTATCAGACAGAGGGTTATTTCATCAGATATGTCCGAAAAGGTTTGGGTTTCACTGGCCAAATACACGTAGGATAATTCCTGTATAACATCCACCATATTTCAACTAAAATTATACCATTAGAATTCTCATAATACCATTAGAGTTCTCTATTTTTTCCTAATCATCTCTGACAAAAAATTACTGATACATGTAGTTCAACAGATAAGAAAGATGTTGGCAATTAGCTCAGAAAAAGAAAGCTATTATAGTGAAATTTGGATGCTTCAAATCTTATCTTTTATTGCATAGATTCATCTGAATTTTCATATACAGTTTGAAAAACATAAGCATTAGGCCAAAAAAAATTAAGATTTCGTTTGACGGGCACCGCCGCATTGCCTAAAAACCCGCCGCATTTCCGATTTTTATCGCGTGTTTTACCATAATTTTAAAGTAGTCAATTGAACATCGTCGTGCTAATACAAATTGTTTGTTTACATATTCTTTACTTCACTAGATATATAAATTGTAAAGCTGTAACTCAATACTTGTTTACATAAAATAGTATTATTTACCCGAGCTGCCGTATTCAATTGTTGTTTGTACGGTAATCGTGACCACGCGTATATTCCATATCACGGACGAGGTAACGTAACGTAAAATGATACTTCACTCTGTTGTGATAATCTGCAAGAGCATTATTCTTTATTAAATTATCTAGTTTATAAGAAATTTGAAAACGTTTTTGTTTAGAACTCACAGTTTACGTCAGATTGATCAGCCGGGAACGCCGGTGACGGGATCGAGGGGAGGGGCAGAAATACTAAACGATCCTAATTTCGATTAGGGTAAACTAGTCAACTAAACCCTAAGCACATCGCAGATACTTCAAAATTTCCGAGGGATAGAAATTCAAATTTGCAAACAAATTGCTCAAGTCCGACAGTGAAAAGGGATGACGAATTGATCAGGATACCCTTGTGTAATCGTTGTTAAAATTTAAACTAAATTGTCAGACATGATCGGGAAGGCAAACTTGCTCAATGTCCCTTCCACTTGGACTTTAATGGGCCATTCTCAAAAACAAAGGGCCATCTTTCCTCACGAAAGGGTCATTCCAAAAATAATCAATTTTCGAAAAGCTATGCATATGCATGCATTATGCATCAGACGTTAGCACATTTTTTTTTTTTTGTCGCGAGATTCCCAATTTGACCATTTCCAATGAATAATTTACAGTACATTTTTTGCATGTATCACAGAACAGCCAAGACCAAACTTTCAGCCACCTTTCCTGAATATTTTTTGTCCACGGATGGGCAGCTTCATTTTCAGCTTTGTTGATATTAGGGAAGACATTTTGTACAAATTTTATTACATCAATTTGTACCCATTGACTGACCACTTTTAAAAAATGACATGATAATTTTACGGACGAACGCATACACAAGATAAGATACGTAAGTGGACGTTGGAGATTTAAATCTCAGGCGCAGATGTCGGAGAAAAATCAATACTGTATCAAAATAGCAAGGACCTTTCAATTGTCAGTGAACAGAAGAATTTTGTGCCTTAGAGTTCTGACTGGCCATGTACAGAAAGCTGTGATCTCTGTATTACTGCTCCTGGTGTAGATCTACGTTACAACGTAGATACGAGAACAGAACTTTTAATAGATTTAAAAAACAAAAAAATGGACGCCGTAGAATAATGGCACCAGGGCGCAGCGAGTTGCCGATTTTATGGGCCATTTTCTATCAGAATGGGCCATCCCAATCCCTGGACATGTATCTTTGTATTTTCCCTACTCTTTTGCCGACGACAAGGGTCAAATTTTCGGTCTAAGCACTGAGCTACAATTACGAGTTTCACTCAGTTGCACCTTAAAGTAGTTCACAAAATGTTAACGTCATTTGAAGTTTTAACCTTACACAGGGCAACGGTTAGAGATTGGTGATCCTTTTTAGCATAAATAAGATGTACACCATACATGTATTTAGTCTACATCTTCATACTGGTCTGCCATAGGACATCGTCTGTCATATGATACATATAATAAGTGTGACCAAATCACAGAATATCTAGCAAACTTCAGGTTTGGAAATGCAATAAGTATATTACAGGAAGACGTTGGGTTATCTTGTTATGGGTTATCTTGTTAATCAATGTACTAAACATTGCCACTTCATACTATACTTAAGTTTTAATGTATTTTCAGCATCAAAACACTTGAATTAGAAATTTGGTTAAAGATAAATTACAAAAAATGTACATTCATCATATTTCACGTTTGCAAAAAAAAAAAAAAAAAAAAAAAAAAAAAAACCTGCCTCCCTCACTTTTTTTTCTAAAAAAGTGCCCGTCAAACTAAACATTAATTTTGTATGGCCTTAATAGTGCTGAAAGAATCAAGTCTCTGTCGTTCATAAAACTAAATATATGGAAAAAAGGCAATAGTTACTGCTCAGCGATAACAATTTCCCAACCAGTGGAACACTAAAATGCCAATTCATATTACCAGGGCTGTCACTAGGGCTAATTTGGGGCTGATATTTGGCCCCATACCCAGTGCAAAATAGTATATTTTTTCCCTATTTAAGCCTCAAAGATTCCCAATTTTCTGTGGTCTTTGTTGATACGTATTCAACCATCTATAAACATGATAAAAAGAGAATCTAGCCTTAATAAAGGGTTAAAATAAATATTCTTGATCATTATTGATATTTCATTTCAGTTGTAAAATTTCCAGTTTTGCTCACAATGTTGCTGTTTTTCCCAATTTGAAAGGCCCTGGTCCAATGCCCAAAATACCCTGCAACAGCCCTGATTACTGAAGGGACCATCTATATATCACTAACCTGAATCTCCTGTGTACTTTCTTGAGGTACCTCATTCTTCCTGTACCTGTCTTCCTTCGTCTTTGAGCCTTGATGCTCCAGTTAACTAAAAAAAATTGTACATTCAACAATACTTGTCCGATATCAAATATATCAAAAGCTTGAATGAAATATTGCTGTCCAAACAGTATTTATGATATGCACAAGCAAGGTAAACTGCTATAATGGAATATAAGGTAATTTTTCATAGTATCATTTATGACGTCTTTTACTAAATACTAGACAAGCTGACCAACAAAATGAATCAAGGATGACCTAATAAAACTAATAAAATGAATTAAGTTTGATTTCAGAAAACAACTAGTGTTTAAGGAACATGTATTGCCTGCCAGATGATCTTTACATCTGCAGTGTAAATACCTTGCAATAAAGAATTCATTACAATACACGTACATGTATATCTGTGTTGTAGACTCGTAGTACATATACATGTAGTCAGTTTTGTACATTTAAATTTGACTTTTTTTTTAAAAGAACTGCTTTATAAATCATTTCAACAAAAAATCTCATAAGATAATGGATTTAAATACTTACATTTACGAATAGTTGGACTAGGATATCCACACTGTGCACATGTCTTCTTCTGAATGTGATAGGTACGCCTGCCACATCTCGGACACCGGGTATGTGTCTTATTGTGCCTCTTACCAAAGCTGGATGTTCCCTTGGTCTGAAAAATAAAGTTGGTTGAAAGTACATGTAGTGCTGAATTGTGGATGAAAATCATATACAATTTCTGACGATTTTTGCCAGAGAAAAAATCTTTTATATGGGTGGAAATTTCTCTTATAGGAGGAGAAAAACATATACTCCATAGAGGGAGGAATGGGGCCAAATATCACTGAACTTTTTTGGAAAGAAAAACGCTAGATTTTGTTTGCTTTCTTGGGGTTTTTTTTTTGCATATAATGATATAGAAATGTACGATTGGTATGAGCAAGCCACCAAACGGATAATGCAAACTACCTCTTCAGCATGTTCAGGTTTTCTCAAAATGAAAATAAAACAAGTGACATGTACTGAAAGACTCAAATTTCATACACAGAGAGTCACTGCTATTTCTTTTTTCTTTCTTTTTTGATGCATGGTCGAAACCCTTGAGGCAAAAAAAGGAAAAGGGCCGAAACCTCTTGGGTCTTTTTCTTTTTCAAAAAAAGTGAAGGGCTACTACTGCAGCATTCTCTCACTGTGAGAGAAAAACAAGGCCAAAACCTATAGCAACTGTATAGAGAGACAAACTTCATTTATCAATTTCTTGTGATAAGACCATTCAGACTAATTAATAATTTCCTTTGTTTCAAACACTAAGTCAAGCAAGACCGAGACCTTTAGTTACTGGTTGGAACGACAATCGCACATTTACGTGAATCTGATACGGTAGCATCAATATTTTGTGATCAGTCCCAACCTACTGTACATAGAAAGGGCAAATGGGCAACTCTTAGGAGGGACATTGAATTCTACGCTTTTCACTAAGGGTCTTTTTCCAAATTTACAGATTTTCATTCATGACATGCACAAAAATTACCAATGTATACAGTAGCAAACCGTGTCTTTTGTCAAATCAATTTACTATTTTGTATTGAAACGCCCTTGTACCGAAACGTTTTCTCCCCCCCCCCTCCACATCTATACCGACGTGTCAACTTTTTCACAACATAGGTAGGTCATTAAACTTAAATTCAAAAATCGGACACTACATTTTAGTATTCTAATATCTTTCTTATGCCGAACAGTCCTTCTTGCGAATAAAATAGTAGACGTTTCTTCTATTAAGAAGTTTACTGAACGTTTTATCATTAAAATTATCGTATCACTCGGACATGTGGCGTAATCATATGTAATTTTGACTGAGAAACTTTAATTATTTCCTTAGACCGCTTCAATGGGGAACTAGTTTTCTTTATTTCGACCTGATGCGGCCGGATTGTGGCACGGTAGTTTCATTCTCACCATATTTGATCCAGCAGGGTTGAAAAAGGTCAAGGTCGGAAGTTTTACTTTCACTTTCGATTCACACGGAAGTTACAGGTTGTCAAGAGTAAACAAAAATCGGCCACGTTGGAAGGTACTACGTCAAAGAAACATTTATAATGAATTGTTCCCTCTGTTCAAATCAGTTTGGTATTCAAACTTATTCTGTGCCGTTGTTCGTATCTCAGTGTCCCAAATACATTTTGAAACATGATGGATTTAATTTCTTATTCGTATACACCGGACTCTTCATTGAGTGACGTCTACGTACAAGAAGTGCCTCTAAATAACGACTTTCACATCTCGAGTAACGAAGAAGCGCCTTTTGTGGACCAGACATTAATTTATTCATTTAAACGGTTACTGAAACGTTATAAGAAACAAATGGGTGACATTGATTCAGATGTATGTATTGTATCTGGAGGATTACAGCAGTATCTCAACAAGAAGCAAGGACAGAGACCAGGGAATGTACAACAGGAGAATGATGATTCACCATTCAATGCACTTCCAGTAAGATATCTCGGATGTAATTTCAATGGAAACTGAGGGCAAAAGTGTAATTTCAATGGAAACTGAGGAGCTTCTTTACTTTTTGTCTAAGTGCAAACTTTTGCACTGATCGAGACAAAAAGTAAAGATGCTCCTCAATTTCCATTGAAATTATCTCAGATGATATTTTTCTGTCAAAGTAATAAAAAAATGAAGGGAAAATAGATATTAGGATAATAATTTCCATGATTATAAGTATGTCATGATGTTAGAGTTCAAACTCTAATGGGTTCCTTGATTACCTTAAATATCTTCAATTAACATTTAAATGCTGAAAGTTAAAGATTTGTATTGATTTCATTTTCGCTTTTTCTTTAGATTAACATCAAATTAAAGATATTTGGATTTCTTGATGCCAAAAGTTTATGTCAAATAACAAGAGTTTGTAAATCCTGGTGTGAAATATGTGAGGACAATCTCCTTTGGAAAGAGATTTTACTTAGAGATGTCAAGAAATGGAAGAGAATAAGTCACACAACTAATCCTGCTTTGTACCAGGAAGTGGAATCAGACTGGTCTAATAAACAAATGTAAGTATTTCTTACTATATTCTTAATACAATTGGTTTACACCATCTGCTGTCTTTCCCAATTACATTTGCTTTTATTAAAATATTCTTGAAATGACTGAGAGGAAGATTGCATTTTAATGCAAATTTCACCATGCTTTACTGAAATGGCATCAGATTATCAACAACAATTAAAGCATTTTTCAAAAACTAGTATCAGAAAGCAATGACATTACTACATGTATAACCATATTTTTCACAATTATTGACAATTATGCATTATTAAGTATGTATTTACATGTATTACATATAAGGCATGATTTGATTTGTGTAGTAAATTTATCTTTTCTGCAGATACTTGAGATGTTCCCCAGAAGTAAACCATTTAATGCATCAGGAGAATGTAATATTTAACGGACTTACTAGTGTACTGAGGTATTTCCTACCGAGGAAGGTGTCAAAGATTGCCATGTTTGGTCCTGGCTTAGAATCGGACACGAGTGGGCTGGTGAGGAAGATGCTGTATGAAGACAATAATCAGTTGAACCGTGTGGGCGTTGTCCCTGGGAGGTTTGATGGTAAGATATACCTGCAGAATTAATTGAGAATATCAAAAACATGTTCACAAATCAACTGGCAATGCATAATTGTCTCTTATCATGAAAGCTTGATTAACAATTTGCAGAGACACATAATACAAACACAGTTTATAAAATTTGTTATAACAGCTTATATGATTATGAAATAGTAGACCATTAATGATCATGATAAATGTATTTGTTCAACCACAGGGGCTACAGAATAAATACCCCCCCCCCCCCCCACACACACAAACTTTAATACATATACACTTGTAAGTGTATGTATTAAAGTGTGTGTGTGGGGGGGGGGTATTTATTCTGTACTCTTTGTGTACTGTAGCCCCTGTGGTTCAACCAATAATAACATACTTACAACATTTGAAAGGTTTTCGTTATTGACATTACCTATGTATATGAACATTTTTGTTTCTAAATTCCAAGGAGTTGGATCTGGATGGTGCCTTAAGATGCAGAATGGTCAGTTGTTTCAGCTTTCTGTACTGTACTCTGCCAGCAAAAAAATCAGAATGGACAAGTCACTCAATAGATTGCAGAAAAATAATCTACTAGAACTGAAACAAGACGAAAAGGGGGAACAACTGGTGGAGGTTAAACCTGCAGTCAGAGATTTCCTTGGAACTGTAGATGCTTTCGTCTATGTTGTAGATGCTTCTGGTACTGCTGAGGCCAGTAAGTATAATGTCAGATTATAAACAATCAAAAAAGTTGCAGCTTTAACATCTATATAGCTTACAAATTTAGCTTTAGTTCAATCAAGATATGCTAGTGTAATGACATTACTTAGTACAATTGTACATTTTTTTTTTTGTACGTGTATTATGATTATCATGGTCTTTTCCATAAAGTGATAATACTTTACAGTAATAAATGATGGAAAATAATTATACAATGAAACTTATATTTATTCAGGACAATTTTCCATAGTAATTTGTTCAAATACACTAATTATTCAATCAATCTTTGAACTGTAGTTGCGCAGGACAAAGCAGAGATGTTTACAATGGTAAGCGAGCGCTGGTTCGCCACCCATGTACCAATACTTGTCATGTCATGTACACCAGAAGCTGATAGTTCCCGTGTGGCATGTGTTGATGTTGTACAAGCTTTACAAATGTCTCAGCTAAGCAGGCCTTGGCAGGTAAACCCATTTTTCTTTTAAATTCCTTTAGATTTTGTGAAAATAATTAAAACATTTCTATCAAGAATCATTAATTTAAACATACTTACAGTTCTGTTATATTGTCTGTCTTCCACCCTTGCAGGTCCATGACTGTGTAGTAAGTAGCTTGGATGGGGTAGTTGACAGCATACAATGGCTGGTAGAACAATCACTTCGACGGTGATACATCATCTGAAACTCATGTAGGACTCACCAACTTCAAGGAGATTCCTCATGTACCAAGTGTTCTAGTGGTGGACCAACCCAGGTCACAGAGCAACTAATGGTTAACATCTACCATAGTCATGTGATTTACACAGATAATAGAATTATTATTCAACAGATGAAAATATATGGTACTCAGGGAATGATAATTTGTAATTATCATTATGTACCAGAAAAAAAACAGTGACTTGCAATAGTTTACAGGGTAATCTGTATTCCAATCAAAACTAATGTGTGAATTACCTTAACAGTCACAAATTCTCTAGGAATTATCAATGAATTGTCTATACAACATAACTGTATATTTTAATGCATGTCAATGGATGAATTTAAAGGATCATATTATTTATTAAGTCTTGCTCCCTTATAACACTTTTTAAGTTATTTTTCTATTTGTTAAAAATTCAAAATGTAGTTATACTGTTGCCTTTTGCCAATTTTACTTTTGTACAATAATTTTGTATGATTGTTATATAATTAATATATTATGTATTTTGTTTGTTGAATAAAGAAAACACTTATTGTCAATGATGATTTTTTCCTCTTTAATATTTAATTGAATAAACACCACTAAAGACAGTATAGCCAGATTGCAAAGTAAGTTTCTGTCACTAATTGGGTCAAGGTTAATAGGTCAAATATTACGTCATAAATTGAAAGGTCTTTTCATAGGCAACCTACCTGTATAATATTATGTTTCTACTGTGTACATAGTTCCCGAGATTTTGCTTGAACCAGAAACTTTAACCGGAATCTTTAATTAGGTCAAAGTCGAAGGTCAAGGTCACTGGGTCAAATGTTACAGCATAAATTGAAAGGTCATGTCATGGGCAACCTACATGTACATTTGGATAATATAAAGTTTCTACTGCATATACAGTTCCTCAGATTTTGCTTAAACCAAAATGTTGACGGTAGATGGAGAGACAGACGGACATCGTAAATCTATAGATTGAAAGTGCAAGCTTTGCAAGCTGGCCAAAGTACCCAAGTGGAATAGAATTTTTTCATTGAACTTCCACATCATTGTAAAATGTCTTACCCGGTACCTTGGACATCCAAGTTGTTTACAGTATAACTATAACTGTTTGAATGTAATTGAACAGAATGCCCTTCATTTCATCAGGATGAAGGATATAAATCAGGGAATGAGGTCAACAGCAAGATCCTTTTTTGAACCATCCTCACATTCTAATACTTTTAGTTTGTGTTCTTTGTCAAGTTAGCTTCTCTCTGTGACCTACTCATGTCTGTGGCAGTACCACCAAATCAAGAGGCCAAAGTGGGACTATATTCCTCACTTTTAGTTAGATTCGTCAACTCATATAACTTCTTGCAGTATCTGTGGGATCATTTTGTGATTTACAAACTGTAGCCATATGGCCTCTCCCCCACTATAATTATGCTAATTAATTATTCATATTAATAAAAAAAACATGTATATGGAAATTGCTTATGTGATTTTACTATGGATAAAGGGGAATCACACCAAGTAAATTACTTGTCTTTAAGTTTGAACTTCACTTTGAAACAAATAACTTTAGTTTGTTATCTCCAAGATTCCTGAGATGCCGAGAACATTGCAGTAATCTGCACACCTGCAAGTACAATCTCCTACTCATGTGTCTGATTTCAGTTCTGCATGCTTTTCCTTACTTTGAAGTCTATAGATATAATTGCAAGCCTGTGCCGCCAATTTAAAATCTTGGTGCATTGTTTTGCATGCCAGATTATACCTCGCTCTCATACTGTCAACATGCTACGCTTGTACGTTTAATAAACTTAGAACTTTATCCGGACTTCTGTTTAAAGTTTTCAAAATGACTATTTAAATCACAACGCTAACTACATCCATAACCTGTAGGTCCATAGGCCTTCAAAATGCTATATTTGGTAACATATTCACAGCAAAATGCTGATTGTCATGCAAGTCTCTTTGCAGAAATATGATGCAACTTGATATGGTTCCAAAAAACTGACAAACAATTTAGCAGTGTTCTCATAAACTGAAATATAATTTATAGCTTGCAATGAGGATTTGACTCTTGTCAAATACATGTACCAATTTTCAAAATGAATTTTCTATCAGTTGATTTCATTATAAACATCATATACCAAAGTAGCATTTATGTCTATGGAATTCAACTTTAACTACATTTTCATAATACTCTTGATGTGGCCTTGTAAACACAAAGGCAGGTAAGTAAAAATTCAGAAAATTAAGTTTTATAATTTTAATATCTCAATTTCCCTGATACACTGTGTCAAATAGAAAAAAATGTTAATTATTGCTAACAAGTACTCCTAGCACATATTGGTATTCTATAAAAACATACAAAGTCTAAGATACCACTTTGTATTTGCAAGCAAATTTAAAATCGAACAAAAACTTTCTTCAATACATGCATTATGTCTTTAGTCAGTTACACATGCATGTAACCTCCTGGAGATTTACACTGATATAAGAATCTACTTAAAATAAGAATTCTGAATAATTGCCTCAGGAAAATCTCACAAGTGTAAAACATTATGACTTTAAAAGCCTTTCCAGCCTTAGTCAATCTACCACTGCATTAGAAAAAAATACATGTATGTTTAATTGATGCAATTGACATCCTTCATTAACATTATCATGCTAAAAATTTGCAAAACAAAAAACATGTATAATAACCTTCCATTGTTGTATACTAGTTGATAGCACCAACAGATTAAATACTTATCCATACACTTTAAACCTTCCTCTTTAAAGCATCATACATATTTATGTACATGTATGCTTTCACAAGTTCTCCTTGTATAAAGTTACATCTGATTTACTCATATGGTAACCCATATATTGCACGCAGAGGGAAGGATCAGTCAGTCAATGGATGTTCACATTTTAAACGATGTTTTCATTAAGCTACACAACCACTGACACATGTGTGCACTAATGGCCTTTCAAATGGCCTTTTAAAATTCCTATATTATAGGAATAATAATGAGATTGTTACATCCATCTTTAAACATCATTCTGGCTTTTTCAACATAAAGTACATTTTGTTGTGTATATTTTTCTTCTCTGGATTGATCTTCTTCAACAGAGATCCAACAGTGGCTATCATTTGTTCTTTTGTCATATTGAGACGTTTGTTACTAAATTTAGCCAGAATTTCTTTTGCCGTCATTGGTTTCCTCATGAGATAACGTCGTATGGCATCTTCTGTAATGGCAGCTCTGAAATCAATAACAATTCTATAAATCATGAGAGGACATCTATTTGCACATTCAGCTTTTGTTTTTTAATATTATCAAAAATACTAAGAAAAAGATACTTTTAAGATTAACTTTTATGTAAGTCATGTACTTGATTAAGTTCATTTCATATATTAGTTTTAGTTTAAACATATTTCAATTCCGAAAACGAAATGGGATCGAGCAAAAGTTAAACAACATTACTAACGCCCTCTCCCTATATATTTCATATATTGACACACATCTCTTATTTCGACTGTGTTTATCGTAGTATATGTTTATATTTCTGTCATATACGCATACAAGGTATATAACTTTGTGTACTAAAATGACTCACCCCGAGTTATCTGATGCTCCCAAACTTGGACTTTCTGTTCGTACTTTCTTTGCCGATGACTCTTCTGACTCCAATTTTCTTTTTGACGCTATTGAAAAATATACAAATACATGTACAATAATAAAGTTGTAACCTTGAGAAGGACTAAATGTATGGATCTTTAAAACATCAACCTTATAATGTATCAAAAAGAAAAAGGAAAGAAAGCATGATTAATTGTAAATCCTATAGGGTTATTTATAAGTGTTTTCCATATTGGCCTAGTTATTGCGCTGAGGTCTGTCGTATACGACAGACCAAGGCGCAATAACTAGGCCAGTATGGAAAACACTAATTAATGAGCGTATTATTAATTAACTCGACCAATATGATATCGAACTAAGCCAATACTGCAGATAACTAGGAAAACGCTTATTAATGAGTGTGTTCCTTTATCAACAACGCCACAATGCTTTCCTCGTCTATTTTCTTTTCCAGCAATGGCGCCATCTTGCTTTCATCGCTTGAACTTTGCATTTATCAGGTGACTTCAATATTGGCCGAGTTTTTAATATTGGCGTGCTTTTGTCGATATTGGCTTAGTTGTGTCGATATTGGCTTAATTTACAATGCCGCAATTTTGCTTTCATCGCTTGAACTTCGCATAAATCACATGACTTCAATATTGGCCGAGTTTTTCAATATTCACCGAGCGTACTTTTGTCGATATTGGCTTAGTTGTGTCGATATTGGCTTAGTTTGCATTCTTGTATTGTTTGGGCAGAAAATCCCGTATATGACCAATATTAACATAGTTAATTAATAATAGTAAATGTACTGATGGTTGATCTAAATTTTCTATATACATAATCTTTAAAGCCAATATAACACAGACTTCCAATTTTGTTCATAAGACTAATTCAGCTACAGATCAAGACAAATGATGTAAACTTGAATAGTGAACCTTCAGGTATATTTACAAAGATCTACATGTGTACATCTGACGCACCTTTTCTTTCCTCAGAGTCACCAGATGCCCCTTTGTCAGGAACGGGAGATTTCCTGTCTGCCTTCTGTTTCTATAGTAATAAAGTAATGTGTTAGGACTAGTGTCAGTCTTCAACATACATGTAAAATGTAAATACATGCAAACTTAAGCATTTACATTACTGTGAATTGTGTGAGTATATTCATTATAATTTTGACATTGTACCGCATTTGTAATAACTGTAGTTCATATATTACCAAGGCATCCATTCACACATACAGTTTGTATTGTACCTTTCTTTTATAACTTCATGTATGTAAATACTGCATGTGCACATACATCTAAGTTTTGGCAATTTCATATTAATTAGCAGAAACCATAGAAAAACTGAGAATCTAAATGTATTACAAAATGTAGTATAATCTTACTAAGTCTGCTAATACCATAAATTGTAGCTAACATATATGCATTGTTATGCAATGAAGTTATAAGCGACTGCATTAGAAATAGTTTTAACTTGCTTTGAAAATATAGTGTAATCAAAGATTGCAAACTTAGCTCACCTCATGGCGGCATTTTATCATGGCAGCAAACAGGGAGTAGTCAAAGACTACACAGTTTTTAATTTGAGAATCTGTCCAACGAAAAAGCTTACAACTAAACAAAACAGAAATGTGAAATAGACTGTTGATACCCAAATCTTCCTAACATGTGCACTCAAACAGAAAATATAGGTCATGACCTACATTAGAACATAGATCTGTGATCTGCTCATAAAGACACATCATCTGTGCAACTTAGGCCTTCCTAGTACTTACAATGAAGAAATAAAAGCTCTTAACATTGATACCAACATCTTCCTAACATGAACACTCAAGCAGAAAATATAGGTCTTGACCTACATTTGAAAGTAGATTTGTGATCTACTCATAAAGATGCATCATCTGTGCAGGTGCACTCAAGTGGAAAATAAAAGGTAATGACCTAAATTTGAACGTAGATTTGTGATCTACTCATAAAGATGCATCATCTATGCAGGTGCACTCAAGTGGAAAATAAAGGTCATGACCTACATTTGAACGTAGATTTGTGATCTACTCATAAGGAAGCATCTTCTGTGCAAGTTTGACCTTCCTAGCACTTACAATAAAGAAATAAAACTTCTTAACATTGATACCCAAATCTTCCTAAATTGTGCACTCAAGCAGAAAATATAGGTCATGACCTACATTTGAAAGTAGATTTGTGATCTACTCATAAAGATGCATCATCTGTGCGGGTGCACTCAAGTGGAAAATATAGGTCATGACCTACATTTGAACGTAGATTTGTGATCTACTCATAAAGACGCATCATCTGTGCAAGTTTGGCCTTCCTAGTTCTTAACATAAAGAAATATAACTTCTTAACATTGATAACCAAATCTTCGTAACATAAGCACTCAAGTGGAAAATATAGGTCATGACCTACATTTGAACATAGATTTGTAATCTACTCATAAAGACACATCATCTGTGCAACTTTGACCTTCCTAGCATTTAAAATAAAGAAATAAAACTTCTTAATCATCGATACCCAAATCTTCCTAATATGAACATTCAAGTGGAAAATATAGGTCATGACCTACAGTTGAACATAGATTTGTGATCTACTCATAAAGACACATCATCTGTGCAACTTTGGCCTTCCTAGCATTTAAAATAAGAAAAAAAAATATCTCATGCTTCTGAACATACTAGTGTGGAAGCCGAATGGCTGATAGCATAAGCTCCCTTTCACTTCATGAGGTGAGCTAAAAATACTTGTCATGCTAACTGAATTTGTAGAATTTGATTAAACATATTCATAAATAAGGAATATTTACCTGCATAAAAATAGCGGACACCAGAGTTTCATCTTTCTCTATATCTGAGTCGCTATCAGAGCTGGAGCTACTACTGCTGTCAGAACCTGGAAAGTAATTAATCTGTGTTGCTTCAAACTACATATAATGAAATGGAAATATCTCCATTAATACTATACAGAAAAAATTACAAAAAGAAAACACACTCATATACACAATTGTGCATTCTTCGAGACCACTTAGTAATTACCTAACAAGTGGGAGGGCTGTGCACACATAATCCAGACCACCAAATCATTACCTACTAATATGGCAGATGGCCATTTTAAGTTGTCATCGGCTGGCCAATTAACAAGGCAGATGGCCGTCTGAAGTCATCATTGGCAGTCCATTGGTCTTGTTGGGTTATGTGAAGTCCGTTGTCGTTAATGTTTGATTTGTGCTGTATGTATTTTCACATCTTCTAACTTTCTATCAGTCCTTGTCCACACACCAACCTCTACATTTGCAAACTTACTATCCTTCTGAGTACCCGACTATGAAATCAAATGATTAACTTTCTATTCCAACCATTTCCTTTTTTTCAAGTCTACTATGCTCCTCTCTCAAAATCTTATCTATCCTTACGTTCCATGTTCTCCTTTCTTTTTCTATAATCCCCCTACTGTCCTCTCCTATACCATGTAAAGGGTGGTACATGATTTTCAAGTACCTCCAGATATGGTCCCGAGCGAAGCGAGAGAGCATGTCGAGGGTACGAAATAAAAGAGTGTACCAACCGACTTAGTGCATCATTAGATTGGGCAAATATTAGTGTTTTCTGATATAACTGATATAATCTTGAACTGCCCTTAAAGTGACAAATTATACCCCCTGCGGGACATTTTTTTCTCCCATTTGCCCCCATGTGGGATAGAGTTTGCCCATAGCGACGCGTCATGTAGGGTCACTGTATCCAACATGTACCTCGCGCGACTTTTGACATCGGCCGTATCGGCCGTATCCATATTGTGACGTCGTTGTTATCCATTGTGACATCATGATTTTTGCACCTAAAGCGGCGACCTCTCAACAGAAACGTCGTTTTAAAACTCTTTTTTTACATTCTAATTCTTACTAAACCGATTAAGGCTAAGGACTACGGTTTATTCTTTTAGAATAAACTATTTTTTAGGGCGCTGAAAACGAATATTCCTTTATTTTTCGAATTCGATAAAGTTGACGATTTCGTGATTTCGTGGAATTTCAAGAAAGGCCCATAGAAATGGAAGAAAAACGATCAACCATATGTTTGTCATGTGGGATGAGAAAAGCCCACCCTCAAATGAAAGCTCTGGTCATGAGGAATTTACATGAGAAATATCAAAGCAATACCTCTTATACTTTAGAAGTAGGTCAAAGGTCAAGATCAAGGTCACTATGTTAAAAGTCATGGTATCAAATGAAAGCTCTGGTCATGAGGAAATTACGTGTGAAATATCAAAGTCTTACCCCTTATAGTTGAAAAGTAGGTCAAAATCAAGATCAAGGTCACTTGCATAAGTCATGATATAAAATGAAAGCTCTGGTCATAAGGAAACTACGTGTGAAATATAAAAGCCCTATCCCTTATAGTTAAAAAGTAGGTCAAAGTAGGTAAAAGGTCAAGCTTAAGGGCAAGGCCAATAGGTCAAAAGTCATGGTATCAAATGAAACCTTTCGTCATGAGAAAAATACATATGTGAAATATCAAAGCCCTAACCCTTACAGTTTAAAAGTAGGTCAAAGGTCAAGGTCAAATGTCTTGGAGTAATACTTGTTGTGATGAATGTGTGTACAAAATATTAAAGCCTTATCACTTACACTAGAGATGTTCACTTTAAGAATATCTTAACCAAAATATTACAATACGGTCAAAGCTGAAAGTCAAGGTCACTAGGTCAAATGTCTTGGTATCAAAATGTAGCAACTGTTACTATATTATCTTTCTTTGAGTCTTTATTTTCCTCTCCCTCTAACTTATTCGGTTTTTTTGTCTTTCTTGTATTTATCTCCCCCCCCCCCCCCCCCAACTTACTGTCTTTCTTGTCTTTATTTTCCCATCCCTCCAGCTTACCAACTTTCTTTTTGTCGTTTTTGTTTTTATTTTCCCCTCTAACTTACTGTCTTTCTTGTCTTTATTTTTCCATCCCTTCAATTTACCATCTTCTTTTTATCTTAATTAAATGAGTTTCCTCTTTTTATTTTCCCCTCCCTCAAACTTACCATCTTTCTTTTTCTCTTTCTTGTCTTTGTTCTCCCCTCCCTCCCCCTCCTCCTCCTCTTTATCAGACTTTTTCTCCTCCTCCTCACTCTCATCTTCTGAGTCAATCAGCTTCCTCAGCCCATGCTCCTCTGCCACACCCTTTTCCTCATAGGTATCCTTCTTCTCTCTATCTTCTAATTCTTCTTCACTGAAAAACAGAACAGATAACTCTAATACAATAATTTATTTTCAAACTGATATATCAAGGACAGGTTTGACATTGATTCTGACAGTATAAGGCTAGGTAGTTTAAACGTGTAACCGTTATCGTTTCTGTTACAGGCAGTAACCATTTAGCAAATGGTTAAATGTTTAATGCTGATAAATATAGTTTACCTGGCTTGATTTCTAGGTAATTTTACAGCAGTTAAATCTATCTGTTCAAATTCTGTATATTTTATTAATGCTCGTGGTCTCATACAATCTTTGTATAATCACACAAAGCCTCAAACAGTTCAGAAAATATTTCTTACTTTCACAGTTTTAATGTTTTGTCATTGGTTGAACAGTGTTTCATTGACCAATCAAATGGATCATAGAAATATAACTAAGGTGAACAAATATGGTGGAGATGTTTAAAAGTTACTAGGGACACCCTGTCCTCCTTTTGTTCCCCGTGTGAAGACATTTTGCATTTCAAGATCATTATCCTTGTAAATTTTGTTTCACTGATGCTAGCTATAAAACAGAAAATATGAACAAATGCGGCAATCCACTTAAAACGAAAGCATAGAGTTTCGCCTGCTTGTGTGATTTTGATTGGCAGCTTCAGTTCGAGTGGCGTTGTGGATCATCAGACGTACAAATGTAAAAACATCCAAATTAAAACAAGTGTCGTGTCTTAGTTTCCTCTAACTCTAATCCACATTTTAAAGGCCGGGTTTTCTTACCGAGTGGTAATTAATATGCACACCTGAGTGATCTTAGCTTAGTGGGCGTGATAAACGCGGCGTCTACTGACCACTGATATCCTTAGAGACACAAGCGGTGTGTGACATCAAAGACATACCGACAGGTATACTTGATTATGCGAATTAGATATACCACAACTTAATACCTATTTGAAGCTGTCAATCAAAAATTGATAGGGTTATAAAGGAAACATAGGACCAATCAGATTGCATTAAGAGATGTTAACCCTACAGCGGTCAGCGAGGAAATGACAGGAAATTTACCTGTCTTCTTTTATAGTCCCCACCCGGCCTTTAAACAGTATCAAGGGCCACAGCTGTATTATTTGCAAATAACATGAGGCCTTATTCTATCATCATATTTTAACATCTAGAAAATCAATTCGATTAAGATAATAAAGGTTTTTTGAAGTGAATCGTACCGAAAATAACCAAAACCGAGGGCTAGACTGTGATACGTAGTTTATCGTTAGGGGAGCGTATCATTACAACCCTAGTACCAGAGTGTATTATACACCTGCTAGAGTCTATTATATAGTCTTATTTTTTAAATATTTGGCTATGCACATTTGAATAAATGGTAAATACAGTGTGTTACAAACCTGCTAGAGTCTGTTATATAGTCCACTTCTTTGTCATCAAAATCTCCTTCATCACTTTCCTCTACTGCTTCATCATCTGAATTATGCTTGGCCGTTCTTCTAGATTTGCCGGCAACTTTTTTATTTTTTCCTTTTGACTTTGGCTTTGAATCTTCAAGGCACAAATCATAAAATATATCAAAGTGTTTACACATGTAAGATATATACCTATCTTGATTCATTTCTTCCAACTGAAGAATAATTGAAACCTGACACTTCACTTATCTAAAATTTCAGATATGGAAGTATTTGAAATGTTGAAGATATTTCATAGGACCTTAGCCCCTTGGTCACATCACATAGATTATGAAATCAAAATATGTTTGGCCTACATATAATTTTGACAATTTAACACTGAATTAACACCACAGAGAACAATTACCAGTTCACATGTTCATAATACAAGAAAAAGAAAAACTTTAAACATTTATATGCTAACATTGAGTCAATAAAAAAAATTCAATTCCAAAATACTTTATTGATCAATTTATTTGCTTACAATAGCACACATTCAATTCCAAAATACTTTATTGATCAATTTATTTGCTTACAACAGCACACACAATCATAATAAAGTTCTCTAAGCAATAAAATAAACTCTGAATCTAGAGATAAATATTATAGTCTGTAAGAGAAGCTGGATAACCTAGTTATATATCTTTTAAAGTGCAAGTTAGTTGACTCAAATGTCCAACTATATCCATAAATAATAGAGATAAAATCAATTAATGAAATGTTTAGAATATGTAATATTACGTGCATTTGTAATACATTATGTAACATACCTTCATTGTCATCATCATCACCATCATCATCGTCATCTTCATCTAAATCTAACTCATCATCTTCTGTCAAAAACTGAAATACATTTAATTATCTATGAAAATGTTTTTTTCCTTTGTTCTACAATACATGTAGAAAAATGGACCATGGCCAGATCAAAAGGTAAAATATGTTATATGTAAAGAATTAACCAATATTGTATAATATACATCAAATACAGTATGCAAGTTTGTACATGTATCACTTATACTTTGCTCAATATTGGCTTTTAAAGGCAAAATCACTCAAGCGGAAAAAGTAGGTCAAGGTCATTTTATGAAAGTTTGTTCAAAGATACATCCACTATGCAAGTTTGGTACATGTAGCATTTATATGTAGTAATATGTAAATCAGATGCTGTATCCGATGAATGGGTACATCTCAGCATCCAAATATGAATCACTTGGCCAAAGGTGCGAGCCCACTAGGGGGGTCCGGGGGCATGTTCCCCCAGAATTTTTTTTTAATTTAGAAGGCATTTCCCGCCATTTAGACTCTATAAAATGCCATAAAATTAAGCATTTAATTTATGAAATTTACAAGGCAGTGGAGGGCATGTAACAAGTTTTTATGAACAATTTCTAATGATTTTCTGTATAGAGAACTGGGAAATACTTGTTTTCTTTCTATCCAAATAGATTGTAAACTAAATCAATAGCTTTCTGATTCCTACATCATCATGATCATGTACATGAAAGATAAATTTTATGTTTAGCTATCCCCCTACCCTTTTCGCCCATCATCCCCACCCCTTTTTCGTCCATGGAAGCTTTGAACTATCATTGATCATTCATAATATTGGTACTTTGATATATTTTCATGGCGCTCTCCTCGTTGTGAACATTTTTATTTTTGAAATTAAAAAAAAAATCTTCCTCCCGAAATTTTTGAGAGCCTAGATATGAAACGAGTATGAGACATTTTGAATTCTGCAAGCAGGATCACACACTCAGCAGTTATTGTCATATGCAAGTACGTTGTTTACATACAGAAAATAGACCGTACGAACTTACGTATCAAGTTTACACGCAAAATACCGACCGTTGATTGTCTGTGACACGTGGATTTTCATATTAAAATCTATTTACAGGCATGAAAAGTCGAGATCTAATCGTCCTATTGTACTTCTTTAATATACGTTGCTGTAAAATGACCCTTCACGCCGCATTGAAATCAATATTTACTCACTAAAGTTACGGAAGTATTTATCGGGTAACGTGTATAGTAACAGTGTTTTTTAAAGGACAACGTAATTTCCTTTAGTGAACGTTTAATTTTAAAGAAATTGAGATATGACAATTTTTTACGGAAAGTAGGCGGCGATTTTACCCAAAGTAGGAGGCAAGAAATCGCCGGTCGCCGGCTCTTAATGAGAACCCTGAATCACTTGTGCAAGTTTGGTTACTATAGCATCAGTATTTTGTCAGATACCGAGCTGCCCTTAACTTCTTAACCAGATGCGGACAGGGACATGGATAGGGATGTGGACAGGGACGTGGACGCATGGGGTATAGCATAAGCTCACTCAACTTCATCGAGGTGAGCTAAAAATTGTCAACTCTACCACGGTTTCTTTAAACGCAAGTGTCCCGTTATAATACACTATACAGGTAACATGACCAGATATCACTTAATCCTTTAAAACTCTAGTGGTCAGAGAGGTTAGAGTGAGAAGTACTCAGTGAGAGTAATATACAAAGAGGTGTTATTCATTACATTGATCATGGCTATTTGAACGGCACGACTTAGAAATTTTCAGAAATTTCAGTTCTTCTAAAGAATTATATATGGGGAAAATAATGCACAATTTTTGACGGTCGGTGGGATTACAGGAAACATATTTTTCTTTTGTTCTGTGTAATCGCAGTTGAATTTTACTAGCCATTCAGGCTGCCTACAGGCATAATTTTACTAGCCAGAGCCAAAATTTACTAGCCTCAGGCCTCGGGCTAGTGAGTTTTGGGAAAGACTAATTTCATCCTATAGATCATGCGAACCAAAGTTACATGAGACAGGCTTATATTAATTTCAAGCTGTCAGACATTTTACCAATAGCTGTCTGATGTGTTTAGAAATTGGCCAGTCCTGTAATTGAATGTTTACAAATGAGAGATCAGTGTTTACAATAACTTACAAAGCTATCCGAGGCTTTCTTCTTGACCTTTGACTTGGCCTTGACCTTTTCTTCTTCCTCTGTTCCTCCTTCCTTATCCTCCTCATTCCTCACTCTGTTCCTCACCATCACAGAAAATAAATTCATTGTTTTGTCTCGTCTAAAATAAATATGAATTTGATGAATGGTAGTGACATAATTACAGCAATTCAAATTCTAACGCCACCTTAAAGAGTCTTATTTCATAGGTTTATATTTGTACTAAATTGAAAGCATACTTGTTGCTAATGTAACCATCATCCTATTTTGCCCTCTATAAAAGGCTTAGTATAAAAAACTTAAAAATGATCATTTACATGTTGCAAACATTTAGTCAGAGGCTACTTATTCCGTACATATTTCATATACAACCTGTTAAATTCCTCCTCTGCTTCCTCGGAGTTGAGATATTTATATCGTATCATGGGACTGAATGTGTACCACTCCTCTATAGGTATAGCTTCAAACGCATTGTCTGCACACTGTGTGAAAATGTAGTATGATGTATTATCTGTTATAGTCCCTTCTCGAACACCCTTCATTCTGAAAATAAAGTTAAAAAAAACTCATTACCTACACATTTCATTTTAACACAATGCAGAATAATCTTAATTTTTTAAGAGTGGACATTAAAGTAATGACAGTGGTCTCCAAAATTGTAAAAGACAATTTCTACTATGTCTATTTCATTTTTTTATCCATAGTGCACAGACCATTTCTTACTTTTTTGCTTCTTTTCCTTTCCCGATTTTCATGATATACGGCTGATCCTCTGGGTTGTACTTTTTTATTTGTATACCGTATTTCTTCCTGCGAGCCTCCTCTTTTTGTTCCCTGCCGTACTCACTCCCAGCTCCATACTTCGGCATCAGGTCGATATCGTACGCTGACTTATACTCCTTCAGGTTATTCTCCCTCTCCATTCGTACTGGCGTCTAAATTCAATATGAAATATTATCAGTTATAAAATTCATAGAACTAGAAAACTAAAAAAGTTTGAGTTTGACCTAAATGACAGTTAAACGTATCCAAATTACTAATGGAGATCTCACTAACGTCTTGTCCATTTAAACATTGTTAAAATTATCTTTGTAATCTTCGGCAATGTCTCGATATTTTCCATGGCTTACTTAGAGGTTGGCATGTTGACCTTTGACATTGGAGACCAACTTTTATGTTGCATTATGGTATATTTAGGTAAAGCTATGCCGTAATTCTATCTATATAATAAAAATTTATGTTTCTGGGTTTTTTTTTTCAGATGAACCATGAACTCATACACACCTGTTTACATGACTTAGAATATTCCTACACATGTAGTACTTTTGATGATCGTACCTACCTCTACAGATTTCAATCATTTTGTTACAAACCTGGTTTATCTTTTATGTTTTCTCATATTTCATACCTGGCTTAACTTTACAAAGTCGACATCAGCTCCTGTGGCAAACTTCATCATTTTGTACCGTTTCTTTCTGTCCCTACAATTAATCAGTATAAAGTTTTTTACTCTTTTATCTATGACAACTTTGACTAGCAAGGTAGTCACTAGCCTATAAGAAAAATAACTGGAACATGAATGTCAGCAGCACTTTCATGCAAGATTATGAGAGTAAGTGATAAATCCAGTCTGAAGGAAGTTTACATACAAATTATGATGTAACTAAGATAAAACTGTTAGTTTCCAGTAACCTATCACATAGTCAAACATCAGACATCACAAAATTTGGCAATATCAGGAGTCTAGAATTCCAATTTCCCATTGCCTGGGGCAAGTGAAAAGTACAAAGCAGATGTTCACTTGCCTGTGGGCAAGTAGACTTGTTGAATGTTTTTTCCTCTTCATTCAGATTTCTTTCTAATCTTATTTTATAGAAACAATTTTAATTTTAATATTCTAAAGAATCAAGCACTCAATTTACTATACATGCCACATTTAAACTAGTTTCATATAAGACCCATCCTTGGGGCAAATGATTTTTGAGTCGGGCAAGTAAATTTTAAGCCTTGAGTTGCCCATGGCAAGTAGATTTTGAAAAAATTCTAGACCCCTGAATATTTTGATTGTGACATCACAATGGACAACATGAAAAGTTTTACAACCATTGATACAGTGTGATCAAATATGACGTCACAATGAAAATTTTGCCAAGTAATGTGATGTCTCATGTCTAGAAATATAAAATTTAGGTTTAGAATGGTCACAATTATTTAACCTGGAATGGATTATTCAAAGTACCTTTTTTCACAAACACTGCATTCATAGTGGTACATCCAACAAAGACAATTTTGTTGGGTTGAATATTGAAACAAAAACAACCCTAAAATAATCAATAATTAATAATAACATCTACACTTGCACGAATCTAGAACACAAACAAAGTCATAAAGGGCCCCGCTTAACAGGCTTTGGAAATTATCCATCCATGAATACTGTTGTTTACTTGACTTTCATCTTTGATAGGTTTGGAATTTCTAGGTGTTTCTATCATAATTCTGAACAAGAATAGGATATATCAGAGATCTACCTTAAATACTTCTTCTAGACCTTGACCTTGAAGGTTTACAAGCCATAGGGATCTCCCTATAACGATCTTTTATCTGTGTACTAGTATGAAATATGAAAGCGAAAACTACTTGAGAAAATGTATCAGATCTAAAGTATTGATAATTTATTTAATATTGTCTAAGTTTGACCTTGACCTTTGACCTTAAAGGTTCAAAATTTATAGGCATGTAACTCTCATGATTCCTTATCTGTGTATGAAACATGAAAGATGTACCTTGAAAACTAATTGAGTTATCGCGTTAGACTGAACTGTTGATGGACGGATGGACAGACAGACAGACAGACAGAGTCACATGATACATTCCTAAGGGCTCCCACATTATCATGCAGGGCCCTACCAAATGTTCAACTCATGCTAGAATGAGTTATTACTTACTTTGGAACTCGAACTGTATGTACAGTTGTTGTGCTGTTTGATGAGCTTGGCTGAAATTAAATTTTATCAAATTTTAAACATTTAGTAATCTTAAAAACATTCATAGGCTCAAATTATGTTTGACATCCGCAACTTCACACTAAAATAAACATAGAAAATCCCCATCTGAATCGATAATTTACTGTAACAGTGAGCGTAGTATTGGTCATACAGACATTTACTTACTTAAACCTTTAGTTATGAGAGTTTGAGATCTATTCCCCTATATGAATTTCAATCGGAAAATTTTCCATCAAATGAAGCAAAACTTCAATTTTCAAATTTCTGACGTGAGCTGTGCAGGCATTTAAAGTCTGACACACTGCTCTTTAATTCACATGGGTCAATTTAGATTCCCGTCTTGAGTCAAACACCTACAAAATAAGATACATATGTAGGTGTTTGACTCACAACGGGGTATGTGCGCAACGTGGGATTAATGAACTGTGTGTCAGACTCCTGTGGCTGTGATCAAAACAGTTTGGCTTTATTCAGTTTAAGGGACTGGGACTATTATATACAGATAAAAAAAGATGATTTTTTCAACCAGAATTTTTTTCACAGAATAATTAATTTAAAGTATTTTCTACTGTTTTAATAGCGCTGCGTTTTTCATTTGTACTGTGGATTATAATCATTTATTTGTACCCTTTAAAATTGCCCTTGATTATCTTTAAGAATTACCACAACTATTAACATGATTAATGACAAATTAATAGATGAAATACATGAACATTTATGAGATATATTTCTTTTCTGTAACTAAAGGAACAATAAATCACTATTTTAACTCACTTTAATTGGGAGCTACTGCCTCTAAACCCCCATTAAATACGCTCAAACGCCACTTTGCTTCATACATTTTCACCCGAGTTCAAAATCGTCTTTGTCATTGAAATTCTGATTTTCCGTACAAAATGACGGTTGCATGACATAAAAGACTTGATAAAATTCAGTATCATTGTTTCCCGTATTAAGAAAATTGAATTGTGATATCAGGATTTCCGCGCAAAGTGACAGTCAAATTCAGAACAAAATCAGGCAACCCTTTTGCATCAAGTTACACTGTGTACATCCCCAATTTTTCCCCATTATGTCAAAACCCTCCCCCTTTCTGGAGGGTCTGCAACGTATGACACTTGGATATAGGAAAGGGACTAAGGTAGGATTATTTTTACCCTTTAAAAAGTCTTTTTTACCTATATAGTCCCGGTCCCCTAAAAACTGAACAAAGGCCAACAGTTCTTTGAAAGTTTAAAAAAATTGATTGCTCCACATATATAAAATCAAGGCAATCAGGCATGCTTTGAATCATTGACCTTTAAAAAAAACATAAGCACTTAGTTGCCATAAGGCACGGTCCATTTGATCTTCTGGGGGGGGGGCTTGGGTTTTTTTCGAAAAAAATAATTTTGCTCTCATTATTTTGATGAAAAAAATAAATTTGCTTATGGTGACAGAAAAAAATAATCTTGCTCTTACAAATAATCTGAATTTGAAGAATTACCATGAAATTTCGCTAAAATTCTTGAAAATTTTACGGCTCGCTTCGCTCGCCGCAGTTTTCAAAATTGTATCAAAAATTTTTGGCTCGCTTCGCTCGCCATAGTTTTCTATAAAAACATTATTCACTAATAGCATTTTAAGATCAAATATTTCAAGATATCAAAAGTTATACATGTATGTGAATGAAAAAGGGCTTCCTTAAAAGCTTCAATATATTATCAATATTTATGTATTGCTGTTAATACATATGTTGCATGTATCCCATAGATCGAGTCATGTTCTTGGAAGGAGAACTTCAGTTATTCATCAATTTACAATTCTTCGTAACATTTAAAAAATTGTCTAGGAGACCTTCCCCTCAGACCCTCTTATACATGTTATATACATGTACATCATCAGTACAAGCTTATATAAAATATTGAGAATTGTATTGTAAAAATCTTTTATCTCTCTATTTAAAAGTGAATTGAATACTTGCATAAAAATAAACTAATATATTAATATTCAGAGTTTTGAGTAAAAATATAAATAATTTCTATTGATAAAACACAAACATTCTTAATATGCGCATCACTTTTAAGAAAAAAATTCCTTGCTCCAACTTTGCCAGAAAAAATTATTTTGCTCCGGTCCGGGCGAAAAAAAATATTTTGCTCCGACAAAAAACCCAAGCCCCCCCCCCCCCCCTGAATATCAAATGGACCATGCCTAATTAGATTACAAGATGTCAAGAAAACGTGTCGGTCTGTATTTTTGTTTGATTCCTAACCACTGCTTTACCAGCGCTTTACCTGTGATGCCATTTTTTTTCCAAAGTGAAAGTATCTAGTTTCGTATTTCAATTTTCTGACAAGTTTAATTCATTCTGTGCATGACTTTAAATCATGAAAAAAATCCTCATAATTATCTAGATGTATATATGACAATAGAAAAGGAATAAAATTTAACAAAATACAAAAACAAAACACATCTACTCTACTTTCACTTTCATTTTCAGCCTCAAGATGGCAAGAAACGAAGAAAAGCAACTTGGACGTTTAAATAGACTACATCTTAAAAAGATTCATGATGGTAAATCATAATATGAATCAAGGCAAAGCTCTATGTGCGAGCGGGCAAAGCTCTATGTGCGAGCGGAGAAAAAAAGACACCAAAAATTTTGTAAAACCTAATCTCAAAATCAAAAACATTTCAAAATCATAACCTTGTGATTCCAGGAATCCCCTCCGGTCAAGCGGTGGACCTCCCCTTCCCACTGCAAAAAAAAAAAAAGGAAAAAAAAAACAAATCTGGATCCGTTCCATCAACTTTACACAGACGTTAATCATTAGCGAGGGAGTCTGAAATCCCTCCCATTTCCTCTCTAGTGACATTGAAATCTATTTATAAAATTCAAATATTTCTTCTTTACTACATAATTATTTCGATCATTTCTATCTTGTTTGCTTGATACACTGAAAAATATTAGAAAATCGCGGCAGTTTTGTGTTACTTTTCCTTCTTGCACTATCATTACTACAATCATGTATACCATTCTTGCACGTGAAATTAATGGGCGCACTGCTACAATGACGTCACATATAGAGGAATAATCACGTCAAATATACTGCAGAGTTACGTACCGTTGTGTTGTCATTAGTGATAAAGATGGCAGATTAGTTGCTGCTGAATTTTTTTATTTTCGGACGAACAATTCGGCGAGTTTTACTTAGTTTTATTGTGCCATAAAATAGAAGAATTCTATCCATTGCGAATTTGTCAAGGTATGTTCTCCTGCTCTGTCGTTTAAGGGAATCGAGTCACTTTTACCCGTATCCGCGGTACTGTTACCATACTTTTTCAGCTCCAAGTATGTATATCTTTTGCTCGTGCATTTTCCCATACTTACGTATACGCGTTACCATAAATGCGAGCTTCGCTCGCTATAATATAATATGAATCAAGGCAAAGCCTTATGTGCAAGCATTGAGAAACAAGAAACCAAAATTTTTGTAAAACAAGTTAAAACCTTGATCTCAAAATCATACTGAAGTAACATTGCGGATTCCAGGAATCCCTCGCCGCCGGTCAAGCTGGACCTCCCCTTCCCACTGCAAAAAAAAAAAAAAAAAAAAAAGAAAAAAATCTGTATTCGCCCCATCTACTTCACACAGACTTAGATCATTAGCGAGGGAGTCTTAAATCCCTCCCCTTTCCTCTCTATATAGTGATCTTGAAATCCATTTAAAAATTCAAATGTTTCTCCTTTTCTACATAATTATTTCGATCTTATCTATATCGTTTGTTTGATACACTGAAAAGTGTTAGGAAATCGCGGCAGTATTGTGTTACTTTTCCTTAATCTTCTTGCATTACTACAATAATGTTACATTCTTGAAGTACGTGAAAATGGGCGCACTGCTACCATGACGTCACATATAGAGGAATAATCACGTCATGTATACTGCAGAGTTTACGTACCGTTGTGTTGTCATTAGTGATAAAGATGGCGTATTAGTTGCTGCTGAATTTCTTATTTTCAGATGAACAATTCGGCGTGTTTCCCTTAATTTTATTACGCCATAAAATAGAAGAATTCTATCCATTGCGAATTTGTCAAAGTATGTTCTCCTGCTCTGCCGTTTAAGGGAATCGGGTCACTTTTACCCGTCCTGTTACCATACTTTTTCAGCTCCAAGTATACATGTATATCTTTTGCTCATGCATTTTCCCATACTTACATATACGCGTTACCATAAATGCAAGCTTCGCTCGCTATCACAATCTGTCATCAGATTGTTGGTTTGTTAGCTTAGAAAAATGACATACAGTGGCGGATCCAGCACCCCCTTTGCCGGGGGTCATGGGGCGAATTTTGCAGATTTTGACTGAAAATGGGCCAAAATATACCTGTTTTTGGAAAATTTTGGGTCAGTGCCGGGGGGCGGGTGCCCCCCTGAATCTGCCACTGACTTGTCTTCTTACGTCAATGGATGCAGCTGCAGAATATGTGAATCTGTATATTTCTTTCCTTTCCTCAGTCTACCTTTCTTCCTTTCAATACAGTGTCGGCCTGTTACCTTGATACAGTGGAATTTATATGAGACTTTAAATTTTTTTTCTTCAAATCAGTAAAACACAATTAAATATCAGGGCTCTCGATCAGCCTAATTTGGAGCCCATATTCAGCCCCAGCTTAATAAGTCCCAATGCCAAATAGTAAATTTTTTCTCATTTATTTTATAGACCATTAATTTTCCCAATTTCATACCTCGATCATGAACAACTCAACAAAATTATTTTAAAATTCTCATCTGTTGTTGAAAATGCATTCAAATTTGTTTTATATAAATTATTTTCCCAATTTATGAGAAAATGCCGCTAATTTTTCCCAATGTCAAAGGCCCCCGGGGCCCCAGTCTCAAAAATTGGTGTGAGAGCCCTGATTATGTAAAACTCGCAACATTGCACTTGTTGAGTGCCCCCTCGATACACTCTAGTCACATCCCGAATGTTATGGGTGGGGTATGATATAGTTGGAGGGGGCACTAAATAAGTGCCTGTAGTAAAAATCTATGGTCAAGGTCATGGGATAAGACTTTTGGTACCAGTTGAAACTGGTCTGGCCACATGTGAAATAAAATATAGAAGTCCTTTAACCTTCAGCAGGCATTCTACTGTTCCTACTTTTTCCTACTATTTCCTACTTTTCCTACTTTTATATTTTGATCCTATTTTTTCCTACTTTTTCTTCAAACCTCCTACTATTCCTACTTTTTCATCTCAAAAGTAAAAAATTACTTGCTTCACTTGTCATCCACATCTGATTCAAAGTTTAAAAAAAATTTTGGGCTCGCTTTGCTCGCCCATTCTGTATATTTTACATGAAAAATCAATCTGTCCTTATTTCTCTCTGTGATTTCCTCAAAGATGAACATTACCAGTCTACAATCATTGCTTACTGTGATTTGTGTGTCATACTTATACTGAAAATTGTCGCTAAAAGTGATGGAAAATTTCCTACTTTTCCAATATTAATTCCTACTTTTTCCTATTTTTCTTCTACTTTTTTTCATTGACTGCTCCTACCTTTTTCCTACTTTTTCATCAAGGTAGAGTAGAAAGCCTGCTTCAGGGATCAATCTGGACCGCACAATTTCCATGCATTGTTTTTCTCTATGGCGCAGTACAAAGTTTGTAATGGGTCAATTATGTCAGTCTTGCACATATTAACATGAATCAAGGCAAAACCTTTTTGTGCGAGCGGAGAGAAAATAAATATGATTATATAAAATAAAGAAGATCCTTCTTTTTTTATTTTCTTGCATTATAAACTATGACGGTTTATCTTATCTTACAAAACTTTCTGTTTGATTATTGCCAAAAAAGGTAGTATAAGGCAAGTGGAAGCCAGTGGCGGATTCAGGGGGGTGCGGAGGGGGCGTCCGTCATCATGATCATTGCATGGTTACAAAGAAATATTAGTATACAAATACATGTACAAATGTACATTTTTAATATCTCTATTTATAGATTATGAGAAGAAAAATCCAAGACGACCAAAGCTGGTACGTGAACAGAGAATTATCAGTTCAGAAATTTGAAATTTTTATTCAATTGTTATTTACACGTTTATTATGAAATTCCTTTTGACTAAAATTAATATAACTTGTCTATGTAGTGTTTTTTATCACACTCAAGAGTCATCGGAGCATTTTAACAATAATTTGCATAAGTTCTACACTGTTAAGAGTTACATTCAAATATTATTTTGTTTTTAAACTTTTATACATGTGTCCATAGACGTATATCCAGATATACTTTTATCTTTATCAGGAAACCTTGAACTCCACTGATGACATCAGACAATGGATCCCCAGCATAAAGAAGGATATTGATTTCTGTCTCAAGGTTACTTACTAGTTTCACAAAACTTTCTTCTTCTCAGTATGAAATTGTTGGCTTCATATTTGTTTCCAATAATTGTTTGTTTAAAATTGATTAGTGGACAAAGAATTCCACAAGTACAGGACATTAGATAATACCCAATCACTAGTTACTATCTGTTAAAAGAGCCATGATTGCTTTGACACAATAGTGATTTATTATGTATAAGGAGCTGTTAAGTATGAAAGCTTATTGAGCTCAAGTGGTAGTTGAGAAATTTATTTTTTCGCGTTATAACACGAAACTTACGCGTTATAACGTGAAACTTTTGCGATATAAAGCGAAACTTTCGCGTTATATCGCGAAACTTATGCGTTATTATGCAAAAGTTTCGTGTTATATCGCAAAACTTTCGCGTTATTACGCGAAACTTACGTGTTATTACGCGAAACTTTTGCATTATTATGCAAAACTTTTGTGTTATTACGCGAAACTTTTGCGTTATTATGCGAAACTTTCGCGTTATAACGTGAAAATTTGTATGTATGCAGTATGTAAAAGATTTCAAATCGGAGCCCCATTAGGAGCTTCAGGATACCCCCAGCACAGAGTAGTTTCATAGCAATAACAATATATAAGATTATTATGAAATACATGTATATATATATGATGAAATTTCAATCAGAAAACAAGAGTAAATTTTTCAAGAAAATGTCAAGATTTACTTGAAATACCTTGCCATTCCCAGGAACTACATGTTATGAATGATCGATATAGGCATTACATGAAATCCCTTAATTTCGGGAAGTACGTAAAATCCCTTATAATTCTTATTCACTTTAACATATACACATAATATCACGAAATCCCTTGATTTCAGGAATATTTATATACATGTATATGTTATAGGGAATAAATGTAATCAGAGTCTTTACGTGATTTCGTGTAATGCCTGTATCGATCAGCCATTACATGGAATTCCTGACGTTGGCCAGGCGATTCATGTATTTCCTGACTTTTTCATGAATTTTTACACTTTCATGTATTTCCTAACAGTTTTTTTTTTTGTCTTCTTTTGACATTTGAAATCATAGCTTTTTCGGTCGTTTGATGCTGAATATCCTCTCTGACAAGTAAAAAAGGAATGTTTATGTAAAATAAATAGAAATATTCAAGCTAGACTTTAGGTAATTTCCATCAAATTATTGCTCAAATTTAGGGTTCAATTTATTATTTTTATGCAGAATGAACATTAAACCAAAGTATCAATCAAGAACTTATCTAACATGATTGATGATTGAAGTACTTTTAAACATAAACCGAAAGTAGAAGAAACATTAGTATTTTTAAGACCATTTAGTTTTCTCGATAATGCTTAAAAATGCCTTAAATGTGTTGATTTCCAACTACCTTTCATGTGATACATATGTATCTGAATCTGATATAATGTATATAAAAGTGATGAACTAATGCCCTACCAGACATTTAGTATGAAATGTAATATGTCAGTCATAGCTGTCTCCCAGTAAACACTTTTGGGCATCCCCCTTCCTTTGTTTATTTAAATACTAAGATTTTTTTATTGCGACAAGATTTTGGGACGAATCGAACATCATTGCACTTTGGTACGAAAGCTTATATTGAGTTACATGGTCCAAGCAAGATTCACCTCGACGTAGAAGAGGGAGGGGGGGGGGGGCTTATGCGGCATTGGAGTCTGCACTCAAGAAAACGGGACCTATATTTCACGCTATAGCAACCAGGTTAAGTGAAACAGGACAGGTCCTTTATCAGCATATCTTTTAAAAGTCCTAAATCAACCAAACTTGTGTAGGTGATGCATCTACTCTAGTAAGGATGCATACTGTAATGTATGGTACGTATGCTGCATTTGACCGATATTGCATGCCTGAAAAACCAGTTTAAGTAAAATTGGACAGGTCAATTTCCAGTCTATTATAAGTCCTAGATCATCCAAATTTGTGTGAATGATGAATCTGAGAATCCTTCCTGCAATGCATGGTAGGGAAGCTGAATTTGACTTATATTTACACTTGATTGACCATGTTAAGTAAAACAGGACAGATCCAGCTTATCATGAGTCTTAGATCAACCAAACTTGTATGGATGATGTTATCGAGGATGCTTACTGCAATTCTGGTGTGGATGATCTGAATCATACTTTATACTTGAGTGACCAGATCAGGTAACTCCAAAATACATTCACCATGTTTACCATACGTTTAAACTGCACTCAGTCTGACACTAACTTTTGGCCTATATTTCATTTTAAGTCGAGAAAATTGAACGCAGATAACTTTTATACTATCAATGGAAGGCCATTGATATTTCATACATATATTCATCGTACATAGCCTGCTTATTGGTTTCGCGATATAATGCTTAATGTTCGCGTTATAACGCGAAAGTTTCGCGATATAACGCGTAAAGTTCGCGTTATAACGCGTAAATTTTGCGTTATAACGCAAAAGTTTCTGCTGGTTAATTTAAGCAATATTATGCGAAAGTTTTGTGATATAATGCGTAAAGTTTGCGTTATAATGCATAAGTTTCGCGTTATAACGTGTAAGTTTTGCGATATAACGCAAAAGTTTCGCGTTATAAAGCAAAAAATAATTTTCTCAGCTACCATTTGAGTTCAATAGGCTTTCGTAGTTAAGATATAATAAGATTCAAAATTTCAAAAATGCAAATTTGAGAAAAAATTTCTGAGAAATTACCTTGCTCCATGTGTGAATGTATGGTCAATTTGAATATATTAGTAAGACCAATATTTTAGTTCTATTTCCCATAGAAATCAATGGAAAACGGAAAAGTTTTTTCCAAGCATTGTTTCCACTAAGTGGTATGAATGTAGATTTCCACCTTTTATAAAAGACAATTCTCTAATATTACAGCAACTACAAGTTCCCTGCTATCCAGAGAGGAAGATTGCAGAGATCAATGTACGAATAACCCACCTACAAGGAGAGTATAAGGCATTTGTCAGGAAACTCCGGGAGATTGATCCGAAAATCAAAGAAATACCATGGCAGGACAGACCTTACCAGGACAGGAAGAGAACAAGTGCTTATGATCTTGAAAAGGAATTAAAATCACAAGGTAAGAATGTGAGAGAAAGGATCAAATCTTTAAACTATTACCTAGTGTTCTGTAAACAGATTTGATATCTTGGTGTTAAAACCAAAACATTACAATGTTGACCTTATGTCAAGAAAAATGTAAAATAATTTATTAAAACTGGGGTGAATGTCCGGAAAGCTATTGATTCACATTGTACAGAGGCAAAAAGAAACAAAAATGTGGAAAAATGAGTAATTTGGCCAACTCAAAAATTGTTTTTAAAATTTCATTTGAGACACCTTGGCTTGCTGAATAGTCTAGATTACCAAACTCTTTAATACTGGTACAATTCATTTCATCAAGTGAGTTTGGTAACTTTGGCAAGTGATGTAGCCTTAATATAATACTTACAAAATGTGTGAAAAGCCAGGCTGTGTTATTTTACAGTTTTGGTGAATCATTTCCAACTAATTATTTAAAAAGGTCACTCTACTGAGGATTTTGATCTTTAAACATGTTACATAACCTTATTTCTTACAGGAAAAGATCCAAGGCTAAAAGTTGACAAAAGGAATGAAGATACATGTAGTACACAAGATGACAATCATAGTGATTTTGTTCCCTTAGCAACTCCTGTCCTTGATACGGTTTATTCTGACATGTTTGGTTATCATGGTGATGATTTGAAGCCTATCGTTGACGTTAACAAAGAATTACAAGATAAACCTCTGTATTTTAACAATCAGGGTAGTGACCAGGTCAAGGGGAGGATAGTGCAAATTGATGACCACAAGAGCAGACAAACTGAACAGGTCTCAGATCTTAAAGATGCGACTAAATCATTAAATATCCCATACTCTGATTCAGACAGTGAATCAGACAGCTCAAACCAATGATTATTCATTTTCACTTTAATATATACATGTAGTTTCAACATCATAAACATTTTCACTCAGTTTATATGGTCTTCATTTTCTTTTCAATGATTAAGGGTCTTTTACTATTTATTTATTTCCTACTATGTCAATTTATCAAACATACACAACAGTATTTTTTACCTTCTTCTACAAGTAAAGTTCAGCAAAAGAAAGGAGGGGATCTCCAACAACACTCAGTTGCAGCACCAACAACAAAACCCCAAAACACCCACTGCAAAAACACAAAGCAGACATGCACAGAACGAGACAGAAATGGTACAATGAACACCAAATCACACAGAAACATCAAACACAAATGACCACACATAAACCAACGAGACCAATGGGCAATCGGTGCCGACTTAGGATGGCCATCTGCCACGAGGTACAGTGTAAGTTCTGATGTGTAATGTATGATGTCTAGTTGCCTTAGCTGTAAGATTTTTTTAGCTCATCTGAGCGAAGCTCAAGTGAGCTATTGTCATACCGCCGTCCATCCGTCTTCAGTCCGTCTGGCGTAAACTTTTAACATTTTCGACATCTCCTCTGCAACCGCTACACGGAATTTCACGAAACCTTACTGAAAGCAAGAGCTCAAGGTTCTCTACCAAGTTTGTGTATTTCGTGCCGATCGGTCAACAAATATGGCTGCTGAGGGCTCTGATTGGCTGACACATCTTCGACATCTTCTCTGCAACCGCTTCACGGAATTTCATAAAACCTTACAGGAAGCAAGTACCCAAGGTCCTCTACCAAGTTTGTGTTTTTCGTGCCGATCATTGTACAAATATGGCCACCGAGGGCTCTGATTGGCTGACACATTTTCGACATCTCCTCTACAACTGCTACACAGAATTTCATGCAACCTTACAGGAAGCAAGTACTCAAGGTTCTCTACCAAGTTTTTTTTTTCGTGCTTATCCTTTGACAAATATGGCCGCCGGAGGCTCTGATCGGCCGATACATTTTCGACATCTCCTCTGCAACCTCTACACAGAATTTCATATAACCTTACAGAAAGCAAGAATGCAAGGTCCTCTACCAAGTTTGTGTTATTTGTGCCAATCGATCGACAAATATGGCCCTGGAGGGCTCCGATTGGCTGACACATTTTCGACATCTCCTCTGCACAGAATTTCATATAACCTTACAGGAAGCAAGTACTCAAGGACTTCTACCAAGTTTGTGTTTTTCATGCCAATCGGTCAACAAATATGGCCGCCGAGGGCTCTGATTGGCTGACACATTTTCGACATCTTCTCTGCAACTGCTGCACGGAATTTCCTAAAACCTTACAGGAAGCAAATACGAAAGGCCCTCTACCAGATTTTTGTTTTTCGTGCCAATCATTTAACAAATATGGCCACTAAGGGCTCTGATTGGCTGACACATTTTCTACATCTCTTCTGCAATTGCTACATAGAATTTAACGAAACTTTACTGGAAGCAAATACTTAAGGTCCTCTACCAAATTGATCACTATCATTATTTTGTGTGCAACTCAGGTGAGCAATGTGGCCCCCCTTGGGCCTCTTGTTTACTATAAGCAGATGGTTTGAAGAATGCATTATCTTTGTTCAAGGATAAAAGTAGAACTAGACTGCTTTGACATTTTCAAGGTCACTCCTGCACCACAGGTTTGTCTTGTGTATCTCTTGAATACTTTAAAATGTATATAAAACTCAATAGCCAAAGAAATATGTGTCAAGATATGCATAACAAGTAAACTTCTGCATTAAAAAAAAGTCATAAGTGGTCAAAAGTGTTGGCTTGTAATTTGCCGTATTCTGCATTTTAGTATCACTACATTACTGAACTGGCATCTTATCCAAACTTGTACATTCTGACATTTGAAGTGTGACCTGGTTGTATTTGAACTTCAAACCAAGCAGAAGTTTTCTTCTGGACAAAGTTTCTCCTCTCAAATGGACTGTGACCTTGACCTGATATTAGCTTCAATATTTGCTCAACAGCCATATTGAAACAATGTGCAGAAAGGGTGAAATATTTCAAGCTACTGCTAGTTCCAGGTCACACCACACACTTGAATCAGAAGCAACATGTCTTAGGTATTTGCACTGCAACTTTGACCTTCAACCTTTGTTCACAGTCATACTTGTAATATGCCCTTTGCACCTAAGTAGTGTTTCTTTGAAATTTTGCAATCAATGCAGAAATGAAGTTTAGGCCTGGACAACATTTTGTATATTCATTGCAGCATACCTGTCAACTCTCCCTCTTTTTGAACTCATCTCCCTCTTTGGCATTTCTCTCTCGAGGGAGACCAAAATCTCCCTCTATTTGGCCCAATCTCCCTCTTTTGGCATATTTACCAAAGAAAATCACTAAATAGCGACATTCAGAGCATTTCATGAGAAATTGCATGAAAAAATGTAAGAAAAGATGTATAGAATGCAATAAACTATTTATACATGTTTCATAGTTTAAAATTTTTTTTGCATTTAAATGTCAGCACAATGAAATTAATTGAAAATTGGTTTTGCACAAAATGTCCAGATTCATTAAAAATGTAGCAAAATGGGTTCACTCGCAATCTCCCTCTTTTTCAAGTGCCAAAGAGGGAGATCTCCATCTTTTTAAGATTTCAAAGTTGACAGGTATGATTGCATTGTGACCTTGACCTTCAATATTCCCCAAGGTCCCAAGCAATAATGCTGTGAGCTATTTAAAAAAATCCATGCAGAGGGGAAGTGATGCACTGTGACCTTGGTTCAAAGTCATGATGTTTGGTTCAAAGCAACAATGCTTTGACACATTATTGAAAGTAATGCAAAGAAAAACAAATTATGCCTTGGATAAGATATACTAGATGGATACCATTCTTAGGAAGCCATAGCATGATGTGCCTCGTCTTCAGATAGGTGTATAAAAGTGTTGAATTACGACTCGTGTTCAAAGCATCAAAAATTGTGACCTTGGTAAATCTAACGAAGAATTGAACAAGCCTCAGATACCCTGTTACCACTATCCAAGTATTGTGATTATAAACCGACTTTTATTTCTGAGATGTTATTAATACAAAGATAGAATTTTAGTTCACAGTCTTTATTTCTGCAATGATATGTATTTCGTTGGTACAATATCAAATAACAAGATTAACATAGAATACAACAAAGATGGGGTCCCATCGTGGAATAAGTGCATAGCAAGCTATATGTACAAATAAATAACCTGTAAAAGAAATCTTTCTGCAGTAAAACATGGTACAATAACAACAACTTTAAAAGCAGACATAAATTTATCTAGCTGGGTTTAGATGTCTTGGTATACCAGAGACCTAAACAATGTATATATGTATGGAATACCACACACTACTGGAATGGAATACGACTCTTCACAACACCAAACAATCACAATACAAGAAGGACAACTCTTCCAGATATATTCACAATAAATCACCATTTCTGACGGAATTCATTATAACATTAAAGCACGTAAAAAAATAAGTATTAAGAGCAAGGGATACAGGACTGTGAACAAGTTACATATTTTTGTTATTTTTGGTAACCATGGTATCAAAGCAAGCAAAATATCTCAATTTAATAGCCTATTTAAGAGATAAAAGCTGCCATTAAAAGATATAAAAAGGCTACAGCGTAGCAGTTACAAATACATCCTTCGTATACGTCAATATAATCAAATTCTTTAACTTCGATACCTTGTGGGCTCACATTATACAAATGATAAAGCAATAATTTGTTTCTAAATACTACATAGCACCTCTAAAAGATAAAAACAATAAACACTTTTTAAACTGATGTACAATGTATCTGTACATGTCAACTTTTTTCATATTTGTAAAATGCACTGCACAAAATCACAACCTATGGCAACAACTATTGTGCTACCTCACTATAGTTGATTCACGATTAACTTCTTGAAAACTAATATCCCACTTGAATCATGCTATCTAACCCCGCTACTTGGCTTTTCCACCTTCCATATGGAGAAAACTAATTCATAACCTTGAAACTTAATTATAATTTCTTCAATAGGAAATAATATATGCATGCTATCTCAAGTAATAAATATCTTATTTCTTGCGACCTAAATGCATCAAGTAATCGAACAAGATAATTCAAGCTGTAATGGCATGTCAAAACAGAAAATTTCATTTACTGATAATACTGTTATAAGAGGAAATATGTCATTCAATTGGAATTTTTTAAAAAGTTTTCTAGAAACTTTATTACCTTTTCTTTAAAAGCAGTTTATAAATCAAGCTTTCAACATAATTTTGAAGAATGAAAATAGTCTGCAAATTATATAAACGGTCTTCTGCATACACGTCCACGACAGTTTCACATGTACATGTATATCACACCTTTCGCAGATGGTTTAAAATATACACACATTTTTCTAAACGTATGTACCTGAATAAGGTTTTATTTTACACGCTGTACACATCTGTTATTGCAATGTTATAATTGGCAAGCTGAAGTATTTTCCACTATGTAGAAATATGTGACCTAAGCAAATTGAGAAATGATGCAATCATTTATACAGCCGTATGAGAATACGTATGATAAAACCACACCTAATAACTTGATAAGAAAATACCTGAGGATTAAAAGGAAACCAAGCATAAGTCACTGAGTATTATGCAAGTACATGTATAAATAAATTATTCCATCTTTCTTTAATAGCTTATTTTTTCACAATAGATCCTTACGGACGTTTACTATACTCCAGTTCACAATATATATATTTTTTCAATTTGTTACAAATCAATACATGCATACAAATGTATAAAAATGGCTGACAGGAATGTGTACATGCTGAGTGTTCGTCATGATAAATGTATGTATTTCCTATCATTCTATTGCAATTCTGTAACTCTTGACTTGTTATCTGTGCTGATGTTGAATAAGTCAAAGTTTCTGTTTGAACTCGGTACACTCAACACTAGAGGTAGTTGTTGTTTCCCCTCTCTTCTAGCTTGATACATGTCGGCCTTAGGCAAATAATCAAGAGGCCCACATCAGACCACTGTCTCAGGAAGCTCTATCACCTGACTGTAGGGCTAGAATAGGAAAGAAAGAATCAGATATACAAGTAGATATACATGTAGATATAGATTTTATAAACAAATTAATTAATATTGAGCATGCAACATGCATACATATTGGGATTCTTAAAATATATTTTTACAAGATACAAATGAAAGTCTTCAACTTAAAAAAATTTTCAAACTACCTAATATATCCCAAATTTCATAGATGATCTTCTTTTGGAGGTAATTAAAAACAGGGTGAAGTTTTTCCCTCATTTCAGAAGAGAATATTAATATTGCCAATCATACTCTATCTGTAATTTCCTTTCAAAATCATTTTGCAAAATGAAATTTCATATTGTGCATAAAAAAGGGAATCACATACATATTTTTCATCCATCATGTAAGAGGAGGCAACAGTGTGTAAATCATTATAGATAAAACATGGGAGAAGAAAGGTTACCTGGCTAATGGGGAGCTACCGGAATGTTTCTTTTTTCGAGCAAGGGCCTATAAGGAGAAATGAACACACAAATAAGCAAACAAAGGGAACATTGAAAAGGAGGAGGAGATTCAATCAATGGATGGCACATTCATATAGGATAAGTAAAATTCAAGGATCTGAAAACTTCTACATGTATCTTTGGTACATTTGTCTTATGAAGATTGTCATTACTTGCTTACTGTACATCAAAATCTCATAAGAAAAGCTTTCATTATATTTACAACTGTATGTTTGGATAAGAGTTTGGATGTTACATGTACAGTGTTTCTTATTATTTACTGATAAGACAATTTTCTAGAAAGGCCTTTCGTTAATTCTGAGGTCACATGTTGGAAATATGAAAGGAACGTCTTTATATGGCCAATGTCAAAAATTTAAAGCTAACAAGAGTAAGTATCAAAAACAAATGTTAAAATTCTTATGTTCTGTAGCATTATAATGGTACACAGCCTAATTAATTTACCAGTCAGTATGAATGGTATTCAAAATTGAAAATCTAGGTCAAGGTCACAATAGTGCCCATTTCTAAAAACAGATGTACATACGAAATATTGAACGCTCCCAGTCCTTAATTCAAGGAGAATAAATTCAAAAATAAATATTTTGTTATATATATCCTTAGTATGCTGAAGGCTGAATAATACATATATTTTATCCATGTAAAAATTTACATCGAGGGAAAGCAGTTATATGTTTCTGAGCTAATAACATGGGAAAACATATGATTATAGGTTACAATTAAAGCAAGTAAGACATCACTGTGAAAAACCTGATGTGCACCAAGTAAAAGCTCATATAAAATTTAAGTCAAGTGTCATCTTTCAGATTTCTATTGCATGTCATTAGAAAATTTGACCAAAACAATCTTTTGTACATTTTGTACATGTGTCTTACCATCATAGAGTACTATTAGTCTTTTTCTATTTTCTATATTACATCATTACCTAAATATAACTCATCAACTAATGCGGTGTCATAGTATATCCTAATGACGTTCAGCCATATCAACACGTACTACAAGACCTTTCCAATACTTTACAGAAATCCAGCCAATATTACCACGACCATTACAAGTTCTGATTGTATACAAGTATTAAAATTTATTCTGTTTGGTCAGATCAAATTGTGCCTCAAGAAATGCTAAAAGGAAGACATATCAGTGAGGTGGCAAAGGGAAATAACTTCTGTTATTACAGTTGAAAAGTCATGTCCAATGTTCAAAGCCTTTACTCCAGACAAAATTATCATACTAGAGAACATGCATTTGTCTTTTTCATGTAAATTATACATATATTGAGACTGACATGCCAAAAAGTCAGAGCCCCATATATAAAGATAAGAAGGTATAAAACAAGGAACAAAACTGTTGAGGTAACAAAATTAATTACAACATTCATTATGTAAGAAATCAAAATCATTAAAATGGAACAATATTAGACTAATAATAACAAAACCAAACTAAATATTAATGATTACATCTACGTGAGAATAAAACAAGAACTTACAGGAGAAGATTGTGATTGTTTAAAATTGAGATGAGCATATAGAAGCACCCCAATGTCCTTGTGTCCGGCGTCCATGGCTATTTTCAGGGGTGTGCAGTTATCCTGGGGTAGTAAATACAACCATGCAATACAACGTCATACACAACATTGTCAGTATTAGAAAACATCAGAGCTACTTTTGGTATCACTGTTGATATTCTTACAAATACCGGTATGTCGTAGGTTATAATCAATCTTTAAAGTTAACATTATTGCTTTTCAAAATATCAAAATTTTAAATTATCAATTTCAGTCTACGCAAAACTTTTTTTTTTTTGGTGAGCATCAGACATTGTGTATCTACATTGGACATTTAAACTGATGGTCAGATGCGTTTTGAATACACAGCTGCTATTCTTCTTTCAAATCAGATTTGGTGACAAGACTTATTTATTGAAAATTTGATTCTGAATTTTACAAATAATATCAATTTTCAAAAGTAACCCTGATGATGAGTTAAAAGTTTTATGTACGAGCTATTAAATGACTGAATAGAGAAAGAGTAACTGAATCAACAATACAAAATGCAATAAGCAACTGAAAATACTAGAAATGTACATGTGATAGCATGCTAATAACTATAATATTGCTTTTACGTTTAAAGTACTTTTCTGCAGAATGGTGTATTTTCTTACCATGGGATAAATAAAGAATTTCAACATTTATTTCTGAAAAGACTTCAATTCATATTGATACCAAAGGTTTATAAATAAAATTATGGTCTGAGGGCTTACATTATCTGCTATATTAGCGTCACAATCAGGGTGACCTAGAAGTAACTTGACAATATTGGTGTGTCCATGTTCACACGCGCACATTACTGCTGTCGAGCCTTCGTTATCTTGAGCATTGACATCAGCCCCTACATCTAGTAGCATCTCGACCATCTCTATACGACCCTGGCTCACTGCCAACATCAGGGCTGTCTGTCCGTCCTGGTAATCAACGTAATTATGATATTGTATACATATATATATATATCTACATTAGTCAGATTATAGTTTCCCAGAGAATCTGTATGGCTTTATCAAGATCCATGTTGTAGCAATGTGTCGGAAAAATCAGCATAATGAAAAAGTATCATTTGTCAAACTTTCTGATGGATACATTATCTCCACCACATCGTTCCCTAAAACCTCTATGATGCGTAAACCCCGTCCACTTCCCACCCTTCCCCTCAACAGAGACAGAAGCCATACAGATTCTCATTCAGATAGATTAAGATTCCAGCTAGCAGCGAGATGATTCTACAGGTCCACATGCCTGTAAATTACAGTGTAATGATCTCCCCATGCACCTACAGGAGTACATATGTACTATCATCCCTCTCCGCTAACATTCGCCGATAGATGACATCAAATATCTCTACCTCTTGATCAAATGCCAGCTGTATCAATCTCATTAAATTCGAAACAAATTCTTGTAGGAATCAGGAAGCTTAGGAGCTCTTCTGATTGGAGGTAGATTGAGTGATCCAGAAGCGTATGAACTCTGATAAGATCTTTCTCGATTAAAATCATCAGTTCTTCGTCTACGATCCTCTAACGAGGACCCAGTGGTCGAGTAAAGGGAAGTCTTTCAACCATAAATGTCAAATAAATGTTAATAAATATACATATCATACATATAAAAAATAATAGTCTATTTCCTTATTTCTGCATAATACTACTTTCTTCTATTATGAATCAAACCTATTTAAATATATTTTATCTTCTGAATACATCTTTCTGCTCTACATATTTTCAACATATAAACTTGCATAGCTGGAAAATCCTGTTTATTTTTCAGATTGTAAGTTTAATATACTTTTACATGTTCTTACCTTAGAGGCACGAGCATTGACATCTCCCATAGAGAATAGCCGCTGTATGACTTCCTGTTGCCGTTCCGTCTGTGGATAAGCCAGCGTAGCCAGCATGGTGGCTGTGTAGCCAGCCTTGTTCTGCTTGTTAAGGTCCACTACACCCGTGTCCAGTAACAGGCTTACTATGTCAAAGTTACAGTGGGATACTGCATAGTGGATAGATGTGTTTCCCTGTAAGGTTTATTTAGAGTCTGAATTGAAAGATTCAGTTTAAAAGAATAATAATAATGTTAGAATTAATAGGAAAGTAGTTCATCATATGAAATATGAAGTGAAGGTGAGCATGTGAATTATAATAAATAAAGACAGTCTAAATGTTATCTTGATGACTTCAATACATTAAGAAACTGATATTTTTTCAAAAGACTTAAAGAATAGCCCTCTCATAAACTTACATTAGCATCTTGAAGGTTGACAACGTACTCTAAACACCTGCGAGAAATCTCGTTAAAGCTTGACAGGTAATCCTCCACCTGATTACAGTCGGAGAGCTTATGGCTGGCCACCTTAAACCATTCCTGTTGGATCACATTCACGCTAGCATTCTGAAATGAAACAAGAAATCTTTCAATAAGTAGTCAAATCATACATCTAATCTTGATTGTCTAAGAATTCTCTACAACATTTTCTTCAGTGCCAATGTTTAAGTTTAAGATCCCTAAAACTCTATTCTCAGGCTTGAGGATCTTCATCTAAAAACTGGCATTACTGTTATTGCCAAATTAGTTTGTAATCAAGGCAACAGATAACTTTTTGACATTGTCTCCTTTCTACCCAATAACAATGTTAATGCAAAGCATACCATTCCCTCAAATCCAGATACATGTATTTTACAATTCATGAATATAATTACCTTTAACTTTGACCTCTGACCTTCTATATGAAAAAAAGATCATCTTCTCCCCATGACCTAAACTTTAGAAGGTTTGGTTATTCTCTGCTATTTAGTTTGACCTTTATTGCCCATAATGCCCAATATGACATCCACCTGAAAATCAGTAGGCGCCATTCTCTCAGGATGGTGAACATTTGTCGACGGTTTGGTGAATTTAGTTTGTCTTTCATCATGATCACAAGACTTATCCTATTTTGCTAACAAAGACTTTGACCTTCAACAGGGTGCATCCTTGACCTTTGACATTGAGACTCAAAAGGTGAAACCTTTACCAAAGTCCAAAATGTGGAAGGCTGAAGATTCTACACTGTTTTGTTTATGTCCTCTACTGTATTCACATGATTTTTCCTATATTGTCCAGTGATCTTCACCTTTGACCTTGAAATTTTAAAGGGGTCATCATTTTCCAAAGGCTAACATTTGTAGTAGGCTTGATGATTCTACAAATTGCTACGGTATGTTGTGCCCATACACACACACACATGCACTCACATCCACACACAAACATACCAACATATAGTGATGCTGGATCTCCTCAGAGAGGACAAGAAGAATCATCTTTCCCTATTTTAAAAGTTATGTGACTTGATAATAAAATTGACAAAACTTGTAAGTTAATCATATCTATGGGTGCATACCAGTTGTTTTGTCTGTACTTCTGTAGAATCCTCCAAGTATTTAGCCAGAGTTTCACATGCTGATCGAACCTCAGGATTCAACTCAAACCTGAAACAATACAAATATTAACATATAAAGCAGCAAAGACGGATAATACCTATTCCATTCTTCTTCTTGAATGTAGAAAATAATAATAAGCAAACTGGGGAAAAAAATGAGCAAAAAATAGATTGAAAACAACATCCAAAAGTGAACAAGCTTTTGTTTTCTTCATTTTTATGCGTCAAAAATGAAAATAAAACCGCAGTGCCATCGCAAAATAAGACTGTATTATAATAGAGACATAAAAACAACAGAGTACAATAGTTGCTGACCGATACAGTTATACTAGTGGGTATAAATACGGGGACACCTACGTTTCTCTGATATTCTGATCAAACATTTTGGCGCCAGGTGCCCCCTGTTTGATGGCCTCGTCATCTTTACACTGGTACGTGATGCTGCCCTCCCGTCCGTCATAACTCCCCTCGTCATAACTGGTGGTGGAGTCGTCATCCGAGGCAGCGTCCTCCGAGCTCTCCTCCCCAGTGCTGCTAGAAGTGTAACTGTGGCCAGCGTGAACAGATCAGAGTCTTATGTTAATAAGCAAGAATCATGCACTAATGTAAGCCACGAACTATCAAGCAAAGCGTCCCCTCCTATTAAAGCTTACAAAACCAATAGTATATATGTCAACCGTATATTCTTCCATACTCCAAATACATTTGTGACGTTAGGATTTTGAAAATTAGTTGACAGATATACGTGATATTCATAATTATAGATAAAGAACATTTATACATTTGATATAATTGTACAGTTTACACATAAATGTACGATAAACTGATCATTTTCAAAATGGTGAACAAGATAAGATTGCGTGACAAGATTGCAAAGCTCAATCTTTTCAGAAAAACAATTTTAAGTGAAAATGCATATCACAAGTCATGATACCTAATAAACATGTTAAAGCTATGGACACAGATAATCTTCATGTAAAAACAATCAGTTATATACTTTATGGAAGAAGTCCTGGGTCAAGGTAACATAAAAATCAAATTTATGTAACAAGCCGATTACAAAGAATAACACAGCTCTAAACGTATGTTTACATCACAGGTCAAGGTTTACATCACAGGTCAAGGTTTACATCACAAGTCAAGGTAACTAGGCCAAAAGATACGCTATAAAACATTACAGTTGCTGTTTTAGCTTTAATGTTGACGGACAGCATAAATCTATAGACCGGAATCAGACCAAAAATAAGCCTTCATCCTAATGAAAACATAACAATTATTGAACTTTTTACCAGACCTTCTTCTTTTAAACTTGGTTGAACTAAAACTGGAGGTACGTGCATTGTGATGAAGCAATCATCAACAATTATAGACCCCCATTATACGAAGCATCACTGGGCCTATCAAAATATACTGTGGATGAAACTCGACAAAAAAATCCTCAAACATTTAACATTTTAAGTTACTTTGTGGTGAATCCATGAAGTCAGACGTAACAAGTCGTTATCGGATTCACCTTATGTACAGTAAATGAGTTCTGATTTGCACACGCGACAGGACAGAAAAAAAAAATTGGCATGTGTCACTAAACTGCATACAATGAGTAAGTTTGATAGCCTAAATTAAAACTGAATCGCCGCCCTGTTTCAGATTATACATTGATACTTTCTGGTTATATCGTGCAACAATAATTATAGAAAAAAGACGCCTTAACTAAGCTCTGACATCACCGAAGAATGTACAAAATCTCTATACGAATAGCATATGTTTTGTACAGGAAGAAAACTCATGCATGTAAAATTTGATTAGTATCATTAGAATTCAGGTTATACAGACATCAAAGGACAGCACCTCTTTGTTACTTTAACTTTTGAATTAAAATACACTTGGCTTTTAAAATACAACATATAAGTGATAACATTGCCGGAGGATAGCGATGTCAGTTACTTCAAAAGATTGTGAAAACAACAAACAGAGCATGATTTTATAAAATGCCTTCAAACGTTAAAAAAATCAATTCTTATCATTTTAAAAACTGAATTCACATATGACATCAAAAATCTTCATCAATATATATTTATAATTCTAACCTTTCAACCAAATATTCAAATTCTGTCTTAGAAATAAAGATATTCAAATTTTGTCTTAAAAATAAAGATATTTAAAGTAATAAATACTTACCCTCCAGTAACATTCTCTGCGAACGTGATTCCTCTCTTTATCGATGTTTCTGGTTTTGACTTTTTCATGCAGGACTTAAGTAGGCCTGGACTGGGCTCCATGACGCGCCCCTCTGACGTATAAGTAGACTTGATGGTTCTTGGTGACGAGTCTGAGTCACCGCCTCTACCAGACTTGAAGTATTTTTCGTAGTAGCTCTGGCCGCCGATGTCCCTCAATGAGTAAGTTTCCGTGATCACGTGGACTTCTTCCTGGTCCTCAGAGGAAGTGCCAATACCAGAGGAACCCTGGGAACTTTGAGACGTCTGAGAGGACGTCATCAGACCACCGCCCATTTGCTCAAATCCCGACCTCAGTTTTGAAGCTTGGTCAGATTTTATGACGTCAGTGCTTGTTGTGTCGTCTGTTGTTGAGCTACGAACAACAGTAGCTGTGTACATCTGACTTTCGCTATCACTAGACGCAAATTCCTGACTGCTAGACAGGTCGGCTGCAGACGATCCTGTCATCATCTCTATCAGACCACCGTCGTCTGTCACAGTCCTCTGATCATGGCTGATTACCTCCTCGGACCCTCCTCCCAAATTCCTCCTCGTCTTTATCGTGGTTATGCAGTAATTGTTACCTCCTTGACTTGTGATCTTCTTCTCGACAACTTCCTCTGTATTATCATCGGTTCTTTTAACAGATTTTGTTGAATGAATAACTTGTCCTTCACTGTGCATGCTGTCGACTTGATCTCCCTTGAGGTCTAGATTGAACCTCTGCATGTCACGACTACCCCCTGTACCAAATCTGTTGGTACCAGACGAACTACTGGAGAATTCCTTAACAACGACAGACGACGATGGTAGCTCAACCAGGCCTTTTTCCAAAAGTTGTTTTGTGACGGAATCGCGGTCCTCATTCACTGATGTTTCATATACTCTCTTTGTTTCCCGACTACCTCCTGTTCCATATCTATTGGCACCAGACGAGCTACTGGAGAATTCTTTGACTACTACAGACGATGATGGTAACTCAACCACACCTTTCTCTAAAAGTTGCTTTGTGACCGCCTCGCGATCCTCGTTTAATGTTGTTTCATACACCCTCTCTATAGTCTGGCCTTTTTCTGCAGTAGAACGCGCACCTTGAGTTATCTGCGTCTCTGTCACATATGTCACCTCTTCTGTTGTTTCCTCCATTGTTGGTTCATCCTCAAATGAACAAACGAACGAGTCTATACGATCCTCACTAACGCCGACGTCTCGAACACGAATAGGTTCAGTATTTGAAGATTGACTGGTGAATGTTATTTGGAAATCAAATTCCTCGCTTTCCAGTTCTTTGACTTCTGTGTTCATTCCCGTGTTTCTAGTACGCTTTTCGTCCGTATTGCAAGCGGCATTGTGAATCTGATTCAGAGTGTAAAAAACCCTTTGCTCTGTCTGCGTGGCATCGGTGTAAGATCGTTTCTCATCAGTCATTATGCACTTGTTTCCTTGTCGCACTTGTTCAGTCATGCTCATCTTGTTTTCAGTAAAAAGTTTTGGAGTGTTTGTGCTAGAATCTAGTTTCCATCCATAATCCGTAAAAGATGACTTATTAACGAGCGTAGGAACAGCCTCACATCCTATGGATTTGGTCGCTACAGGTTGCCGAATCTCAACATCAACACTTTCATCCCCTACTCCGATGGAGCGTAACGAAAACGACGAGTACTGTACCCCGGTATCTATCTTTTCAGGTCTAAAGTTACAAGTTGTACCCACACTTCGAACGCTCTTATGCAATACTTCTCTTAGAGCAGTTCTCATCTCTTCAGCTTTGAAGCTGAGAGACGCTATAAAAGCGCCCGTGTCAACATTTACACCAACGGAACGCATACTCGGTTTTTCCTCGTCTAATGCGAAACATACGCCAACATCTCGAGTAGGTACACGGCATTCAACGCCGACATTTCGTTTTCCTACATTTTGCTGTCCAATAATAACTGTTCTCAGTTCTTTTTCGTGTATTTTAAGTCCAGAATCATCAAACACGTTTGCATCGCCAATGCCAATGGTACGTGTTTGTGGTTTCTGCCCACGTGTTTGAAATGGCGCAAACACTGTTTGATAATGATCCCTTTCTAGCACTATAGTTTCGCTCATCATTTTTTCATTGTCATGAATTGTATAGCTTGGTGGCAAGTCCGGCTGCACTAAGTACACCTCCAGCACACTGTGATCACCTACTCCCTTAGTTTTCACTTTAGGTTTTGGTAAGGTTGGTGGGGGTGATTTAGGACTCTTTGGTGTTACAATCACCAAGCTAGAGTCATCCTCATAAACATTTTTATCACCTATACCAATGGTTCTAGTGTTCAATTTCTGATTCTTCGCACGTTGCTGTAACTGTAACATTCTCTTTTCTTCCTTGAGGACAGAAATTCTGACTTGTAACACAGGAATGGCATTGACTTGTTCTTCCAATTCCTTCATTTTCTGTAGGCTGTTGGCCATAGCTTCCCTTATGGCTTGTAAGGAAGCTTTGCTGATGTTTGTTGTGGTAGACTGTGGTGAGGCTGCTCCATCATCAGATGGTAGGTGTGTTAACATAGTGTGAGCCAGCTGCTCAGATGTGATCTGAGTTATCTTAGAGTAAGTTGACTCATTCATCACATTACTAGTGGTGGTCTGAGTAAACCCTGGTGAGAACTCACTAGCCATTGTGGATATTGATGATAGAGAGCTTTGAGAATCAGCCCTGCCTCTGTATTCCAGGGAAGAGTTTAATTTCTCTATTTCCTGTTGTATCTCATGGCCTCTTTGTTTCGGGAATGTGTTGAATTTCATTGAATCTCGTGGACTCATAGAACTAGACGTCCCTTCACTGTCAGAGTTAACAAGCTGTGATGACACCTTAGTAGTGTACATCATGGTGTCTATAGACTGTAGAGTTTGGTCGACGGAGGAGTCGATCTCCTCTAGCACTTTGTTCGCGGCTGAATCTTGCTGCTCCAGATTTTTAAGAAATGCTGTTGCATGCACGTTCACATTTTGCACGACGTCCGGCGGTGGGCTTGTTTGAGCCTCGTGATCGCCTTGCTGTGCGAGGAACACTTCCATGGACTTCCGTAACTTTCGTTTCTCTCTTTGAATGCGTTTTAGTTTCTGCAGTGTATTTCCATCCGACATATTAGCACAAAACTCTACGAAGTCCAAGTCCACGTGGTACCCATACGGACAACACGTACAACGTCCTCCCTCCTTCACCGTTATCACTTGTTGTACCTTCTCTGTATGGAATCCGTTTTCTACAAAAGTTTGAGAAGTTAATTTCATACAAATCAAATCACATTTTTCTTTCTGATACAAAAAATACATGTAAGATAACTAATATAAAATCTTTTTTCGTAAGAATCGACTTACCCCTCCTTCTGACTTCAGCCGTAGCTGTGCCGCTTGCCATTGCTCGTCTTGGTGGAGGGGGTGGGGGCACCTGTCCTCGTATCTGGGCCGTGGCCATTTCCCTTCCCAATGTACTGCTCCTCATTTCTCCTCCTTCGGACTGATGTCTCCGCATACTGGAGGTACCATAATGCACCCTGTTTTCCTCGTGAACTGCGCTAGTAGATAAATTACGATCAAGTGTTTGTATGTTAGGGAAATCGGCTATCTGCTTCATACGGTTGTGATTCGAATCCAGCTGTTTGAGCTCTGCTGTAGCATTTATAGGACCCCGGGTAAGTGAGTTCCCCCACTCTGCGTTCCCTGACGTCACGTGACGCACCTCAGCCGTTGATGTCATGTTGCCAGCTACAAACGTCCTTTTCTCTACTGTACTGGACGTTTTTTCTCCGGTAGGAGCCTCGTGCACTATCAGCATACGTTCCTTTGTCTCTTTAGCTTCCATGATGGTTTTAAATCACTGCCTTAATTATCTACCATTATACATCTGTAATGAAAAAGTAAGACAGCATTGTTTCATGTTGCACTTTCTTATCTATGTAGCATGCTGTTAAATCAGTCATGCAAAAATTTACGTTCAAGATGGTGTTAATCGTAAATTTTAAAGGTGAAATGCTTCATAAAATAGGTGAAAAATATACAGCGATACAATCATCATCTATTATATGATTATACATGTAAATGAATTCCCCTTTCCTTTAACTTTCTGTTACACTGAGAATGAAGGAAATAATTAGGAGTGTCTACCCATGTAAGGGAGTGTCTATTACCTCCATGAAAGATATGACAACTTAGACTAAACTTATCTTTAAAATCAACAAATCCTCTCTCTATGGCAAGTAGTCTATTGATACAATTTCCTACTTAAGATTCACTTCTTTAAAATACAAATGTGGCAGTACTCAAAACCATACATCATAGACTAAGTAAACACACCAACATCAATCATATCTTCCGACCACGACCGAATTCATTGGTAAAACAGGAATGCTGTATAGCATAGTATATTAGTATCAAATGCTGAATTGCTGAGCGGTAAAATACTTGCATGATAAGTGATATCCAGATTTTCTCTTGTCCTGACAATGTGACATACCTTCATAGGAATTTGTCATGTTATCTAATCCTTAATATGTCCATCCCACGCCGTACACTCTATCGAGCATTTAATGTCTTCATTCACACAAACTACACATTTTTAAAGAGCTTAAATGTTCAACAACATTTTCCATGCCGCTGAACTTTAAGGTAAAATACTCTTTAAATATTCGGTGTGTAACGACACCAAAGTCTAGCCTTGAATTCAAATCCAACCCATGCATGTTCAAATAGGACCAGATATCACATATTAACACTGATAATGCGTCATGCTTCTTATTCTTTGTGCAATTTGCAGTTCCGTTCTGGTTTGAATGCAAACACTGAGTATTTCGTAGGTTTTTTTTAATATTTCATCACAATAGTATCATCTAGCGAAATTCGGAATGTGACCTTGACCTCATCAATACACATTGTGATCCAAGAATCTTGGGATAAAGTTCAGCCGAATACCTGTCTACAATTCTTACACATGTAGTGACTGACCTATGGCTATGACCTTGTCTTTTGGCATGTGACCTTGAAAAACAGACTCCCCTTCCTCTTGTCGAGATGATCCTTTGTGAAAAGTATATAAGGATGTATAGTTGAACGGACGTATATTGGCCTGTCTTCTCTGCATGCTCTATATGTCAAAAGAGTACATTGCAGGCCTTGGTCTGTCCTATATATTAAAGTTTCTTTTTTCAATTATCGTCCTTTTAACGGCAATGAAACTTACAAGGTATTCACATTCTCTGATAACATATGTATTTTAGATTACTTTGTCAAATAGGTTAAGATTGCCTCTCAAATTTACCATCTTTCGTCTTGATTATTTGTCTTGGCAAATATTGCAGTCTAATTTGTTTCAAATTTGTTCCCATAAAGCTGCCAAGAACGAGTGCTATACACTTTCGGTTTGTATATACAACTATGTATTTTAAACAAATACCTGTATCAGCAAAAATCGTTAAACGTGAGCGCAATCTCCCTAGTCTGTGATAAAAGTGTAATTACCTGATGACCATCTACTAAGTAATATACATGATGTATCCCATAAAATCTGTCACATGAAAATATCATAAGATTGAAGGTCAACTGCGATCACTTGTAGTGTATTCCTACGATTATTTCTAATTCTGAGGTCAAAGTTTAGTTACTACAGCAACCAAATAAATTGGGCATCAAAGACATGGTGAGGTCATAATCCTAAGCAATAACTCAAGGTGACCAAGCGACACGATGGTAAGCTCTGACAGACCCATCCTTTTTTGATGAATACACTACAATATACAGCGCTTTCATCTCCCCCATTGCACGTACAGTGACTACTGTAGATAAATGACCGTCCCTCGGCTAAGGCCACTCCAGTGGATACTTCAGACCTCGTTAATTACATAGATGTATTTTTCAAGACAAACACATTATCCTTCTCCAGACATCACAGGTGAAACAGCAATTTGGTGAAAAATGACCACAACGAACTATATACTATATACTTCTCAGATAACATCTAAAACATGCTTTTTAGAAGAGTATTTTACACCTTTATGAGGCATTAGTCGGGTATAGGTGCTTGTTCAAAGAAAATAACATATAATTTTGATATCCACCAGTTATAATTATTTGCAAAATCCGTGGGAAGGAAAAACAAAATGATATGCGACCACCTGTCAAGGTTTAATAGCCATTATTGGGCGAAAATTGAATTTGGTGGCCCTCAGGACAAAAGTCTGACACCTGTAGTAATCTGATACAAACCTTGCACAAAGGTCAATGACCACAAATCTCCTTATATGTCATATACAATCCAGGGTTCTGGGGGAAATCACGTCAAGATAAAGCAAACTCCAACAACAAGGAAAGCTAGCCTACTTGCAGCAACCACTGTGATACAAGCTGTTACCGCCAACATCATGTTATTTTTGTCACCTAGAATTCATCGAAGCATAAATTCCAGAGCTATAATCAATATATCCGGGAAAATCTATCAACTCCGACGAGAATCCCCTCGCTACATTATATAATGTATCGTTTGTGAACGAAATGAAGGTAGTTATTGTGCAAACAAGTTCAACGTTAGCTAATGAGGTTTATGGGTGTGTCTCGTCATTTCACACCAAATATTTACTTGCTGAGGAATACGATGTGGTGACGGAGAATAACCAATAGATTAACCAGATCGGGGGAGATTTTCCTGTTTAAAAAAAAAACGATTTCAATAGATAGAATCTTCCTGACCTACTAAAGGCAAAATGTACTCAAGACAAGTCAAGGCAAAATGTACTCCACAATCAAATAAATACCAACCCTCTATATCAGTCTTATATCTTACAATATCTGCCAGACTACTTGTCGTTACATAATGGTTATCACTGTAGCCATTCACAGTTTGTCATCATGTCTGATATGGAGGAGACGTTAGCCGTCCCATTCCTGAAGTGACCAGGTCCACTAAGGTCTAAACACAGAAATCTGGGTCAGAAAGCCGGTAATAATGACAAGTAAAACAGATTATCACAATGTCAATATTGATAGAATCTGTTACAGACTTATAATCGCCACACAAATAGTAATACTGGACAATCTTAATCTTGTTTAAGGCGAAGCTTATCTCTTTTACAGCAACAACAGAATTTATAAATACAACAAATAACTTTGGAAAGCTTGACTCTCCGGTTACATACACGAGACGGTGTTACATATCTAAGTAGTTACTTGGTATCAATACATAAAAACATCGCTAGAACATCGGAGTTTACTCATATTTCATATCTTATCCTCCTATTTTAAGGGTCCATGACGCCCGAGGACACTTAAAAAGGTTTACGCAGAGTCCAACTTTACTACAATTTACATCAACAGGCTTGATCGTGCTTTGAGATCCTAAAACCAGTGAAGGATACACAATAAGTCTATGTTGGATAACTGAATTTAAAATCTACTACTAGTATTAGGACTGTCAAATAAAACATTGCTCAGAACATATTTGTCATTCTGTGATGGAATAAAAAACTAATGCAGAATAAGGTGTAAATGAATTTTAAAATGTATTAAATTTGGCTTAATTGGATAATAAAGATATCCCTTTATTACGCTTCCTACTATGGAGGGGGATTAGGGTCACAATGCCATTTGACTTGCTTACATGCTTCATGCTATGTTGCTTCATTCAATGTGTAATTATTCCATGTTCATTTGTCTTGCTTTCATTTCAAATTGACTTTATTGCATTTGTCTTAATTCTTTATGCAATGGTGCTTCCGTGCATTTTACATTTGTCCTTCGTCAATGCATAATTGTCGTTCTACCATGCGTTATGACATCTTTCATTGTGCCATCATTTTTTCGTCCTAATGCCATTATTGCTTCGTCAATGCTAACCTCAATTTTGATACCAGGTGGCGCTCCGTTTGTGTCCGTTCCTTGAAATGAACTTTGAGACGTCCCCTGTTGCAGTACTTGGAAAAATGAGTTAAAAATAGCGGGAAAAAAAGCAAAAGCCGATTGAAATATTTGAACAAAAAAAAAGGAGAAATCATTAAATGATAAATGCTTGAGCCTTTTCTGTTTGTTTGGTTTTTTTGTTTATTTGTTTTTTCATTGATACAGTTATAACCATTTGGGGATTTGAAACCTCTAAGTTATACAAAGCCTCGGTATTGGCAACGTGGCTCAGCGGTTATCGTTCCAGACACATGTTGCATTTTTCTTTTCCGCGTGGGTTCGAATCCCATCGGCTACATAATTTTTTTTTCTGAATTGTGAGTGGGAAATTATATAAAGTCAGTTTTTCTGAGATATCGTGGGAAAGGCGGTATTTCATATCGAAAAATTCTAGATAAATTGAAACTGCCGCGCGTCCTACACTGATCGAACCTTTGGCTTTGAAACTGCAACGCGTCCTACACTGATCGAACCTAGAGATCAATATCCCCCGGCCCCATTGATTCAGTCTATAATGCAGTTTCTAGTCTCCTTTCATAATTTTGACCTTGAAAATTTACCTTTTGACATCTCTGTATCTCAAAATTACTCCAAGCTGTTGTCCTGGACAAGAGCGTAGGAGATGGGGGGGGGGGGGGGGGGGGGGGGACAGCGGGGACGCGCTACTGCTCGCCAGTTCTTTATAGCCTTTCTGAATTATAGCTATTCTGATCCATCCTTTATACATATTACTTTATCCAAGTGCATGAAGACATTTAACTCAATCTATATAGAATATTATTACATGTAATGATAGAGGGTATAAAAAGTATTTTCTGATAATTAAGTCAATATTTTGCTAAAAATAATTCCAGGCTTGCTACTGCTCGCCAGACATTTATAAATCCATGTACTCAAAATTTAGAATTGCACCAGAAATGTTAAAATTTGTGCATACAGAACAGGAAACCCCATATTTTTTAAATCTCTTTCTCTCCCCTCCCCCCTTGTTCTTTTTTATTATTTATTTATTTTATTTATTTATTTATTTATTTATTTATTTATTTATCTTATTTATTTATTGGGTTTTTGATTTAGATCTTCATTTTATTCTACAGGTATGTAATCAATCTTTAAGTCTAATTTGGTAAAAAAAATATATATATACATAATGAAAATTTGATAAACTTATAAGAAATTTTATGAATAAAGCGTAAATTTATTAAGCTATTGAAAGTTAAGAATTGAGCGATTTTTGTTTTAAATAGAACAAGAATTGACAGAGTGTTTGAGAAAATGATATTTTGTTTTAGAGTTTTATGTGTAATTGAATATACTCTGTTTTTACAGGATTTCATTTAATTTGTCACTTTTCCCATGCTGGTCAAAGAATAAAGTTGTTAATCTATTTAGATCTTCATTTTATTCTACAGGAGACACTTTTGAGTGGTACCTTGCTCACCGAGCTATTTCCCCAGAATAGGACACCCCATACAAAGAGCGGGTGTGTCACTATACTCCGTGTCAGGAGCGCAAGGGAGGTATATGGCAAACTTGTCAGATTCTTCTCAGTTGTTCAGTGGCGGATCCAGCGCCCCTTTGCCGGGGGTCAAGGGGCGAATTTTACCGATTCTACCGGTTTTTACTGATGTACCTGTTTTTGCCGGGAAAATATTTGGTCTGTGCAGGAGCATCCCCTAAACCCGCCACTGTTCGACCCAAGATCAAGGTTAAGATTGAAATCCAAGCGTTTGATGCTTTCAAGGATTGACCTTGAACATTAACCTTCATAAGTCCATACTTCAAAGTCAATTATTATAGAAGTTTTATCTTTTTATGCAAGAATCATCCTATTTATGGACCTAATGGTACAAAAACGACATTGACGGGCATATAAAAGGCAATGAATTAAGATTATGACTTTTCATAGATGACTTGCAAGCGACGACAGTGAGCCAACGAAGCTTTCGCAAAGTTTTGTAATAAAAAATGAATTTTTATTTCAACTGAATAATGATAACATACAGTTGCCCGCCATATTTATTTCCAAAACAATAACCCCCCCCCCCCCCCCCCAAGAAAAACTGAAAAAAATGTATCAAAAACATTTTTATAAGAACCTTCAATTTTTTTTCCTACATCCTCTTCTGGGCAGATGGACAACATGGACAAGTTACATCATACATAAAATTAACAAAAGGAAAAAAAACGTAACCTCGTCCGGGATTCGAACCTACTCGGAAAGGTGTAAAACAAAGAAAGGTGACCACGGTGATATCCACTACGCCACGAATTTCTTCGAAGGCAAATGTATTTTATAGTGTTAAAAATTACAAAAATCTGATGCATACAAAATCAAAATTAATATTTACTTATTACTTCATAATATTTTTCAAATATTTATACAGCCAATCTACTTCTGTCCTCTCGTGTGATAATATAATTACTTTCCGAACGATACTGTAGTAGAATTTAAAAGAAATTTCTAACGACAGGGGATGTTTCAAAGTTCATTTCAAGGAACGGGCACATGCGGTCGCGCGAAGCGCCATCTGGTATCAAAATTGAAGTTAGCATTGACGAAGCAATAATAGCATTAAGACAAAAGAATAATGGCAGTAAGAAGGATGTCATAACGCATGGTATAATGACAGTTATGCATTGACGAAGGACAAATGTAAAATGCAGGGAAGCAAAATTACACAAAGAAGAAAGATAAAGTCAATTTGAAATGAAAGCAAGACAAATGAACATGGAATAATCAAACATTGAATGAAGCAACATAGCATGAAGCATGTAAGCAAGTCAAATAGCATTGTGACCCTAATCCCCCTCCATATCCTTCAACCCATTCATCCTTCAACCTAGTGAACCTACTACTTTGCCCTAAAACCAATACTGTTTTAATAAACTACCATTCAAAAATCAAGCTTTCAAAAATATCGCTCACCAAACGTGTTTCAATTATCCCCCCTCCCCCCCCCCCCCCCCCCCCCCCCCCCCCCCCCCCATCTCCAAAGCATAGTCAATACACCAGCAAACAACATACTTTTAAACAAGTAAAAGTCCAAAATAAGACATTTTACTGGTATCTTCTATCAAAGTTCTAATTCAAGCAAAAACAAGTTTTCGGCATGGAGCCGAGAAAAAAGAATGTTATATCTATGATATGAAATAATTTTCATAAATTTCCTTGCATTGCAATACAAAATTTTGTTCAAGACAAACCTGTTTTCGTGCAGTCCACCTATACGTTTACAGTTGTACATCCTTGAAAATTAAGGTAAAACATATTCCATAGCGCATCTAAAATATCCCATTATATTTTGTACTTATGACTCCTGTGTATTTTGAAGATGATTAAATATTTGAGTTGTGCTGACTTTGACCTTATGTATTTTGTTTACATAGCTCCTTAAGCTGAGGTGGCCGCCTGTTAGACTGACAGGTCTCTACACTACTCCCCTCTTAAAACTAATCCACTAATAAGATATAACCGTTAGAAAAACGTAGTCCAAAACGCCCCCTTAATCACACAATTTTAGAAGTGCTAGAGGTAAAGTAAATTTGAAGTCTATATTCACTAAAACAGTACCGTAGCCTCCTTTAAAGTTTCCTTTGATATTGACAATTCTACCGACATTGAAACTGAATTCAATCACTTGACCTCAAATCCATTTTTATTTTCTCTAAATAAGTCAGGTATCATCGCCATTCTATCCAGGAATGTTGACGTTCTGTCGAATAACGGTAGCGCTTATCACAACGTCAACAAAACACAAGCAAACATTGGCAATACTCAGCATATAGTCCAAGTATACTCAATCATTGAGTGGAACAAGTCTCAGCAATCAGAACTAATCTCTTTAGACATACATATATAGATAAATACAAACTATGACGTGTCGATTGATTTGATATATACCCTTTTGTTAAGGAGTTTAATATATTTACACAGTCATAGCTATAAATGCATTTGTAATTCCTATACACATTGTTGTATGTTTTAGCTTGACCGTATGATCAAAGAGGATTTTATTTTCGTTCTTTTGGTCGGCTTATATTGCAAGTAACAGGATATTGAATTTCACATCTGGTGTAAAATTGAGCAAGTATTAATTAAAAGCTTGACTTACCCTGGCGTGCAAAGCGTCCAGTATTCACAGTATTCCACTAAGGTCACAAATATTAAACCATCTTAATTTAATTTCTTATGATTTCTCGATTTAGTGGTCCAAATCTCCTACAGTCCCAATCAAGCAATATAACATTTCCCTTTTTCACAAGGTTCTTATCCAGTTTGATTTATGTGGCCCAATCCAAGTGTAATAGTGCGTGCGAAAATAGACTCTAAGCTAACAAATTAGCAGTATCACGATCAATTCAAAACAAATAGACCTCCAATGAAGACGTCTGGATAGGATATAATTAATTTCCTTGGGCAAGTTAGCTTTAAAACATGTGACATAGAAACAATAGCCACAATTAGTCTATATGATTCATTAGAAGGACAAGCCACTTTTTTCACAGATCTGTCACAAATACTGAATACTTCCCGTGTCAAAACTCGTATTTTTCACTAACACAAAGTTATGGATTTCTGCACTGTTCCAATAATAGAGGATATGGTTTATAAATTATTCATTACAACGATATTGTTAACGCTTGTCATGCGAGAAAAGGCATCAAATTTCCATACTCATTTGCTGCACCATTAATTAGGTCATTAACAGATATGGTGTTAGGCAAACATTAATACACAGTATTGAGTACAAAGTGTTTGTCCTAAAGTTGGTCTCCACAAGAACATAGCTGAATTGCCTAACATTAGTCCTTACAAGTACATATATTCTTGTCTACGTACATGTACTGTCAAACAGACCTTAAAGAACTTCACCGAGATCCCCGCTGTGATGTATGTCGACCTGGTAAAGGTAACACAAAGGAATCTCGCTTATGTTAGAGACCGGTTCTACTACAAATAGGGAGAACGGGGAAAACTCAACAAGTTTTATGTGAATCAGATTCAGGAAAAGACAATTTACATTTAGTCAATGCCTGCAGCGTTATATGAGGGATGCCACCCACTCAAATGCATTATACAAAATAACACATTACGGATGCAGCAGTGACATAATTACTACAATCAAGTCCATGCAGATGTACGTATTTCTCTTTCCCTTTGAAATCTCAGGCTTCAAATCATCACATGGATGAATCAATTATCAGAAAATACTGTGAAAAACTCTATTGTAATTGGTAAATTAACTTTCACTATAATATCATTAAGCTATCTACATGTCATATGACCATCTGGTGTTATGTAAATCTACACCATAGTGCATTCTTTATATTTTATTCCATATCTGTCCTAGTATGTTAATAATGCCAGAAGAAAAAGGTAACATAGCTTTTTTACTATCTAAAATGGATCGCATTACTAGGTCCCTGAATTTTCGGTTGAAATAGCGGATTTAAATTTGTATGCAGAATTCGAAACCAGCATTATAAACAGGTTATTCTTCTTCTCTATCATACTGGTATTTAAAACCACGTAACATGCATCTAGTCTGAATAAGGAAATCAGTCAAGTCAAAGATAGCACGCAGTGTTACCTAACACGTTTGGTGCAACAACCACGCAAATTAATTAAAAAAAAAACATGGCAGGTCCTTTGGTGTGTAATCAATGTTCAATTCTTTGGTTCCAATAGTCTAAATCTAAAATCTTCATAACATATTTATAAAGTAAAACACTTTCATATAATGAAACTTGCTTCCCCTTCACCCTTCTACGAGAGATGTTTCATTTCCTTTATTTGTACATAAAATGGTATCTAACTCACATTACGACTTATTTATGTGAAATATTTGCAGAAGGCATTTTAGGCATGGCTTTTGTCGACTGATAAAGAGAAAACTTGGCAAGTAACATCTTTGTCTTTTTGCTTTAGTTCAAATACCTGCTGGGTAAAATAAACCTATGTCACCCCGTAGGTCGCATATCGCTTTATCACCCGTTTTTACAGTCCAATAAAGCTCGCTAAGTCTCTATTTATCCTGGGAATAGGCGAATGTTTTCAGCTGGTGACAGATTTGGACTTCTCCTCTGCCCAGAGATATATGTTGCATACCTACATTCATCATCCCACAGCCAGCATCTTAACGTGCCCATACACGATATAGCCTAATCTGTCACATAAGTATGAAAAATCGTAACATGCTCAAATTTCGTTGTGGACTTTCTCTATAATTTTGAACTATACACGTAGTTGGCCATCTGGTATAATACCATATATAGTAAAGCTATAATTTTATCGCGATCAAGAAATGAAAGGTATAATCATATTGACATTAAGTTAGAGTACAAAGTCGTCTTTTGTAGTGGTGTCGTTATACCTTAATCCATTCTATGAGAACTGTATGGTGTATTTATTTTACAAGCGATTCATTAAGACAGTACTCCAAAGAAAGGGGGCGTATAACACTAGGAGTATGTAGATCGAAAACTTAAGTTCAGCGTGAAAAATAAAAATACTTTTTAGAATCCAGTTCTCTATAATTTAAAATTCAATATTTCAGGATCATACACAACAGACAGATCAGTGATTTATAAAACCTTTGACAGACAGAGGGTTATGTTGAAGTTACAATTGAATTATCCCATTTATTTTCATTTTTTGTTTGTTTGTTTTAACCCTTGGATAATTCCTACATAAATTGGCTTCATCTCAAATTTGCTGCACTATTTTTCGCAGGAATTTCAATGCACGTCCTGAGAGTAAAATATATTACATTTATCTAGATCAACATTAGCTCACATGTTGGCAATATTCCGGTCAGTCAAAATTAACACGTAACCTAAATACTCCAATCAAACATAAATGACGTAATAGAAATGACACTTACCTGTCTAATTAGGTAGTTTTTAGGTAGATATTCCCTATGGTGTGGATTTGTGGACGCCCTTCCCCTCCATGTCATACCTGTAGGACGACCAGGTCCGTTTACTGTCTACGCTTCATGTACCACTAACACTGAAAGAAGGAAAACCTATTAATGCAAAATGTGTCTTAATAAGGGATTGTATCAAAGTTATACCGGTACACATATGCAAACATTCAGAGAATACAAAAAGTGTTACCAGCAGACCATGCAACAAACACTCTCCTCCATTTTTCGCATCATAAACTATAGAGAAACTTTGCGCCAAGAATAAATGTTGATATCGATTCATGTTTTTTTTCACGACAAGCTTTGGATAGACCATTGTGCAACTTTTCAAATTTCATTAAAATCCAATAAAAAAAGATTCAAAAGTCAATAAAACACCCAAACTACGAAGATAGCAACTTTGGTCTAAATAGTCAAAAGAAAATTTCATTTAAAGTCAAATATCTCAAGACGAATGTCCACGGGGAAAAACTCCTTCAAGAGACTTGCTGTATATTAAATCATCTTCAAATCGGTATTAAATACAGCACATGAACTCTAAATTAATGGAATTGTACAAAGTCTAAGAGTCCTTTCAATTTTCTCTTAATATATATATATATATATATATATATATATATATATAAAAGCACAAAAAAAGGTACAAGCGACCACGACACTAAACGTGTTTAAACCCAGCGGAAGGGACAGTACATCCCTTGAGCCCTCTGGATACACGAATATGTACTTGTATCCAGACGGAACAAGGGACAGTACGTCCCTCATTCCGTTCGGACACAAGTACATAAAAAAAAACATACACACACTCTCATGCTAGTCAGAACCTGTACTATACTGAAGCTCGAAAGGCTATAACTAGTAGCCAGGTAGGTAATATTCTCAATTCATGAACCAAAGCAGACCCCGCGAGGGGCGAGACCAGGTGCCTAGGTAGAGTCAGCGTCTCCTGTTTGCATGCAACACCCGCTGCCAAAAAGTCTGGACGGCCTGATCGATAGAAACACGTCCAAGACTTCTATAGAAGTCTTGGACGTGTTTCTATCGATCAGGCCGTCCAGACTTTGGACGGCCTGATCGATAGAAACACGTCCAAGACTTCTATAGAAGTCTTGGACGTGTTTCTATCGATCAGGCCGTCCAGACTTTTTGGCAGCGGGTGTTGCATGCAAACAGGAGACGCTGACTCTACCTAGGCACCTGGTCTCGCCCCTCGCGGGGTCTGCTTTGGTTCATGAATTGAGAATATTACCTACCTGGCTACTAGTTATAGCCTTTCGAGCTTCAGTATAGTACAGGTTCTGACTAGCATGAGAGTGTGTGTATGTTTTTTTTTATGTACTTGTGTCCGAACGGAATGAGGGACGTACTGTCCCTTGTTCCGTCTGGATACAAGTACATATTCGTGTATCCAGAGGGCTCAAGGGATGTACTGTCCCTTCCGCTGGGTTTAAACACGTTTAGTGTCGTGGTCGCTTGTACCTTTTTTTGTGCTTTTATATCTTTTTTTTCCAAGCGACGTGCATTCGCCCTTTGTTGGGCTGATCCGACATTGTCTGAATAGTGAACGTGGTTGTTTTCACCTCTTTTGTGCTATCTATATATATATATATATATATATATATATATATATATATATATATATATATATATATATAATCAAAATCAAAGTGACATAATGACGATTAAATTTGTTTATTGCACTAAACGTTTTCGCCTGTTGGCTCTTCAGAGTTGCAATGAATATAAACAATAACAATAACAAAGAACAGTAGGTAGGCAGCGTCTATGACGTCATCATAACGTTACAGTTAGGCGCATCACGTACAAATGTCCCAGACGTTGGCGCACTTATTATTTACGTATATTGATGCTTTAAGAACAATAATAAATAGCTTTTTGTAAAGAAGAAATGAAATCATAGTTTAACAATTCAATTTAGGTTTGAAAATCTCTATGAAATAATCTTCTTTGGCTTTACGTAATTGTTCATTGTCCTCTTTTACTTTGTAAAAGGGGAAAATAGAAAAACTTCCCCCACCACACATATCAAAATGTCCGCTACAAGGAGTGTTTCTAGTGGATGGATCCCTGATCTGTTGTTTGTGTACGCGTACACGGTCCGCCAATTTCGTTCCCGTTTGTCCGACATAATTTTCGCCGCAGCTTGGACACGTCATCACGCAAATTAAGTTCTTGGATTTGCAATTCATTTTTGCGTTTACGTGAAATACTTTTCCATTTTTAAATGTAAATGATTGACCGGTTTGAATGTACGGGCATGTTCCACAGCGAGGGTCCTGGCATTGGCTAACGACGTGTGTTTCCGTTTCGGTTGTAAATCTGGCTTTGGTGAGAAGTCTTTTTAAATTAGGTGGTTGTCTCCTGCTATTAATGATATCCTGTTGGTTGATGAGACTCCTCAAATTGTCGGACTGATGAAGAATTGGTAGACAAGTTTTTGCTGTTTTGAATACGTTTAAAAACGTATTCAAAACAGCAAAAACTTGTCTACCAATTCTTCATCAGTCCGACAATTTGAGGAGTCTCATCAACCAACAGGATATCATTAATAGCAGGAGACAACCACCTAATTTAAAAAGACTTCTCACCAAAGCCAGATTTACAACCGAAACGGAAACACACGTCGTTAGCCAATGCCAGGACCCTCGCTGTGGAACATGCCCGTACATTCAAACCGGTCAATCATTTACATTTAAAAATGGAAAAGTATTTCACGTAAACGCAAAAATGAATTGCAAATCCAAGAACTTAATTTACGTGATGACGTGTCCAAACTGCGGCGAAAATTATGTCGGACAAACGGGAACGAAATTGGCGGACCGTGTACGCGTACACAAACAACAGATCAGGGATCCATCCACTAGAAACACTCCTTGTAGCGGACATTTTGATATGTGTGGTGGGGGAAGTTTTTCTATTTTCCCCTTTTACAAAGTAAAAGAGGACAATGAACAATTACGTAAAGCCAAAGAAGATTATTTCATAGAGATTTTCAAACCTAAATTGAATTGTTAAACTATGATTTCATTTCTTCTTTACAAAAAGCTATTTATTATTGTTCTTAAAGCATCAATATACGTAAATAATAAGTGCGCCAACGTCTGGGACATTTGTACGTGATGCGCCTAACTGTAACGTTATGATGACGTCATAGACGCTGCCTACCTACTGTTCTTTGTTATTGTTATTGTTTATATTCATTGCAACTCTGAAGAGCCAACAGGCGAAAACGTTTAGTGCAATAAACAAATTTAATCGTCATTATGTCACTTTGATTTTGATTATATTGACTATACCGGGAATGGATATTTATTATTTACTATATATATATATATATATATCTGTATGCTGAATTTCAGTTCAATACCTGCATTCAATGCAATGGTAACTGTAAATCATTGATATTTGCCAATGGAAACTGTAAACGATTGGTATTTGCAAGTGGAAACTGTAAATCTGTACATCATTGGTATTTGCCAGTGGAAACTGTAAATGATTGGTATTTGCCAGTGGAAACGTACTGTCAATCATTGGTATTTGCCATTGGAGACTGAATATCATTGATATTTGCCAAAGGGGTACAACTCTGTCAAATATTATTCATGGACTTGACTTAGATTTCTTGTGATGAATACAATGTATGTATACCAAATTCCTTTACAATACATGTATATACACTTTGCAGAAATAATGAACACAGTGACAGTAGCAACGCATATGGGACCTCCCTATTTCGATTGTGGTAAAACTGTAATAACATTTTCATGAAACAGAACCATAAACAAAGACTCTGAAAAGCATACAAATGGATGTAAACATCCAATCTTTTTAGTTCATGAAATTTTGTAGCCTGTGGATACACATCAAAGAGTATTTCATACTCATAGGGTAAAATAAGTTCTTACAAAACTTATTAACTTCAGTCAAAGATAGCTTCTAGGCTATCCATCACCACTTAATTGAATGTATTATAAAGTATGAAGTGGAATATTGGGCATCATACTGACAGGGAAGAAAGCAAATATGGATTTTTTCTAACATGAAAGAACTGTAGCTTTTTTTAATCTTGTTACATTATCAGGTTTTCAAGAGAAATCAATATTGGAATGAAAATTTACAGTGGTGGATCTACTAGGGGGTTATAGGAGGTTAGAGGGAATGATAGGCAAGATTCATCTTAGTATTTGTAATTAAAGAAACAACTAGAGAGTGACAATGTTAGATTTTTAAAAGATCAATTGGTTATAGTGACCATTATTCAATAAAGTATTAAAATTTCAAGGGATCCCTTTGTTTGATGCCAGTCCATTTGGTTCTCACTATTTCATTTAAATGGTTATTGCTATGCATATTTCCATAAACTTTACGAGGATTGGTGAAGCACACCATCGTTTATCAATATAAAATACTAAATTTTGCAAGTCAAGCACTTTGCAAGTCATCAAGAGGCATAACTCCTTTGAAAATAGGTCAAGCATGAATAAATTCAAATTCCCTCTGTAACTATCCTAGGCTAAGCTGTGTATCAAATTTTTACCTGAATATCTCTGTCTGTTGCAGAGAAAAAGTCAGGAAAACTGAATTTTGCAAGTCATCAAGGGGAATAACTTCTCCCCAAAATAGGTCAAGCGTGATGAAAGTAAAATTTGCTGTGTAAATATCCAAGACTGTGTATCAAATTTCACCTCAATATCTCTATTTGTTGCAGAAAAAAGTAAGGAAAACTGACAAAAACTGAATTTTGCAAGTTATCAAGGATGGTCAATGCAAGCTCTTTTGTCAAAAATTACAATTGTGACAGAAATTAGGCCATACCAAATTAATTAAATAATCTTCGGATTTTCTTGTGAGAAAAAAAAGGTGCAAGCGAGCAAAAATACATTTATCATATTTTTTTTAAGTATTGCAGTTTTTAAGATGTAAGCGAGTGAAATAATTTTATTTTTGATATAGGTTACCCTAGTTATACAAGGGAATCCCCATAGGAATCTGGTGACTAGGAAGCCTGGTAACTAGCAGCACGGAAAAGATTTTCGAATCTCCCCCCCCCCCCCCTTTGACATTCAGAGCCATGTAATTTGCTCCCAAACCCACCCCCCCTCTTTGACTTTCACAGCCATGTAATTTGCTCCCCAAAAAATTCTTCAAACACAAGAAGTACCATTTTCACAATCTGAGACTTCTAGAAGCTTTAAGATTTGCAGAAATGAGAACCAACCCTAAAAAATTTGAGACTCAGAAATGTAGTGGTGGGGGCACACATTTTACTTTGGAATTTGGAATGGCCTTTGATAAACCATGTAACCGGGCTGTATCTCCTGAACCGTTTGCCCGATCACTTTCATATTTAAGTACGTTGTTGCTTATGACCCGAATGTTTCACATCACCTTGACCCAATGTCATGTGACCAAGGTCAAGGTCACTTAGTGCATTTTTAATGAAATTATGCATACATTCCTGTCCGGGCTAGATCTCTTGAACCGTATGCCGGATAACTTTCATATTTTAGAATGTTGTTGCTTATGACCCAAAAGTTTCACATCACCTTGACCCAAGGTCATGTGACCAAGGTCAAGCTCACTTTGTGCATTTTTAATGAAATTATGAATACATTTCTGTCCGGGCTATATCTCTTGAACCGTTTGCCGGATCACTTTCATATTTTAGCATGTTGTTGCTTATGACCCGAAAGTTGAACATCACCTTGACCCAAGGTCACGGGACCAAGGTCAAGGTCACGTAGTACATTATTAATGAAATTATACATGCATTCCAGTCCTGGCTATATCTCTTGAACCGTTTGCCGGATCACTTTCATATTTTAAGATGTTGTTGCTTATGACCAGAAGGTTTCACATCACCTTGACCCAAGGTCATGTGACCAAGGTCAAGGTCACGAAGTACATTTTTAAGGATATGCATACATTCCTGTCCGGGCTATACTCTCTTTAACCATTTACCCAATCACTTTCTTATTTTAGTATGTTGTTCCTTATGACCCAAAGGTTTAACATCACCTTGACCTAAGGTCACGGGACCAAGGTCAAGGTCACTTAGTACATTTTTAATGAAATTGTACATACATTCCTTTTCGGGCTATATCTCCTGAACTGTTTGCCGGATCACTTTTATATTTTAGCATGTTGCTGCTTATGACCTGAAGGTTTCACATCACATAGACCCAAGGTTATGTGACAAAGGTCAAAGTCATATAGTACATTTTTAATGAAATTGTACATGCATTCCTGTCTGGGCTATAACTTTTGAACCGTTAACCTGATCACTTTCATATTTTAGTATGTTGTTCCATATGACCTGAAGACTTCACATCACCTTGACCTAAGGTCATGTGACAAAGGCCAAGGTCACTTACTACATTTTTCATGAAATTGTACATACATTCCTGTTTAGGCTTTACCCCTTGGACCGCTTACTTGATTGCTTTCACGTTTTAGTATGTATTTGCTCATGACCAAAAGGTTTCACCTTGACCCATGGTCATTTGATCAAGGTCAAAGTTTGATCAAAGTTACTAAGTACATTTTAATGAAATTGTACATGCTATCTTGTTGGGGCTGTATCTCTTTTAACTATTTATCAGATCACTGTCATATTTTAGTATGTTGTTGCTTATCACCTAAAGGTTTCACATCACGTTGACTCAAGGTCATGTGACCAAGGTCAAGGAGTATATTTTAAATGAAATTGTATTTGTTATTACGTGTATTATGTCCAGGCTTAATCTTTTGAACCATGATAAGATCACTTCATATTTTAGTATGATGGTACTGATGACCCAAAGGTTTCACATCACCTTGATCCAAGGTCATATGACTAAGGTCAAGGTCAAGGTCAAGGTCAAGTATTACAATTTTTAATTGTTAATGCTATTGAGTCTGGGCTATATCTGTTGAATCGTATATTGGATCACTCTGATACTAAAGTATGGTGTTGCTCAGGATAGGAGGGTTTCTTATCATCTTGACCCATTTAGTTCTTTTTAATGAAATTGTACATACTAATCTTGTCTGGGCTATATCTCCTGAACCCTTCTTACAATTTTTTTCATATTTTAGTATGTTGTTTCTCAGGACTAAATGTTTCTGATCACATTGTCCCAAGGTCACATGATTAAGGTCACTTCTTACTTTGGTAATGAAATTGTATATGCTAATCATGTCCAGGCTGAAATTGTCTATGCTTATCATGTTAGGCTTTAAATTTTGAACCGTGTATCCAATCACTAATTCAGTTTTTTGTTGCTCATGATCCATACAATGTAGGTTTCAGGTCACCTATATCCAAGGTCATGTTACCAAAGTGAATTTCACTAAATATGCTTATAATGAAATGGTATATGCTAATCATATTTGGGCTTTACCTCAAACAATATGATGAATCACTTTCATGTTTTAGTATGATGTTGCCCATGACTCAAAGGTTTCACATCATCTTGGCCTAAGGTCAAAGTAACTTAGAGGGAGGGGGAGACATCTGGGTTTTTTTAAAACATTTTTTTAATGTACCCTTGACTTTGAGAACAAATTATAGAGTGTCACTCCCTCACTCTGGGCAACTCGCATTTAAAGTTTGAAGAACATTCTAAGTAATTTGCAATCTCTAGATTGTCCACAATGTTGATCTATTATTCCCAATTGTGACCTTTAGCCCCTGACCTTGAGAACCAATAGATGTAAGTATCGTCCTTTAAACATGGTCAACTAAGATGCAAAAATTGATGAAAATCAAAAGTGAATTGTCATTTCAACAGTATCCACAGAATGTTGTTGTTGCTAATTGTGATCTTGATCTTTGACCACTGACCTTTAAATTATTCTTCCTCATGATAAAGTTTTCAACCAAAATCAATATAAAACTACGTAGTATTATGAATGCACAAAATCACACATTTTAAAATAGATTTATTCAAATTAAAATTTGCATTTCTGAAAAAGTCCAAAAAGATGTCAAAAAATACATTAAAAATTTGAAGGAGAGGAACCAAATGACGTTCTTCTAGATCAACCTGATGCTTATGTGCTTCCATTCTAAAGATTAAGTTTGTCAGAGGAGGTAACCCCTGTGGTGGCGCCACCCATTGAAAGATCCTGACAAAAATCAACAACACTTGTAGGGGACCATGATTACTTCACTTCTACAAAGTTTCATAAAAATCCCTTCAGTGGTTCTGGAGAAGCTGAAAATATGTAAACAGGGTTGGAAATAAGCAGTTGTCCGATTGCCCGTGCCATAGTAAAAATCATCCAAAAATAGCCCATCGGGAAAGTAGTTTTGATAATTTGATTTTAAGTCAATATGTATTGATTACGGCAGTTATAATGCAATTTCAAGCAAGTGCATATTGAGTCAAGAAGAACATTTCATGCAGGGATCTTGAATACTGCCAAATTGCCAGCAATCTCCAGTAGTTTTTTCAATTGTCCGGTAAATTCAGAACCTATACAAAGTGACGTGTGGATTTTTGGGAGATATGATAATAGTACACAGTTTTTTTCCTTCATAGTTCATTGTAGCACAAAGGTCCACAAAAATAATTCCACCAGTTATTTTGCAATGAGACTTCACACATCCAATAAATGACGTTTTCCTATAAAATACTTGAGTGCCGTAAAAATTTAATATTTTTGACACCCTTATTTAGCCAATAAACTAAACAATCCATGTGGCCTTAAATCAGGGTCATGAACTTGTGTATTCTTCCGCCAACTTTGTCACATACTAATGTCAACATGTAAGAATCACACATCAATAAAAATATTTTCATCATTTTTTTCAACCTTTATTTAGAAAACTTGCACACTCAACATGTTTAATTTCACATTATAACATGCAAAAATTACCAAAGGTTGCATACAGAATTCTCATAGGGACTACACAGGTGGTCAATGAATCAAGAGATCATATAATATTTTCCCCTTTTTCATAATTCTAATCACAATGATACCAATTTGACATTATAAACTTGCATAGAACTTTAAAAAAAATTTAATAACATGTGAATAATTTTACATTCGCAACAAACCAAATCTTTTCTCCAACGTATTCTCCTTCTTTGACTTTTAATTGAATATTGTGTGCCTGAACTTAATTGCGCTGCGCAGTAGGGAATTGTGAAAAAATAAAAGCAATAGGGCCACAAAGCCACTAAATAAGCCCTGTTTCTTAACATTTGAATAAATGGAATATCTTTTGTGATTTGATGCTTTGTAAAGGAGCTGTTAAGACAAAGGCCGGATTTAGCCCTGAAATCACTTGATTATTTTCTCGTGCGCTGTCCTTCCAATTTAGATGAAAGTTTGTCAGGATAAAAATATATAGTATTATAAGATTCATGGTAGGTATTTTATTTAAATGAATTTGGTGAAAGATGTCATAATTACGGGTTGAAGAGGTAGGGGTACAGATGACGGAAAACGTTGAATATCGATCGAAAATGCACAAAAAATGCATTATTAAATTTAAACATTTTTACCTTTATTATGCTTCTTTTACCTTTTCATGTCAAAATTGGATAAGCAAAATTACATTTGAGGTTATTATATCAATATAATCGGCAAACTCTGCAATCCGGAAACTGAAAAATGGTTTTATTTCGTTCTTCTCAGCCACTTATGTGGCTTTCTAGCGTGAAATACACACGGTGTAGAAATAGACAACTTTCTCGTTTATTTCCTTCCAAACGGTTAAATATTTTATCAGAACACACTCTGAATATATTGTTCCGTGATATAAAAAGAAAAAGATGGCAATATAACCTACTTTATCGCTCTAGAGGCAAATTTAAGAATAGTCATCCATCCCCCTTGTTTCGTTTTTCGCCTGTGGGACATTGTTCCCCCCCCCCCCCTCGCTTCAGAACCCCACTTGGCTAGAAAATGTGTTTTATTGATATACACCTTTGGTGAAAGTGGCATTGTAAAGCAAGGGGGGGAGCGATGTTGTATAAAACTTTTCCATTTTCCATTGATTTCTGTGTAAAAAAACGCTTATTTCGACCCAAATATCGGTCTTATTTTGCATAAATTATCCCATCTGACAGCAGATTCATATGTGGACCAAGTTACTTGAAATTTCTACCGAAAAAGATTCTCAAATTTTGCATTTTGAAATTTCGACTTTTCAGGGCAGATTCCACGCCTTATCTTAACAGCTCCTTATGCGTTTAGGTTTTGTAAATAATGCATTTAATAGCCATTTATCACTAATTTCTTTGAAAACCCCAAATCGGCAATTTTCTGTGAAAATGCTGCAAAACCTACATGTTTCTTTAAAATTAGCCTTGGCCACGTGCATCGAGAAACATGAAAAGTTCACAAATGAAAAGATAATCTTTATATCTTCTTGACATAAAAGTTTTATGATTCTCAATGCATGTGGCCACATCGAAATTCTCCACTAAAGATACATTTTTGAGCATTTTTGACCACATTTTGTCAATGACGCCAAAATGACGTCACATGATGGCGTCAAAAGACTTCCTATGATGCTTCAATTGCCATTATTGGTGATATGTTCCTTTCATTTAAAGCCGGACATTCATTATATTTCATGTAATATATCAAGTACTTCTCATTAAGTTTAATTTTAAAGAAAATTGCAGGGCTGTTTTATGGGCTTCATGGGCCTTCCCCTTTAAAAGTTTGACCAGATTTGAAAATTCAAAACTATTTACAATAGACCATTTTTATATTACTGCTAGATTTGCATTTCAGACACTCCAAGTACTGACATAACAACTTTTGACATAATTTTTCATTATGACGTCATACATCTGTTTTTGCGTCACAGTTAAAAGTTACATAAAAAATTGTTGTCATGTCGGCATACCTGTCAACTTTGAAATCTTAAAAAGAGGGAGATCTCCCTCCTTGGCACTTGAAAAAGAGGAAGATTTCACATAAATCCATTTTGCTTCATTTTTAATGAATCACGACATTTTGCACAAAAATAAACTTTCAAATACTGTAAACAACATTTTATCAGCAAAGACTTTATTTTCGCATTAGTTTGTGAGCTTTATCAGACCCGAAAATGAAGTCCTTGCTAATAAAAAGTCCGTCCAAAAGATACGAAATTGATTTGACAGATTTTAAAGGAATTCTTATATTCCATTTCAATGCATTCGTTGACATTAGAATTAATTACCCTCGTAAGACAACGGTCAATCGTACACGTCTGTGTCAGGGGTGTTTGGACTGCAAACAAACCAGTTAAATAAATTACAATGTAAATTACCCAAGCTATATATTAATGAATGTAAAATTTGTAAAAGAAATAATCATGAGGTTTTTCTCTCTGTTAATTGCATAATTCTGCCGTTATTAGCTGACTTCAGAGACAATCCAGTAAACTAATTACAATGTACAGTTTACTTTTGTTTACTCAAACTCGGATAACTCGAATTTCCACTTAACTCGAACTATTTTTCAAAGTCCCATTTCTCTTCCATTGGTTTCTATGCATTTTTACTTCTGATAACTCAAATTCCGATAACTCGAACTTTTCATTACGTCGAAATAATTTTTAGGTCCCACAACTCATTTTACAATGAAAATTCACCTTGATAAAGTCGAACCACAAATAAATCTTAATTCTTTAACAAAAATCAAGTGATTATAAGGAAATAGGTGCAGAGTTAATTTATACTTTCTTGCTATAGAGTTGCATTACATACATTAAACATAGCTTGGTTGTTAAAAGAACGTATGTGAACGGTGATAGAGAAAGGGACATCATTCTTATTAAAAATCAAGTGATGGTCATGTACTCAGTAAGTCAAACTCCTGATAAGTCGAACTTTTTCTGATGGTCCCTTGAAGTTCGACTTATCGAGAGTAGACTGTATATATAAATGTATATATAAAAGATCAGTGCGTGAGGATACAAATAGGAAACGTTTTATTTGTAGATTATTTGAATAAACTATTTAAATAATTAATAGATGTTACCAAGAAAATGAAATCAAAGTGTATAGAACTTAAAGAAGGAACTAGTAGTGCTGGTGGCGTAGTGGTTAGCGTGGTGGACTACGAACCCATAGGTCGTGAGTTCGAATCTCATCATCGCATATCATTGCAATTTAAACCATTGTAACCTTGGACAAGTTACTTTACACTACATTACACTCTCTCCACCCAGGAGTAAACTAGGTACCTGGCATATGAGACCTGAGCTTGTAATTTGAATGGAAAGCATTGGCACCAAAACGGCAACTCTGCTTGTATACTCCAAAGGGAGTTGAGAATGCACTGGATTGTACAGGTCTCGCCAGGTAGGTCACTCTGATTGTAGAAGTGGCGTGAGGCTCAGGCGAACAAGACCCTACCTTTACCTGTTTTTTAACTAAAGAAATTTTTTCCGATCATGAACTCGCGAAATTTAAGTCACACGAATTAATCCGTCGTCGAGTTGTCACGAAAATAATGTCACATGAATAGAATATCGTTTACAGTAATTTCATTGTGCTGACATTTCATACATCTTTTCTTAATTGCTTTTCCAAGGTGCAATTTATCATGAAATGCTCTGAATGTCGCTATCTAGACTAGAGCTATTCTTCTTTGGTTTATATGCCAGAAGAGGGAGAAAGGGAGTGATTGGGCCAAAAAGAGGGAGATTTTGGTTTCCCCCTATGGAGGAATGCCAAAAGGGGGGGGGGGAGATGATGTCAGAAAGAGGGAGTCTCCCTCCAAAAGAGGGAGTCAGTTGACAGGTATGTATATCGGTTCTCGGTCTGAATAAAATTCAAGTCTACTGCATCAATGTGAAAATCATCTAGTTGCTTGGCGACTATTTAGAAAAGGCAGACATCAAATTTCTTGTGATATAAATATTTCGGTCTCCAGCGCGGGAGGAATGCAAACAAGAGTGATTAGGTTCAAACACAGGAGTCTCCCTCTAAAAGTAGGAGGGTAATGACAGGTATGTGGCTGCTTAATTTTGTGGCAGGCGAGATGTAGTAGATTTAATATGCACTTGTTGTCGTACATTATGATAGTAAGTAAGTAATTTTTATTTAGAGGGAGCAATTTGTACATACACAACAATAATATGAGCTCTGTAGAGCCCTTAAACTGACTATGATAACATGATATACATGTATACAAAACTCGATTAAATTTTGTTTGGTGGAAGATATCAATAGATTAGACATTCATCTCCATGCAGCCTGCGGGACTGGTACTTTATTTTCTGTTGATTTAACCCTATGGACCCAGAAAATGTTGAAAATACTGTTTCAAGTATAATACCCATTCTGCTGTAGAAAAGAATTCTTTTTTTCTCCAGCATAATTTGCTATATCCGAGACACCCTGCGACTGAATCGTTAACTTAGGTATAAGGAGACAACTATATGTATGAGGATTTAAGAGAGAAAATGGGAATAACTTTTCACATACTGACATAGCAAGTATTTTTGCTCAGATCTCGACATGGCACTAACAAAGAAGGATAACTTCATTTTCTCAAAATGAAAGTAGATTCTGACCACCACTTATGCTGACTGTTATCCCGATAACGGATAAGTAGACGAACAATATGAACCCAACAATATCTTTTTCATCCTATTTTGAATAATTGTAAGTGATAACAGTGCAAGATTATACAGATAAATAACCTAGTTTGAAGTGTTCGAGTTGAGTTTCTTCTTCGAGCAAGGTAACCGTCGTTTCTAACACGCTGAATGAAGAACGGGTTAAAAGTTCCGGACATCATGTCCCAGCCAGCGGGGTGGATACGTGCAAATTTTCCAAGAATTTCTTCCCATGAATACCGGTACCAAAAGTTAGAGACAGTCATTACATTAAAATAAAAAAATCCAAACAATCATCAGCTTACACTTGGAAAAGGAAAAATAACTCGAGTGAACAAAGAATCTCCTCTACTTAAATTCATTTTTAACTTTTAAAAATTCAGGTTTTTCTATTTTTTGATACATTGCCTTTAAGGGAGCAACCATTTTATTTTTATGGGGGGGGGGGGGGCAGGAAGACTTTTGCCAGCCGGAAAATTTTTTTCGGCCATTTTAAGAGCCGGATTATTTCTTTTTTTGGTTATTTTCCAATGTTGAAAATTACGTACCCTAAAGTTTAATTAATTCAGCATGATTTTTCGGCCATTTTAAACATCAAACACACAATGAGTTCATCTCTTGCCAGCAGATCACTTCATTTTAATTTCTTGAATGGCATACATGGTGCCTATAATCTGTTTACTAAAATGATACTCAACGGAGACAGGCTATATGGTGCTAATGACTTTTGAATTTGATTTATTCACTCCAAATTGCTTAAAGTTTGTTCCATTTTTTATACTTTGTTTATGATACACAAAAAAAGTGTTTACTGGGCAGTGGAAAGGTCGGAAGAGAGGGGTGAGGGACAATTTCATGATCCGGGAAATTTTTTTCATCGGCCCTTTGGGCCGGAATATTTTTTTCCCTAAAATTTCGATCCGGAAATTTTTTTTTGCAAAGTCTTCCTGCCCCCCCCCCCCCCCATAAAAATCAAATGGTTGCTCCCTAAGCTTTCACATATCACATGATGGTCGTACCCTCTTTAAAAAAACAGTTGAGAGACTTAAGTCTACTACATTAATCTAGAATCATGAGCAAAGATTAACAAGAGGCTCAAGGGGATCTCACCGCTCACATGAGTTGCAAGCAAAAGAATGATTGTGGTGGAGGCCCTTGAGTACTATATGCTTCCTTTAAGGTTTCATAGAATTATGAGCTCTAGTTTTGGAGATGTCAAAAATTCAATAGCCAATCAGAACCCTTGGTGGCCATATTTTTAAGCTATTATCACCACAAAAAACAGTACAACCTTTGTAGAGGATCACGAGTACTTGCTTCCTGTAAGGTTTCATGAAATTCTGTGCAGCGGTTGCAGAGTAGAAGTAAAAAATGCATCAGCCAATCAGAGCCTTCGGTGGCCATATTTGTTGACTGATCGGCACGAAAAACACAAACTTCAATGGTAAAGGACCTTGAGTAATAGCTTCAAGTAAGGTTTCATAAATTCTGTGCTGCGGTTGCAGAGGAGCAGTCGAAAATGTTTCGGCCAATCAGAACCCTTGACGGCAATATTTGTTGACTGATGGTCGTGAAAAAAAAAAAAAAAACTTGGTAGAGAACCTTGATTTCTTGCTTCCTGTAAGGTTTCATGAAAATCTGTGAAGCGGTTGCAGAGGACTGAGGTATCGAAAATGCGTTGGCCATTCAATGTTTAAGTCGGTGGACAACGACAGTTGGACGGCACGCTATGACTAGGCTCACTTGAGCTTCGCTCAGATGAGCTGAAAACCCTTAGTTCATGACATTTATTATTTAATAAAACTCCTATTAAATGTCTCGAGAGCCACTGCTACAATGCTGTTCCATTTTTTTTTTTTCACGCGGGTTCGAAACCTCGGAGGCCGAAAAAGAAAAAGGTCGAAACATCTGACAAAAAAATGGCCGACGACTCTCCAGGCCCATCGACGGATGCACGTAAATTCATTGAAAACTCAGTACCAGGGATACCTACATATTTAGAGGATGCTTGTGAACTTTTAAGAACTTCAGACTTATACACATTATCACTTCTTAAACTTTTGCTTTGCGATGGTGCGACTGGATATGGCGTTTCTTTTACATCTTCGTCCGTGCTTGTCGACGATGTAGTCTCCAGCGATAAAAGTGTGTTCACAGTCTATCCATTCCTAGAAATTTTTGGAAAAGGATACGAATTGCTCCTTAATTTTTTTAAAGTTGGAGTGAAGCCCAGGAATGAAAAGGAAATTAAGGTTTTGGAAAAACTCACAACATTTTTGGAAAAAATTAAAGGTACTGGCCGAAGTTGACTGAAATATTGACCAAAAACCAGTCTTTGATGATTAATAGGGTGGTTGGGGGCTTGGTTGTTGTCAGAGCAAATCTTATATTCAAAACGAATGCTGGACCTTTCGGTACAAGGACATTTCAGCACAGTAGAAAGATAATACTGTTATTGGCACCGCGATGCCAATTCTTTTTTTAAAAAAATAGCATAACTAAAAATAACATAAATAACATGTTCTAGTAAAATCTTATTCATCTAAACGTTTGAAAAAAGAAAAAAGTCATATACAAAAGTATACATATAGTCTACGCTCTTTAAAAATGCCAGAAAAGAATCGGCACCGGTGCGACGCACCGGTGCGAATAACAGGAGTATATATAAGGCGACGATCTTTCTTAAACTGTTCTAAATTGTCTATGATCTTTCTAAGTATCTTAATAGCTACATAGGGGGGAAATAATCCCCCGGAAAAGGGTTTTCTTTGGGGGATTCATTTCTACCAAGAAATGGGGTATAGATATCTTTCGGGGCTAGTCTACGCTCTTAAAAATGTCAAAAAAGAATCAGCACCGGTGCGTCGCACCAGTGCGAATAGCAGGAGTATATATATATAAGGCGACGATCCTTGTAAGTCTACGATCTTTCTAAAGTCTGCATAGGGTGAAGTATTAATCTGGTTATGGTCTGAAATAAACAGTTGCCATTACTGTATGCATGTCAGTTTCTGTGCTTGTTTGGTCGCATTGGATGTATGTTTCGTTTTCAGAAAATCAAACGTTTACTACGTACGATCTTGAAAACCCTTCATTTTTCTGTTTACATATTACTTTTCATACGTGTTTTTACCTGTTTTTCTAAACTCTCTATCACTTTTTATTCCGTTAAAACTCGAATTTTACTACATGTTTTGTATCATATTGACGAAATAAAGCTAAATTATATAGCTATACGTTTTTCTAAACTCTCTCTCACTTTTTCTCTCTGATCTTTATTCCGTTAAAAATCAAATTTTACTACATGTTTTGTATCATATTGACGGAATAAAGCTAAATTATATAGCTACACGTTTTTCTAAACTCTCTCTCACTTTTTCTCTCTGATCTTTATTCCGTTAACTCACATTTTACTACATGTTTTGTATCATATTGACGGAATAAAGCTAAGTTATATAGCTACACATTTTCTAATTTTAATCTGTGCATGAGTATCAGTTCTCTCTCTCTCTCTCTCTGACCTTTATTCCGTTAAAATTTGTATCATACAAGTTTACGGAATAAAACTAAGTTATAGATATATACGTTTTCCATTTATTTCTGTATATGAAAATCAATTATCTTGACAAAATTATCTCTCTCTCTCTCTCTTTCTCTCTCTCTCTCTCTCTCTGATCTTTATTCCGTTAAAACTAAAATTTTACTGTTTTTATCAGATTTAATTACGGAGTAATAAAGCTTTGTTATAGACCTGTACATGTTTTCCCATCTTATTTTATGCATCACGAACAACATTATCTCTCTCTGTGACATTTATTCCGTTTATTCTCTCTCTCTCTCTCTCTCTCTCTCTCTCTCTCTCTCTCTCCTTTATTCCGATATTTAACTTTTTGTATCGTATTTACGGAATAAAGCTAGGTTATAAGTACTGGCTTTCCAATTTTATTCTGTGCTAAATATAAGTTATCTTAACGCTCTCTGATCTTTATTCCGTTATTTTTAAAAGTCAAACTTTGCTGTTTTTATCATATTTACGGAATAAAGCATACAAAAAATCATGTTTTCCCATCTTATTATATGCATCATGAACAACATTAATTATCTCTCTCTGTGACGTTTATTCCGTTCATTCTTTTTTCTCTCTCTTTCTCTTACCTTTCTATTTTTCAAAAATAAGATCTGTCAGTTTTTCCGTTAGAATTGAAAATTGAATAAAACATGAATTTCAGATACACAACTGTATATATGTACATGTAGATCTATATAGATGTCATTGTTCATGTCTTGGTTATTTTGTTTGTTTACGGACTTGCTTTCTTTCTTACCTCAGAGCTATATTATGTCTTTCTGAACTTTATTCCGTTTAAATTTAAAAATAAGTTCAGATCCTATGATATATTACAATATATACATTCTGTTGTATTTTCGTTCTCACACCTCGGACTATGAAAATTGGAACTTTTCTCTTTAGATCCATATATCTCCAGAATTGGAATTATGAAATGAAGAAAGCAGAAATCGGAACGTTAACAAGTTGTTAACATATATTACAGAAATGAGAACAAAGATTATTCATAATTTTTCCAAATTTATTTAAAGAATTATTACATTCGTAAATTCTCAATCTCCTGTAGTGTAGGTACCGTCTAAAGCGTCTAAATGACCTAGATCATCATACTTACCACGGAGATAAGAAATCGTAGTATAAAAAAAAAAATGAAAAAATAATTGGCACCACGGTGCCAATAACAGGATTATGCCTGTTTCGGTACAAGTAGAGACGTTTCGGTACAACGTAAGAGACGTTTCGGTACAACGTAAGAGATGTTTCGGTACAATAGAAAGATGTTTCGGTACAAGTAGAGACATTTCGGTACAACGTAAGAGACGTTTTGGTAATATTTTTGTGTGATATGGGGTGATTTATACTAAGTTAATGTGTTTGGTTCTTGTTTTAATAAGTTTCGGTACCTATTTGATGATGAGTTCACATGTAGCCTCTCTTGTCATGCCTGTTGTTTTTACTGTACTGGTATGATGATTATAATATTTTGAAATTCGAGTTAAAATGAGTAATGAAGAATTCTTTCTTGATAATTAAATTCTACATTTGTTGGTGATCAAACATTTCGTCCGATACCTGACATTTATAGGCCTACCGGTAATCAAATATTGCTACAGCCCCTGTCACACCTACACGTTCTCTCAAGACGTTCTTACCTCGACGAAGTTGAGATGAGCCGGTGTCCGCGTCCACGTCCAGTTAAAGTTTTTGGGGTAACTCAGAATCTGACAAAGTACTGATGCTACAGTAACCAAACTTGTACAAGTACTTCATCTTTGGATGCTGAGGTGAACCCATGCATCAGATGCTGCATCTGACCTACATTTTCTGGTTGAATGGCTGGTTGAATGACTTTGTCAATGTCTGGTTAAAGTTTTTAGGGTAGCTCAGTATCTGACAAAGTACTGATGCTACAGTAACCAAACTTGCACCAGTGATTCATCTTGGGATGCTGAGGTGAACCCTTGCATTGGATGCTGCATCTGAACTACATTTTCTGGTTGAATGACTTTGTCAATGTCTGGTTAAAGTTTTTGGGGTAGCTCAGTATCTGACAAAGTACTGATAATACAGTAACCAAACTTGCACCAGTGATTCATCTTGGGATGCTGAGGTGAACCCATGCATCGGATGCAGCATCTGTCCTACTTTTGAATGTTTGACCTGACCAATAGCATGTAATTGCAAGGTAGTAGATAACCTTTTGTCAGCTTTATTTTTTTTTTTTTTTTGCTTTGAAAGACAAAAGAAAATCATTCTTTTGAGAGACACTTAACTTCTACTTTTTCTTAGGTCCACATTGGCCTCTTTTTAGCTCACCTGAGCCAACGGCTCAAGTGAGCTATTGTCATAGTGTTGCGTCCGTCGTCGTCGTAAACTTTTCACATTTTAAACTTCTTCTCCAGAATGGCTGAAGGGATTTTGATGGAACTTGGTAGGTATGAAGTACTCATGGTTCCCTACAAGTGTTGTTGTTTTTCGTCCGGATCTGTCAACAGGTGGCGCCACCACAGCCAATAGTAGGTCAGGGGGGGGTACCCTCCTATGACAAACTTCTTCTTCAGAACCGAAGCATGTATCGACAAACCGAAAGCATCAGGATGATCTAGAGAGATGTCTTAAGAAGTGTTGTTATTTTTGGTTCCACTTCGAAGTCAAATTTTTGACGTCTTTTTGGACTTAGTCAGAAATGCACATTTTTGCACTATTTCTTTAAATAACTCAATAAGTGTATGATTTTACACACTCATTTACTGCATATTTATCATATTTAATTTACTTAATGCTTTGATATGTATTTTAGGCTTAAATTTTATTTTTTTGATTTTTTATGAATTTTTTTCTTATGTAAAAAGGAAGGGGGGGGGGGGGGTGATTTTCATACATTTTCTGCTTCTTTTCTATAACCACTCTTTAGATTGTCATGACATTTTGTAGATATGAGGTACTCATGCATGGTACCCTACAAGTGAAAGAATTTTGTCAAGATATCCACTTTTAGATTTTTAAGGAATATTTTTGGCCTAGGACATCTTTGGCACGCATAAAAACGAAAGAAAAAAGGGGGTCATGCATACCTTTTCTGCAAAATTCACTTGTTTAATGACCCCTCCTTCCGAATTGAAAATTTGCTAATTTTTATATATTTTCAAATCGATCTATTGATTACATAAAAGGCAAAATCATGTTCAAAACTCAATTTCTACAGACAGCAGGGAATCATACATTGATTTAATGTGCTATTTTTAAATTTTCAATAGTTATGACCAATGAGGTGACACCTTTTATTCAGCCCGGTTCACCAGTCAAAAGGGAAGGGATTCCCTGCTAAAATGATTAACTGTAGTTACACCTTCTAGGTCAGAGACAACCAAATCATTTTCCATAGGCCGTAATGTTAACGAAATGCCTTATAACGTCTATACTAACATTGCTGGCCCTGCATGTTATATACCGATTTGTTCATTGATTCAAGCTTTATACGAAACTAAATTAAAAAATATAGCATGACCTGCTCTTTTTCGCACTATTTGCGTCACAAGGTACCCCGCAGAGAATTTTCAAATTTTCCCGCGCCCGTCCCCTTTAGCGGATCGGGAGCTAGGGAAATATCCGGGTATCAACATTTTAATTGCACTTATTTTTTACCTATATATATCATTCAAACAATATACCAAAAGAAAATAGAATTGATAGCCAATCACATCTTCTGTCACATTTAAAATAACAGGCCCCTTCACCCTACAGGTTAAATTTTTCTCCAATCAGAGCCGCCTTTTAGTGGTCTCTGACCTATAACTGTAACTGTAAACAAAGTCGCTGTACTTTAGATTTGATCCGTTTAATTCCTCCACAACCCTTTAGTACTGCGATACATTTCAGGAGATACAGTGCAAACGGAATAGATTTTTATAAGCTCACCTCGACGAAGTTGAGTGAGCTTATGCTATAACCCCACGCGTCCACGTCCGTGTCCGCGTCCGCGTCCGGTTAAGAAGTTTGGGGTAGCTCAGTATCTGACAAAGTACTAATGCTACAGTAACCAAACTTGCACAAGTGATTCATCTTTGGATGCTGAGGTGAACCCATGCATCGGATGCAGCATCTGACCTACATTTTCCGCTTGAGTGACTTGGTTAAGAAGTTTGGGGTAGCTCAGTATCTGACAAAGTACTAATGCTACAGTAACCAAACTGGCACAAGTGATTCATCTTTGGATGCTGAGGTGAACCCATGCATCGTATGCAGCATCTGACCTACATTTTCCGCTTGAGTGACTTGGTTAAGAAGTTTGGGGTAGCTAAGTATCTGACAAAGTACTGATGCTACAGTAACCAAACTTGCACAAGTGATTCATCTTTGGATGCTGAGGTGAACCCATGCATCGGATGCAGCATCAGACCTACATTTTCCGCTTGAGTGATTTGGTTAAGAAGTTTGGGGTAGCTCAATATCTGACAAAGTACTGATGCTACAGTAACCAAACTTGCACAAGTGATTCATCTTTGGATGCTGAGGTGAACCCATGCATCGGATGCAGCATCTGACCTACTTTTTCCACTTGAGTGATTTTGCTTTTAAAAGCCAATATTGAGCAAAGTATAAGTGCTACATGTACCAAACTTGCATATTGGATGTATCTTTGATCAAACTTTCATAAAATGACCTTGACCTACTTTTTCCGCTTGAGTGATTTTGCCTTTAAAAGCCAATATTGAGCAAAGTATAAGTGCTAGATGTTCCAGACTTGCATATTAGATGTATCTTTGATCAAACTTTCATAAAATGACCTCGACCTACTTTTTCCGCTTGAGTGATTTTGCCTTTAAAAGTCAATATTGAGCAAAGTATAAGTGATACATGTACCAAACTTGCATATTGGATATATCTTTGATCAATCTTTCATAAAATGACCTTGACCTACTTTTTCTGCTTGAGTGATTTTGCTCTATAAAGCCAATATTGAGCAAAGTATAAGTGCTAGATGTTCCAAACTTGCATATTGGATGTATCTTTGATCAAACTTTCATAAAATGACCTCGACCTACTTTTTCCGCTTGAGTGATTTTGCCTTTAAAAGCCAATATTGAGCAAAGTATAAGTGATACGTGTACCAAACTTGCAAATTGGATGTATCTTTGATCAATCTTTCATAAAATGACCTCGACCTACTTTTTCTGCTTGAGTGATTTTGCTCTATAAAGCCAATATTGAGCAAAGTATAACTGCTACATGTACCAAACTTGCATATTGGATGTATCTTTGATCAAACTTTCATAAAATGACCTTGACCTACTTTTTCTGCTTGAGTGGTTTTGCCTTTAAAAGCCAATATACATGTACTAAGAAATATGTTTGAATTGAATTTTGCTGTCACGAGGTGAGCTTCGTAATCTGTGATTACCTATGTTTTAATGTGCATTATACTTGGAACACTTTCATAATGGTTATCATTCATGTACTTGGAACACTTGCATATACTTGTTATCATGTATAAAGTTTGCTCAAATTTCCTCTGTCTTAGACTCTCATAGACGAAGTAATTTACGGACTGATTTCTCGAAGAAACGTCGAATGAGTAATCTCTTCCTCTGGATCATGATGTTTGATACACCGTACACTGCTTTTTGGAAAACAAATTGGCCCAATTTCTGCACAATTCACTTGAATTGATAAATATTGGATTAAAACGATTTTAACTGTACGTTTCATGTATTTGAGATGAAATCAATACTATTCAAAAGCATTCTTAGATTTCAGTATACTTTAATATGAATAAAGGCAAAACCGAAAAATCTTTGTTTTTTATGCCCCTGGAATAAAAGATTCGGGAGCATATAGTTTTTGGCCTGTCCGTCTGTCTGTTTGTCTGTCTGTTTTCCGAAAAACTTTAACATTGGGCATAACTTTTGAATGGAAGCTGGTGATAGAGGTTTCATATTTCACATGTGTATTCCTTGTGACAATACCTTTCCATTGATACCAAAATTTTGACCTCGTGACCATAACCTTGACCTTTGACATACTTTTTAAAAACTTAAACATTGCGCATAACTTTTGATTGGTTAGTGATAGGGCTTTCATATTTTACATGTGTATTCCTTGTGACAAGATATTTCCATAGATACCAATATTACGCTGACCCTGACCTCTCACATACTTAACAGAAAATGGCGTTTATACTAACAAAGATGCCGCCGGGGGCATTCTCGTTTCACAAACACAGCCTGTCAGGCTTTATAATTTCTGGCATGCTAGCTATCAATAATGAAAAGTATGGTCGTTCAGTTTTAAATAAACTTAATTTATGAAATCATTTCATTGTTTTATTCTTTTTCTGCTGCGCATTAAAGTGGGATGTTGCATAATTGAACTATACTAGTTGGGCATATGACTTAAAAAAAGTTATTGTTTTGAAATGTGACTATTTTTTCTTGTTTGTACTTTTAAAGGTTGTCTGAAAAAATAACTTCTCTGCATCCGGCAAAAATCTTTTTAGAAAGGTTGTGGGCTAAAATCCCGGTACTGGCACTATCAGTATTCAATAGCAGTATGTCAATTAGAGCTTGCATGGGTATCAGGTGAGCGTTGTGCCCCCAGGGGCTCTTGTTTGTTGATACTGGTAAAACTGGAGGTGACTATAGGTTTATGGTTACCCATTCTCTGACCGTCTGTCCATCAGTCTGTCTGTCTGGTATCCGTCTGTCACACCTTCTGCTGATAACCTTACATTTTTTTGGTAGAATATTGATAGATACCGATACTTATGTCACAACAAGACATTTCAGATGAAATAAATGTCAAGGTCATTCTGGGGTCAAATTTTCTCCTGCTACTACACACAGGAACATCACAACATGTAACTTTGTCATTTACAATGGAAGAGCATTCACATTTTACATATTTGATCCTTATTACATTACCTGTATTAAAATATTTTTCAGAGGAAGTCAAGGTCAAAGCCATAGGTCAAGGTCATTCCTGAGTCAAATTTTCCTCTTCTTATAACTTTGCCACTTATAAAGTGTTTATATTTACCGGTAGCATAGTTGATCCTTGTTGCAATACCCTTCTGATTAAGGTCAATGTCATGGGTCAGAGGTCAAGGTCATTTCAGTATCAAATTTTCTTCTGCTGATTGTTTTGCCACTTTTAACAGAAGAGCAATCATATTTCAGATCTTTGATTCCTTATGACAAGAATTTAAAGATGAATTCAAGGTAACACTAACAGGTCAAAGGTCATTCTGGCATCAAAATTTCTTCTGCTATTAACTTTGCCACTGATAATGAAAGTGCATTCATATTTCACATCCTTGATTCTTATAGCTAAGTTCATTGATCAGAGGTCAGTCATTCCAGGGTCAATTTTTCTGCACACAATTTCATCTCTTATATTGGTAGAGCATTCAGAGTAAACATATTTGATCCTTATGGCAATACCTTTCAGATACATGTACTTAATGAAATAGCAATTGATTTAGGATCTTTACAACATGATTTTAACAATTTTCACATTGCCTTGTTACTTTGACTTCAATCATTAACAAACATCCCGCAGGCTACACATGTATTTTATGTACACATGTACATGACTTTTGTCTTCCCATTTTGAAGACCTTTATTGTGAAGGCAAGAAACAAAAATTTGATTATGTGTTCATATCATTGAGCTTAAGTGGAGGTGTAAACTTTTAATGTTCATATGTTTTATTATTATATCAGTTATATATGACTATTTACAGAGTTGATTAAGATTACAAGGCTTATCTTCTCAAATAGAATATTATATATTCAATAGTTCAGATAGTGCCAAGAGAGTTTTGGCACTGTGGGAGACATGTACTGCTTCTGCAATACTCAGTATGCTTCTTTATGAAGAATTTCATCGTAAAAAAGAGAGGTAGAATTGATAATGGCAAAGTAATTTACTCATTGGCAAATTTTTGATGTATAAAATCATCTGTTTTTAGCTCTACTGGTCAAAGACCAGTCGAGCTTATGTGATACCATGTTGTCCGGCGTCCGTCTGTCCGTCTGTCTGTCTGTCTGTTAACATTTTTTTTTGTGAGCGCAACTCCTCTGAAACCATGAATGATAGAAAACGAATTCTTTTTGCATTTAGTTTGGTCCATGGTCTAGTTGTGCACCTGATATTTTGTTTGAGCCTCTGACCCCCAGGGTCTTCGAAAATGGGTGTGGTCATTTTCTCCTATATGAGTCTATGTAATCTAGTGAACACCAATTCTCAGAAAGTATAATTGATAGAGAAATAATTCTTTTTGCAATATAATCAGTCTCTGGTCCAGTTGTGTACCTGATATTTTGTTTGAGCCTCTGACCCCCAGGGTCTTCGAAAATGGGTGTGGTCATTTTCTCCTATATGAGTGTTGTAGTGGTCAAAACAGGAACAAGTCATGGTCTCAGGTTCTCAATTTATTACAACATGAATAAGTAAGTAGCCCTGAAATACATAATAACAATAATAAATACAATGTAAACATATGATATCAAAAATATATGAAATTCACACAATCTGACAATTCAAGGAAAAATATATAATTCCCCAATTTCATAGATAGTGAATAAATAGATAAATATCACACATAATTATAATCATCACAAAATGATAATTAATACAATCAATAATAATTACCTGTATGTGATACAAGGCTGTCAAAGATCAAAGATCCTACATGATGATCTATATACCCTTAGTTTAAACATATTTTATTCAATAAATAATTATTGAAAAGGATTGGGCCACAAGTTTTGAAAACATTATATACCCTTGGTACATCAGACAAATAATGCATGGGAAAACCTAGATAAGATAATTAATAATAATGAATGTCTAATCATGTAAAGTAATCTAAAGATGGAAATATAGGAAAAGTCTGATGTGTTACCTGGCTGATCCAAAATGGCTGATCAGCTGATTGTGTTTACATTATTTACCAAAATTTATAAAAGATCAAAATACACATTTAATAGATAATTAATTAATTCAGAAATATCACATACATCAATAAAATACAATAAAAAGTACTTACAGTCAGTAGAATATGGAATAATGTACTTAATCAAGAAATCAAGGTATGATGGAAATCAACATGTCTGTCTGGGTATAGTAAACAATGACCACTGAATGTTGGAGGGAAAAAGGTAATAACCAATAGAAAAAGTTCTAATAAGGATCATTAGCATATTGGCCAATGATATACATTTTAACATTATAAATGACCTATGTGACCCCTCTGATGTCACACCACTTCCTATATATATATAAATTATAATATAAAGAAAATTGGAATGTGATACAATGTACATATAGGGAAATCCCCTAAAGATCTAAAAATAGTACATCAGGTAAGTATTATGAATACAATAATAGTAATATGAAAAATACAATGGAAAATGATGTTATTTATTACAAATTGGTAATAAATCACTCTACTACATGAGTCTATGTAATCTAGTGAACACCAATTCTCAGAAAGTATAATTGATAGAGAAATAATTCTTTTTGCAATATAATCAGTCTCTGGTCCAATTGTGCACCTGATATTTTGTTTAAGCCTCTGACCCCCAGGGTCTTCAAAAATGGATGTGGTCATTTTCTCCTATATGAGTCTATGTAATCTAGTGAACCAATTCTCAGAAAGTATAATTGATAGAGAAATAATTCTTTTTGCAATATAATCAGTCTCTGGTCCAGTTGTGCACCTGATATTTTCTTTGAGCCTCTGATCCCCAGGGTCTGCAAAAATGGGTGTGGTCATTTTCTCCTATATGAGTCTATGTAATCTAGTGAACACCAATTCCCAGAAAGTATATTTGATAGAGAAATAATTCTTTTTACAATATAATCAGTCCCTGGTCTAGTTGTGCACCCGATATTTTCTTTGAGCCTCTGACCCCATGGTCTTCAAAAATGGATGTGGTCATTTTCTCCTATACGAGTCTATGTAATCTAGTGAACTCCAATTCTTAGAAGGTGTAATTGATAGAGAAATAATTCTTTTTGCAATATAATCAGTCTCTGGTGTAGTTGTGCCCCTGATATTTTGTTTGAGCCTCTGACCCAAAGGGGGTTAAAAAATGCGTGTGGTCATTTTCTCCTATATAAATTATAAGTCTATGAAATCTACCTTGTTACCTTGTGAACATCAATTCTCAGAAAGTATAATTGATAGAGAAATAATTCTTTTTGTAATCAGTCTCTGGTCTAGTTGTGCCCCTGGTATGTTGTTTGAGTCCCTGAACCCCAGGGTCTTTGAAATTGGTGTGGTCATTTTCTCCTATATAAGTCTATATTACCTTGTAAACATCAATTCTCAGAAAGTATAATTGATAGAGAGATAATTTTTTTCAGCATCTGACCCCCAGAGTCTTTGAAATGGGTGTGGTCATGTTCTCCTATTTAACTCTTACAGTCCCTAATCTGTAATCTAGTAAACACCAGTTCTCAGAAAGTATAATTGATACTGTAGAGAGATATTTCTTTTTCCATTTCAATGAGTCTGTGGTCTGATTGTGTGTCTGATTCTGAACCGCTTTGAAATTGGTGTGGTCATTTTTTACTACAGAGGACTCCTGTTAATCTGATAGTCAATTTGTCGGAAGTTCATTATCAGATTAACAGGAGAATCAGATTATCAGGAGTTTGAAATTCCATGGAAATACCGGTACAATAAAACAGTCCTCTTAACTTAACTATACTAGAATGTATCTTAGACTTTATTATATGCATAAATTTAATGATATAAATACTTTCAAGCTATTTTGAATGGTTTAAAAGGGTAAAATACCAATTTTAATGATTTTGATAATGATAATCCACTGAAAATGACGTAAATATCATAGGAAAAATATCATAATTGACAGAAAATCCTATCAGATAAAGAGGAGTTCTTAAGATTTTTGAAAATTTCTATCTGATATTTTGTGTGAGCCCCTGTCCCCCAGGGTTGGAAAATGGATGTTAGTTCAGTGAATTTAGCAAAACAGCCAGTAGAGCTTCAGTCTCATCAGAGACTTCTGGTTTTACAACATGATCTTTTGCAATTGTTACTTTGGCCATGATGATTTAAAAAAAAGCAGGCGACATACAATGTATAAGTTTTTGGAACACTCTAGTTTGTTCTAGATGCAGTACAAGGTAGTTTTTGAAATGCAAATTGTACTTGACTACCAGCATAACTTTAAATTGTATTCGTAATGATGTCAATTATGTTTCAGAGGCAGAATTAGGTCTTTCTACAGGAGCAGATCCAGGTAACCTCACTGAGAATGACTGGATAGCAAGACTGTGTGTTCATGTGTTGTCAAAGCTATCTGTAGGAGAAGACTATAGAATGGACTCACATTGCTCTAAAAACCTGATGCAGTGCCCTTGTCCTTGTAAATCAGCTCTAAAATATGGTGTCACTTCCATAGGTAAGTATTGTTTTCCAGAAGATGTTGATAAATGCCTGTCTGATAGGGGTGTAACGATGTAGTTGCGTCATCTAGCAGTCAGTACACTGTTCTGTCTAATCAAACACTTACATATTCATTGAAATCAAAGATTAAATGATAGTGAACTGATTCATTTAAATAACACAAGGGGGGGGGGGGGGGGGGTGGCACTATACATTGTAAATGTACCGGTATTTAAGAATTGAATGTTTATTTTTGCCATTTTATTGGATGATGAAATGTCAGTTGTCGTATCACAAATTGTGTAAAACCGCGTAGCGTAGCGAAGCGGTTTTACGCAAAATTTGTGATACGACAACTGACATTTCATCATCCAATAAAATGGCAAAAATAAACATTCAATACTTATAATTACCAAACATATGAATTTATTCCGAATTCGTACAAATTCTAAGGAAAATAATTAAACGATTGAGTACGTGGCGTATGAAAATATTCAACTGGTACGAACTAGTTCCCTAACAACAAAAATGTTCGAGAGGAAAAAAAAAAGCAAGCCGACATTTAATCTGGAAAAAAAGCATTTCCCCCTTCAGAACCTCAGCATGTTTTACCTATTTGCACTTACGGCTGTACTGTTATGACGTAATTTGTGACGCGTTGTTTATCGAAGGCAGCAGACATGACAGTTGAAAGTAGAAAATGAAGCAATTTGTGTTGGGATTTATACGGACTCTCAGACAGCATTTCTTGTACCTGTAGATCTTAAGTGTGAAGAAAAAACACGTTGTTAAGATCTACAGGTATCGGAATATCAGCTGTAAATTATTTCATAGGAATCAGAACGAAATCGGCATGACAAGTTTGGTAAGTCGCGATTGCGTAGCTTTTGCTCAGTGCTTTCAAATTTATTCATCCTACATGCTGTATATGATGTGTATTAGATTAATTTCGATGATTTTAGAAAAATAAAGGACAAGTTTTTTCATGCATTTCTAATAAGTCAATCAAAATTTCCCTAGAAACACAAGAAATCCGTCAACAAACTGCCGTTCATGTTCACTTGTTGCAGTTTTCAAATCATGCGCGTAGCAACCGATGTAATCTCGGCAAACATACACAGTACTGTGCTGTGTTGTTTATGAGTCGACACATGGAACTGTCCCTAGTTTTATAATGGATTATTTGAGACCATTTGTATTGTTTATTTCATGCGTAAGACAGTTCTTGATTTCTGTTGCGTTAGTGTGAAAGTAGTTCCGGTCAATTTTGACATTTTATCATCTCATAACGGAAGTCACAATAAATGCGATCGACCAATCAAAATGCTTAGAATCAGATAAACAAACACATTTGGTAATTATATAGTATTAACTATGCAGTTATTGTGCATGGTAACCTTTTGCTACAAGGTTCATATTGAATTGTGAAATAGGTCAAATGTATATATAAATGTTTATGGCATTTCTCTGGTGTGTCTGTGCTCAATGTCCATGGGGGTGATATAGTATAGGACCTGATTACCACTATGTCACATCCTTCTGTTATCCTGAAGGTTTGAAACTTCATTTTTCTTTACTTGTACAAATTTCTTTCAATTAAGGGAATCCGAGGACGTATTATGGTCATCTGGATGTCATTGTTGGACAATTTGAAAAAGAAACAGTAAAGCCAGGAGCAGTAGGTGCCTGTGAAGTTCATGACAAAGATTCTTCAGATGTTATGGATGAGGAAGATGATTTGGTTGACAACTCTAACATAGATGTTTCTAAGCTGACTTTACATATGTCTCAACTTTTGTCGCAGACTATTGTTTTCTCCTTTTACCTCCATAAATGTAATTCTGAAGCAACTTTTGTGCCAATTATAGGAATAAGTGAAGGGAATATCCAGGTACACTTCTATGACAGTGAGAGAGACATCTATCTTATGAGTCGTGAAATGCTTCTGTTTAAAAGGGAAACAAAAGAATTACACTTACCTACTATTGTTGCCCTTTGGCTGGTACTTAACCACAGTTACTTGATGACAGGAGCTACTTGTGAAATGCAGCAGGAAGAGAAGTTTGGTTTTCATACTTTTTCTGGACAATCCGCTTTACAGAGGTACAAAACAGACATTGAACTTCGTCCTTTAGATTCTGAACCTATAACTTATGAAGATAAAGTATTATCAAGGAGTCATATCTTTCGTAAAAGGAGTTCTGTGGCTGACCATGTTTTTCAAAAGTACAAGAAATATTCAGCATAAATGACCCATGAATTTTATGTCAAATTTTCTTTTTGATTCTTCTCAGAATCCAAGGCCTGGTTTATGAAAGAATGTTAAGCACTATTGTATTCTGGTTAACAATTATTAATCTGTCATTATGAGCATTTTATGTTCTTTTTTTCACTTGAATGACTTTAATTTACATAAATGTATGTATTTGTATTTGAACAACAAAAAACTATCAAACTAAGAATGACCATGCCATTGTTATGCAAAAACCGACAGAGCATCTACTAATCAAGATTTGCTATGAGGCAGACAGAATAATACAAGTTTATCCTTCTCTTTTGAGGGTGTTGCCAAAGCATTGTTAAAACTGATGTGAAATGTTAATACATACCATAAAAATTGGCATTACATGTACCAATTTCTTAAATAAATTTTTATTTGTATTCAAATTAAGATCTACTTGTATTCTTTATAAATATCATCAAAGCAGATCATCTTGCATTCAAAAGCTTTCATGCTTACAAATGTCACATTAAGAATGTATATATAAATATGCATGCCCCCTCCCCCTTTTTAGCTCACCTGGTCAAAAGTTCAAAGAGCTGTTGTGACATTTATACCCCTGTTTTGGCTTCACAGCAAAAACTTTTACCTGGGCTACAGTCATGTACCGGTAAATGCTATCTTTGCCTATCATATTTTATCCCACCTCTGGCAAATTTCTTGCAATCTGATTGGCCGAGAAGAACCGAATATTATGTTGTATTCTGTTACTGACGGGATATTACTTTAATATCCCGCTTCCGTCAAGACGCTTTACGCTGTTGACGTCATCGAGATGCTTTAAAATATGTTGAAGTGAACATACACAAACCAAAAACCCTCGGTGGGATAAATTCGTTATACAGTGTTTTACAGGGGGGATACAAAAATATATTGGGTCGATGGAAAAAGTTGTATTGGGCTCGGCTTCGCCTCGCCCAATACAACTTTTTTCATCGACCCAATATATTTCTGTATCCCCCCTGTAAAACACCGTATAACTAATAGTATCTGACATCAGACATGATACATCAGACATGATACATCACACAACAGACATCCGACATCTTATCAGACATCTGACATCGTATAAGACAACGCGCATCATACAATAGACCTTGTATATCAGGTAACAACCATATTGAATCGAGCATAGACCCATCTGAGAATTACTACAGGTTTGCAGCCTGTATTGACATATTGCAACATTTTACCACTTTTTTCAGGAGTATCTGCAAACTCAAGTCTACTGTTTTGGCTTCCTACGACCTGGCTCTCTGCCGTTTGAGTAAATATTTTGTAATCTGTTCTTTTAAAATGTATACTTGTCATTATATGATATAAATCACTTACCATTACTTCCTTGAGGACTGTAGCATGACTTTTCTTTAAAAATCGTATATGAAAGTATATTGTCAATGTTCACATTAGATCTCATCGATATCGGATGTATATGAATGGTGTGTGATGTCTGTTGTACGATACTCGATGCATGATGGCATTTGTTGTATGGTGCACAATGTCTAAATGTATGATGCGCAATGTTGTATGATATACCTAATGCATTATGTCCTATATGATGTGTGATGTATGATACCTGATGTGTGATGTCTGTTATATGATGCTTGATGTCTGATATGTGATGTGCAATATCTGTTGTATGATACCCGATGCATGATGTCTTACATGATGCGTGATGTATGATACGTGATCTGTGTTGGATGATACCTGATGTTTGATGTCTTATATGATGTGTGATGTATGATACGTGATGTGCGATGTCTGTTATATGATACCTGATGTGTGATGTCTTATGTGATGTATGATTCTTGATGTCCAATGTCTGTTTAAAGAATCTGATGCGTGATGTCTTATATGATGTCTGATATGTGATGTGCGATGTCTGATGTATGATACCTGATGTGTGATGTCTTATCAGATTGTATTTTAGTATCGCACAAAGTTTCAAAGATCATGTTTACTGTTCTGTATAACTTTAAGTCCTACTTCTGTGACACTTCACATATAGATTCCTAATAATATGACCTTTTAATTTGAGACCTATGGACCATTTACCTGGTGACCTTTCCTTTGGAATTTGACCTACTTTTGAAAAAAAAGGTATTAGGTGTATAATAAAAACATCGTCAAAAAACTACTTATGTTCTTCTATATCATACATATTTTTAGATATTTGATATTTTTTTAATGCCTCAACTCACCATGAAAATATATGGTGCCGAACATTGCCGAAGCCGTGTGTCTTAGGCCAACTTCATGGTATTTTTCCTGTTATCAAAAGAACCAGAAGTAGAGTCTTATTCCCCCAATGCCTTAACCTTGGCTATTTCTTTAGTACCATAAAGGCCCAGGGTTTTGATAATTTCCTGATGTGTGTTGTCATATACATGTAATATGTCTGATGTATGATACATTATGTGCAATAGTTGTTGTATGAAACCTGATGCATGATGTTTAAAATGATGCGTAATGTATGATGTGTGATGTCTTTTGCATGATATCTGATGTATGATGTGATGTCGATGTCTTATATGATGTGCAATGTCTGTTGTATGATACCTAATGATTGATGTCATATGATGTGTGGTGTATGATATTCAGTGTCTGTTGTATGAACCTGAAGTATGATTTGTGATGTCTCACAGTCTGTTGTGTGGTGCCTGATTTGTAACGTCTTGCATGATGTGTGACGTCTGATGTATGATACATGATGTGCAATGTATGTTTTATGATACCTGATGCATGATGTTTTATATGATGTGTGATGTCTGATGTATGATACATGATGTGTGATGTCTGATGTATATTAAATGATGTGTGATGATGTTTTATATGATGTCTGATGTATGATACCTGATGTGTGATGTCTTGTAATTATGATGTCTGACATCTTATGTGTGATGTGTGATGTCAGTTGTATGTAACCTAATGTGTAATGTCATATTTGATGTCTGATGTATGATTTGTGATGTGTGATGTCTTTTGTATGAAACCTGATGCATGATGTCTAAAAGAATGTGTGATGTCTGTTGTATGATATATACCTGATGCATGATGTCTTATATGCTATCTGATGTACATGTGTGATATATCTGATGCATGATGTCTTACATGATGCATGATGTATGATCTGTGTTTGGTGATACCTGATGTCTGATGTATGATACGTGATGTGCCATGTCTGTTGTGTGATACCTGATGCGTGATGTCTTATATGATGTTTGATCTGATACGTGATGTCTGTTGTGTGACTCCTGATGTGTGATGTCTTATATATGATGTTTGATGTATGATACGTGATGTGTGATGTCTGTTGTGTGATACCTTGTGTGTGATGTCTTTTATATATGATGTCTGATGAATGATGCGTGATGTGTAATGTATGTTGTAGTAATTGTTGCGTGATGTCTGTTGTATCATGTCTGATGTATGATACGTGAACGTATTGTTTGTTGTATGATACTTGGTGCACGATGTATGATGTGCAATGTCTGTTAAAATCAGTCATCATACATTATGTGTCGTACAACAGACATCATACAACATCAAAGTGCACAAGGTCTTATCAGATTGTATTTTAGTATCGCACAAAGTTTCAAAGATCATGTTTACAGTACTGTACAACTTGAAGTCATAGGTCTGTGATACTTCGCATATAGATTCCTTGTAATTTGACCTTTTAATTTGAGACCTATGGACCTTTTACCTGGTGACCTTTCCCTTGGAGTTTGACCTACTTTTGAAAACAAATAGAAAAATAACCTGGGCTATTTTTGTTAATTCCCATATAGATTCCTTCATAAAATAGGCCTGAATAACGTAAATCTTAACTAGGGCTTACTTGGGAATTCCTTTTGGTTAGACCTTTCATTTTATACCTAAACCTTCAGCCGGGCTATTTCTTCAGAACTGCAAGACTTATCCTTCTGATATTTTATATGTATATTCCTTATGACAACTGTCAATATATTTCATTTCGGACCTTTGACCTAGTCACCTGGCTTGGAGACTGACCTACAACAATGTACTAAGATTGTCATTTTGGGAAACTTAAACCTGGACTATTTCTTCAGAACTAGGGCTTTGTAATTTCATGTATGGATTCCTTATGATGATCTTTGATCTAGTGACCTTGATATTAGAGTTTAAACTACTTTCAAACCATAGGGTATAGGTGGTAGAAGTTTGACGTCCCAATTTCACCAAAACTCTTACGAAAATTTTCATGTCTCTTATGTTTTCTAATATCATCAAATCTATATTTTAAATGGAATTTAAGAAACAAGAGTTTGCGAATTTAAGTTGATCAAAAGAACTAAGGAATAAAAGTATACGAAAATTCCAGAAAAGGTTCATAAGAGTTTTTGTGAAACAGACGCTGGTCTTTCAGTTTGTCCATAACCCTTTACCATTTCCTTGTGACATTGACCTTGACATTTGAACTTTAATTGATATTCCTGAATTATTTGACCAACAAATACGTCATGCCCTGTCTCTTCATCTGTGACCTTGACTTGCTATTGAACCTTTCATTTTTGACCTTGACTTAGGCACCTTGACCAATTATTGAAAAATACGTGATAGAATTTAGATATTCGGACTGAGTCAAATTTCATTGAAACAACTAAAATCGGCAAATTCACAATCAATGGGAAAACCTCACAACGAAAAACAAAAAAGAACAACTAAAACATTCTGTAAAGTAGCAAAGGTGAATTCTCCATTGGAGATGGATTCAGGTGTCCGGGAAGATCTTCCAATTGCTAGCACCACACGTCACTTTAGCTGTTCAACAAAAGTAAGAACTGGCACTGCATCTTATATGTTTATCCGAGATTATTGTAACGATAACATTAAAAACGAGATAGAAATCATATACAGTGAAACCTGTCTAAACCGATATCGACTCGGACCAAGAAAAAATATCGGTATAGACAGGTTATCGGATTACACAGGTTTTATAGAATTAAGGCATCCTGATAATTTCTTCAAGCTATCTTTATATTCCTAGTGAAAAACTGATCATAAAACTGAAATAGTAATACTTTTTGTTTACCATGTATTGTTTAAACTCTTATTTCTCATAAAAATAATTGTCTCTGTGATAATGAGTTAAGTTTGAAAATATAAACTCCATGAAAAAGATTTCATGTCAGATGGAATTGGATATGGGATTTTCATAATTGTACATAGTGACAAGTTTACATACAAATTAAACTCATTATAATGCAAACAATTAAGACACTGGACATGGCTTGGGGAGGTTACTATAAAGAGAAATGGAGTTCATTCAGCTATTTAATTGATCAGCTTGGGGTGATCAATACAAGGGTTGGTCAAGGTAAGTGTTGTTTTAACTTTATGATATCGGTTTAGACAGTGTGAAATACATGTATAAAATGTCACTGGGACCAAAAATGTATATCGGTATTCGGAGTAGGCAGTGTTCGGTTTACACAGGTTCTTTTATATAGGAAAAGATAGAAAATTCTTTGGGACCAAAAAATTCTATCGGAATAGACAGGTTATCGGATTAGACAGGTATCGGTTTAGACAGGTTTCACTGTATCAACTTTGTGCTCCAACCCCCCCCCCCCCCCTTCCGAAAGGGTTATAATCTTGGTGCCCATGTCTCAGTCATTGCCCACAATGTTTAAAGATATTTATGTAAAAACCATCCAATAACGCGGAGTGTGATACATTCACCTTTTCTCCAATGCAGGGAGTGACGGATTATCTTTCTGATCACATATAATTTACAAAAAAATCGTTTCCATAGGGATTCACTTCTGCTCCTTTCTGGAATATTTGAATTGTTTTCTTTGGTTTTGCGGTTGGTTTTTAGCTCTACTGGTCAAAGACCAGTCGAGCTTATGCGATCGCCCTGTGTCCGGCGTCCGGCCATCTGTCTGTCTGTCCGTCCGTTAAACTTTTCTTGTGAGCGTGAATCCTCTGAATCTGTGAATAGGAAAAAATGAATTCTTTTTTCATTATAATGGGCCTGTGGTCTAGTTGTGCACCTGATATTTTGTTTTAGCCCCTGACCCCCAGGGTCTTGGAAAAAGGTCATGGAAAATGGGTGTGGTCATTTTCTCCATTATAACTCTATGTAATCTTGTGAGCACCAATTCTCAGAAAGTATAATTGATATAAAGATAAAGATATTTGTTTTTGCATTATTCTTAGTCTGTGGTCTAGATGGGTCCGTGTACTAAACCACAATTCAATTTTCCATTTCGGAAACATTAATGAAAAATTGAAAATTGAATCAATTTTTCATTTTTCATTTTCAATTTAGTAAATGAAAAATGGAAAATTGAACCAATTTTCCATTTTTCATTCAAAAATTTCAAATTGAAAAACGAAAATGGAAAATGGACTCAAATACGCTGTATTAAACCACAATTCAATTTTCCATTGCAAAAGTAAAAAACGAAAATGGAAAATTGAACCCATTTTCAATTTTCAATTTTCATTTTGAAAATGAAAAATGAAAAATTGGTTCAATTTTTCATTTTTCATTATAAAAATGAAAAATGAAAATTGAAAATGGGTTCAATTTTCAATTTTCCTTTTTAAAATTTTATTTTCTTAATGAAAAATAGAAAATGGACTGTAAAAGGCTGTACTAAACCACAATTCAATTTCCTTTCCAAAATCCGTAATGGAAAATGAAAAATTGAGTCAATTTTCCATTGTTGCACTCCGCGCGCTAATGCAAAAATGAAAAATGAAAAATTGAATCCATTTTCAATTTTTCATTTTTCATTTTCGTTTTAACGACACACGACCTGCACACCCCTTTCTCTATAATCCAGAGGTCCAGCGATTAGCCAATCAGAGCGCTCGGTTAAACGTAAACAAAAGACTCTATCGACAGTTTGCCCTTTCTCTCGTTTCGCAAATAAACAGTTGTAAGAATTTTGTGGAAATAACATTTTATATGTTTTGTTTTTGAAATGATATTATGAAATATGTTATCTTAGACAAATTTATGCAGCTCTCTCGTATTTTTTATAACATAGCTAATTGACAAGGCAATGCAATAAGCTTATTAAAAGATCATGGACTTTTAAAAAAAGTTTCCTTGTGTTATCGCCTATATTTCGAGTGAATCTACCAGAATTGTGCTTTTTTGCATAAAAAGAACTATGGACACTTAATTCGTATGAAGTTGAAAGTAATCCCTTTTTGAATAATTCATAACACGGTTGACGTCTGTGTTGTCAAAAGGTTATTCTACTACCACCGCTGTATATCCGGTAATCCTTTGGATGGTTGTACACTATCAAGGGCGGATCTAGAGTGGAAAGCGGGAGGTTGGGTGTTGCATCGGCCCAAAGGGTCGATCCGAGGCACGAAATGCCCAGTGGAGGAGGGTACGGGAGGTAGATGTTCGGGGGGCCTCCCCGGGAATTAAGAAAAAAAGAATAAAATTGTGCAATCTGAAGCATATTTTCTCTTTATCATCTCGAATATCAGGACCATTTTAGGGATACCCTTTCAAATTAGTAGGGAGAGCCTGGGTTTATCTCGATCTTTTTTTTCAGATTATTTGTACTTTAATACTTATTGTTTATTTGTCCCCGCAGTTACATGGATATAGAATTAGAATATTGGTATGATATGGTGCAAAATTCGTTTTCTTCATTTTGGTTTGTTTGTTTGTTTGTTTTTACATAATTTCCAAATCCAATGTTTAATACATGTACATTTATATGTTTTAAACAAAATGTGAAGATTAAAAAAAGATCCTTCTATAAGCATAAAAGCGTGAAGGTTACTATCCCCGTGCCATTTACATGTTTTGTAAATCATTTGACATGTTTATATGATTGTTCATTTCCGATAAAATGTAGAAATTGAAATGAAAGATATGATTACTACTTGGAATAAGGACCAATTTTCGGGCATACCAGAAACCCCCTGCGCGATGTACATTACAAAACTACTCAATAAAATATTGTTAGTACGACCAAATTTAGAACCTAAAAAGAATTGTATTTACAACCTCAATAAATTCTCTATTAAGTTGAATACATTAAAACAAAATCTTTCTAATTGGTGAATTGCTGACCATTGAGCAATTTCTACTGATGCTTTTGCAGGGTTTTTTCGATTGCTGATGTTACCAAAATAAAGCGAAACCCGGGGGGGGGGGGGGGGGGTTTCCATGGGGGGGGGGGGGGGGGGGTATTGCCCACCACCACCACCCACCCCCTAAATCCGCCCTATTGAAACTTAAATGGTTTGATAGATATTGATTTCTAGTATCTAGATAGTAGATATCTAATTTTCATTCCGATATTTTGATTACGTCATGGGAAAATAAATGTTAAACATTGGCGGAATCAAGGGGGGGGGGGCGTGCCCCCCCCTTGATTCCGCCAATGTTTAACATTTATTTTATAACTCGCGCTTTTATACAAGTGAAAAATCTGTGAAGTCCGATTAAATTTAAAAATCAAAATATGAGGAATGTAAAACGATTTTTAAAAATGCCTCGGATTACACCATTTTGTCATAAAAATCCGAAAATTTCGCGTACGATTTTAGATTTTTTTTGGGTCTCTTTGTTCATTTTTTTCCAAGATATACAAGGATCATTGAATCGATTTATTTTGATTTTGACCATGCATAGCACCATAACCTTTAAAATCGGCTTGAGCAACGATCATGCCGGCTCGCTTGATGTCAGTGACGCTGCGCGTGCAAACAACGTCTACCCCTGCGTTAATCCAATTATCTAATTAGCAGTTACTCCGTTTATTGAATCGCCAATTTAACTTTTGACTGTCAGAGTGAAACAAGTATTGATATTCAATGTCTTTTAAAACGACATTATTCAAAGCGTGTTCACGTTACAAAACCGTTGGACTTCATGTGCAAGATGTGCCCTCTATGTTGATACAATAAAATCAACAGAAAGTCTGAAACATGGGCTACTTTTATGTTACTTTCACGGTGGTTTCAGTAACACATTTAAAAAATTTTATTTTAAAAATAAAACATATAACATGTTATTTCCACAATAGCAACTGTTTATTTGCGAAGCGAGAGAAAGGGCAAGCTGCCGATAGAGACTTTTGTTTACGTTTGAAACGAGCGCTCTGATTGGCTATTCGCTGGACCTCTGGATTATAGAGATAGGGGTGTGCAGGTCGTGTGTCGTTAAAACGAAAATGAAAAATGAAAAATTGAAAATGGATTCAATTTTTCATTTTTCATTTTTGCATTAGCGCGCGGAGTGTAAAAATGGAAAATTGACTCAATTTTTCATTTTCCATTACGGATTTTGGAAAGGAAAATTGAATTGTGGTTTAGTACAGCCTTTTACAGTCCATTTTCTATTTTTCATTAAGAAAATAAAATTTTAAAAAGGAAAAATGAAAATTGAACCCATTTTCAATTTTCAATTTTCACTTTTAAAATGAAAAATGAAAAATTGAATCAATTTTTCATTTTTCATTTTCAAAATAAAAATTGAAAATTGAAAATGGGTTCAATTTTCCATTTTCGTTTTTTACTTTTGCAATGGAAAATTGAATTGTGGTTTAATACAGCGTATTTGAGTCCATTTTCCATTTTCGTTTTTCAATTTGAAATTTTAAAATGAAAAATGGAAAATTGGTTCAATTTTCCATTTTTCATTTACTAAATTGAAAATGAAAAATGAAAAATTGATTCAATTTTCCATTTTTCATTAACATTTCCAAAATGGAAAATTGAATTGTGGTTTAGTACACGGACCTAGATGTGCACCTGATATTTTGTTTCAGCCCTGACCCCCAGGGTCATGGAAAATGGGTGTGGTCATTTTTAGCTCTACTGGTCTCTGACCAGTCGAGCTTATGTCATCACCCTTCGTCCGGCGTCCGTCCGTCCGTCCGTCCGTAAACAATTCTCGTGCTCGCAACTCCTCTCAAACCATAGGTGATAGAAAGTTAATTCTTTTTGCATCCTACTTGGTATGTGGTCTAGTTTGCACCTGACATTTGGTTTCAGCCCCTGACCCCCAGGGTCTTAGAAAATGGGCGTGGTTATGAAAATTATCTATGTAATCTTTTGCTCGCAACTCCTCTGACACTATAAATGATGGAGACTTAATTCTTTTTGCAATATGATGGGTCTGTGGTCTAGTTGTGCACCTGATAATTTGTTTGAGCCCCTGACCCCCAGGGTCTTAGAAAATGGGTGTGGTCATTTTCTCCTATATAACTCTATGTAATCTTGTGCTCGCAACTCCGCTGACACTATAAATGAAGGAGACTTAATTCTTTTTGCAATATGAATTATTATAGGTGTGTGGTCTAGTTGTGCACCTGATATTTGGTTTGCGTCCCTGACCCCCAGGGTCTTAGAAATGGGTGTGGTCATTTTCTCCTATATAACTCTATGTAATCTTGTGCTCGCAACTCCGCTGACACTATAAATGGTGGAGACTTAATTCTTTTTGCAATATGATGGGTCTTTGGTCTTGTTGTGCACCTGTTATTTTGTTTGAGCCCCTGACCCCCAGGGTCTTAGAAAATGGGTGTGGTCATTTTCTCCTATATAACTCCATGTAATAGTGCGCTCCCAACTCCTCTGACACTATTAATGATGGAGATTTAATTCTTTTTGCAATATGATGGGTCTGTGGTCTAGTTGTCATTGATAGTTCATTTTAGCTAGAAGCCCCTGGCCCCTAGGATCTCGGAAAATGGGTGTGGCATTCTTTTTTTGAAATACTATATATCGGATATTATACATTATATGAGTTATATTCTAGTTGCAGTCTAATGGATATGTAGTTTTGTTGTGCTACTTATAATTTGTTAGAGCACCTGCTCCCTATGGTCTTTGGTTAAAAAAAAGAAAGGAAATTGGTGTTTTCAAGAAAAAACAACCAGGAGAGCTACAGTCTCGTCAGAATCTTCTGGTTTTCTATGCATGTATAAATCTATCATGTAATCTTGTGAACACCAATTCTCTAAAAGTATAATTGATAGAGAGATAATTCTTTTTCCATATATTAATCATTCTCTGGTGATGTATTTTGTTTCAGCCCCTGATCACAGGGTCTTGGAAAATGAAGGAGACTTAATTCTTTTTGCAATATGAATTATTATAGGTGTGTGGTCTAGTTGTGCACCTGATATTTGGTTTGCGTCCCTGACCCCCAGGGTCTTAGAAATGGGTGTGGTCATTTTCTCCTATATAACTCTATGTAATCTTGTGCTCGCAACTCCGCTGACACTATAAATGGTGGAGACTTAATTCTTTTTGCAATATGATGGGTCTTTGGTCTTGTTGTGCACCTGTTATTTTGTTTGAGCCCCTGACCCCCAGGGTCTTAGAAAATGGGTGTGGTCATTTTCTCCTATATAACTCCATGGAATAGTGCGCTCCCAACTCCTCTGACACTATTAATGATGGAGATTTAATTCTTTTTGCAATATGATGGGTCTGTGGTCTAGTTGTCATTGATAGTTCATTTTAGCTAGAAGCCCCTGGCCCCTAGGATCTCGGAAAATGGTTGTGGCATTCTTTTTTGAAATACTATATATCGGATATTATAAATTATATGAGTTATATTCTAGTTGCAGTCTAATGGATATGTAGTTTTGTTGTGCTACTTATAATTTGTTAGAGCACCTGCTCCCTATGGTCTTTGGTTGAAAAAAAAGAAAGGAAATTGATGTTTTCAAGAAAAAAACAACCAGGAGAGCTACAGTTTTCTATGCATGTATAAATCTATCATGTAATCTTGTGAACACCAATTCTCTAAAAGTATAATTGATAGAGAGATAATTCTTTTTCCATATATTAATCATTCTCTGGTGTTGTATTTTGTTTCAGCCCCTGATCACAGGGTCTTGGAAAATGAGTGTGGCACTTAGATTAATTTAAGCAAACAACCAGGAGAGCTTCAGTCTCATCAGAGACTTCTGGTTAGCTCACCTGAGCGAAGCTCAGCTCTGATTGGCTGACACATTTTCGACTTCTCCTCTGAAACCGCTGCACAGAATATCTGGAAACTTCACAGGAAGCAAGCACTCAATGCCCTCTACCAAGTTTGTGTTTTTCGAGCCGATGGGAAATCCAAGATGGCCGCCACAGGCTCTGATTGGCTGTAACATTTTCGACTTCTCCTCTGAAACCGTTACACAGAATTTCATGAAACTTCACATGAAGCAAATACTCAATGCCCTCTACCAAATTTGTGTTTTTTTCGAGCCGATTGAAAATCCAAGATGGCTGCCACAGGCTCTGATTGGCTGTAACATTTTCCACTTCTCCTCTGAAACCGTTACACAGAATTTCATGAAACTTCACAGGAAGCAAGTACTCAATGCCCTCTACCAAATTTGTGTTTTTCGAACCGATTAGAAATCTTAGATGGCTGCCACAGGCTCTGATTGGCTGGTGCATTTTCGACTTCTACTCTGAAACCGCTGCACAGAATTTCATGAAATTTCACAGGAAGCAAGAACTCAATGCCTTCTACCGAATTTGTGTTTTTAGAGCCGATCTGAAATCCAAGATGGCCGCCACAGGCCCTGATTGGCTGACACATTTTGGACTTCTCTTCTGAAACCTACGCATAGAATTTCACGAAACTTCACAGGAAGCAAGTACTCATTGCCCTCTTACAAGTTTAAGTTTTTTGGAGCCGATCGGAAATCCAAGATGGCAGCTACAGGCTCTGATTGGCTGACACATATTCGACTTCTCCTCTGAAACCGCGTCACATAATTTCATGAAAATTCACAGGAAGCAAGTACTCATTGCCCTCTACCAAGTTTGTGTTTTTCGAGCCGATCGGAAATCCAAGATGGCCGCCACGGGCTCTGATTGGCTGACACATTTTCGACTTCTCCTCTGAAACCGTTACACAGAATTTCATGAAACTTCACAGGAAGCAAATAGTCAATGCCCTCTAACAAATTTGTGTTCTTCGAGCTGATGGAAAATCCAAGATGGCTGCCACAAGCTCTGATTGGCTTACACATTTTCGGCTGCTCCTCTGAAACCACTGCACAGAATCTCTCGAAACTTCACAGGATGCAAGAACTCAATGCCCTCAACCAATTTTGTGTTTTTCGAGCCGATTGAAAATCCAAGATGGCTGCCACAGGCTTTGATTGGCTGTAACATTTTTGACTTCTCATCTGAAACCGTTACACAGAATTTCATGAATCTTCACAGGAAGCAAATACTCATTGCCCTCTTACAAGTTTAAGTTTTTTGGAGCCGATCGGAAATCCAAGATGGCAGCTACAGGCTCTGATTGGCTGACAGATTTTCGACTTCTCCTCTGAAACCGCTTCACATAATTTCATGAAACTTCACAGGAAGCAAGTACTCATTGCCCTCTACCAAGTTTGTGTTTTTCGAGCCGATGGGAAATCCAAGATCGCCGCCACAGGCTCTGATTGGCTGTAACATTTTCGACTTCTCCTCTGAAACCGCTTCACAGAATATCTCGAAACTTCACAGGAAGCAAGAACTCAATGCCCTCTTCCAAGTTTGTGTTTTTGGAGCCGATCTGAAATCCAAGATGGCCGCCAAAGGCTCTGATTGGCTGAAACATTTTGGACTTCTCCTCTGAAACCGCTGCACAGAATATCTCGAAGCTTCACAGGAAGCAAGAACTCAGTGCCCACTACCAAGTTTGTGTTTTTCGAGCCGATCGGAAATCCAAGATGGCCGCCACAAGCTCTGATTGGCTGACACATTTTCGACTTCTCCTCTGAAACCGCTGCACAGAATTTCATGAAACTTCACAGGAAGCAAGTACTCCATGCCTTCTACCAAGTTTCTGTTTTTCGAGCCGATTAGAAATCCAAGATGGCCGCCACGGGCTCTGATTGGCTGACACATTTTCGACTTCTCCTCTGAAACCGTCACACAGAATTTCATGAAACTTCACAGGAAGCAAATAGTCAATGCCCTCTAACAAATTTGTGTTTTTCATGCTGATGGGAAATCCAAGATGGCTGCCACAAGCTCTGATTGGCTTACACATTTTCGACTGCTCCTCTGAAACCACTGCACAGAATCTCTCGAAACTTCACAGGATGCAAGAACTCAATGCCCTCAACCAAGTTTGTGTTTTTCGAGCCGATTAGAAATCCAAGGTGGCTGCCACAGGCTCCGATTGGCTGATGCATTTTCGACTTCTCCTCTGAAACCGCTCCACAGAATTTCATGAAACTTCACAGGAAGCAAGAACTCAGTGCCCTCTACCGAATTTGTGTTTTTCGAGCCGATCAGAAATCCAAGATGGCCGCCACAGGCCCTGATTGGCTGACACATTTTCGACTTCTCTTCTGAAACCGCTGCATAGAATTTCACGAAACTTCACAGGAAGCAAGTACTCATTGCCCTCTAATAAGTTTAAGTTTTGTTGGAGCCGATCGGAAATCCAAGATGGCAGCTACAGGTATCTGATTGGCTGACACATTTTCGACTTCTCCTCTGAAACTGCTTCACAGAATTTCTTGAAACTTCACAGGAAGCAAGTACTCATTGCCCTCTTAGTCTACCAAGTTTGTGTTTTTCGAGCCGATCGGAAACCCAAGATGTCCTCCACAGGCTCTAATTGGATGACACATTTTTTACTTATCCTCTTAAAGTACTGGACAGAATGTCACCAAACTTTACAGGAAGTAAGTACACATTGTCCTTCTCAAAGCTTCACTAAAAGTGATTTTCTTCTGTTCTTATACTGACTTTGATTGAAAACATACATACGGTCTCCTCAGGTGAGCGATGTGGCCCCCTTTGGCCTCTTGTTTAGCTTTACTGGTCAAAGACCAGTCGGGCTTATTCGATCGCCCTGTGTCCGGCGTCCGGCCGTCTGTCTGTCTATCTGTCTGTCCGTCCGTGAGCGCGAATCCTCTGAATCTGTGAATAGTACCAAATAAATTATTTTTGCATTATGATGGGTCTGTGGTCTAGTTGTGCACCTGATATTTTGTTTGAGCCCCTGACCCCCCGGGTCTTGGAAAATGGGCGTGGTCATTTTCTCCTATATAACTCTATGTATTCTTGTGAGCACCAATTCTCAGAAAGTATAATTGATAGAAAGATAATTCTTTTAGCATTATTCTCAGTCTGTGGTATAGTTGTGCACCTGATATTTTGTTTGAGCCCCTGACCCCAAAATCTTGGAAAATGGGTGTGGTAATTTTCTCCTATATAACTATGTAATATTGTGAGCACCAATTCTCATAAACTATAATTGATAGAAAGATCATTCTTTTAGCATTATTCTCAGTCTGTGGTATAGTTGTGCACCTGATATTTTGTTTGAACCCCTGGCCCCCAGGGTCTTGGAAAATGGGTGTGGTCATTTTCTCCTATATAACTCTATGTAATCTTGTGAGCACCAATTCACAGAAACTATAATTGACAGAAAGACCATTCTTTTAGCATTATTCTCAGTCTGTGGTCTAGTTGTGCACCTGATATTTTGTTTGAGCCCCTGACCCCCAGGGTCTTAGAAAATGGGTGTGGTCATTTTCTCCTACCTAACTCTACGTAATCTTGTGAGCACCAATTCTCAGAAACTATAATTGATATAAAGAAAATTCTTTTAGCATTTTTCTTAATCTGTGGTCTAGCTGTGCATCTGATATTTTGTTTGAGCCTCTGACCCCCAGGGTGTTGGAAAATGGGTGTGGTCATTTTCTCCTATATATCTCTATGTAATCTTGTGAGTACCAATTCTCAGAAAGTATAATTGATAGAAAAATAATTGTTTTTGCATTATTCACAGTCTGTTGTCTAGTTGTGCACCTTGTGTTTTTTTAACCCCTGACCCCCAGGGTCTTGAAAATGGGTGTGGTCATTTTCTCCTATATACCTCTTTGTAATCTTGTGAGCACTTATTCTCAGAAAGTATAATTGATAGAGATTTAACTCTTTTCCATTACATTAGTCATTCTCTGGTCTTGTATTTTGTTTAAGCCCCTGATCCCCAGGGTCTTGGAAAATGGATGTGTCACTTAGATTAATTTAAGCAAACAACCAGGAGAGCTTCAGTCTCATCAGAGACTTCTGGTTTTTTCATTGTTTTGTATTGATTGTAGATTTGAGTAGTGCAGAAAAAAGGGATTAAAATGAAATATAGGCGTTTGAACAGAAGCGACTTGGGTCCTTGAAGAAGTAGCATTTTACTTTTTCACGCATATACTGCTACATGTGTACCAAAACTTGACAGTTTACTAGTATGTCAATCATGTTATTCTATCGTCAAAAACCATTTTAATCCGTTTATCGATGACCTTTCTGAACGACTTAGTGCTAACAATTAATACAAAACAAAACAAAGGAGGGGATCTCCAACAAAACAGTGCCCACAACAAACACCGAAACTCTCCTATGTGAAAACACAGACGACAAACACAGAAAGAGATACAATGAACACCAAACACAAAAGACCACAAATAAATCAACGGGGCCAATAGGCAATCGGTTCCGACTAAAGATGACCAACTGTCACGCGAGTAGCAAATGGTTTAGTTATCCGGATTGTTTGCGCACAACCCTCCCATTTGTCCAATTACTGAGTGGTCTCGAAGAACGCACAATTATTGCGCATAAAACCCCCTCACTGTAAGATGACCATACAAGGAAAACGGCAAAAAGCACGGGCCCAAGCTCTGCCGTTTGGAGCGAGCTCATGCATGCAATCACCCAAGGAATCCGACCAACATTCAGAGAGGACAGGTGGTTGAGCCCTGTCTTCTCTAACGAGGTTTGGACATGCCCGTCAAGAAGCCCCGTAGTCACAGTCAGTCAGAGTGCAATATGCAATACTTTTAAACAGGGTATTGAATATAGAACTTGTTAAGCGGAAACAGATATTTACCTTATTGAGCACACGCAAATCTAGCAGGATAATCCCCTCCCCTCAGAGTTTTTAAGAGGGGTCCGAAATTTTGATGTTTTAACGATAAAAGGATAATAAACTCGCAGAACAAGTATACAAGAATTGTCCAAAAATCACGATGCTTGGCTGGATGCTTGGAACACACAAGTGCCATTACAGATATCATTAAAGAGGCAAAGGCAACTTAGCAGTACTATGGCTGGACTTGGCAAATGCGTATGGCAGCATATCACACCAGCTTGTTGATCTTATCATGGCTAAGTATCATGTTCCAGAAAAGACGAAAAATCTCCCGAAAGACTACTTTAACAACATCGTCATGAGGTTCACACAAGAATACACAACAAGCTGGCAGAGACTTGAAGTTGGAATACTGACAGGTTGTACAATATCTGCCATTCTGTTTGCAACAGCCATGAGTCTGATAGTAAGATCAGCAGAGGACCAACTTTGGAATCGGGTACCAAGATGCCACCGATAAGAGCGTTCATAGATGACATGACAAATACAACAAAATCTGTTTTGGAGGGCAAGTGGATGCTACAAGATCTAGAGGAATGTATCCATTGGGCAAAAATGAAATTCGAGTAACAAAGTCACGAAGTCTTGTGCTGAAGAAAGGAAGGGTGAGCAACGTTAAGTTCAGGATAGGTGACGAAGAAATATCAACCATAGAAGACGATCCTGTGAAAAGCCTTGGAAATTGGTTTGACAGCAGTGTGACGGACAAAGGAAGTATAAAGCAGATGTGTATACAACTGGAGAGATGGATGGAAAACATTGATAGAACTGAACTACCAGTAAAGTTTAAAGCATGGTGCTACCAACATGGAGTTCTGCCAAGAATACTAGTAGCATGGCCGTTGATGATGTATGAAGTTCCGTTAACAACAGTAGAGAGAACGGAAAGACTTCGTAGTAGGTACCTGAGGAGATTGTTGGGAGTACCAAAGAGTATCTGCAGTAAAGGACTTTACAGCAAAAGCTCCAAGTTATAGATCCCAATCAGTTCTATCACAGAGGAAATCAATGTCACAAAGGCAAGGCACCTGATGGTGTTTAAAAGAAGCAGCAAAGACAAGAAAGTGTCAGAGGCAGAAATAAAAGTCACAACTGGTAGGAAGTGGTCAGCGAAAGAAGCAGTGAGAGAAGCAGAAGGCAGACTTGTACACAAGGACATAGTGGGAGTGGTTACAACAGGAAGGATGGGATTAGGAAATCAGTCGCAACCACTATGGAGGGGTACAATAGCAGAGAGAGAAGGGAGTTGGTACAGAAAGAGGTACGGCGGATGGAAGAAGAGGTTCGACACTCAAAAGCAGTAAGCATGAAGCAACAAGGACAATATACAAGATGGGAGTCTGTTAAATCCAAAGTCCTCTCATGGAACGATATGTGGAAAATGGATGGAAGGAAGATTAGTTTCCTACCTCGCTCAGTATATGACGTGTTGCCATCGCAAATGAACCTCAATAACTGGGGACTAACAGAAGACCCGAACTGTAAGCTCTGTGGAAAGCCTGCAGGTTTAGAGCATGTTCTTTCTGCTTGCAGTATATTACTGTGCGATGGAAGGTACACATGGCGACACGACCAAGTCCTGAGAGAAATTGCTGCAGTCCTGGATGTCGAAAGAAGGCTGTGGAAAGAGGACTGAAGTTCATAGGTTTTGCGAGGACTGGATGTAATGAAGAAAACAGCGAAGGGATTTTAGTAACAGCAAATGACTGGCAAATGCAAGCAGATGTGGGCTCCATAACTGTGTTCCCAAGGGAAATCGAAACCACAAACAGTCGGCCAGATATTGTGATATGGTCAAGGAGCTCGAAGCAAGTGACCAGTGATGTTGGAGCTGACGGTCCCATGGGAAAGTCGGATGGAGGAAGCACACGAGAGAAAAACAGCCTGTGAAATACCAGTCATTAGTAGATGACATCAAAGATGCTGGTTGGAGAGTTTGGTATTTTCCAGTAGAGGTGGGCTGCATGCAGAGGATTTGTGTCGAAATCCCTGTGGAGAGCAATGGGAATGGTTGGTGTGGTGGGAACTTCACGTAGAAAACCGTTTGGAATGGTGGAAAGGCAGGCAGCAGTTGCCTCATGTTGGATTTGGAGACATAGAGAAACGCAGTGGAAGAGCTAGCTGGTTCCTGGCTGAGCCCGATCAACTCAGTCGGCGCAACCCCAGGAGGTTGTCGTGGGAAGCGCCGAAGCAACTGACGGGTGGGGATCCCTACCTGATGATGGAATCAGTTCAGTAGTGCTTGGTGCACTGTAATCAAGGTAATAAAATAAATTGTTGCATACCAAGTTATCAGTGATGCATTCCTTTTTATTCAAAAACATTTCAAACATATTTTTCAAATGATTGCAATGTGATTATCGATAAAACCACTGGATCTCTAATTGTTACGTCGCGTAGCCGTAGCTGGCAACTAATGGTCTATCTAGACTATTTTTAACAAAACTTCTCAGAAATTTGATAATTTAAAGTACAATGCCACAGTATCGCATACATATATGATCGTTCATTGGTGATTAAAGGGAAAAAAACTTTGAAGTCTCCTCTTCCAAATCATGTGGCATAATTATTTATTTTGTTTTAATGCTTATTTAAAATTGTCATCCGTGTACATTAAAAGTCATGAAAACATCAATCCTATTTTCACGGCGATTTCCGAAAAAAAAAAAACAACATAATATAGCCCCCCCCCCCCAATTCCTTTGTAATCAGTGGCAGATTTAGGGGGTGCGAAGGGGGCGTCCGCCCCCCCCCCCCCCACCTCGGCACTGACCCAAACTCTTCCAAAAACAGGTATATTTTGGCCCATTTTCAGTAAAAATCGGCAAAACTCGCCCCTTGACCCCCCCCCGGCAAAGGGGGCGCTGGATCCGCTACTGGTAATGGAAATTAAACAGACTTGTGGCCAATTAGAACTTTATACTGAAATTTAAAAGAAATTGACTTCGTACACAGAAGTAATTATTACTTTTGCGGGTTTTTTTTTTTTTTTTTTGCTATTTAAAAATTCGGACTTTAGGACCCCTCCTGAAAAAAAGATTCCTGGACCCGCCCATGAAGATAATATCAAGTTCTTACGGAAAATAAATGATAGAGTTTCAGATGAACGGACTTTATTATTAAAACTGTTAAAACAACTCAAAGATATTCTGAAAATAGACATGAATTTATCTCCTTTCAACAATTTCTTATAAAAGTCTTAGTGATCATTTATAATTACAAACGTTTTTGCCACATTTTAAACAATGTACGTAAAGACGGGATAAACATTAAACAACAATTGGAATAAAGTTATAATATAAGTCCTTTCTGGAAGTACTGCAGATTTTGGTAGGAAGGGGGGGGGGGGGGGGTATTCCATATCCGATATTTGACGGAACAGTCCGATGGTTTGCGGCGATGAATCATGTTCGACATTTTACAACAACGATCGTGATTGGTGAAGTCAATCGATAGAAGCCTATCAAAAAGCGCGTTAAGATTCCCGTACGATAGAAAGTAGTGCAGATGCGGATGAATATTATATTTGATTAAATTCGTATATATTCTTCATATTTTACTCTCAAAGTAATATGAACATTAAAGCTATTAATTTGAAGTGATTTACAACTAACAATCACTACAACTTTCATATGATATACTTGATAGAATTTCAAAATGACCGAACTATTTTATATATCGAAATTTTACTGAAGACGTTCCGCGGTCAATTCCCTCATCATCGGAAGGCTGAGTAAATGAAATCGATTTTGCATGTAAATATGCAAAAGTTTTAGGATTTCTTCGGTGTTTTACATTCCGAGGTATTTAAAATGTTTGTTATGGATTGGTTCTCAATGTAAATTGAAATGGGAAACTGTTTGTGCCCGAACAGTTCGAACATAAACAATAGTGCTCCAGCTCACCCGGCCCAGCCTCCCCAACTGAAACAACCAGAGCCAAATGGAGCGATTGTCTCGCCAAGTCAGGTGACACTTACAACTCCACCTCAACAGACCAACCCTGTCATTCCACCCCCTCAGCCAGACCAACAGCTAGACACCGTCCCCACTACAGTGAAAACCTTTGTAGCTTTATATGATTATGATGCAAGGACCGCAGAGGATTTGAGTTTCAGAAAGGGTGAACATTTAGAAATTATTAATGACACTCAAGGTGATTGGTGGTATGCACGATCAAGAACAACAAGAAATGAAGGATACATCCCTTCAAATTATGTTGCAAAATTGAAGAGCTTAGAATCAGAGCCGTAAGTATGAACTTTAATATCTGAACATATTTAAGTCATGCTCAAAGTAGCGTTATTCATTTTTGTCCTGATTGTTTGTCCAAAATTACAGTATTGCACTCAACCTATCAAACTAAAATATGTGAATTGTTCTAAAAATCATTTGAATATTCACTTAAAATTCATACCCAACTGTTATGGTCCGGATTCGAAGCATAAAAGTTATACCGGTAATATAGAGAAGGATCAGAGATGCACAGCATATAACAGATCATAAGTCCAATAAGATCTAGTAGTAAGAACAGAAACATCAATACCAAACAGAAACTTGCACAATTAACTAAGTTAACTCCCCAAAACAGAAACACCTGCAGTCTACCAAACAGAAATGCACAGAAACTACCTAACAGAAATGCACAAAACCTACCAATTATAACCAAAAAGATACGCACGCAACCTTAGAACCAAACAGAAACACATTCACAACATTCCAAACCTTTAACCAAAACACACAACATACAAATGTATGGAACAGAATCAAGAAATAACAAACAGAAACATACCGTACACAACCTTATTGTAACCAAACAGAAACACATGCAACCTACTGTTGTACAAAACAAAAAAGCACTACAACAAATATAACAAACAAAAACATACATATAACCTACCAAACAAAAACACACAATCTACAAATAAAAACGCACACGATCAGATCTACCAACATGACCAAAGAGAAACACACATATACATGTAACCATCAACATAATATAAACAGAAATGCACACAACCTACCAAACAGAAATGCACACAATCTACCAAACAGAAATTCACATACTGTTTTTGTTGTTCTGTAACCAAACCAGGTTGTCCACACATATAATGATATATTGGTTCTGTAGCTTTGCACTATCCTTCGATTCTCATGTGATGTCAGAACTTAATTGATTCTATTTTAAAAATAATGAGGTACATGTAGCATGTTTTAGTATCCCATTCCCTGCATCATCAAAGAGTTGATTCAGACTTTGGTAAAAGCTCAAATGGAAATGGATAATTAAATTATACAGATAAAATGTCTCATATTAGTATTTATTACATATTCCATGGCATGAATATGCAATAGAAAAGTAGATATTATTAAAATTCCTTATTCTATTTTTGGTTATATGAAAATTTTACCCACCTAGGACTCAATCTTATTGAAATGCGACTTGAGCTTCCATAATCCATTCCTCTACAATACTCTCCAAGTACAAGTATCGTAGAGGAATGGAAGTTCAAGTCGCATTTTAATAAGATTGCCTAGGACTGAATGTCTTAAATCAAACTCAAAGTCTAAAAGTATTGGTAGACTCAGTGTCATTTTCATCAATTGATTCGTATTGTTTTCGGCAGATGGTACTTTGGCAAAATTAAAAGAGTAGAAGCTGAGAAGAAGTTGCTGTCACTTGAAAATGAACACGGTGCTTTCTTAATACGAGATAGTGAGAGTAGGAGAAACGATTACTCACTTTCGGGTATGTTGAGCTTATCTTTATTTTAATAATAATTATTTAATGTAGAATACCGCCATTGTATGTTGATATCCAGAAAATTGTTTTACTATTTCTAACAGCATGTTCATTTTTAGTCGAGTTGTAAAACTAAGCTCTTCCATGAAACTTGATGTGAGGTGAGCAGGCAGCTAGGCAGGTGTCTGTCAACAATCGATTTACACACAGTCATAACATCATTAAACAGTTAAGTTGCTCAAAATGTTCCCAAAAGTCAAGGATGTGCCTCATTGAATGTGGAGTCAAACATGTCAAAAGGTCAAAGTCACAAAAAATTTTATGATTCATGGAAATTAAACATTCACTAAAACATGTAAAATTCATTCAAGTTTGCTGCACATAGGGGACTCTGAATTCTAAACTGTTTGAAAGACATTAAAGCCCAACCAAATTTGAACATTGAATTTTAGAGCGGTACTGTTAACATGGTTAAGACATTGTAACATTGTTCACATAGGGGTTATATTTGTAGGGAGGAGTCTGGACGGAGTATCAAAGCAATTGTGTGTGACGTTAAATAAAGAAACAATATAAATATTTTGATGTATGAAGCTCTGATATGATCGTTAAGGATCATATGACATGTTTAATCATAAAATCAGTTTTACCCAAATAAAGACTGTGGACAAGTGAGAGCATTTTACAAATGAATTGACAAGACATCTGCAGAGGTTACCTTGGCTTTGTCCCCAAAATTCAAAGTTTTAAGCGTTTTGCTCGCAAATGCTCGCCAGTCATCTGTGTTATCTGGTGTGTGCTTGCTTTTATTTTTAGCCGAGTTACAAAACTCGGCTCTTAATTTGATGTGAGGCGGGCGGGCGTCTGGGCGGGCGGGCAGGCGGGCGGGAGGGCGTCAACAATTGGTTTCCGGACTATAAGTCAACTACGAAAGAGGCTATAACAATGAAACTTCATACACTTACTCACCATTACTCAAGGATGAGCCCTATTGATTTTGGGGTCAAAAGGTCAAAGGTCAAGGTCACAGGACTCAGATGATTGAAAATGGTTTCCGGACCATATTTCAGCCTGTATTGCACCTATAATCATGAAACTTGCCAGAAATGTTTCCCTTGAATCAAGGATGAGGCCTATTGATTTTGGGGTCAAAAGGTCAAAGGTCAAGGTCACAGGACTCAGATGATTGAAAATGGTTTCTGGACCATATTTCAGCCTGTATTGCACCTATAATCATGAAACTTGCCAGAAATGTTTCCCTTGAATCAAGGATGAGGCCTATTGATTTTGGGGTCAAAAGGTCAAAGGTCAAGGTCACAGGACTCTGTTGATTGAAATTGGTTTTCGGACCATATTTCAGCCTGTATTGCACCTATAATCATGTAACTTGCCAGAAATGTTTCCTGTGAATAGAAAATGACCACTTTTGATTTTGGGGTCAAAAGGTCAAAGGTCAAGGTCACAGGACTCTGATGATTGAAAATGGTTTCCTGGCCATATTTTAGCCTGTATTGCACCTAAAGTCATGAAACTTGCCAATAATGATTCCCATGAATCAAGAATGACCCCTATTGATTTTGGGGTCAAAAGGTCAAAGGTCAAGGTCACAGGACTCCGATGATTGAAAGTGGTTTCCGGACCATATTTCAGCCTGTATTGCAATTATTATCATGAAGCTTGCCAGAAATGTTTCCCATGGATCAAGGATGACCACTATCAATTTTGGGGTTAAAAGGTCAAAGGTCAAGGTCACAGGACTAAGATGATTAAAAATGGTTTCCCGACTGAATTTGAGCCTGTATTGCACCTATAATCATATAACTTGCCAGAAATGTTTCCAGTGAATAGAAAATGACCACTTTTGATTTAGGGGTCAAAGGGTCAAAGATCAAGGTCACAGGACTTAGGTAATTGAAAATTGTTTCCGGATGATATAAGAGGGTGTATTGCACCTATGATCATGAAACTTGCCAGAAATGTTTCTTATGAATCAATGATGACCCCTATTGATTTTGAGGTCAAAAGGTCAAATGTCAAGGTCATAGGACTCAGATGATTGAAAATGGTTTCTGGACCACATTAGAGCCTGTATTGCACCTATGATCATGAAACTTTCCAGAAATATTTCTAATGTATCAAGGATGACCCCTATTGATTTATGGGTCCAAAGGTCAAGGTCACTGAACTATGATGATTGAAAATGGTTTCCAGACCATATTAGAGCCTGCATAGCACCTATAATCATGAAACTTGCCAGAAATGCTTTCCATGAATCAAGGATGATCCCTATCACTGATGATTGAAAATGGTTTCCAGATAATATTTGAGCCTGTATTGCATCTATGATCATGAAATGTTCCGGAAATGTTTCCCATGAATCAAGTATGACCCCTTGTGATTTTTGCATCCAAAGGTCAAGGTCATAGGATTCTGATAATTGAAAATAGTTTCGGGACTATATTTGGGCATGTATTGCACCTTTAATCATGAAACTTGTCAGAAATGTTTTCCATGAATCAAGGATGACCCCTATTGATTTTGGGATCAAAAGAGCAAAGGTCAAATTCATAGGACTTGGGTAATTGATTTGGTTTCTGAATTATATATGAATGTGTATCAACCTGAAACGTGTCTGTGATGCTTCCCATCTGTCGAGACCATTCAAGTTTTGCAACTCGGCACTTTGCATCTTTGATGCATTTTAAGCTTATTGGTTTGTTGTTTTTTTGCTCTTCAAAAAAAATTCAGACTGTATGAACACCCCCCCCCCCCTGAAAAAAATTCCTAGATCCGCCCATGCCTTACAAACATTTTAATCAGAATCTGCCTTTTCCAATAAATTTAGATGCAAGATATTTTGTGTGCTGCAATTTTTAGTACAATTTTCCAAAATCTGTCATGGCAGCCCAATGTAACCCCTACTTCTATTTATTGAAATACTCTCATGGTGCTCAGCTGTATCCTCTCTCAGTTACAAGTTTTGCAACTCGGCACATGAAACCTTAATAAACTTATATTATTTAAAATTTCATTCCTTCCACAGTGAGAGATGGTGATACAGTGAAGCATTACAGAATCAGACAGTTAGATGAGGGAGGATTTTTTATCGCTCGACGAGTGACATTCACATCTTTGTCCGAATTAGTGGAACATTATAACAGTGAGCCAGATGGACTCTGTGTTAACTTGAGAAAACCCTGCACTCAGGTAAATTATGTTTCAGAGTTTCTGTTATTGATCATTTCCTAGACTGCTATACTTGTAGAAGTTGACAAGTTTCCCCCCACTGGTTTATTGATAGCTTGTTTTGTTAGTTATACTACTGGTATACATATACTAACTAGCAAAAAGAAGTGCCAGATATGCTCAATACATGTGCATAAAACTGTCAAATTTACAGATAAAATGAGATTTTAAAAAAGGTCAAGAAAATTAGGAGAAATGTGGACCTTTGCTGTTGGATGTTAGTTGGCAAATACTAGTAGGCAAATCTCCAAAGTCATGGCCAACATTTCAAGCAATTTTGTACTGATGGAAAAGCTTTGTCTCAAGGACAATGTATATGACAACTTTCTATACAAGGGCCATAGTGAAATGTGTATTATGTCTATGAAAATCTTATCAGGTACATGTAAATTTCAGAAGTAATGAATATGATTGAGGCTAAAGCTTTTATTGACTGACATACAGTTGGTAGACAAAATTTGTACAAGCTACATTTGTACTTGGTACATGTATGCATTTAGTACATTTCGCTATGCAACAGTATCCAAATTAGTGCGAGTCTTGTAACACATAAGAAAAATGTTTATATTGCTGAAGTTATGTAAATACTGATAGTGATATGATATGAATTAAGGCACGGGATCATCATGATCTGCTAGATTTTACTTTTTGTACATTGAAGGACGTAATCTTGGCAGTTTACAGGGTTTTACTAATATTGACCTTCATTGTTTACATGAATGTTGATAAGAGGATAGAGTGAAGTGTTTTAGAGTTAGGGTGTAGAAAACTGTAGATCAATGAGAGTCCAGAGATAAGGAATAGACTCAGAGATAAAACTGACTGTGTTTCATTTATCTACTCACTGTATTTATGTTATTGGTTTGACCTCGAAAGTTCAAGTATTTTTTACTCATAGTATTATAGCATATATACTTTAACTTAAAAGATGATACCATTGGATATTTAGAAGCTTTGTACTTGTTATACCTAGATAATGAGAAGCTTGCCCGATTTTAGACACAAGAATTTAATCAATAGGCAATGAAATATTTACTGGTACACTTAACCACAGACCTGTCAATAGTATTATTAACTCTGTAGAGGTGATTCAGAATTACATCACTTGTGCTGAGCAATACTGTCCTGCTACCAGTACAGGATGTTCAGTATTGATTAAAATCACAAGTGGTAGATTTGCAATATATAGAAGATGTAGAATGTGTCCTTACTTTTAAACTATAGATTTTAATACTGAACTAGATTATAAGGGATATTGCTTTAATATTTGATTTCACATGTATGTTCCTCATTACCAGAGCTATCATTTGATGCTATTACTTTTGATTTGACCTTGAACTTTGACCTACTTTTCTTAAAACTTTAACTTGGGCCATATCTCGGAATTATTTCCTGAACTATAATGATGAATAGGGTTATGAACTTTCCCTTGGAAGATTCTTCATGACCAGATCTTTATTTGATACCATGACCTTTCACTTAAAGACATTGACCTTGGACCTGAGCATTTTTCTGTATGTTGTTATAAATACAAGCAGACACCAACTGACAAGTTACTAGTATGTTGTCTTTCTGACAAGTCTTGTTCCCTCAAATTCAATATTTGGAAGGGAATTGTGTAGATCCCTTAGCATACTTAGGCCTTGTAAGAGTAAAGCAGTAAAATTTGAATGAGGAATTTTCCACAATTTGCCAAAGAAAACTTCAAGGAATTATAAATAGATATCACTAGTGTATCATTTCCTGATGTGAAGTGAGCAATGAAAGCTTTAATAATGTAGGATGGAAAAATGATGTATAAATGACCTATAATACTTTTGTCGTGAGTAATGTCATCCTTAAAGTACATAGAGGAAGGAAAACTTTACACAAAGGATGATGTCTAATTACTGAGGATATTAAGTCAAGGGGGATCAAGTATCTTTATGGAGTCACCTTACTTATCCATTTCTGTTTGAACTATTTATGCTTCTGTTTGAAGGCTTACATTTGGGTTGTTTGTCTGTCAGTCTTTACAATTGTATCTAACATTTCTTATTTCTTGTATTCTATTATACTCCCCCCCCCTCAACAAAATTGTGGGGGATATACTGGATTCACCATGGCTGTCCGTCCGTCCGTCTGTCCGTAGATGAAAGCTTGTCATCGCAACTCCTCCCAAACCATATGATGGATTTCCGTGAAACTTTACACAATAGAAAATCATGATATGTAGATGTGCATGAAGAAAGGGTTTTGCTGTCAAAAAAAGTAAGACCTAAGTTATGGCCCTTGGACTTACAGTTTTCATGCATTTTCAATGTCAAACCTTGTTATCACAACTCCTTCCAAACCAATGGATGGATTTCAGTGAAACTTATTACAGCGAAAGATCATGATATGTAGATGTGCATGAAGACTCAGCGCCGGTTACAAGGAATATACAAGTGAAATATCAAAAAATTTAAAATTCCTGTCCAAAAGTCAAAACAATTATAAAGCCTCTTTAAAATGACTTTGACACCAATGCTAGGGTGATATGACCAAGTGACCTTGAATCTTGACCTACTTACAAAGAGGAGAAAATGAAGATGGTAGTAATCATCCCATGTGATAATTTTTGGAATTTCTATGTATATATGTACAATATTATATATCATAATCATATGATGTTCTTAATTTCTCATGTCTTTTGACACGTTTGAGGGACTATTTTAAGCAAAAATGGTGAATACATGTATATTTATAATTTGTATGTTACTCCCAAATATCATATAGGCATAAAAAGATATCCACGAGTAAGTACTGGTAAGTAACCTGATTGTACACCTGACACAGGCTACCGGTATATCATCTCCGTTGTCTACGCTCCAGACAAGCTGACAAGTTATCTTAGCCTTTGTCACCTCGATATTAAGGAATGTTGTGGGCTTCATAAACATTTAAATGTGATCGTTTTCTTCACCTGTATGTTATATTTGCTTTCAATTACTTTTGATGTCTGACAGCTTGAGGTGAAGTATCATCTTCACACACCTGATTAAGCATGTTTAGTACATTGTAAATTACAGGTTTATTTGAGACAGATCATATCATCTCATCTTCCGTTGCCAGTATATGTATACTGCCTCTGTATCAAATTTACCCCTCCCACTCTCCCACCCCCTCAACCCTCTACAATACAAAAAAAGATCAACTTTCTCAATAAGACTATTGGTTGTTTTATCATGTTGACAAGACAAAGATAATGACAGCCTGGCTCCCAGTGACATGCTCAAGGCTCAATGCTCCTCAGATGTGTGATCCTTTATAACAGCATTAAGTTAAAGTCGGAGCATTTGAGACCAAATAAAACGAACACTCTCACACGTCTTTAGGGAAGAATTGTCATCATTGTGGAATAACAAATCGATATTTGGCTTCTCACTGACTGGCAGACAATAGAACAATGAAAAGATGAAGTCCCTAGGGAATGTTAGATTATCATAGCTGGATACAATCAATGACATGATGTATAGGGCTTTATAGCATAGTAGTTATCTGGTGTTGTCCTAAGATCTGGGTGCTCGGATTTCTTTGATGTGCTTAAGTACACGTCGCTTGCATTTTATAAAGGGGTATTATTGTACGAATTAAAAGTATTTTTAAAAAATAAAATGATATTAAATCTACATGTACGAAACGTTCCTAGAGAATAAACTACATTGTTTGACAAGGAAACTTGTGTATACCAACAATATAAGACAAACATTAAGACTAAATTATGAGTGAAAAAATATCCCCCCCCCGAAAATATTGGCGACCAAAAAGTAATTAAATCAATGTGTCCATCTGTCAGACTGTCTGCGGTCCTTATATGAAAGTTATAGATTGGCCATAGCTTCTTTAACATAAGAGGTAGAGATGTTTTTTTGGCAAGTGTATTTCATGAGACAGCACTTTTTTGTTTATACCAGATGTTTTTATCACGTGACCTTGACTATGACCTTTTACCTTACCTAAATTTTAAAAACTTTGACAGTGGCCATAAATGCGTAATCAGAAGATGATGTGCTTAGTTGTACTTTAATGTTCGGAAAATATTGCTTCAATACAAAACGCTCTGACCATGACCCATTGAATGTATAAAGGTGCTGGGAGGGACCCTTTCTGGCTTTGTCGATTTTCTAGTTCAGTGCAGTGATTTACAAGAAAAATGTAACCAGAAAGAACTTATGGTTTATGTTTAGTGCATAGTTTCCTATTGAAATCAATATTGGTTTTTATATTTCACATTTATACTCCTTAACTATTCTTTCACTTCAGAGTTTTGACATATTGACGCTGACTGTTCAGTATGTTTTTATTGTTCTACTTTACATAGAAAGAAATCTCCACATGAACATTGTCAATTAAATTTTCTCAAAGATGAGAGGAGTGTAGAAGAATAGGGTGATAACATATATATGAAACTGACTTGTTTTTGATTGCAGATTGATAAACCTCAGACCATAGGTTTATCCTACAACACCAAAGACCAATGGGAAATACCTAAAACATCACTCAGGCTTATGAGAAAGATAGGGCATGGTCAGTTTGGAGAAGTATGGGAGGGGCTCTGGAACAACACAACTCCTGTAGCCATAAAAACACTCAAACCTGGTATGTATTCAGTCTATTCAATATCTTAATGTGACGTCGTCAAATTCTATGGAAATCTTCTTCAGTTTTTCTTTGCTCTTTAACTTTTTACATCATCAACCACACTGTGTTTTCAGGCACCATGGATCCCAAGGATTTCTTAGCAGAGGCTCAGATAATGAAGAAGTTACGACATCCCAAACTGATACAGTTGTATGCTGTATGTACACAGGATGAACCCATCTATATCATCACAGAACTCATGAGACATGGAAGCTTACTCGAATATTTACAAGGTAAGGAAATGACCATTGTTGCTGATATTTGATTGCTTCTGATTGGTATACTTAGGAATGTTCATGGCTCTTCATCAATCAGCAAAACTGTTTCATATTTGTCAAAAGAAAAGATTAAATTACAAAACAAACCGACAGAGTTCAGTTTGAATGCATCTTTTCTAGTAAAATCCTGATCATTGATAAAAGCAGATGCATTATACCTCCTGCAAACAAAGCTTTGGGGTTTATAGAAATCACCCCGTCCGTCCGTCTGTCTGTCCATTACACCTTGTCCAGAGCATAACTCTTCCCCCTGTTAATGGATTTCATTAATATTTCACAGGAATGTTCGTTGGGACCAAAGGATGTGTCATGACCTTGAACCAAGGTCAAAGGTCAAGGTCACAATAGACACCATTAGTAAAACCTTGCCCGGAGCATAACTCCTCCCCCTCATGATGGATTTCAATAATATTTCACAGAAATGTTCCTTAGGACCTAAGGGTGTGTCATGACCTTTAACCAAAGTCAAAGGTCAAGGTCACAATAGACACCAGTAGTAAAACCTTGTCCAGAGCATAACTTCTCCCCCTGTGGATGTATTTTAATAATATTTCACAGAAATCTTTCTTATGACCTAAGGGTGTGTCTTACTGTCTTATGGTCAAAGGTCAAGATCAAAATAGACACCATTAGTAAAACTTTATCCGGGGCATAACTCATCCCCCTGTTGATGGATTTTAATAATACCGGTACTTCACCCTTGACCTTGATCCTTATCAAGAATTAAGATAACTTTCAAAGAATATTGCTGCAGGGGCTTTTTTCGTCCTGTTAGGGGCAAAGTCTTGTTGATTTTGGTTTATTAAGGACTATACAGACATTGTGAGTTATTCCTTGACCTTTACCTTTTGCCTCAGTCAACCAATACCTTACTCCCTCAGAATAGTCACTGGCAGATGTCATTGAATTTATTGAAAAATAGTCTATATTAGTATGAAAAATTATTGTTTTCCTCTATGTTTAAATGTAATCATGTGCGTTAAGTGTTATGCCCCTAAGGGCCCTGATTTGGAAATAAATAATCTTGAATCTAAAAAAAAAACTAGGATAAGTTGACGTTGAGTTGACATACAGTATACACTCCATTTTAGTATGTGTATTAAAGACTATTTATCCATTTATAGGAAAAGGTCGTAGTTTGAAGTTACCACAGCTGATTGATATAGCAGCCCAGATAGCCAGTGGCATGGCATACTTAGAGTCCCAGAATTATATCCACCGAGATTTAGCCGCTAGAAACATACTGGTAGGAGATAGTAACACTGTCAAAATAGCTGACTTTGGATTGGCCAGGGTAATCAAGGTAGGGCATTTCATAACGTATACCGACAAATATTCACATCTATTTCATTTGAGCTCTTTGTGTCCTCTGAAGGGATGTTGATTTCAAAAGTGAGCAAATCTAGTTTTGTATGAAAGGATAAATCAATAAAATTTGAGAGTTGGAAAATTGAAGTTTTTTTGAGATTTACAACATCTTTTAAGTGTAAGAAAATCGCCTACAGCATATGAAAGAACCAGCGTCACGTTTAGAGTTTTCACAAAGTTAATTGTTGATATTGTACTTGATAGGAGGATGAGTATGAAGCACGTGTTGGTGCACGATTCCCCATCAAATGGACGGCCCCAGAAGCTGCCAACTATAACCGCTTCTCTATCAAATCTGATGTCTGGTCGTTTGGTATACTTCTCACAGAGATTGTTACGTATGGCCGAATACCGTATCCAGGTAAGAATTTCACTGAAGTATTTATTAATTTTGGGTGTTTTCTGCTTATTACTCATCCAATTAGAACAATTTTGTGTTTAATTACTGAGGTAAAATGAATGGAACAATTTGTGAGGAGTTAAGAAAATGCTCCATACATACGGCACCATAGACAATTGGCCACGAAAATAAGATTGCATATGTTTTAGCTGACATCTTTTCATGTTGTTTTTATTATAATTGGACATTTTATTTATGTCAGATGTCAATCATATGATCAGCTCAGACATTTTAAGGGTTTTCTGTTACAAGAAGTCCATCCTTGTATTACAAAATGTTATCTACACTGTTAATAGAATTTATCATGATACACTGTTATGAAAGTGTTCTAATACTTGATGATACAATTTTCTCAGGTATGACAAATGCTGAAGTATTACATCAAGTGGAGCATGGTTATAGAATGCCCTGTCCCCCAGGCTGTCCCAAGGCTCTGTATGAAATCATGCTGGAATGCTGGAAGAAAGAGGAGATGGAGAGACATACGTTTGAGACGTTACAGTGGAAGCTTGAGGAATTCTTCTCCATGGAGGGAACAGACTATAAAGAAGCCTCTGTAGTTAGATAGACTGTGCAATGGGACCAGAAAACAATATTGTTGTGCTTCTTTTTACATGGGAATCTAGGGGTAACTTCTCCACATGGGAAAACTCATTTAGTAATGTTGACATTGAAGAAATTTTAGATACAATTAGGCACCTAAATGGTGACTGTCACAAATTTAAATAGAAATGTTTTATAGCTTTGTAAAAGAGAGTGACCTCAATTTTAGTCCCTTCAGCATGATTGTAGAAAAAAAAAATGCAAGAGAAAAACCAGAAAGTTCTGAGTACTGATAAGTACTGGTAGGTGTGAAACAGTTTATTTGAAAAAAAAATTTTTTCTACCTTTACTCTAACTTGAAAGTACCACTTTGTTTACATTGTGTTGTATGTATTGTCGATAACAGTGAAGTATAAATTATATAGTTTACTATGAACATGTAAAATCTTTTTGTAATACACAGTAATCATGTCAGAAGATTGTAGCTAGTAGGCCAAAGCTTGATGCATGTTCACATATATAAATCACTGCATATTAACACTGTTGCCAAGGAATGAACTAAACTTGTACATGTATCTATGGAGCGTCAAGGAATACTTGCTGTACTGAAAATTATTGGATGTTGAAATCTGTGGTTATGAAAATATCGTCTCTGACTCGAACAAAATATCTGATGATGAAAGTGGACGACGGATTTTATTCTAGTCATGTGTGTAGAATATCCAAATTTCATTATTTTCTGTCACCTGACAGCTTAAACAAAAACACTTAGTTGTAGTAATTTGTAACGGAAGGTTGATAGTTTGTTTTCATGTAAATCATGTACTTTGTAGAATAAACAATTGTGTTCTTTGTGGAGGCAAAGAATATCTTTTAGCATTTTGATTTTATTTCTGAGTAAAATCTTTTCTTTTTTCTAATTATTGGTAAGATGCATCTACTGTATCAGAGTAGTATATGATCAATATTTGTAAAAACATATCCCAAATTGTGTTGAGTTTTGTATGAGGAGGGTTTCTTGTTGAAAAAAATGGGACGTAACAAATCAATAACCCTCGATCTTGCCGTAAGCATTTTAGATAATAAACATATTTATGTATGCTTTTCATCGAAAATTGTGTGCAATATATAGAATGTTTCTGATCTTTTGAAGAAGTTTACATTGCATAACTGCCGCTACTTTTTCAAAATATCATAAGAACTACTGAGTGGTTGTGAATAGTCACGTTTTAGAGGTACTTTTGTTTTATTTAGTAAGGTTGTAGCAAGACATTGGCTTTCTATTTTACCCCTTTTAAATTAATTCTGGCGTGCCAAACTGATGCCATATCGTAACGACTTAATATTTCTTATCACGTTACATGTCTGATTTTCCAAGAACTACAGCATATTTTGATGATATGAAACTGTCTTTGTATCCAATTGAACTCTAATAGAATTTTTTTGCCAGTATTGTATAATGAATTGTATGTCATACTTGTTTCTCATTTTGTACAAGTTGTATATTTGAAATCTGTTTTGTAATTTTCATCTTCTAAGTGCTACCGTATACTGTTTGTATTTCATGATGAATTCATTCATTCATCCATACATGTCAAAGTCATTCATCCGCAGTCATAATCATGCACTGCAATATACCGTCATTCATCACAGTACACGTTATGACTGCAGTCAATATGGACATTTAGTATATAATCTTGAATGAACTCATTGTTTATCACAGTATTTGATATTTACATCATGATATAATCATGTTCAGAACTAATTCTTGTACTGAAGCTAAAATTTAAAGGTTATATACAGAAATGGTACTTTTTCATTAATATTGGTGTCCAGAAACACAGTATTCTGATACATATTTGTATATTCTATGGAATTAGGCATCTTCTTTTGTGAAGTAGTTGCAGCATATTTAGAAGTTTATGGAAAATGGGTTACTGTTGCTAATAGATCAAGTAGAATGATTTGTAAACTTGCTTTTCTACCAATTACCAGAGCTTGGGATTTCAAAAAATGACTGTAAATGTGGTTATTTTAGCTGGTGGTCATTGCATCATTGGCGAAATTGGGAGTATTCCCTTTAGTCTTTTATACAGGTTGTAATTTTCACGAGGGAGTTATTTTGCACAGTATATACAATCGTGAAATACAATCGTGAAAGCGCGAAAATTTCCAATTTTACAGTAATCTGAGCAGAACTGTTCTCCATATAACTTTTGATAACCTTGTTCCAAAAGAAGCTGAATACACTGCAACTATTCTACGACAGAACATGCTGATTATAAGAACAAAGTTTCTCATATACATGTAACATTAAAAATGCTATAGTTATGGAATGGTTATGAAAAGCATAATATTTTTCTTTACAAATGACTTCCTTATAATGCAAATAAAAGTTATGCTTGTGCTTTGAAGGAAATGTTGTAGAAAAAAAAATTGTTCAAAGCTTAGATTGCTTCAGTTTTGATAATAGAAAAAAAATCTTTAGAGCATTGTTTATATAAAAAAGCTTTGGAAAGTTATATTATTGATAGAAAACTTTTCTGTCTCAGTAAAAAATAATTCAAAGTGATGAAGGTTAAAAAGAAGGTAAATGTAATTGCCGGGAAAGAGGAGTTAAGTATAGCAACTCCGTAATCTGTGTATTAGTGAGTAGATACAGTACACTCTGTCTGTGATTGTCCAAGTGTAGGGACTAGGTACTGCTTGATCTATTACTTGTATGGCTGAATTACAGCATTAAGAAAAACAAACCAAAATCCAGAACATGGATTTTGTGCAATTTTTGAAACATTTACACATTGAAGTTGTATCATTAGTAATATTTGTTTACTAGAGCTCTTTTGTAATTAAAGCATTAAATCAACTTGCTTCATCACATGTATTGTCAGTCAATAAAATACCAAAATCTATCAGTTGTTGATTGCTTTGAAATGTCAATGAATACAGAATACCTTAAATGGAACATCTTGTAGGGAAGACATCAAAGTTATTTGTCCAATATTTTTAAAATGTCTCATCTCATAATGAAACTTGCCTAGAGTATAATGCAAACATACAGTTTCAGGTTGACAGAGGCAAAACTGAAACTTTTCCAGACTCTTCTGCATAAGATTTATACATAGAACTTAAGTTTGTCTGTCTGGAATATTGAAAGTACATGTATCATCAATTTACACATTGTTGACATACTGAAAATAGAATCATGGCTTTGATTTCAGATTGCTACAGGTCAGGTATAAGAATTGTCAATATTAACCATTGTGACATGCAGTCTTCCTTTTTAGCCAAGTTGCAAAACATAGTTTATAATTTGATATTGGATGTTTGGACATCATCAATTTTATCGACTATTAATCTAATACGAATGAAACTTACCAGGAGTCATCCCTCTTGATTTTGGGGTGAACAAGTCTAAGTCACAGGAGTTTTATGACTAAAAATAGTTTCCAAATCATAAAGGAATGTGTATTGCACCTGTCATTGAGAAACTTGTTAGAAATGTTCCCTATGAGTGAAGAGTGTGCCCGATTTAATTTTTGGTCCGAGGACAGGACATGTGGTTTGTCTTTCATAAGCATTGTGAAACTGGGTAGAAATGATCCCCATGACTTAATTCACTCTCAGTTGTAAGTTTTGCAACTTGCCACATTGCATTTGTAAATTGTGCGGGGACATTAAAACCGGTTCGTCTGTCCGTCCGTCTGTCCGTCAGTCACAAAAACTTTAACCTTGTGCATAACTTTTGAATGGTAAGTGATAGAGCTTTGATATTTCACATGTGTATTCCTTGTGACAAGACCTTTCCATGGATACCAAAATTTTTGACCTTGTGACCTTGACCTTGGACTTTGACCTACTTATTAAAAACTTTAACCTTGACCATAACTTTTGAATGGAAAGTGATAGGGCTTTGATATTTCACATGTGTATTCTTTGTGACAAGACCTTTCCATGGATATCAAAATTTTTTACCTTGACCTTGGACTTTGACCTACTTATTAAAAACTTTAACCTTGACCATAACTTTTGAATGGAAAGTGATAGGGCTTTGATATTTCACATCTGTATTCCTTGTGACAAGACCTTTCAATGGATACAAAATTTTTGACCTTGTGACCTTGACCTTGGACTTTGACCTACTTATTAAAAACTTTAACCTTGACCATAACTTTTGAATGGAAAGTGATAGGGCTTTGATATTTCACGTGTATTCCTTGTGACAAGACCTTTGCATGGATACCAAAATTTTTGACCTTGTGACCTTGACCTTTGAGTTCGACCTACTTTTCAAAAAACAATAACCTTGTCCATAACTTTTTAATGGAAAATGATAGGGATTTCACATTTCACATGTGTATTCCTTGTGATGAGACCTTTCTGTTGGTAAGAACATTCTGACCTTGTGCATGGAGGTTGACCCACATTTAAAAACTTCAACCTCGACCATAAGTTTTTGATGGTAATTTAAATCATAGTTCTTAAATATTTCACATGTGCATACCTTTTCATAAGCCCTGTCCCTTGGAAATAAAACAAAAGTTTGGACCTTTTGACCTTTTCTTGGAGTTAATCTTTCATATTTAGAATGTTGATAGATAATATATGAGATATATTATTAAACTTAAGAATGGGGGGATGTCTGTAAGCATTTCTTTAAAGACAAACACCCAAAAGCGGGGGACCACAATTCCTTGAATTTGATTTTTCACCTTAATTCTATACTGAATTGTCCCCGTTAATATTATATTGGTCAAACCAAAATTGTAATTTTTAGTGAGCTATGATGAATGTCCTAGGAGCTAATGTCATAGCCTGAGTATTGACGTCGTCAATTGTGTGGACAAAACTTGAACCTGGACTATATTTCATGAACTGTAAGGGGTAGGGCTTCCATATTTCACGTGGATTCCTCATTACCAGACCTCTCCTTTGGGACCTTGATGTTTGACCTAGTGACCTTGGAGTTTGACCTACTTTTTAGAAACTATCCCGAGATATATGTACTTTAAGGGGTAGGGCTTTGATATTTCACATGTTGATTCCTCATGACCAGACCTTTCATTTGGGACCTTGACTTTTGATCTGGTGACCTTGGACTTTGACCTACTTTTAAAAAACCGGGTTAGCGCAGTGGTAGCGCGCTCGCTTCTCACCTCTAAGGTCCCAGGTTCGAATCCCAGATTCGGCGAAGGGTCTTATGTGGGAGGGTAGGTGGTCCCCCACCCAGGCCTCTGCAGGAGGTTTTTCTCCGGGTACTCCGGTTTCCTCCTGCTCCTTGGACCCCCTCACGCCAACATCTGAGCCAACGTGAGACATTAATATAAGTTGTGTAACTTGTTTGTTAAACGTTGTAAAATAAATAAAGTTTAAATTCTAAATTTAATTTTAAAAAACCCGGGCAATATTTCACTATTCTTAATAGTGCCATTTTACTATCAAAAACCTGCTTGTTGTCTTCTGACTAAGTCTTTTTCATGCAGGCAATGTCCTTTGTGGTCAGTATGTTTTTCCTGCAGTGCACAATCCTTTATTTGCATGTACAATGTATAGAAAATCCAATATCATTGGGCAAAACGAAAAGTATTGTGTCTCCCTTCTAAATAATTAAAACTTTCAAATCAGCCCTTGTACATCCAGAGTTAGCTTGATCTTTAAACCTTAGAAGTATAATAGTAATGAAAGATTTTTCTTTAAATTCCATTTTTAAAATTCAACTGTTTAGAGCAGATTTTACGTCTCGTCTTATCAGCTCCTTTGACAAGTTTCCATGGAGCTGTTGCGACGGGTGTTGCATGAAATCAGGAGACACTGACTCTCCCTGGGCACCTGGTCTCACTTCAGAATGTTATTCATTCCGAGGTTCGCAACCTTTCAAATGGAAATTCTAATGATTTTAACTTGCCTTTTCGACTTTGAGACTGAATAACTGATAGGTACTTCTTTAATGTTTATTCTTACTTAATGAGAGGGTACCTGTCTGAAATGACAAGACATAAAATACTAAGGCCTTGCTTTTCATATAAATGGGAAAGTTTTATTGGCTGACCATTGATACAACAAAAACTCAAACAGCAATCCTGAACCATCAAAGCTTCAGAAAGTGTACAGCATGAAAACTAAAGTAACTTTAGTCTTACAGGTAGGAGACTAATATCTCTTCAAAATATTATGTTGAATTTGTACCAAAATTTGAGACTTCATTGACCAATGCAATTTTATCACCTAGTATGAATATTTGATCATAGACACAAGTAGATAGCTCTTAACTGTTAGACTTAGATGTAATTCAGAACATGAAAACATAAATACATGTAGTTTTATCTATTTATTGCTTTATTTTACACAATGATAGGTCTAAGCCTTCATCTTGATGCTTCTCTTCATTCCAGCCCTGATACCTGACACCTCACCGCCGTATCTCGTTACCTCAGTTCTAGCCTCCCTCACCTATGTATAACAAAATAACTCTGTAATCTTACAAATATCAAAGAGCTTATTTTGTGTTTTTAAGTACATGTAAATATTTCTTATCAACACAGTACATGTACATGTACATGTATTTTAAACAATTTTTCAATTTACACAATATTTATGTTGTATGTTGTATGATTTTACACCCCTGATTTATAAAAAGGGGATTTTTATGAATATCCTATGGAAAGTAAATACATTTGTATTCTGAATTCTTTTTACACAACACAACTACATCTAATACATCCACAATTATTCTACTCAGACATATCACTCGTCATATGTAATTCTTGTAGATACAAATTTCCCTTGACTGTGCAGCAAATTATATATATGATACCTTAAGAAAAATCAACCTGTCACATCTTTCAGTGACATAAAATTATCTTCAGACAGTTATGTTACATTTCTTGTAGAGAAAATATCCTACCTGGCCACGTCTACGTATTTTGGCCTTTCTGTATTTCATTCTATGTTTAACCCTCGGATTGCGCAGTTCCTTCTTCTTACTGGCTGTTAAACCTTTGTTTTTCTGAATCTGTGAACAAATCATTGTAAATTACAAACCAATGAATCAAAAACCTAAGGTTAGAGTTTCAAAACAAGTAATTCTTTTGAACTTTTTATGCCTTTTTAATGAGAGATTTGGGGACATGTAGTTTTCAGTTTGTCTGTTTGTTTGTCCATAAAACATCAACTTTGGCCGTAACATTTAATCTGAAAGTCATGGGGCTTTTATGTTTGATTCGAGTACTTCTTGTGGCAAGACCTCTCTATTGCTACCAACGTTTTTTACCTTGTCCCGTTGACCTATGAGTTTCGCCTATTCTATAGATAATACTTTAATAATTTCTACTAATATTCGCAATTTTTGAAAACCAGAGTTATTTCCCATTTGAGACGGTATCTGACGTAGACTGATTATGATGTCATCAAATTCTATGGAAACAGTCCTAAAAGTCTGGGAGTGACAGTATAAAATCGACGTTATCATGCCATTTTCATGACATCACAATGGTTTTACGTCAGATACCATCTGTAAGGGGAAAAAACTCTATATTCCGCAAACACTCAATAGATGCAGAAGAAAGCATTTATATTTCATAAACACATCCTGTTTTCTTTTTAAAAGACAATTAATAGACAATTTGTCTTCAGACTTCATAACATTTAATATGAATTACAGATGTCAAGAATAAGCTTGTATATTATGTGTATGATAATAGACTGACCTGGTAAGTGATGGCTCGTTTTCCTTCATCATCTTCCTCATCATCTAACTCTTCTTCATTATCTACATCCTCTGGTACATCATCATTTTCTACATCACTTCCTTCCTCTTCATCACTAGAATTATGAAATAATAAAAGAAATATTTAATAATATGGATATTTTCATCCAAATCCAACCTGATCTTTTTAAAACTACACGTTTTATTGTAAGCTTTTTAACTGATAGATTTCCCTTACCTATCCTGTGAAGGTTTCCTGCCCGCCTTCATCATCTGATAATACTCTAATGCCGCCTTTTCATCTTTAGTCTCATATTGACCCTCCTCTCCTCTCTTTTTCTTCTGTGGAGACACAAGTATGTACATGTAAATACATTCATGAGTGATTTCTAATATACATGTATTATCACTGTATCTACAAATGCCAAAGCTGATGATAAAAGATTGGTTGGTAAATATAGTTGATGAGATCCATCAGATATTATAAACCATGACAAACCTTTGAGGGTACAGGGATAGCCTCCTCCGCCTCGGAGTCTGACATCAGCTGACTTAACTTCTTATCCTCCATCTTCCTCCTTGAAGCTTTCAGAGATTTCCTCCTGTAATCAGACACACGTACATGTACGTACATTCATTGCACTACTTGAATTATACATTTTGTAAATCATATTCAGTCCTCTTTTTATAAATGTAGTTTTTCACATACATGTAACTTCTTGAAATGCTGAATAACATACATGCATACCTCACAAAAGTTTTAGGTTCAGGTTCACCAAAACAGACATCTTCACCATTCTTTAATCTCTTCATGATATCATCTATTTCATCTTTAAGCTTCAGGTCCACCGGCTCAAGCTGCTTCATTAACTGTAAGAATAAAAACAAACAAGATGTGTTTGAGAAATACTAATGCCTTAAAAAATAATATGCCAAAAAAAGTCTCGCCATAAGGAATGCACATTTGAAATATTTATTCAATACTGAAAAATTCTAACCAAAGTTTTAATTTGTCAAAAGAACTCGTCTCAAGGTTGCAGTAGAACTTTCATGTAAAATAAACATCAGAATCATCAGCCTAAAATTCATGATTTTGCCATCTTTCAGTATGGTGTATCTACTTTCAGGGAAGAAATTTCTGAAATAATTCTTTTATTTCCCTACAGCTAATACCTTATACTGCTCTTCACAAGGCAGGTACATATATAACCTAACTCTAGCATCTTACAAATATAGGATACCTTCCTCATTAACTTCACATCCGACCTAACAAAACTAGTCAATCCCACTACTTCAACATTGGCCGTCCAAAGTCCACAAACTTGGTGATCACTCCAGGAGTTGAATTTTAAATTAAAGAAAGACAGACATGCATGGACGTACAGACTGATCATAACAGGACTCCGGCCTATGACAGAGGTCTAATAATCATGAAATACAGAAAATTGTTCAAACCATCAAAGATGAAAAGGAATTCGATGCTTTCGGCCTTGAGAGGGAGTATACAGATAAATACTTACATTCCTATACTGTACTAGTCTTGAGAGGGAGCATATAGATAAATACTTACATTCCTATACTGTACTAGTCTTGAGAGGGAGCATACAGATAAATACTTACATTCCTATACTGTACTAGTCTTGAGAGGGAGCATACAGATAAATACTTACATTCCTATACTGTACTAGTCTTGAGAGGGAGTATACAGATAAATACTTACATTCCTATACTGTACTAGTCTTGAGAGGGAGCATACAGATAAATACTTACATTCTTATACTGAACTAGTCTTGAGAGGGAGCATACAGATAAATACTTACATTCCTATACTGTACTAGTCTTGAGAGGGAGTATACAGATAAATACTTACATTCCTATACTGTACTAGTCTTGAGAGGGAGCATACAGATAAATACTTACATTCCTATACTGTACTAGTCTTGAGAGGGAGCATACAGATAAATACTTACATTCCTATACTGTACTAGTCTTGAGAGGGAGTATACAGATAAATACTTACATTCCTATACTGTACTAGTCTTGAGAGGGAGCATACAGATAAATACTTACATTCCTATACTGTACTAGTCTTGAGAGGGAGCATACAGATAAATACTTACATTCCTATACTGTACTAGTCTTGAGAGGGAGTATACAGATAAATACTTACATTCCTATACTGTACTAGTCTTGAGAGGGAGCATACAGATAAATACTTACATGCCTATACTGTACTAGTCTTGAGAGGGAGCATACAGATAAATACTTACATTCCTATACTGTACTAGTCTTGAGAGGGAGTATACAGATAAATACTTACATTCCTATACTGAACTAGTCTTGAGAGGGAGCATACAGATAAATACTTACATTCCTATACTGTACTAGTCTTGAGAGGGAGTATACAGATAAATACTTACATTCCTATACTGTACTAGTCTTGAGAGGGAGTATACAGATAAATACTTACATTCCTATACTGAACTAGTCTTGAGAGGGAGTATACAGATAAATACTTACATTCCTATACTGTACTAGTCTTGAGAGGGAGCATACAGATAAATACTTACATGCCTATACTGTACTAGTCTTGAGAGGGAGCATACAGATAAATACTTACATTCCTATACTGTACTAGTCTTGAGAGGGAGCATACAGATAAATACTTACATGCCTATACTGTACTAGTCTTGAGAGGGAGTATACAGATAAATACTTACATTCCTATACTGTACTAGTCTTGAGAGGGAGCATACAGATAAATACTTACATGCCTATACTGTACTAGTCTTGAGAGGGAGCATATAGATAAATACTTACATTCTTATACTGAACTAGTCTTGAGAGGGAGCATACAGATAAATACTTACATTCCTATACTGAACTAGTCTTGAGAGGGAGTATACAGATAAATACTTACATTCCTATACTGTACTAGTCTTGAGAGGGAGCATACAGATAAATACTTACATTCTTATACTGAACTAGTCTTGAGAGGGAGCATACAGATAAATACTTACATTCCTATACTGAACTAGCCTTGAGAGGGAGCATACAGATAAATACTTACATTCCTATACTGTACTAGTCTTGAGAGGGAGCATACAGATAAATACTTACATGCCTATACTGTACTAGTCTTGAGAGGGAGTATACAGATAAATACTTACATGCCTATACTGTACTAGTCTTGAGAGGGAGTATACAGATAAATACTTACATTCCTATACTGAACTAGTCTTGAGAGGGAGCATACAGATAAATACTTACATTCCTATACTGAACTAGTCTTGAGAGGGAGCATACAGATAAATACTTACATTCCTATACTGTACTAGTCTTGAGAGGGAGTATACAGATAAATACTTACATTCCTATACTGTACTAGTCTTGAGAGGGAGCATACAGATAAATACTTACATTCCTATACTGAACTAGTCTTGAGAGGGAGTATACAGATAAATACTTACATGCCTATACTGTACTAGTCTTGAGAGGGAGCATACAGATAAATACTTACATTCCTATACTGAACTAGTCTTGAGAGGGAGTATACAGATAAATACTTACATTCCTATACTGTACTAGTCTTGAGAGGGAGCATACAGATAAATACTTACATTCCTATACTGTACTAGTCTTGAGAGGGAGTATACAGATAAATACTTACATTCCTATACTGTACTAGTCTTGAGAGGGAGCATACAGATAAATACTTACATTCCTATACTGTACTAGTCTTGAGAGGGAGTATACAGATAAATACTTACATTCCTATACTGTACTAGTCTTGAGAGGGAGCATACAGATAAATACTTACATTCCTATACTGTACTAGTCTTGAGAGGGAGCATACAGATAAATACTTACATTCCTATACTGAACTAGTCTTGAGAGGGAGTATACAGATAAATACTTACATTCCTATACTGTACTAGTCTTGAGAGGGAGCATACAGATAAATACTTACATTCCTATACTGTACTAGTCTTGAGAGGGAGCATACAGATAAATACTTACATTCCTATACTGTACTAGTCTTGAGAGGGAGCATACAGATAAATACTTACATTCCTATACTGTACTAGTCTTGAGAGGGAGCATATAGATAAATACTTACATTCTTATACTGAACTAGTCTTGAGAGGGAGCATACAGATAAATACTTACATTCCTATACTGTACTAGTCTTGAGAGGGAGTATACAGATAAATACTTACATTCCTATACTGTACTAGTCTTGAGAGGGAGCATACAGATAAATACTTACATTCCTATACTGTACTAGTCTTGAGAGGGAGTATACAGATAAATACTTACATTCCTATACTGTACTAGTCTTGAGAGGGAGCATATAGATAAATACTTACATTCTTATACTGAACTAGTCTTGAGAGGGAGCATACAGATAAATACTTACATTCCTATGCTGTACTAGTCTTGAGAGGGAGTATACAGATAAATACTTACATTCCTATACTGTACTAGTCTTGAGAGGGAGCATACAGATAAATACTTACATTCCTATACTGTACTAGTCTTGAGAGGGAGTATACAGATAAATACTTACATGCCTATACTGTACTAGTCTTGAGAGGGAGCATACAGATAAATACTTACATTCCTATACTGTACTAGTCTTGAGAGGGAGCATACAGATAAATACTTACATTCCTATACTGTACTAGTCTTGAGAGGGAGTATACAGATAAATACTTACATTCCTATACTGAACTAGTCTTGAGAGGGAGCATACAGATAAATACTTACATTCCTATACTGAACTAGTCTTGAGAGGGAGCATACAGATAAATACTTACATTCCTATACTGTACTAGTCTTGAGAGGGAGTATACAGATAAATACTTACATTCCTATACTGTACTAGTCTTGAGAGGGAGCATACAGATAAATACTTACATTCCTATACTGTACTAGCCTTGAGAGGGAGTATACAGATAAATACTTACATTCCTATACTGAACTAGCCTCTTAATGACTGGATGGTTATGAACTGGAATCTGTTTGGACTTTAACATCATATAGAAACTTATGTTGGTGCAGTAGCTGAAAAAAGTAAATACATGTATGTATCTTAAAAACTTATATCTATATGTAATCTTAATCACGAAATGTCAATTAACTTTTAACGGTTTTCTACAAGTATTATCTTAATTACTTACTTTAGTGCCAGTTGCAGTTTACTCTCCACATACTCGGCAGCTTTACCCTGTATCTTCCCTTCCTTTACCAGCTTACCGAGAGGCAGAAACACATCCATGGCTTCTTTTAACTACAAAGAAAAAACATATTCAACTATCTAGGAATACATATAAACAATTACAAATCGTTATCATACTTAATCACTTCCCTCACAAAATTATGTCAGAAATGAAGAAAACAAATCAGTTGAAACCATGTATGTACATGTAATACGATGTTTATAAAAATCTATACTTTAATCATTATGTTTTACATGATACATGTTCTTTCATACATCTTTAATTAGATATTGAGTCTTTGCAGAATACAGAGTTTTTCCCCCTTACAGAAGGTATCTGACGTAATACCATTGTGATGTCCTGAAAATGGTATGGTAACGTCAATTTTGTACCGTCATTTCCCAGACTTTTAGGGCTGTTTCCATAGAATTTGATGACGTCATAATCAGTCTACGTCATATACCGTCTCAAATGGGAAGTAACTCTGGTTTTCGAAAATAGCGAATAGGCTCTCTATGAAAATTTCATATACGGAACATTCATGTAGATATAGCTTCTATATCAGAAATTCATAAATAAGTTTACATATGTTTAAAAATGTTCATGAAGCAATGCAAAACATCATAAGTTACTCTATCTTCATACCTTTGTCTGAAAGTCTTCTATAAGTGGTAACATCTCTGGTGATTCCTTCTTCAGTAACTAGTGAAACAAGTAAAAATACATATTTTGGATAGAGTTAATAAAATCTAAAGAGGCAGTGCATTAACATACATTTCTTCAGACAACATGCAGTTTTTTAAGATCTATTTTTCTAAACAAATCACCCTTTGTAAGAAAGTTTAAACAGAGTATAGATATACATGTAAATCAAAGGCAAACTCTGATAAAAACAAAAGATTACGAAGCTCACCTCATGACAGCATTTTATCATGGCAGCAAAGTATTGGTAGGAAGGTAATTTGAAGTTTCTACATGAATAAGAAGTGGGCGGCTTACATGTAGATGGCAACTACCCGGTAATGTAGTGGTTAGCTCGCCTGGCTAGCAAGCTTGATAGCATGCTGAAAGTCTGGGTTCGAGCCCCGCTCATACCACATATTTTTCAGTTCAGCTTTTGTAGGATGCTGAATCCATGACGAACATTAAGACGATTTCTTCACAGATTCTTCACAAATAAGACGAGTCATTTGAGAGCATGTGATTGGCTTAGCTCAAATGTTGCCATCTAAAAGGGAGTAGTCAAAGATTTCACAGTTTTTGATTTGAGAATCTGTCCTATTGAGGAACAACGAAAATGCTGACAACTAAACAAAACAGAAAAGGGAAGTAGACTATTGATATCAAAATCTTCCTAACGTGCACTTGAGGGGAAAATATAGGTGATGACCTACATTTGAACGAAAATCATCTGTGCAAGTTAGGCCTTCCTAGCACTTAAAATAAAGAAATAAAATTTCTTAACATTGATACCCAAATCTTCCCAACATGTGCACTCAAGCAAAAAATATAGGTCATGACCTATATTTGAACGTAGATTTATGATATAATCATAAAGACGCATCATCTATGCAAATTTGACCTTCTTAACACTGATACCGAAATCTTCCTAACATGTGCACTCAAGTGGAAAATATAGGTCATGACCTTCATTTGAACATAGATTTGTGATATACTCATAAAGACGCAGCATCTATGCAAGTTTGACACTCCTATCACTTAAACTAAAGAAATAAAATATACTAGTGTGGACACCGATGCGGACACAGACGACAGGATGAAAGCATAAGCTCCCTCTCACTGAGGTGAGCTAAAAAACTGTATCGTTTTATCCTCTCTCTATAAGCAACACTAATTGAAGGTTTGATGATTATGCAATTTTTAGTTTGTATTCTATTTTGTTCACAAGTTTCAAGACAGACACAGACACAAACAAACACTATGTTTTGAGGAGGCAAAAAGCTTAAAAATTACTCCTGTAAGTTAATGCGTTATGTATTGCAAATTCTGAAATAAGAATACCTGGAGTTTTTCTTTCTTTGATAGTTTTGACAGATCTTTCTCTATCTTTGTCTCTGTTTTATCTTTATCCTTTGTTTTCTTCTCTTTCTGTAAAGATCAGTAATAAATAACGTCAAAACATCAACTAAAAGAAATACTGGTACAAAATGTATAATAGCTGACAGAGTTAATAAACATTGCTGAAAACAATTTATGAAATGTTGTGAAGCATGGATTGTTCATCTCAAACCAAAAAGCATTGACAGAGCATATCTGATTTACAGCTCAGTATCTTCTGTAGAAAACAATATAAAATTTGACATAAATTTATTTACTTTAAAGATATCCAACCCAAAGTCCAAATCATCTAGTTCTGCAGCCATCTTTTTCTGCAGTGTAAGAGCTTCCTTTTCTTCAAGTACAGCTGCACTTTCCTCATTCTCTGACCCACTTAGATCTATATGCACAAGAAAACATAACAAATTAACTAAATTCAAATGAACATGTACGTTTAATTTTATGGTAGGTCTTTTGTTTTTCTTCAAAGTAAAATCTAATATCTTAGAAATTTCTATCCATGATATTTAAACAAGATTATAAAAGGAACTTGATTAAGATTCAGGCTTTCATGTTTCATACCTCAATGAAATATTTTTGTATGCTTACATGTATGTTTTGTGGAATAAAAAAAAACGACTTTGTTTTACAATGATTAACAAACAAGATACAAACTTATACTTATATAAGATTGTGGAATTATTGATGCAATTTCTAGATCAGCTGAAATACTGATGGTATGAAAGTCTGGTAAAACATACATGTATAACATATAAATGATCAAGATATACAAACTGACCTAGATCATCATCACTGATATCTCCGCCATAAAACTTGGACCTCCTGTTACCCCAGGCCACTCTGTCTGTAGCATCTGTAAAGGAAATTACATCAACTCTGTAAGCTGTTCACAGGGATTAATCTACCTCTACGAATCTACCTCTACGTCCTGCGTCTCTGAAGCATAAAAATCGCTCAGGACCCATTGATTGCCAATCGCTGTATCCTACTGTGCACATGCATTGTTTACGTTTGTATAATGCGTCTGTTTTAGTTCGTTTACATAAATTAAACATTCAAAGTCGAGAAAGCAGAGTTGTTGAAATATTTTCTAATGAACCAGTCATTCGGACCGGTACTAGTCCTAAATCAACCTTTCTGAAAGAATTTTAACTGGTCCGACATTTTTTTAACAAAAAGTTAATTTCAGCAGTATATACTATACATTATGAAATACATTGCACTATGAAAATTATGGATTCAGTTTGATTAATTCAAATACAATTGAATTATCAATGAAATATCCTGTCTTTAGACACTGTCATGTTTAAATATTGTGTCGTCTACGGTATCTGCCTGTCCAACTGTACTGTCTGTTTGTTCCCATTCAGAACCTTTTTTATCAAAAAAAAAAAAAAAAGAATAAGAAAGAATATCTTAATTCTTCTATTCAATCTTTTATTTCTTTTATCAAACTTGCATGTTTTATATCTTATGTCAATTCATGAGTCCATCGCGTATATCTACATGCGTATTGAATTAACACCAAAATGAGTGAAAGAGACTTTTTACGAAGTTAAGTTCTGGAAATGAATAAGAATGAATGAATTGGTTTTTATTTCGGCACCAGTACATTTCAATAAATCGATAAATGTACGCATGTCACCGAAATTAAATGCAGAACATTCACGTTGCACCGTGTGATCAACCTGTGCGTAAATACGTAATGTCTCTCTGGATGTTTTCATTTATTATAACAATATGCCAATAGTTTATAGTAATAATGGAGATTTTTATCAGAAATGAAAATATCTAGAAAGACAGTAGCATTGATAGGGAAATCAATCCATTTTCCGTGAGAGAGGGAACCCACTGTTTGAGACAAGACTAAAATTGTACCGACGATCCGCAAATTTTTGTCTCATGTCGCAAGTTATGGCAACTATTCTTACGTATTTTGTCAGAAGAGTTTAATTGCTGATTCAATTTACATTTGCGAATTTTCCTCAAATAACAGACAGGAACATCCCATCCCATCCCTTTGAAAAAAATGAGCATGTGCATGGTCAGTTTTGTAATTGCATGTTTTAACGAGTCGGACCGTTTTCAAACTTTAATAATTCAGAAAAGTTTGCAAATTACTACAATTGGCAGCTCTCATTACTGCAAATATGCGTAAAATTATGTGTATTTTGATGTAACAATATAAACGTCTTCAAATTCAAAACGACTTTCAGAAGATCCGTTGTCGACAATGTATCGGACAATACTTGACATTTAGCCGATTTCTTTTGAAATACATCGAAGAAAAGAGACTTTATAATTAAATGGGACAATGTCACATGTATGAGTAAATGACTTCCATGAAAATGTCATGTTCGACAATCAACAATATTTATCCTATAGTGATAAAGTCGTAAACTGTGTTATTTAAATGGACTATACTTCCTAAAATATTATGCAGAGGATAGATATGAAATAATAAATGAAAAAGTTTCCTCAGAATTTTTACCGGTCATTCGGACCGGTGAGCTGGCGTTACCAACCGGTCGTTTCAAATTTTAACCGGTTTTGCCGGTCAGACCGGTTAATTTCAACATCTCTGAGAAAGTGTATTTGCAGTATTTATTTAGCTGTATAATGTGTAAATGTCTCTTGTTTATACTTTGACAGCTCTTTTAAACCTAACGTATGAGAAATCATTGCAGAGCAACATTTTTTTATTTTTAGATTAAAATTAATATGCAGTCCCTTGCGTGTCTAACTTCTTGATATCATTCGGATTCAGATGTAAACTTAACATGACATTATGAATGAAATCTATTGAAATCGTTAATTCACACCATAAGTGTACAGTCTTTGTATACCGTGTAGAATTGGTTTGTTTGGATAACGTTTTACTATGCATATGCACGAAGCATCACTAACTAAATAAACAATCAATATACTTAATTGGCAAAATTAGATCGAAGTTTAAGAGTTAGACGTTTATTTTGTGGTACATTTAAAAATCTCAAGGACATAAAACGCCGTGAGTCGGTCAGCTCACTTATATTCGCGAACTTAAAATGCCGTGAAAAAAGAAGGTTTGTAGAACATGTAGAAATTGGGACGCATTAAGTTTTGCTGGGACCCGTTGTTTTGGCTAGGGAACCATTGGCCAAGTTTCAGTGGGTCCAGAGGACCCATTAAGATCAAATTGTAGATTAATCTCTGTATTAAGAACTTTTATGCTCCTCTATCAAATACACTCAATACAAATCAATCCTCTACACTTTAAAAGTTATTAAATTTACTACAAGAGTTGAATAAATTTTTTTTTTTAAATAATCATCTATACTACTAAAGAAACAAAGTTTCTTTTCAGAGGGTACAATGTCAACATTTTCTCATTCCATACTACCCGTGCTTTTACAGGTCATTGGCTGGTACCACTGAAGTTCATTTACTTTCTACATGTATCAAAAATTGATCACAGGATAAAGAGAATTCAACAAGTATAACTGAATATGGTTTAAGAATGAACATATTTCTAGGTAATGAGTTAAAGAAGATCCTGACGATAATCTCAACAGCACTCACAATAGAGCACAAAATTAAATTGTAAGTGACTAATGTTTGTAAGTTTTCACCTTTCTCGTCCCCCTCCTCTATGTCACTGCCGAGCTCATCTTTACGTTTCATCTGTTTGATCCTGCGGAGTTGTTTGGTGTAGTTCTGTATGTCTTCATCACTGAGTAGATCATCATCCTCCACTCCAAGCCCAAGTACGTCCTCCTGTCATTACATTTACTTGTACAAATGTATACCGGTATTACACAGTATAGACCACAAGAGAACAAAATGACCTTAAATGTCAGAGGTAGGAACATTTTAAGCTCTTTTATATTGTTATGTCACAAAGGGATTACGTCTATAACTGTGATGACATAATGAAAAACAACCCCAAAAGATATCAACTCTGACATTTTGAGCTCGAAAAACAATATTGGAAAATCTACAGGCATCAACCTTTATCACATATTTCACAGAATCTAACAATTTACCAATTATATCCTTCTGTTAAGACTATAATATTGTATAACTGTAGACAGCTTATAATTTGACTTATTGACAAACTGACTGAACACCCCTGTTTTTCCCTCCTTACTTTGCTAAGATTTCTTTTATAGCCAATTAAATATATTTGTTGAGTTTAAATTTATCTTCCAGCAATGGGTGAAATGGAGTTAAACTTTTGCCCATACTGCATAATATTACTTAGCTGTATCTTATTTTATATGTTTACTATAATTACTTAAGCATGTACATTTTTTTTCTAGATTATAATCCTTTATGTACAACCTCACTCTCTGATTGTCCTTCCTCTTCATATCTCATCCCCTTCTCCAGTAAAAGCTGAAATGGTAACGGAAATCATTCCAGATAAATTCCACTAATCATAGACAACTGTTACCCTGTTTGCTATTAAATGGTGATTGTATTCATTTTCACATAGGCTTTATTATATAATTCCAAAAGCTTTTGTACATAGCTTGTGATGATGAATTTACAAGTGAATTGTGAAATCCATGCCATATCACTAACCACATACCATATATACAAGTCATTCAGCTAGTTCAATATATTAATCAAATAAAGTAATCTGACAACTCCTTTTCATTCAACAAAATAATAATTGGTAAATCCACAAATATCTTGACTTCCTGATGTGTTCACAATAATATTCGTTCAAGACAAAATTTGAATTTCTAGTACTAGTACATGTATGTGAAAAATGAGGGTTATCTGTCTGTAAGTTTGCTTCGTGAACAGTCGTTTTTTGGACAACTAGTCCATTGACAAATTCTACTAGTCAATGGTATATATAAGTTTGTTAAACAATTTCTACTAACATGGCAAAATGTTTAGTAGCACTGGGCAAGTGAGTCTTTTTTAATGCTTTGTGGTCCTTCGAATTGTGTTCCTACAATATAGGCACTGTCTAATGTCTATCATACCACATGTCTACTGACCTTATCCTTCTGAGCATGATATTGATCCACCTCATCATGGTAATAACTGTCATCGTTAGGATCGGGCACTGCCTCTCTACTGTACCGTCTCTCATCATCAGAATCATACACAGGCACTGACACCTCCTTCTTCTTTCCTTTGCCCCTGTATTACAAGTATACAAAATGCAAATAAGCATTAAATAATTATGTTTTTTTTTCACTTTTTTGCAATACCCAAAATGTATCAAAGGGAGCCTGAATTTCATTCATATAAAATGAATTCGAAGTCACATCACAGAGTTACTTTACATGGGGCTCACAAACATACATGTATATGTCATCTTTGTAGGGCTGTAACGGTTCAGAAATTGTTCGGTTCGGTTCAGTTTATATTATGAACCTCGGTTTTTCAGTTTTCGATTCGGTTTAAAGCAGAGTACATTTTCTTAGTATTATTACCAGTTCGTTAGATATTTTCCCCTATTGTGTTGATGTGTTATAATCCAGTTAACGTGACAAAGTAATCTTGATATCAAAATGATACAAAATCATATTCTAACTGAATTAGAATTTTTGTGATAAAAAAAGTGCATTGGAATTGCTTTTAAATTACATTAATTCCTCTATAAATTTCAAAAGATGAGGCAAGTTTAAAAATGTGTACTCTTGATATAGGTGATATACATGTACTTGATTCCACGAATTATATAATATTACCAAATTTTAAATCAGGTACCTGTTCTGAAATCTGAGCTGCCTGCTGGCTGACTTGTTAAATTTTGTGGAGTTTCTGAATATAAGTTGATCAGGTCATACTCAGCCTGCTTCTCTTCAGGACGATGTCACGCACATGTTTTCAGTTAATATTTGTGCCGACATTGCCGAAGTAGAACAAGTCGAATACTTAATTAAATTCAGTTTTGCAAATTCTGCAAACGGTAATCGTCTTATTGACCACCCTCCGACTTTCAAACAATCAAAATGATCACCTAAGACCTCTATTTTGATGTGTGGGTCGCCATTACTCAGACCTCAAAGGTCTTCCGAAGAAGGATGCCTACGATTGGTCGTTTCGTCAGAGGTGACCACTCTAAACGTTCGTTATTTGAGAGAAAATCAAAGCATAACCAGACTTGTCAGAATGACAACATAGCTCGCCGGTGGCAACCATATGTAAATTGCAACAACAACAATAAAAAAGGTCTTATCACAAGGAATGCACATGTGAAATATCAAAGCCCTATCACTAACCATTCAAAAAATATGGCCAAGGTTAAAGTTTTTCAAAAGTAGGTCAATCATCTCCAAGGTCAAGGTCACAAGGTCAAAAATTTTGGTATCCATGGAAACGTCTTGTCACAAGGAATACACATGTGAAATATCAAAGCCCTATCACTTACCATTCCAAAAATATGACCAAGGTTAAAGTTTTTCAAAAGTAGGTCAATCTCCAAGGTCGAGGTCACAAGGTCAAAAATTTTGGTATCCATGGAAAGGTCTTGTCACAAGGAATACACATGTGAAATATCAAAGCCCTATCACTTACCATTCCAAAAATATGGCCGAGGTTAAAGTTTTTCAAAAGTAGGTCAATCTCCAAGGTCAAGGTCACAAGGTCAAAAATTTTGGTATCCATGGAAAGGTCTTGTCACAAGGAATACACATGTGAAATATCAAAGCCCTATCACTTACCATTCCAAAAATATGGCCAAGGTTAAAGTTTTTCAAAAGTAGGTCAATCTCCAAGGTCAAGGTCACAAGGTCAAAAATTTTGGTATCCATGGAAAGGTCTTGTCACAAGAAATACACATGTGAAATATCAAAGCCCTATCACTTACCATTCCAAAAATATGGCCAAGGTTAAAGTTTTTCAAAAGAAGGTCAATCTCCAAGGTCAAGGTCACAAGGTCAAAAATTTTGGTATCCATGGAAAGGTCTTGTCACAAGGAATGCACATGTGAAATATGAAAGCCCAATCTGTATTGGTTTAAAAGTTATAAGCAAGGTTAAAGTTTTTGTGCACGCGCACGCAGACGCAGACGCAGACGCCAACGCCGACGCCGGGGGTATGACAATAGCTCTCCGGACATTCGTCCCGGCGAGCTAAAAAAAGAGAAAAACAGAATCAAAACCTTGAAATTCCGAACTGAATCGAACCGTGAGATTTTGAACCGCGGTTAACCAACTTTGCAATTAATCGTTACAGCCCTACGTCTTTGCCTTTAAAAAGCAATAAAGGCCAAAGAGAGAGACCAAGTAAAGAATTCTTAACTGGGTGTAAAACCAATTCAAACTTCTGACAATTTATTCAAATCTTCATGCAATTCAAACTTTTCACATGATTATTTCTTGTTACAGCTACAATGGAGATGTGAACTTCTGCTGTTTTTTAAATGTCATTTATCCATTGCAGCTGTAACTAGCCTATTTCTATCAATTTTATCGAAGACTCATAAATATAATCTCTGGATTTGTTTGTAAATAGTTTTGTATAGAGTTAGTCCGACTTGCAGACCTACGACGGTGTTATCTGTTTTTTTGTCTTCGGTCTGACTGCTATGCATAGGCAAAACTTGAGAATTTCTGTGCGAAAATTTTTTCGGCAAGTCGTCCTTTTTTTGACAAATTCCAGTCTCTTCAACCAAAAAATCACTCGCCCAATCCTCCTGCCCCTAAAAATCCCCTCTAAGCCTGGTTTCACTTCTTCTTCTCTTCCAATTTTCCTCTGATCGACGACAGTTTTGTCATGCGCACAGAGGTGAAACCAGGCCTAGAGGGGATTTTTTAGGGGGAGAAGGACTGGTGAGTTATTTTTTGCTTGAAGAGACTGGAATTTGTCAAAAAAGGACGACTTTCCCGATTTTTTTTTCGCACAGAAATTCTTAAGTTTTGCCTATGCATAGCAGTCAGACCGAAGACGAAAAAACAGATAACACCGTCGTAGGTCTGCAAGTCGGACTAGTATAGAGTGCACATGTCTATACAAGTGCAACCCCCAGACATTGCGAAAGGTTATACAACTTACCAGACATTTTTGAAATTCAAACATGATTATTAAAAAAAAAGTTGAAATATATTACCAGACCGAAGCAAATTTTACCAGGTTTGTCTGGTATGTCTGGTGACTTTCGGATTGACTGAACCCCCCCCCCCCCCTTCCATTTTTGGCATTTCCTAGTGACTATATCTTTATTTGCGTATATATTTTAAAAATAATGCACATTTATCAAATTATAGACAATTATAGGTACTGAAACCTCTTTGTACAGTATTTAGACTAAATAATCCAGTCTCTCAGCTGCCGCTAACAGAGACTGAACCCCACTATGGTTGTTACAGAACGAAGTCGGACGAAACTGTTGCCCAACGATTTTTCCAAATAACAGACCTTTAATATTGATTTTCTTGTGGGTGACACTTAAGTAAACATTAAACTAATTATCTATACCCACCTCGCGTTTTTTTCCTCGCTTCGTTGTTGCATTGTTGCATTTGATTGGTCGTTTCTCCAAACTTTTGCTTTGCTTGTTTGGTTTGGTAGGGAGTTAAAAATTGCCAAAAATGCAACAACGGTGTGAGAAAAAAACGCGAGGTGGGTAGAGATAGTTAGTTTGATGTTTAAATACTTAAATGTCACCTGCAAAAAAAAATAAATATTAAAAGTCTGTACATGGAAAAATCGTTGGGCAACAGTTTCGTCCGACTTCGTTCTGTAACAACCATAGTGGGGTTCAGTCTCTGTTAGCGGCAGCGGAGAGACTGGATTATTTAGTCTATACAGTATTCTGAAATGACAACAAAAGCATTTGACGTCATGACACCTGTACTATACTAGTAGTCTGATAGATTTATACTGAGTCCTGTAATGGAAGTACATTTCAGTGCGATATGTTATGTACATGATTCAGCTTTTTAAAGGCCAGATTAAATACTCAAATATGACACTAAAACCTAGTAAAAACCTTTGCTTACTTTTTCGGCATGGTAAGTTGTACTTTCACTTTTAATTTTAGTATGATGGTGATCCCGATCATATTTGGTCTTCGATGAGTATTTAAGAGCCAATCCGGCATAAAACCATGCAAATTGGTCCAAATGACCTAGTAACCAAATTTAATGATTTTAAGTTATTTTAATAGATACATGACTACGAATAATTCTGTCAAATATTTTCTTTCAAATGTCCATGGTTACAGAGATATGCCACCCCATCATTTTTCCCGCCAAATTTACAAAAAGGACGTAGAAATATGACGTTTTTCGCCGATATACTTCTCTAAATTTTTAGGAAAAAATTGAATAGGACTAAATATTGTTATTGGTATATCAAAATATAACATTTATTCTATCTCAGGATAATATTATGTGTGAAAAATAAATTTCCAAAGACAGGCAAAACGTAACGTGAAAAGGGGTAAAAATCAGCCTAGCGAGAAAACGACGTTTTCGACGTTTTTCAGGCACCAATATCTCCTCTAAGAGAAGTTTGATTTTTTTCAAATTTCATCTTTTAACTCTTTGCTATAATCTTATAAATATATAAAAAATCCACCGATGCCAAATTATTACGTATCGAGATATAGACAGTCAAAGTACGCCTAAAAGTGTAATTTTACGTTGTAAAAATTACGAACGTAAACTAAACGTAAAAAGCATTTCAGCGTAAAATGAATTTTGCTACACTACTTGGACTTATCAAATAAAGAAATAAAATACAAAACAACGTATGAAAACTTCATGAGAAGTTGAATTACTTGCCAGGGGCATAACCAGGTGTAGGTTTATACGCGAAAACGTTGACATTCTTTTCACTGAAAAAAAGAGGGGGGGGGGGGGGGGGGGTAGAGAGCCTTACGAGACGTTGCATAAAAAAATTCGGGAGCATGTATATTTATCTTGTTTTTAAATCAGATTTACATTTTTCTAAATGTTAAAAGGTTTTTAGTTAAAACCAAACACTCAATGATAACCATATAAGGGAGAGCGATCGAATTAGGAAGGATGCAGAGCTGTCACGACCAATACATGTGTCCGTACATTACAGCATTTCATGTTCACACGGAAAATTTTCTCCAACACTTGGCCCGTATAAAAAGTGCATGTGTCCCCTGACTGTTTAGATTCCGTGTCCACCAATTCTTTCTAGACGTCCACTTCGAAAGCACCCCTAGCTACGTCCCTGCTTGCAGTGAAAATACGCCTCAAGCGAGTCCATTTTCAGTTTAATTTGTCTCGGTGACGGCTTGGAGGATTTTTTTCAAACTGGTTTTAAAAGAATGAATTAAAATAGAAATACTAACAATGACCCCGATGTTTAACGGGGGAGGATGAGACGCCCAATGTTTGGAGAAGGGGGGGGGGGAGTGTTTAACTTTACCTTTTGATTGAATTTACAGCTAGGCCTATGCATATAAAAATAATTATCACCACAACTTTCAATATATTGGAAAACATCGTATCTTAATTCAGCGTTTGTTATTTTTCCAATATACAAACATGCGAGTACATTAAGTACAAAGAACACACATGTGAAATATGAAAGCTCAGTGTCACTCGCAATTTAAAAAGTTATACCCATTCTGAAAGTTTCTGGAAAAAGTCAAACGTCAAGGTCACGACGTTAGAAAATGGGAATTACGGCCTTGTCACAAAGAACTAGTACAGGCTTGAAATATAAAAATTCTTTCAAAAAATGTGCCCAATGATAAAGTTTTTTGTCAAGGACAAAGAGACAGACGGACAAACGGACAAACCAAAGACTATGTGCCCCGAAGCTTTGGGGCATACACTCAGGTAAAAGGTCAAACTCTTCATGCAATAAAGCGTTATCGATAGTTTGGATTAGAAATAAGAAATGTTATCGCACTGATGTAAACAAAAAGTCATGTTCTTTAATTTAGATTTAGGATGAAAGATATTGCAACATATATGGAATTTCTGACATAAACCCTTGGAGATTATGACAAAGGTTAAACTTTTCTGCAGTTAAACTGGTCATCAACCAACAATGACCAATTTGCCTTAAATTTTTCACAATGCACATATAAATGAAGAAGTAACATTTTAGCAGAGTTGTAAATATCGCCTCTTAATTTGATGCGAGGCTGATGGACAGGCACATGATCATAAGTGCTAGTACAATGAAACTTCATACACTTCCAATGTGCTTACTCATCATGAGTCACGGGTGACCCCTTTAGATTTTTTTGGGTCCAAAGGTCAAGGTCAAAATACTATGATGATTGAAAATGATTTTCGAAACATATTAGAGTTTGATTTGCACTTAACATCATTAAACTTGCCAAGAATCAAGGAATACCATTTTACTTTTGGGTCATAAGTCAAGGTCATAGGACTCTGATGGTTGAAAATGTGCGGTGTAACTATCATTGTAAAAATGTTTCCCACGAGTCAAGAATTAGTATTTTTGATGTCAAAAGGATGTATTTACAAATCATGCACAATTCATGTAAATCTGCATATTCATACTTACATTCAGCTTAGCAACTCGGCACTTTGCAAGTTTGACGCATTTTTAAGCTTATTACAGAATCTTTTATAACATCAGAAAGTATTCATAAAGGACTAAGATAAAAACAGACAAAATGATCTCTAATTGGTGTCACCCTCTCGAGACAAACCAATAATAATACAAAAGTTGTTTTTAAATTAACAAATATCTTTATTTACACGTGATATATAAATGGCAAGAAATATCATAAGATAATTCAGAGAACATATGAATGTCAATTATGACACAAGATTTAAAACATAGACTACAGTAGACTACTGCCTATACACCCCCCCCCCCCCCAACTCAATATCGAGATTGTCTGTCTTATTTGACATATACTATAATGTAAATTTTAACTCCTAAGAAGTAATTATATTATGACTTTCGACACAATTTTACTATTAACTACATTGTACCATGAGTAAGCCCATTTATTGTTTTGTGACCAAGTTGTTCAATATTACATTACATATTAGAGCGAATGAACATTACATACAAATTTATATTTCAAAGAGTATTTATTGCTTATCAAGTGCATTCATCTTTGGCCGGTTTAATGTGACCCCTGTGTAAAATGTGATCTGTTCTTTTATCTAAGAGACAGCATTAGATTGTCTTAACTGTACACTCTATTGCCAAAGTTTGGGTCCCAAATGACATTTTTATCAGTTCAGTGGTTGCAATTATAACAAACAAATTCAAAGTTGCATCTATATATAAAAACATCATAAAAATTATTGGTTCACAACAGTGAACACCAAGGGTTGATGCTTTGCTTCATATTTATGAAACATAAATGTGAATGTGCAGACACAAAAAGACATAAAGAGTCCGACTTTTTTAAAATATTATTTTAAAAATTGGGGAATAGCTAGAGTTTCTGACACTATGTTTGCAGACGATAAATGCTGATTTTACAGTGGTAAAGTGAGTTTTTCTGATGACGCTTTAGTGGAGCCAGAAAAACGGATGTTTGCACCATAAAATTAGTATTTATCGTCTGCAGATATAATGTCAGAAACTATAGGTATTTCTATTCTAACGCAATCTTTATTTTGTAAATATAAGGCGAAATGTGACATTAGCAACGTCAAAGCCTAGTATGCTCTCCTTTTACTGTAGTAACTAAGGAGCAAACAACCAACAAAATTCGACATTATAGCCTGTTACATTGCATTAGAATGTAAATTTATATTCAAATGTACAATTGCCATAACTTTGGCAAATGTGTTATTTCGTTGAATTTAACAAAACTTGAACTATCACCATCTGTATCTCACTGAAATCTTTTCACATACCAAAAAGCCTTTCAATACTATGTATCTGTAATTGAAGTAAATAAAAGTCTGGAATACTAAAAATACCAAGTCCAAGGGCCATCATTCTGGTTAAAATGGGCAAATATTAGTGTTGTGCTCATTATCATCAACGTCACGCCAGACCCTTCCAATTACATGGATAATCGATAATGATTTTGATAATGGCAGATTATAATCGGGAAATTCAAAACATTACAAGAATGAAATATTTGCATCATTAAACCATATTTTTGCAGAGAAACAGTTTATACATCGTACTAATAATTTTTAAAGTCAACTGATATAAGTTTGAATACAAGTAGGTCAGAATGCCAATATTTCATAAAATTTGCAGTTAATAACAAGTAAGTGATGGTCAAATCATAATCAGATTTTACAGTTTTGCAGTGTATTATAAGAATCTGATTATAATTAATAATCAATCCAAAGGATTTCAGGTAAATCAATTTTAATTACTCCATCCGATTCCCAGTACTAGGAAATATTTATGGAATTCACATGCCAAAAATTAGTTCATTTATAACTCGCTGTTAGTACTCTTTACATGTCTACAAACAAGATTAACTTAAAGGAATTCATTCAAATGTAGAGACAATATCAGACACCAACTGTGAGATGTTAGATTGAAATTCTAAAGTTTCTAGGTCTCTAACAACAAGTTGAAGGTCTTCATCTTGGTCCCCTTTTGCAGCTGATGTTGACCCAATCCTTACAAAATTGGCAAACAAACTCCTAATTTGTGATGCCGATAACCACTCATCTCTGGTAAATGTTTTTGCTCCATCTTCATTTCTGGACAATTTTAATTCGTTTGATAGTTGATCAAAGTTGGGTCTTTTCCCACTTTCTTTACAGTCTAAATAGATAAGGTATAAGTAATCCTTTACATTTTTTGTGAACCTTTTAGATGGTTTAATTGATTTCAGGGCCCATCCTTCATTTAAAGGTAAACTGATAGTGGATGTTGATTGTATCAACAGTTTATGGCCCCTGTCAACTGCCATGCATTGATCTGCCCATATCAATTTCACTTTATCATAACTGTTTTCAATCTTGGGAAAAGCATGATTTCCTCTACAAATATGAGCTTCCAAAAAATGGGACTTGGTGAAGGCCTTTGTGCAGGTTTGTTCTGGGCAGGCATATACATAATTTTCCCCACTTTCCTCATCTTGATGTTCCCTATCTTCTTCCATACACAAATCTTCACTGTTATCGGTGCCTGGATCTTTATCGGTGCTTGGCTCTTTATTGTTGCTTGGATCTTTATCGGTGCTTGGATCTTTATCAGTGCCTTGATCTTTATCGGAGCTTGGATCTTTATCGGTGCTTGGATATTTATCGGTGCTTGGATCTTTATCGGTGCCTGGATTTTTATCGGTGCTTGGATCTTTAATCGTGCTTGGATCTTTCACCTTCATGTTTCCATGGTGGTTAGACTCAAAAGGTGGAAAAGGAGTCATTACCTAAAAAAAGATCAGAAGAAATATAATTTTGAGAAGAAGCATTTTTTTCATGCAAATAAAATTTGAATTGAAGGATAGATCGATAACATAATTTAACTGAGGATTAAACATCAAATTCAAGGAATAGTGTTCCCCCTCTTTTGGGTGTTTGTCATCAAGAAGTGCTAACATACCCCCCCCCCCCTATTCTTAAGTTTCCACAATACATGTATATCTCATGCAATATCAAAATTCTAAATATCAAAAGATTAGACTGTAAGAGAAGGTCAAAAGGTCCAATTTTTTGTTACCAAGGGAAAGGTCTTGTGAAAAGGAATGAACATGTGAAATTTGAACGTCCTATCATTAACTATAAAAAGTTATGGTCGAGGTTATGTGTCAACCTCCAAGGACAAGGCCACAATGCCAGAATGTTAATGTTACCAATGGAAAGGTCTTGTCACAAGGAATACACGTGTGATCAATCACTCACTAACCATTCAAAAGTTATGGTTATAGTTAAAGTTTTTGAAAAGTAGGTCAAACTCCAAGGTCAAGGTCAAAATTGTAGGTATCCATGGAAAGATCTTGTTACAATGAATACACATGTGAAATATGAAAGCCCTATCAATTACAATTCAAAATTTATGGTCATGGTTAAAGTTTAAAAGAAGGTCAAACTCAAAGGTCAAGGTCACAGGGTAAAAAATTTTGCTATCCATGAAAAGGTCTTGTCACAAAGAATACACATGTAAAATATGAAAGATCTATCACTAATCATTCAAAAGTTTTGGACAAGGTTAAAGTTTTTGTGACTGAGGGACACTCGGACAGACAGATGGATAGACAGAGAGACATGACGGTTTTAATGTCCCCACGCTTTCGCGAAATCGGTGGACGAAAATGTGCTGAAACGTTTGAAAGTAGATATGATTTGTTGATGTACCTGGCACAAAATCCCAAGGACAATCATAATAGAACATATACAGGATCTCAAATGATTTTCTATTTCATACGGTATTTATGAAACGAGTTGTGTGAATTTTACATCCCCGAGCCTTGGCGAGAGGATTAAAATCACACAACGAGTTTCATAAATAATGTATGGAATAGAAACATCATTTGAGATTCTTTTTATCACATGAAATATGACGTAATTGATCAAAATAACGTCAAAATGTAATAAATCCAACTTCATTTCTTGCAAATAACGCGCCAACGTCGCCGTTTCTATTGTGAAGTCACAAATGATATGGAGCGTTTCATCCAATGACCACGCTCCCAAATTGATATGTAACGTGTTATCATAACATTTTTTTATGAAATGGATTTATGTAACTGAATAAAGGGTGTATCATGTGATAAAAGTTATTATTAGACAAGGGGCAAAAGCAAAAAATGATTGGACTATACTATGTATCAATATAAGACATTGGATCTCCACAAATAAAAGGTCTGGAGACCAATAGATTAAGGACAAAAGGACGATGCAACCCTTACCTTCATTACGTCTGGAAAGATGTTATCTTTCAGTTGTGCATTAGGGATGAGATTGCCTCTGCCAACCTTATAGGCTCGTCTGACTGTTACTCCATTAGAACAAAATTCAAAATTGTTCAAAGAGCTGATGTTTGCAATCTTTGTCTTAGGTTTACTTGATTGGAAACCAACATCTACCACACATGCTGCTACACCTTTTACTCCACCATTTGAATTGATAGCTGTCCACATATCATTGGCAGATAAAACATCATGTCCTTCGCCAGAATACCTGAAAAGTGTTACGCGTGTTAAAATTACTTATTACAATGTAACAAAATATAATATCAATCAAATGGCAAGTTTTGAAAATGACAATGTACATATATTTATGTTGCCACCGACTAGTCTGAACCAATCAGAGAGCGTAAATCGCATCACGTATGTGGACGCCGTCTAATTTTCTATAGACCGTTAGGAATTCCCCCATTGCCGTACAAATTAATATCGCATGTAAAAGGATTCGTGAAGCGCCAACTTTCTGCAACAAAAAATCAGAGATTTTGGTCTCAACAAAATAGGTTTGTTACTGACTGTCCACAGAAATTTGTCGGTTTGATCAACCTCATTAAAGGCTTGGCTTCGCCTCACCTTCTATTTGCTTGATCAACCCAACAAATCTCTGTAGAAGGTCAGTAACAATGTTAAACTTCTTTAAATTCAATCAGCCTATTAACTAACAATAACCACAAGGCTAATATCTAAGGTCAAAGGTCACAGGAAATGTTATATGATCAAATAATTAAATTTGCACTAACGGATAGGTATTGTCAAAATAAAGCATACAAAATCTAAGTACAAAGTATCAAAGGCCTAGGCCTTACAAATCTGAAGACTTAGAATAATATTAAACACTGGTTAGATCTTTTTATCAAAAGTAGGTCAAACTCAACGTGCTCAAGGTGTCAAGGTCTTATATGTATGTTCTTGTCACAAGGAAATCAAATTTAATACGTCAAGGCTTCAGGTCTAATAAATCTAGTGAAAATTAGTCCAGATTAAAGTTTTTCGGATCTTCGTTAGTTGTAGTCCAATCTCAAAGATTAAGACTAGGTCAAAGTTCAAAGATATCAAATGAAAGGTCCGATAATAAGGAATATATATATATATCATTTATTAAAGTCCGAAGACTTACAGTTCAGAAGATAAGCCAAAGTGAATTTTTTTTGTGATGACCATGCTTGGGTACAATTAAGCTCTCAGGACTAATTTGAGATAACAGATATAAAAAATTACCGTAGAATATGCATCTTGCAATGAGCTGTTTTCGCATCGCATATATCTTTCCCAGATTGGGCTTCACTGAAATTATACTGGGATATATTGACGGATAAGCCCCCATTGATGTTCAAATTCTGTAGGTAAGATATCAAAGGAGCACAATGATAACAAGCAGCATTGTCACTCTTCAATATAACTTCAGTGATATGTGGGGCAACAACTTTGATCTGATGCAAAATATCGGTAATAATGTGAGCCACAGAGTACCATCCTTGGTTTCCTGATTCCAAGATATGGACTAAAGTGTTAACATCCAAAGTATTGTTGAAATCACCATTTTCTTCTTGTTGGCTTTTTGAGATAATGGAGGATACATGCCAACTCATTCCTTTCTTTCCGAAAAAGTCAGATTGTGCCTCTCTATGTCGAACAGGAAGCAATTTCATGGCCCAGTCCATAACTATCAATGCTTGGTTATTGTTCAGATTTTCCAAGACATCTTGTTTGGCTTGGTCTTGATGCACTGTACGGACACAATGTGCTTTCCATGTTAATAGGTTTTCTTCAGACCTCTTTATTTCATGGTCTAACTCATCAACGATATCAGATGGAATCGTATTCATGCTACTAAAAGAAAGCTTCAGCTCCGATAAACATTTGTCTACCATACTACAATCTTCACAGCCCTTAGAGTGTTCATGCTCACATGTTGCACGGAAAGCATCAGAAGTGGGGTCACTCAAACTGTAGGAAGTGCAGTGATCTATACAAGATGATTCTGTAGCCAAGTGTCCTTTGATTTCAAATTTTAGGTGCTGGTTTGTGGTGACAATCATTTCTTTTAGCCTCTGTGCTTTTGCCTCCTCCAGCCCAAACATTGACAATTTTTCTACAACTTTGTTTAGGGTCTCAACTGCTTTCATACCGTCGGCTGTAATGTTATCTAATCCATGAAGATTCTTCTTCTGGGATGCTAAGCAAACATTCAGAATATTATACAAAGTTGAACGACTAAATGTCTCATAATTTTGATCCTGGCAATATGCCATGTAAGTGTTAATCAGTCTAGCTGAAATGATATTCCGAACTACCTTAGGAATTTTCATCTCCACCCCTGATGAAAGAACAAGAGTTTTTGATCCATATCCAACTGCTTGGTGGTAAGTGGGACTTGAAATGAATTCAATAAAATGTGTCACTTTAGGTCGACTCAAACGAATCCTGAATATCTTGGGTGGGTTGATTATTTGCCCAGGTTTTTCCAATCTTGCATGTCGTCTAGCTGCATCTATCTTATTCATGGTCAATCCAGGAACTAGTTGAAGAAGTACTTGTTTTGGAAATTTGTTTGCAAATAATGATAATATTTGCAGCTGAGTTTGTCTGTTTTCCTGGTCCAAGTAAGCTTTAATCAGTGCATCAGTCATGACATCCCTTTTTGGATCTTGCTCATCATGATATTTCTTGGATAAATCTGAAAGAATTTTATCAACCTGTCCTGGAACTACGTATTGTAGAACAAGATTTATTACATCTGCGGATAATTTCAGATACATTGCTTTTGTACTTTTGGACACATTATCCCAAGGAAGGTTTAGCTGACATTTTAACTTCGGAAATGTGTGATCACTGAGAATATCCATAGCTTTATCAAATTTTTCTTTCTCTGTGAGGTTGTCAGTTTCCCAGTCTGAAGCTGTACATTCTGATAAAACTGTTGATACTGAACACGCTGATTGTTGAGATAAATGTGTCATTGATGAATAAGCTGTCTGTTGTGATAGGCTGTTACCTGAAATCAAAAGGAAGTATGATACTTATTAAGAAAACATTAGATAAACCATAAACCACTAAAGGCTGTTAAATGCTGAATTGTCAGATGGCGTATACTTTTTTGCGCAGACAGAAAGGTAAAAGGTCATAAATACTATTGCAAAATGAAAGAAGCTATGGTCATGAGGATTCTATGTGTGAAATACCAAAGCCCTACACATTATCATTCAAAAGTAGATCAAAGGTCAAGGTCACTTGGTCAAAATTCATGATAAAAATTGAAAAATCTTACCATGAGAAATCTTAACACTTATAGCTTAAACGTTAATGTCAAGGTCACTTGGTCAAAAGTCATGATATCAAATGAAAGATCTGGTCATGAGGAATCTATATCCGGTATGTAAAATATCAAAACAGAATATAGTAGGGCAAAGGTCAATGTCAAGGTCACTTTGTCAAACTTCATGATATCAAATGAAAGATTTGGTCACGAGGAATGTATATGTGAAATATCAAAATCCTACCATCCATAGTATAAAAGTATGTCAAAGGTCAATGCAAAGGTCACTTAGTCAAAAGTTATGATATCAAATGAAAGATTTGGTCATGAGAAAACTGTTTGAAGTATCAGACCCCTACCTCTTATAGTTTAAAAGTAGGTCAAAGGTGAATGTTAAGGTCACTTTGTCAAAAATCATTATCAAATGATAGATTTGGTCATGAAGAATATATAAGTGAAATATCAAAGCCCTATCCCTTATAGTACTTGAGATATACATGTAACCCAGGTAATTTTTTAAGTACTACACATGTTGGTAAAACTCAATGTCCGAGGTCACTTGACCAAAAGTAATAATATAAAATAAAAGGCCTGATATGGCCCAGACACAAAAGCATGTACAATATCATTAAAGGCATACCACTAAGGTAAGATTCAATATTTTGTGATGTATAGAAAAAGTCTCTTCATGTGTTTTCATGAAAATGTTTCATATTTTACCTGTAGTCATTTCAAACATATGGACTGGTAAATCTGAGCCTCTAACATTTTCTGTATCTTCGCCTGTAAATAAAGAAGAAAAATTACATGCATATATAATATATAAAGTCAGACAGAAAAGCTTGATAGAATTAAAGTGAGGATTTAACCCCCCACCCTTAAACTAAAACATCAAATTCAAGGAATTGTGCTCCTTCGCTTCTGGGTGTTTGCCTTTAAAGAAATGCTTACAGCCACCCATACTATTTTAAAGTTTTCAAAATGTATCTCATGTACTATCAAAGTTCTAAATATCAAAAGATTAAACTGCAAGAAAAGGTCAAAAGGTCCAAACTTTGCTACCAAGGCAAAGATCTTGTGAAAAGGGAATGAACATGTGAAATATGAAAGTCCTACTATTTACCATCCAAAAGTTATGGTCGATGTTGAGGTTTTTAGATGTGGGTCAATCTCCAAGGATGAGGTCACGAGGTCCGAATGTTGTTACCGACAGAAAGGTCTTGTCACAAGGAATGCACATGTGAAATATGAAAGCCCTATCAGTTTCCATACAAAAGTTATCGTCAAGGGTAAAGTTTTTTAAAAAGAAATAGGTCAAACTCCAAGTTCAAGGTCACAAGGTCATAATTTTTGATATCCATGGAAAGGTCTTGTCACAATGAATACACATGTGAAATATGAAAGCCCTATCACTTACCATTCAAAAAAGTTAAAGAAGATCCTGACGATAATCTCAACAGCACTCACAATAGAGCACTATGTTGAGCATCGACGGACCCCTAGCAAGCTAGAGATGGGATCAGGTGCCCGGGGGGAGTAAGCATCCCCTGTTGGTTAGCCCCACCCGCCGTCGATGTTAATGCACAAAAAAGAACACAGTATATAAAATGCATCGTCAAGATTAATTTTTTTCAAAAAGTAGGTCAAACTCCAAGGTCAAGGTCACAAGGTCAAACATTTTTTGTATCCATGGAAAGGTATGCTCAAGGTTAAAAATTCTGAAAAGTAGGTCAAACTTCAAGGTCAAGGTCACAAGGTCAACACTTTTGGTATCCATGAAAAGGTCTTGTCACAAGGAGTACACATGTGAAATATGAAAGCCCTATCACTTACCATACAAAAGTTACGGACAAGGTTAAACATTTTTCTGACTGACAGACAGACAGACAGACAGACAGACGGACGGACAAACCGACACGCAGACAGACAGACAGACAGGACGGTTTTATTAATGTCCCGTGCTTTCGCGAAAGCGGGGGACAACAACAGATCCAATTTATGTGACATTCAACTGTTCAAACTAGACATTTGCCCCTAATGGGACAAAATACCCCCGCAGCAGTATTCTTATATTCTTTGAAAAGTTATCTTGGATCAAGGTCAAGTGTCTTTTGTGAAGGTACAAGGTATGGATGGGCTGACAGACGGACAGACAGACAGACAGGGTGATTCCTATATTCCGCCCGAAGCTTTGTTCGCAGGGGGGGGGGGGGTATAATGAAACTCTCATTCAAATTCTATGCTTTAGTATGAAAATTTAGTTCTTAAAATACTATAACCAAGAAGTCAGACTGTCAGAATTAAATAACTACTCACTAGGAAAATATTTGTCAAGATGAATGTGTGTATGAAATATGAGAGAAATGTGCTTCTTCACTAAACAAGAGGCCCAAGGGGGCTACATTGCTCACCAGATTTGCAGACGAAGTGTGGCCAATTTGGAGGAGATTTACCTTAACGGCTTGTCAGTACTCATTTCCTTGCTAAAATAAAACTTGAAAAAAAAAATTTACCCACCCCAAATTCTGTTCTCCTGTTCAAGGTTCATGAATTCAAAGCTTCCTTTTTCTGGTAGCTCTGTGGCACAATCTCCATTGACGAGTTCACATCGATGCTTCATATCTAGATAAGTCCCTAATATTTAAGAAAAAAGATATTTAAATGAAAATTCTACATTTTATGGACAACAGTAAATAAAACAATGCTAAAGACAGTATGGCCAGATTGCAAAGTAAGTTTTCATCATGCACAAATGTTTGAACGCATTTTGCTCAAATGTATAACTGAAGTACAACATGCCTTGTACTGTTACATATTGGAAATAAACATACATTGCCAAAGATCAATAGCTCAAGATTACTGGGTTACAGGTTATAGTAAAAAGTCAAAGCTCATATATCTATGAATCTACATGTGAAATATCAAAAGTAGATATAGAGATATGGCCAAAGTTAATTTCTTACAAATAAGAGGTAAAACTTAAAGGCCAAGGTCAGTACTTCAAGGGTCATGGTATCAAATGTATAGTTGTGTCTCATGGAATTTATATATACAATATGAAAGCCTCACACTAAAAATAGCCCAAAAGTCAGTTTTTTTAAAAGTAGGTCAAAGTCTACGGTCAAGAGGTATAATATAACACCATCAATTGAAATGTCTTGTCATGGGTAACCTCCCTGTATCATACATGTATTATGATTCTACTGCACTTAGTTCATAAGGTTTGCTTCAATCAGAAACTTATACAGACAGACATGGCTTATCTATAGACCAGAATTTCTTTGCAATCCAGTCAAAAATATGGGATTTTATACCGATATCTGAAAAAAGTTCTTAGTAATGTACACAGTAGAAATATTCGCTGGTTTTCATGTTTCCAATTTTTAAAATATTTGTTCATAGAATAGCTGTTTTCAGCTTGAAAATGACCTTGACCTTTATGAATGACCCTAGGTGACTTTTTTCCTGAATGGAATATCCTATTCTAAGAAAATATTATTAGATATTTGATGAAATTCTCATAATGAGTCATATGCAGCTTTTGTGTATGAATGTACATTGTATTAACATTCACCTGAAGTTGAATTTATGTGTAACTCCCCCCTTTTGGCACACAATTTCTCATCAACACAATAAAAATTCGCATAACCTGTCATTATTCAAAATTTCAGACCTTTTGGAAAAAATACTGAAGTTTAATGAATTTTTAAATTATCTATTACAAAAAAGCTATTTTGAGCCTGAAAATGTCCTTGACCTTTGATGCTTGAAGTGACCTATGTTCCAAAGGATAAATTCTAATGAACATTTGTGTGAACATGGTGAAATATGATTAACTTCTAATGTAGGGTTTAGGAGATATGAGCTCGGACAGACAGACAGAGGGACATGACGGCGACTATATTAACTCCCCAAAATATAGAAATCGTGTAAAAGTAGCTAGTTGAAAGCCACAAATGTGTCAAAAATATATGTTCCCCATCTGGAGCCCCATTTTACCAATTCATTACATCATCAGATGATATGACGTAGCTGTTTGAGGACGCATTAATTTCCAAGACCTTAGGGGTTCAAAGAAAATATCAGATACACAACTAGACCACAGGCCCATTATATTAAATGATATAAAAAGAATTCTTTCTTACCATTTACAGTTTTAGGGGATTTGGGTTAACAAGAAAATTTAATTGACAGACAGATAGACAGACGGACAGACACAGTGTGGCGCATAAGGCTTAAAGTTTGACTGGTCTTTGACATAATATTATTATTGCACATGTAGTTGTGTACGTGCATAAACATGGTAAAAGGAGTCCAAATTTATTGTGAAACAAATAAGCTTTGAGCAATGAGAAGAATATACAAACAAAAATTTAAATATATTCTACCTATTTCTTTTGCAAAATTAATGTTCAAATTCTCAGCCTCAATCCTCAACTTGGAGAAGCAGTGTCTGCATACATCTACAAAAAAAAAGATTTATTAACGCAATCCATGTTTATCATGTTTATGTTTCTATTGTCATTTCTATACTTTGTTAATTACCAATATTTGGGTGGCTTTATGTTCATCTTCATTTCACATCATATTACAACATGTACATGTTCACTGTTTTTGTAAACATGGTAAAATTCCTGTCATTTAACCACCAAAATGCATTAAAAAGAGATTTGGCATAAAAACATTTCTTGAAATTAGGTCAAATACCTAGGTCAAGATTAATAGACGTTGCAAATAAGACATCATCATCCCAGTAACATATTGACACTTGCTGAACCATGATTGTATCAAATCTTTTAGTACATTATTTTAATCAAACACATCGTTGACAGAGACTGAGATGGGGGAATTTCATCTGAGTGTAAAAGTTTTTCACATGGATTCCCCAGACTCAGTCGCAACATTAATGTTGTGTTTGATGTAGTACATGTAGATGTATATGTATACATAACAGGAGAGAAAATAATGAGATTTGATTTTGAATGCTTTAAAACAATTGGGTGTTCCATTCCAGGCCACTATTGAAGCTGTCACATTTAAATCTATAAAACACCAGTGGCGGATTCAATTCAGGGAGTGCCGACCCCCCCCCTCTCCGCCACTGACCCAAAAATTTTCAAAATCAGGTTTTCAGTAAAAATAGGCAAAATTAGCCCCTCGACCCCCAGCAAAAGGGCACTGGATCCGCCACTGAACACACATGTATATTTATGTATAATTACTTCCTAATATTGAAAAGAGATAATCAGATATATGACAAGATACACTATTTCAAGAGAAACATGCGATAACTTTACTCACGAGATCCAACAGGAAGAACATTCCGTGTTTTAAGCCAGTGCAACTTGGCCATTGAAGGTGTCATCCCCTTCTCTGCTTTCGCTTTACTTTTATTGTCATGGTATGATGAACAGCAAATGTTTGTGTTTTTACGCCAACAAAGCCCAAGTTTATTCCTGTGATTATCACAAATCTCAAGGTTGAGACTTGCTTCGTCTAGTGTAAAAATTCCAGTTCTATAAAGTATTAACAATCCTTCGGGTATGGTGTATTTATCAAAATGACTCTCGGGTACTTTCTCTGACGATTTCAAATAAGTCAAGTGGTTCTCTGTAGGCTTGTCGCACTCATATATTTTGTAAATTTTGGACTGGGTGGCACTTGACTCGCAAGATGTATAAAAACTAAAATCACAGTCATTTGCACTGTCAGTCATCATGGGCATATATTCATTAAAAAGTGTTAATGTAAAAACCTGGCAGTATAAAAGGAAAAATGCGTATAAAACATGATATAAATTCATTAACTTCACAGTAAGATTAACAGCCGTCCATTTGTTGTTGTTACAGGTAATAAATCGATCTCCAATAAAGAGAGTTCTACAAGGGGGAGATAATTACAAGGAACAATATAGAAATTGGGGCCTTTAAGGGAAACGAAGAAGATAAAAAGCGACATTCAACATTTACATTATATATTTTGATCATATCATATAATTTATTTGTAGATCATGATCCATGATACATATCTATTGCAGCATCGAAGATTTTTTTCTTGTATTTTTTTCTGCTGTCATTTGCAAAATTATGAATATTGATGACAAAAATTATATATCTTGGATACATTTGGCAGCGACAATTTTTTGATATATCATTCTATAATATGTTTACTTTATTACATTGAAATTTTATGGGAAAATTTTCTCTCTTATAGATTTTATTCATGATCAAATTAGGGGAGTTTTAGTCCAATCCAAAAATATGTCGTATTAGAGCGCCCCCTGGTGTCGAGTCAAATCGAATATCGTATCTTTGTGAGTGCTATGGTGAGGATAGATTGATTAAGTATTTGCTTTTATCATACAGAAATGTATTGCGCATCATGTTCGAATCTTATTCAACGATAAAAATAGGGTTATTCTAGTGTTAATTCTTAGCCAATTTAATGGCAATATGCTATACAAACAATATGGGCCCATTACTATAAAACGGGACATATGTGAATCTTAAAATTTTTTTTTTCTCGCATGTTTTTCATCATAGATTACAGAAATATACATAAAAATGTAAAACTTTGACCACCCTTTTGGACGATTTTTACGATTTTGCATGGTTTTATGCCGGATTGGCTCTTAAAACAAATTGTAAGTCCTTGTTTCGATTGAATGGATAAACAAACAATTAATGATGACCAATTGTTTGGTGATTGATAGGTGTATAGGCAATGAATTCAAATAAAAAAGGACTCAACTAATTCTGGAGCACAACTAACTTTTTAACATATTGAAAAAAAAAATAGTTTCGACGTTTTTTAAGTTCAGGAGCCTGTTTTACAAAAATACTTACGATTTTTTTTATATCACAAATTCGATTTTTTGATATAAGAAATTCCGTCATATTTTGTGATATTAAAAAAAATCGATTTTTTGAAATCACAAATTCTATTTTGTGATATCAAATAATCGAATTTTTGATGAAAATGGAATTTGTGATATCAAAAAATAGAATTTGTGATATCACAAAATCTCTTTTTTTTATATCACAAATTCCGTCATATTTTGTGATAACACAAATTCGATTTTAATTTATTCACAAATTCTATTTTGCGATGTCACAAAATCGATTTTTGATATCATCAATTCGAATTTGTGATATCACAAATTCGATTATTTGATATCAAAAAATCAATTTTATGACATCAAAAATTGTAATTTTTGATATCACAAAATCTTGTCGAATTTTTGATATCACAAATTCGATTTTTTGATATTAAATAATCGATTTTGTGATATCAAAAAATGAATTTTTGATATCATAAATTATTTTTTTATATCAAAAAATAAAGTGATATCAAGAAATAAATTTGTGATATCAAAAATTGGGAATAAATAGTAAAACGGCGCTCCATAGGGAAGGACAACATGATCTAGAGTGAAAATTATTTGATGATGAAAGTTACGAAAATTCATTCTCTTGAATTTTATGATTTTGCTAGTTTAATTCTTTACTTTCCAAATTAATCTTGACATTTCTATCTTTATAGAATAAAAATTACTGCCCTAAGGATTAAAAATCGAGATACCAAAATTAATTATATTTGTTATGGGGTATTCCTGTCATACTTCCTACTCAAGGTAGGTGTGTAAATTTGTTGCACATTTACACACCTACTTTGAGTAGGAAGTATGACAGGAACGAATCCTATAACGAATTTATCACACCGAGAACCATTTTGTAACGTTTTAGTTATAATTTTTGGTGTCATCGATGCATATATCAAGATGAACATGTACAGTAACACCGACTTTCATCGATGTCTTCTGTTATCTCAAACCTGACTTTGTTTCCTTAAATTTCTAACCAGGTCACCGCCAGTGGGTCAAATATTGCATCACAAGCATGTCAAGAGAAACATACATACTAATTTTCATTTATGTAGCACTTGTATTTTTCTAAATCGGACCTTCTTATAAATGCTGCAACAGAGTGGAAAATATAGCAAGGGCAGATGCAGCATCCAGGTTTGAAAGGATGTATGTTTTCAACTTGATATGCCAGGATAAACCCATATCCCAATTTCGAAGTTTTTGTGGCGTTTTTTTTTAAACTTCCCTCAAACATGACCTTACCCAGAGCATCAATGGTTCGCAGTTGTTCCATTGGAAATTATACAGATTTTGCCTTATCTTCTCGACTTTGAGACTGAATAGTATTTCTTCGATGTTTATTATAGCCTAGTCAGTCATGCAGTATCTAAAGCATGGCATCATCTTGGTATGTAAGAAAAAACATAGCATCGACTTTTCTTTTAAATGTAACACTTTAATTAACTCTCAAATCTGACCTTCACCACTGTAACACAACATGAAGATTGGTTGTCTTCGAGAACATATTTGTCTAAATAAGCCAAGTTTGACCCTGACTTTTGACCTGCTTACAAAAATATCAATGGGGTAATCTGGGCCAAAAAAAGCAGTTATGGGTATCATCCCCTTTTACGGCAAAAATAACTCCCTCTATATCTGTAATCTTGATCTTGATAATAACTTCACTCATGTAGACTGCAGACTGCATGAAGTTTGACCAAGATCCATCGATGAATGACATCTCTAGAGTCTATTTAAGGATTTGGACCCATTAAAATAAGTGACCTTTACCGTTGACATATGACCTTGAAAATCGATAGGTTTCTTAACATTGTCATGAGCAATAAATGAATGAAGTTTGGTCAAGATCTAATCAAAACTGCACCCTCTAGGCGTATACAAGGTTTTAAAAATTTCCTATCCTTAACCTTTGAGCTATGTTCCTGAGAATCAATAGGGCTCTTCATCTTGTTGTAAGCAATAAATGTATGAAGTTTGGTCAAGATCCAATCAAAACTATGCTCCCTAGGCTGTATACAAGGATTTTAAAAATGTGTGACCTTGACCTTTAACCTTAAAAATAAATGCGGTTCTTTGTCTTGCCATAAGAAACAATTCTATGAAGTTTGGTCAAGATCAAATCGAAACTGTGCCCACTAGTCGGTATACAATAAACCATAAACCGCTAAAGGCGGTAAGGCCGGATTGCGAAGTGTTTGAATTAGATGATGTATACATTTTTGCACAGACAGAAAGGTCAAAGGTCATTAATATTATTGTGCAATGAAAACAGCTATGGTCATAAGGAATCTAAATGTAAAATATCAAAGCCCTACCCCTTATAGTTCAAAAGTAGGTCAATGTCAAGGTCATTTGATCAAAAGTCATGATATCAAATGAAAGGTGTGGTCATGAGGATTCTACAACTGAAATATTAAAATCCTACCTCTTATAATTTAAAAGTAGGTCAAAGGTCAATGTCAAGGTCACTGGGTCAAAAGTCATGATATCAAATTAAAGTTCTGGTCATGAGGAATATATATGTAAAATATCAAAACCCTACCTCTTATAGTTCAAAAGTAGGTCAAAGGTCAATGTCAAGGTCACTAGGTCAAAACTCATGATATCAAATGAAAGGTCTGGTCATGAGGAATCTACATGTGAAATATCAAAACCCTACCTCTTATAGTTTAAAAGTAGGTCAGAGGTCAATCTCAAGGTCACTAGGTCAAAAGTCATGATATTAAAATTAAAGTTCTGGTCATGAGGAATCTATATGTGAAATATCAAAACCCTACCTCTTATTGTTCAAAAGTAGGTCAAAGGTCAATGTCAAGGTAACTAGGTCAAAACTTATGGTACCAAATGAAAGGTCTGGTCATAAAGATTCTGCATGTGAAATTTCAAAGCCATAGCCTCTATAGTTCATGAGATATAGCCCAGATTTATTATTTTTAAAAGTAAGTCAATCTCCAAGGTCAAGGTCATAAGGTCAAAACTTTTGGTATCCATGGTGGTCTTGTGACAAGGAATACATATGTGAAATATAAAAGTCCTATCATTTACCATTCAAAAGTTATGGCCAAGGTTAAAGTTTTTCAAAAGTAGGTCAAACTCCAAGGTCAAGGTCACAAGGTAAAAAATGTTGGTATCCATGGAAAGGCCTTGTCACAAGAAATACACAAGTGAGATATGAAAGCCCTATCACTTACCATTCAAAAGCTATGGCCAAGGTTAAAGTTTTTCAAAAGCAGGTCAAACTCAAAGGTCAAGGTCACAAGGTAAAATTTTTTGGTATCCATGGAAAGGCCTTTTCACAAGAAATACACAAGTGAAATATGAAAGCCCTATCATTTACCATTCAAAAGCTATGGCCAAGGTTGAAGTTTTTCAAAAGTAGGTCAAACTCCAAGGTCAAGGTCACTAGGTCAAATTTTGTTGCTGTGTTTGATTCGTCTCATCATGGTCTATCACCATGTCAAGTTTCAAGTTGCTCCTCCTAACAGTTTTCTCTCAACGGACTTAAACGCAACACTTTAACCAAAATGTTGACGCACTGACGGACAGACAGACGGACGGACTTGCCATTTCATAGACCGGATTTTGCTTCGCAATCCGGCCAATAATTTGAATCATTTTCAATGTGTTACCTTGAACTTTTACCTTTGACCTTGAAAATCGATAGCGTTCTTCGTCTTACCATTGGGAATACTTTTTTTAAAGTTTGGTCAAGATCCAACTGAAATTGTGCCCTAAAGGCTGTATACAAAGATTTTAAACATTTCTAATATGTGACCTTGACCTTTGATTTATGACCTTGAAAATCAATAGGCTCCTTTGTCGTGCCATAAGCATTAGAGAGGTCGAGATTTCTTACAAGTAACTGGTATGGGTACGTCTACACTTTACTGTTGTTGAGATTTCTTTTCAAGCACCACTATGTGTACTTGTATGTATACAGTTTTGTTGCAGTAGCACTTACCACATTGGAGTACATTATGGTCTGGAAACCAACTGTTGATGCCAGCCAGCCTGCCCACCTGCCCCCCAATCTTACAACAAATTCAGACAAGTTTTTCAAACTTGAGGAATGTTATTGAAACACAACTGTAATAGTGTGTTTCTGTTTATATGTGAATAGTTTGACCTATGAAACTTTGACCAATAAATTCAAACAAGGACATTTTACAGACGACAGAATTATCTTCCATATATAAATATGACTTCTGGGGTATACAAAATGAAAATTTTGATCCAAATATCTCCATACCTTAAATTCCTTCTTTTATAAATTCCCACTGCTCATGGTAATACTTAGCATTTCAATTCCAAATCGAATATGTGCATAATATAAATGTACTGTAGAAGAAGAATTCTGGTAAATTTGTTCTGAAATTCAAATTAGCTACAGTTTTCCAAAGAAATTTTATTTCTATACTGACACATTTACACAGATTTTATAAGTTCATAAATTACACCACATTGTATCAGCATAAAAACATGTATCAATAAACAGCTCTGTCGAGTAATGTATAGAATAAAAGACATGATTTGAAATTATAAAACATGATATTACATGGATCACACTGCTTCAACATATTGTTTCACAAAAGTATATGTATGAACATCTTGCTTTTATACCTATTACAGTAGAATTAAGCACTGGCAGCCAAATTCATATGGTAGTTACTTCCAAGTACATGTACTTCCAAGATATAAAAGAAACAAATGTTTTAATTATGTACAATTGTATTAAACAAACTTGTCCGTGGTGAAATGAAATCTTTATCAATATCATTGCACACTAGACATTTCACATTATAGCACAACTTGAAGAGTTGTACCGATTAAAGAGAACTTGATTTTTCCATCAAGTAATTTACATCACTTAGTCCAGCTGACTTTAGGAATATCAAAATGTTCTGTCAGTGTATCAAGGTGTTGATTGAACTTCTGAAAAAATAGAATTAAAGCTCTGGTGATTTTCCAAGTATGAACAACTCAAATATTTGTGAAGAAAATGAAGAAAAGTTAAAAAAAAAAAAAAAAAAAAAAATTCATTGTATAACTCATTCTGTAAATATTGGAACAATTTTCATAAACATGAATTAGTTAATTATTAAAAGGTATACTTAAAATAATGGGAACTGTAAGCTCAAGCATTTCAGGATATTTTCTTTTACCGAAAAACCTTATTTGTAAAGATACATGCAAATGTCTGTGAGAAGTACTGTAACTTATCATACCATAATCCGTTCTTTGTGTGTCTGGCTGGCTTTCTCTACTATAGCTTCTGCTTTCTGAAAATTCAAAAATATTAATAAAAGTATATGCATTCATGTATACAAGACATAACACACTACAATGTTTGTAATGGAATTTAATGGTACGTAGAGTCGTCCTATATGTAAGTGCAATCATTTTGTGTTAAGATACAAACAATTCTAGTTCAAAATTGACAAATAGGCATGATATTTTTTTTAAATTAGAAATCAAAATCATTGAATGATATTGGTTGCAATGCTTTTTTAAGGCTTGTATATAAAATAAATGGAATTTGCGACAGTGTAAACAGATGTTTTGTTAATTTTCTTATGTTTCTTACAAACTTCTCTTTTTTCAATAGATTTTTTTGTTTTCATGTGTCATCAATCCACCAAATATTACACTAATGTCAATACAGGAGCCTTAGTTGTGTATAATGTACATGTACATATAATGATGAGTTCAAGTTCCACATATCAATTCTGATTCTGAATCATAGATATGTAGATGGGATGTTTGAATGTTTTATGAAATTTGCTCGATTACATCATGACTATCTCCTCATTATTTTGTTGTACAAAAATCAATTTGTTCCTTTCTGTAGTTTATGAAAAGAGGAAGACACTGTCCTACATGTCCTAAGCAAATCTTACTGCATTATTATGATTTTTTTTTTTGAATACTAAGACCAAATAATCATACCCTTTGCTCCCTAGCTTTATCAGCTGCTATTTGTGCCTTGGTTCGTTTATCCACCATGACATGTTTCTTCTCAGTGTTGGAGCTCCCAGAGTGAGAACTGATCTCTTTGTAAATTTCTTTATCTTTATCCTTGTCCTTCTTTTTCTTCTTTTTCCTGAAACAGATACAATGTACGGTAATACAATTTTACAGTATGACATAAATATATACAGTGAGAGAGGGCATTCGGATCAGCCTCGACCTTTTCCTTCGTTAGTGTAAGTCTTGACTGCTAAGTGATAGAACTTTTGATATTCCAAATAAGTATTCCTTGTTGCAAAACTTTTCAACAGATACCAAATTTTACCCCTGTGACCTTGACCTAGATATTTTGACATACAAATGTACCTTTTTTTAATTAAAATTGTTATTGTCTTCATTGCTAAGTGCTAGAGGTTTCATATTTCGCATAAGTATTAATTTGGTCAAAACCTATTTAGAGATACATGCATAGATTTTTTTTCACTAAATGTTACCTTGACCAATATGCTTGACCTCATTTTCGAAAAACTTAAGACAATGTCAAATCATTTTGATTGTGAGCACCAACGATCATATACATGTAACTTACATTGAAATTTACAACTAAGCGAAATCTATTGATTTGTATCAACTTTATTTAAAGTTTTGAATGAAAAAGAGGTCAAAATCAGATTTCTCCATTTTCTGTATTGAGGCGCACAGACAGAAAGTGATACAAATGTATGTTGAAATTTCACACGACAGTCACATATATTTCTTGTGACAAGGCCCTCGGAGCATCTATGTGTATTGATTTTAGTCAAACTTACCACATGTGGCACATGTATTAATTTTATAGTAGACAGATCAACCAAGGTTTCAGTGGACAGAGTCATGGGGGCCAAATGCGTACCGGTATCCATGATTTCCATGTATCTGTAACCAGTCCTAGTGGACTGAATGCCTACTGTCCACGCAGCGTACTTCAACAATCGCAAAAATGAAGTTTAACCTACTTTGTCAGCAAATATTACGATTCATGTAGGGGGATAGATTTGGAACTCTTGTAACATTTGGTTGAAGTTATATGTTATATAACTACTGATGACCTAGGACTTATAGTAAGGTAGGAATGGACCTGTCCCATTTACCTAACCTGTTCACTCAAGCATGAAATGTGGGTCAGATGCAGCATCCGTACCATTCATTTTAGTAAGCATCCTCAGATGCATCATCCATGCAGGTTTGGTTGATGTAGGACTTAGGCATGGTTCATTTGATATTGCGGGGGGGGGGGGGGGGGGGGGGGGGCTTGGGTTTTTGTTGGAGCAAGGTTATATTTTTCGCCCGGACCGGGGCAAAATTTTTTTTCTTGCAAAGTTGGAGCAAGGAAATTTTTTTTAACAAAGTGATGCACATATTAAGAATGTGTTTTATTGATAGAAATTATTTATATTTTCACTCAAAACTCTAGATATTTATATATTAGTTTATTTTTATGCAAGTATTGAATTCACTTTTAAACAGAGAGATAAAAGATTTTTACAACAAAATTCTCAATATTTTATATGAGGTACATGTATATAACATGTATAAGAGGATCTGAGGGGAAGGTCTCCTAGACAAATTTTTAAATGTAGAATTGTAAATTGGTAAATAACTGAAGTTCTCCTTCCAAGCTTCCAAGCTTACAAGACATTATTAGACTCTATGGGATACATGCAACATGTATTAATAGCATTATACAAATATTGATAATTAATAGCATTACACAAATATTGATAATATATTTAAGCCCTTTTTCATTCATTTGTGAGCCAAAAATTTTTGATACGAATTGAAAACTGCGGCGAGCGAGGCGAGCCGGAAAATTTTCACGAATTTTAGCGAAATTTTATGGTAATTCTTCAAATTCAGATTATTTGTAAGAGTAAGACTATTTTTTTTCTGTCACACCATAAGCAAATTTATTTATTTCATTGAAATTGAGAGCAAAATTATTTTTTTTCAAAAAAAAACCCCAAGCCCCCCCCCCCCCAGAATTTCAAATGGACCGTGCCTTATAGTAAGGCTGGAATGAACTTGTACCATTTTACCTAACATGCTCACTCAAAAAGAGCTCGAAAGAAATCTTTTTAAATTTTTGTGGAATAATAAAAATGATAGAATATCAAGAAAACAGATGTTCCTTAAGTATGAGAAAGGTGGATTAAGAATGATTAATATTCAAGCCTTTAGTAAATCTTTAAAACTAAGCTGGATAAAACGTTTACTGACAAGAGAATCAGTTCTGAATGATCTATTCAAAATATCATCATCAAAGGAAATAGATGAAATTTATAAATATGGCCCAGATTATTTGAAGACTTTAGTAAACTTAACACAAAATGACTTCTGGAAAGATATCCTTAATATTCTTTATGAATTTAGAATGCTTCTCTTCAGAAAAAATGACAATGACAAAGATAGTAACTTTATATATCAAGAAATTTGGTATAATTCTAATGTTAAAATCAGCCAAGAAGTCTTTACATATAGACTTTGGATTAGCAAAGGTATTACCTCTATTTATCATTTAATTAGTGACAGTGGTATGCTCATGTCGTATCAAGAATTTTGTGAAAAATATGATTTCAATCCACCTTTTACTCTTTTCTATGGCTTAAAAAATGCCATTTTAGAAAAATGGCCCTGTCTTCGAACAGACAGCTTTGAAATAATGTTACCTAATTACAATGAGTACATAGAAATAATAATTAAGAATAAAGATAAACATGTTTCAGTCTATGATATATTTCTGTGTTCATCTCAATCTAAACAAGAGTACATAGACAAGTGGTGTTTAGATATGAATGTTGATAAAGAAGAAGTTTGTCATGATTATATCAATAGTTTACCTTTCCGTATCACAAAAGATACAAAACTATGTTGGTTTCAGTACCGATTGTTACATCGCATAATTCCAACTAACATTCTTTTGCACAGAATGAGAATAAAAGACACAACATTGTGTTCTTTCTGTAATGCTGATGAGGAAACTTTATTACACCTGTTTTATTCTTGTAATATTGTACAGGATTTCTGGAAAGATTTCTCAGAACTCATTACAGGACACACAGACGTCTCATTAGGTCTTGAAAAAGAGACGATAATCTTTGGGAAACAATATAGAAAACACAACGACTGTATCAATCTCTTACTGTTACTAGCTAAGCAATTCATCTTTACGCAAAAGCTTAAAAACAGTTCCATCAATATTAATTCGTTTATGTTTTCATTGAAATATTACTTTGATTTGGAAAAACGTATATATGCAAAAAATGGGAAAACACTAAAGTTTAAAGATAGGTGGGAAATGTTTAATGATGTTTTATCATAAGTATCATCCATTGGTGGAATGAATGTGTATGAGTGTGTGAATGTGTCTTTTATGTTGTAAATATCAAATTATGCTTTGTAAATTACTCAATAAAAAAAAAAAAAAAAAAAAAAAAAAAAAAAAAAAAAAAAAAAAAAACATGCTCACTCAAGCGTGAAATGTGGGTCAGATGCAGCCTCTATACCATGCATTGTTGTAAGCATCCTCAGATGCATCATCCATACAAGTTTGGTTGATGTAGGGCTTACAGTAAGGCGGGAATGGACCTGTCCCATTTCACCTAACATGCTCACTCAAGCATGAAATGTGGGTCAGATGCAGCCTCCGTACCATGCATTGTTGTAAGCATCCTCAGATGCATCATCCATGCAAGTTTGGTTGATGTAGGACCAATACATAGTTTGGCGGGAATGGACCTGTCCCGTTTTGCTTATCGTATAGTGCGGACTCAGACGCCAGGGCGATAGCATAAGCCCCCCTCTATGTAAATAAACTCATGTTTTGTCGAACTACTACATTGATCGTTCATGAGATGTGAAACTGATTTATTCTGTGACTTTTCGTATACAAGATCACTAGCTAACAAGCTAACGCAAATGGTTGGGCAGTGCTTAATACACAGAATTACAATACGATTCTTGATAACAAATTAACATTGTTCAAGTCGTTGAAAAGATCTGTCAAATTTTACTTAACATCAAAGTGCAAAGATTGAATTATCATTGTTCATTTCAATTCTCTTTACGATGTTTATTTCGCGGCAAAGTGTTGTTCTTTCATTTTTTCTTATCGATGTGTATTTCGCTGCGATGTGCTTTTCCTTTCAACTGATTTCAAGTGCTTGTCTGCGCCTGTAACTAAGTAACGTTGTGGCTATTGTCAGTACTGAATACAAAATGTAACACAGAGAACATGAAGTATCTTGGGACGGCTTTCGTAATTTAGTACTGATTGTCTGCATGGTATCTTTATAGACAAAGATTTATTTATTTATCTTAATTATTTATTAATTAATAAATTTATTGATTTGGCCCATTCATCACCGAGAACATGAAATGCAAATAATATAGCCCCCCCCCCCCCAACATATGCTAACTTATACGATATATCGAAAATGACTTCGCTTTGCTTCTATCCAGGCTAATTCATATTATTAAGTCTACGGAGAATGTCAAACAACATCACGCTAAAATTAAAGTAGAAAAAGCAGTACAATACTACTACATGTAGCATTAGTTGTACGGACAAATAACTTGCACCGTTAGTTACAGAGATGTTGAAAAGTGTCAGTCCAAAGAATTTTAAGAGCATGAAGAGTGAAACAGATTTCAAAATTTCTGTAGTTTAAAGAGAGTTCGAGATCTTTCCCTCAATACGAATTTAAATTGGAACATATTACGCTAAATAAGGGGCCACTCAGACCGTTTTAGTTCCCTCTGAGTCGGAGAACAGGTGGGGGCGAGATGATAAGTCACCTCAGAGATAGTCCGCCCTCAACGGGATTCGATACTGGGATCACAGTGTAGCATCACGTGACTTTAGTTGGTGAAACCACGAATAAATAAATTGCTCAGTTGGAGGAATTAAGAAAACAGAAACTGCAGTAATTGCTTTGATTAGATTCTATCTTTTCATAGCCTATATCCTTGTCTAAACTAATACTTTTACAATCATTGACTCGTTAGAAAATAAAAACAAACATTGTGACAAAAGCTGTAGACAATATGTGCATGGAAACCACCTCAATATTGTATTTAAATACTTAGACCATGTCATTCATTTCGTCAGAATGTTTGCAAAAACTACAATGATTTCTTGATCAACAAACAAAGAATAATCATAATAGCGAGCGGAGCTCGCTGCAAAGGCCCAAAGGGCCTTTGCGAGCGAAGCTCGCATTTATGGTAATGCGTATACGTAAGTATGGGAAAATGCACAAGAAAGATATAGTATCATCATATACATACTTGGAGCTGAAAAAGTATGGTAACAGGACCGCGGATACGGGTAAAAGTGACCCGATTCCCTTAAACGGCAGAGCAGGAGAACATACCTTGACAAATTCGCAATGGATAGAATCCTTCTATTTTATGGCGTAATAAAATTAAGTGAAACTTGCCGAATTGTTTGTCTGAAAATCAGAAATTCAGCAGCAACTTATAATCCCCCATCTTTATCACTAATGACGACACAACGGTACGTAACTCTGCAGTATACTTGACGTCATTATTCCTCTATATGTGACGTCATGGTAGCAGTGCGCCCATTTTCACGTGCAAGAATGTAACATGAGTGTAGTAATGCAAGGAGAAGGAAAAGTAGCACAATACTGCCGCGATTTCCTAACACTTTTCAGTGTATCAAACAAACAATATAGACATGATCGAAATAATTATGTAGTAAAGGAGAAAAATTTGAATTTTTAAATGGATTTCAAGGTCACTATAGAGAGGAAAGGGGAGGGATTTAAAACCCCCTCGCTATATTGATCTACGTCTGTGTGAAGTTAGTAGATGGGACGAATCCAGATTTTCTTTTTGTTTCTTTTTTTTTTACAGTGGGAAGGGGAGGTCCAGCTTGACCGGCGGCGAGGGATTCCTGGAATCCCAATGTTACTTCAGTATGATTTTGAAAAGTTTTTGATTTTGAGATCAAGGTTTTAAGGTTTTACAAAAATTTTGGTGTCTTGTTTCAGGCTCCGCTCGCACATAAGGCTTTGCCTTGATTCATATTATAATTTTTTACTAGGACATCGGCTATGAAAAGATTCTTTAATTTTTGTCTATATGCAACCTGTGTCTATACGAGGTTGCGTATAGACAAAAATTAAAGAAGCTCCTCAGTTTCCATTGAAATTATGAAAAGATAAAATTGAATCAAAACAATCAAACTTAATCACGTGATGCTACACAACACACTGAGTGACACTCACACAGTGAGGATCTTCAGATTGAAAATCCGGCGCTCAACTGACTGAGCTATAGAGGAAATTCGGAAACAAAATGTATTTTATCCTATATAAATGAAAAAATTAAACATGTACTTTTTGATGGAATGGTCTGATACTCCTTTAAGTTTCAATGAGCCTCTGGCAACTGAATCATAAGCTGACATCTCTCAACAAAAAAATGTAAACAAAGCCAAAAGACCGGAACCGGAAATCGTCCAAAGGTAAGTGCCCTTGACGGTTGCTTACGTCCACCGCGTCCCTGACATCACATTAGCACAGAGGAGGGAGACGAGTGTGTCTTTCGTTTTAACGTTGTCATATTTAATCAGTGTTTGTCATCAAGATGCCACGTCGGGCACTTAGATGTGTTGTGGACCTTAAAATCCGCGCAGTAAGTATAAATTTTCACTGCAAATGTAATTTTAGATTAAAATAGCATTTCATGTTCTGTCTTGTCATATTCCCCCGCTCTATCGGGGCATTTGATGTAGCATGTTGTTAATTGCTTAAAGTGCACTTTCTTAATAGCATTTCAGAAATATTTTTGTTCCCTTTTTATTTAAATATAGCCTAGTTTTTCATTGTGTAAATAGCTAAAAGAATTTTGACTGATTTTTGGTTTATATCATGCGAGTAATTTTAACTTGTCTGAATATAGAATTTTATTCCAGCACTTTCCTTATTTAACTGATTAATTGAGAATAAACGTGATATTAGTAAACTTGTCAAACTATGCACATGTATATATATATATTTCTATTTGCTAGATTGTACAGTTTAAGACACATTTAACTTTCATTTTTATCTAAGTTTCATTAGATTATGAACAAGATTTGATAGCTGTTTTAGTACATTCAGAGTATAGCACCTCAATCTAAACAAGAATAGATCTGGTGATAATAATTAAATTCATTTCCACAAATAAATTTATATGTTACCAAAATAGACGTCACGATAGAAGCTGGAAAGGAAAACAAAATCACAATTGTTTTAATTTACATGTGAAAAATGTAAAGTGCATATCTTAAATATAATTTAATAATGTACATGATGTACATGTAACATGTGCTACATTTAATTAATATGATCTAACAGAAAATGTACATGTACAATTATTATATGTTTAATAGTCATACGAAAAAAAAGTATTAATCTTCAGTACTTGTATGTGTATGTACATGATATACTGCACATGTACAATTTTGCTACAATTATTTTATCTATTTTTTTACATACATGTATAATTAAATGCTTTTTGAATTATTTTGATTTTAATATCTCAAATGAAAGTCACAATTTTAAACTATTATAAAATATAAATGTACATGTATGAAGTGAAGTAACACAGTAAATATAAAAAGACTTGAGTAAATTAGAATAGTTGAAAAGGAAAAATGATCTTTAATTTCATTGTACAACTTTGTAATATTATAAAGTCAGTCAACATATATTTGTAAACTACGTGCTTTATTCTTGAAATACATCATTATTCATCTTGAAATCTTTTGGTTTAAACCCCTTACTAATATTCAAAACTGAATGAAAAGTACACTTAACCGTAATTGATATTTTTATACCAGTAAGATTCTGTATTCTTCTTTCATTTCATTCTTTATTTCCTAAATGCATAGAGATTATGAAAGATTACAATGACATAACACATTTGTACAAAGTGCAAAGAAAAGGACAAAAAAAAAAAAAAAGAAAAGGAAAACAAATCAATACAAGAAAAATAAGTTAGAAAATCTATTGTTCAATAAGGAATAACAAATTCATGCATGATAGATGAAATTTTTCTTTTTTTAATAGTGCCAGTGTATTCATTTAGTGAATAAATACATCATAAAATCATTTAAGTAAGTTGTCTACATGTATTCATCATGTTCACGATTGAAAATTTATCTAACAATATATCTGGTGTGGTTGCTTTAAATGAAAGTTCCATTCATTTTAAGAGTTATACAGCCAAACCCTTTTAGAATATCAGCTATTAGTTTTAAAGTTATATTTTTCATGCTCTTTATGTTTAAATCATATACTCAAATGATTGTCAACTCATGCATAAAATTTCTTTGGGAAAATTTAAATATCTGGATAAATGATTTCCCTATGACAAAGTGAAAAGATATAAAGGAATTTAACCACACTGTTATCCTATACAAGTACACTCTCAACAGAGTGAGAGGGACTTTGTGTTTATGGTACCACATGGATTTATAATACTGCTACATGTATAAACATGCATTTGAATGATGATGCAGATTACATATACTTTATTGTCTTTTGTTGAAGTTATAGAAAATAACATTTTTAATTCAAAAGTTGATATTGTGAATATCAGATCAAAGAGAACAATTAAAACATAATATTCAAGAGATGAAGTCCATTACATTTTTGTAGAAATTTTGTGGGATCCATACATGCAAATGAATAAAGATTATTATAAGGAAAAAGATGATAAAATACTTTAAAGTTTCAAATATTCTAATGCACATGTACATTTCTGGATAGATAACTATATATTTAAGTGTTCAGAGCCCAGCACTGGTATGATTTATAATATTATGATTTTAGTTGGTCATGTTGATAAAGTACATACAATACATGTACATGATATTTAAAGATTGAAATTTTAAAGATTGTCATTGATCATCTGATTTTTTTATCACATTAAGAACTTCACTCCTGTCACAGCTCTTGAAAAACTTTTTAATCACTACATTATAGCCCAAAGACAAATTCTAATGGCTGATTGTAATTTTTTAAAGTTTATGAGACAATTTCTACTAGTCTCGAAGAATTTCTGGTATAGCCCAAGACTTCTGGGCCGGTAGCGAGTTTTTCTTAAGACTTCATTATGATACCAGAATACTTTCATCTCATGGAGTACATCCTATTTACCGGTATTAGAAAAATGCAGAAAAATATTTAAATTTAATGTGAAAAAAGTGTATTAATACATGTATGAATGGCTCAACATATATCATATTTTTGTTTATTATAGGTGACTGCTCCAGGGGTGTGGCTGCCCAGCAGAGAGGATGTGTACCTCAGTATAAGCCTGTTTGGCCAGTACAGAAACACAAACCTCATTACGTCTGTGTTCCCTCTTTTTATGAAGGAAGATTTCAGGTTTGAAAAGGTATGTATGATATACCCACATGTACATATTGTATCACATGTACACTGTCCTATTTTGTTGACATCACAGGGTAGAGTTGTTGTTGTACATATTAAGCAGTATCATAATAATTCAGAAATATAATTATAAATGCTGAGTTGATCTTCTCTTTATAAGTTCCTACTGATATCTGAGGAATTGATGTGAAAAATGATTACTTAATGTAAACACGACTTATATCTTGTTTTCAGACATATTATACAGCCCTAGATCCCTCAGAGGTGTCAGAATACTTGGAAGGTAAGGCTACATAAGTTACTAAATATAAAATATTGGTTTTTTGTATGACAATGGGTTGGTCAGTTGTGCTCTTGTATGTATGATAGGAGATAGTGGGTTGGTCAGTTGTGCTGGTATGTATGATAAGAAGTTGATATTAACATGACAAAACTCGACACATGATCTTAAAATGTTGTGATGCATATCAAGTCTGAGACCACATGTGATGTGGCTGATGATAAGGCATTGATTATCACTTGCAGTATAAGTGCAATTTCCTTTAAATGCTGTTATATATTACTATTATGTATCATTATAATATACTTCATCCATACAGTATGAATGTACTTATTTATTTTTTGGTGATATACATACTTATTTAATACTTGTAATGTAATTTGCTTTGAAAAGTTTAAATGTCAGTATTTCAAAGAAGTTTCTTGTTTGTTTCTTCAGATGAATTGATAATATTTGAGCTGCTGCAGCTTTCCCCATTTGGTGGAGCCAACCGTTTAGCGTCCTACAGCTGTAATGCACGTGATTTCCTGTTCCCCTACCCATCCTTGGCTCCCTGCTATGCTTCTACAGCCAGAGAAATTCTGCTGGAACGTACCATTGACTTCCCTGTTAGTAAAAATTCATGATAATATAATGACTCCCAAAAGAATGTTACATATAGATAAATTGAAATAAATTTAGTACATACCAATATGTACATTTATAAATCTTTGGATGATTTTAATTCAGGTAATGAACCTTTGCGAGGTCTAGCTTAACGTGAAATAATGATTTGCATCCCTTGAAATAACGCGGCAACGTCAGAATGACGCGTCGACCTGCTTCTAACATTCCAACTGTTTGACGTCGCTGTTCTTTGATTGATTTTGACATTTTGTGGAGCGAGACATTTTGAAAAATTTTATGATTATTTGTTTTGTGAGATCATATTCTATGGAACACCTTAATTTGTTTAATTCACCTGCATTGAACCAATATATCTTGGTACTGCGTAGCTCGTGCAAATCGTGAAAATGTAAATATTGGCATTCTGATTGAGTGATCATTGCAAAAGGTTGTGTATAGAAAAGTAACTAGAGTTACAAACCAATTTTATCGTAAAAATTCACATATTTCAAAATTGATATTGATTGAACATATTTTGGAATACAACCATGTATTGTTTCTTTTAGGAGTCAGTTTATGTCAGGTTTCATGAAATTTTTCAAAAATCATAAAATTATATTATTTGTACTGGGATATTAATAAGATAACATGCAGAAGTGCTATAAACTCCATTTCTGTTTAAAAAGGCACATATTCAAATTTATGTGTATATTGTATCTGTAATATAATTACACGATTAATTAAGCTTAAGTATAGATGTTACATTCTGTTGTCTACAAAGTTTGGAGAACATCTTTCTTTGTGTTTTGTTTTTTTGTGTGTTTTGATATCATTAATGCTTCCATGTATATACATATGTGTGTATATATAGCTTTTGTTTTCAATTTTTCAGGGTATTTCTCCTAAGTTGGAGTTTGTAACAGTTACAAACATTAAAGAATCTCTCTCACCAGAGCTGGATGCTCTAGAAGATGAATTGGAGGCTGAAAGGGTACAGATATACATTTGTGACATACATATTCATTTTAGAATAGAAAATTGCATTTATATATACATGTATTCCTAATATTGTAAGATTGTCATGTAAGCCAACTGCAAATTGATTTAGAAAAAAACAATTTTTTTCTTATCTTAGCTGACAGAAGGATGTCTGAATTAATAGATGCATTTAATATTCATTTCTTATCGGTCAGGTTTAAATGTTATAATGGGACTGCATTACATACGTGTATATATGTTTTAAAGTTATGCTTAGAAGTTACATGCTTGCTTTAAGTGAATGTAGAGACTTAAGGGTGATGTCCTAAAATGAATCTCATCAAGTCTTAGAGTACAAATATCATACAAATATCTGATGAACTTTAATGTAAATGTATCATACTAGACAGCTTTATTTTAATGTGCTGAGGAATTTGAACAATGTAAACTTAAATTTATTACAGAGGTCAAGACGTAGATCACGCTCTCGTTCCCGATCCAGGTCACGAATGTCCATGAGGTATGTGTTACCAGGGCAACAACCAATCAAAGCGTTACATTATCATATTCAAACAGTTTGTTGTTCAAGTTGGTTTCTTTTGGGAACTTGAATAAGTCTGCACAGATTTATAAAAATAGATCAAGACATTTTCTGACATTTCATAATGAACTGAAAATACTTTAATCAATATGAAAATTATTCCTCTTTCAACTTCATATTATGTAGAAAGATCATTGCATAATGATGAATATGTTTACAAAAATGTAACGGTTGCAGATTTATTCAAGGTTGAAATAATATTACCATTTAATAAGTTCCTCATCAAATTAAATATAACAGGGTTAAAGATTGATATAATGTTCACTGATATTCATTCAAGTGAAATCATAATGGAAATTGTTAGGGAGCAGTGATTAACGCCGTCATTAATTCTAGATTAGCTATTAGCATGAACTGAAATTCAAAATTACATTTATGAGTTCGGATAAATGAGAAAAGTTGAATATACATGTACATGTATGAAAAGATGACTTAGAAAATATGTTAATTTTGGTTAAAAATATATGTATTTCTATTTTGATAAATTGGCTCAAAAATGCATTTAAAATACACAGGAGATTGATTTTTTTTTATAAAAGTAAATTTTCAGACACTTTTAAAACAAATCATAATTGAATATACATAATAAAATTCTGGCAGTGAACTATGATTTATTGTTATTATTAAATACTTGCAATAGATTGATTTAGCTCAATATTTAATGTTTAAGGTTGACTTGATCATGTACTAATAGCTGACTTCTTTATAACGTACAGTTCCCTTGATGGTTCAGTATCGAGCCTGCTGTCTACAGGCCGTCGTAGGTTGGTCAAGTAGACTTTGTCCTGCCGATCTTTAAATCCGATCCTTATAGCTCTATGTCTCCGCTCTCTTGTACTGTGTAAAAAGATCCTCCATTTTGTTGAATTAGAAGTATTATGTTGAAAATGAAAATAATATAAAGTAATTCCTATTGTATCAGATGTTTTTGCATGTATGAAATTATGTTATCTATCCCTGAATGCTTTGTAACTTTGTTTTATGAAGAGAAAATAGCTTAATTTTTTTTCAGTCATTAATTCTATTAAGCCTTTAGTTTTTTTTATCAACAAAAGATTCAGAAAATTTATATATTTTATTCAACAATTCTGTGCATTTGTAAAATTCAGATACATGTATGTACTTCTCCAAATATAACGTAATATACAACTGTACCACTTGTAGTTAAGTCTTCACTTTCACTCTAAAGTACGTATTGATCTGTTGAAATGTGAATGTGTCTTTAATGTAGATTAGTTGCTCACTCAAAAAAGATGTCTGCTTTTTCAAAATTCCCACCTCTCTGTGAAAACATTTTTGTATTTTCTGATGATATAACCTTGATCATTATCACTTTTAAATATATAATCAGATTTAAATTAATTTTCTATTAACATCAAAATCTTTTCGTTAAAGTATAAACAAGTCTAGCGTGACCTTGACCTTAAAATCTATAAAATCTACTCCAATGACTTTTCAGCACCCTGGGCCTAAGCTAGAATGGTGTTATTTACTATGAAGATTCTATTGTTTTTTTTAAGAAATATTTAGAGTAATCTATTTATGACTAGTTACTTTTTGATTTTAACTTAAATTGATCATTTAGAAATGAAATGGATTATAGCTACAAGTCTATGCTTTAATATCAGGATTTTGTGACTCTTTTAAAGTAAAACCAGTCAACCATTTAAACAATCAAATCCCCGAATTAACAAAAAAAATTATCCCATATCTTATTATGACCTGCATTATTGATATTATGACTTAAAGATAGGGGTTGAGGAATGCATTCTATATTACTTACAAATTTGGTTGCATTACTTTTTATAAAAGATATGGCAGTTTCATTGATTACAAACTCAAAAAACTGCCATCTCTTTTTAATATATTCATATTGTTTGTAGTCATTTAGCATGTGTCACAGTATTGGTGGAAGATAATTTAGACTTATGTTCTATGCATGGATGTGTTTATACAGATCATTTTTGTGTCGCCTGCGAAGCATAGCAACACTTAGGGATCACTTTGTCCGTTGTCCGTCCGTCTGTCTGTCTGTCTGTCTGTCTGTCACACTTTGGGTGTCACAGCCCATAACTTTTGATTGGTAAGTGATAGGGCTTTGATATTTCACATGTGTATTCCTTGTGACAAGACCTTCCTACACATACCATAATTTTTGACCATGTGACCTTGACCTAGATATTTGACCTACTTTTGAAAAAAAGATAAGATTCACTATATCTTTTGATTGGTAAATGATAGGGCTTTGATATTTCACATGTGTATTCCTTGTGACAAGACCTTCTTACACATACAATAATTTTTGACTTAGTGACCTTGACCTACATATTTGACCTATTTTTCAAAAAAAAATTAAGAATGGATATATCTTTTTATTGGTAAGTGTTAGGACTTTGATATTTCACATGTGCAATCCTTGTGGCAAGACCTTTCTACACGTACCATAATTTTTGACCTTGTGACCTTGACCTAATTATTTGACCTACTTTTGAACAAAAGATGAGATTCGCTATATCTTTTGATTGGTAAATGATAGGGCTTTGATATTTCACATGTGTATTCCTTGTATCAAGACCTTTCTACACAGACCATTAAATTTGACCTTTTGACCTTGATTTCAAGAAAAGTAATATTGGCTATATCTTTTGATTGGTAGGTGATAGGGCTTTGATATTTCACATGTATTTTCCTTGTAACAATGCCATTCTACACATACCATAATTTTGTACCTTTTGACCTTGTCCTACTATTTGACCTTCTTTTCTAAGGTAGTATATATCTTTTAATTGGTAGGTGATAGGTCTTTAATATTTCTTATGATGAGACCTTTTTGTTACCAATTTTTACGTAGTGAACTTGACCTAGATGATTGACATTCTTTTCTGAAAATTTGAGAATGACCATATCTTTTAATTTGTTATTTTAAAGAGGTATGATATTTCAAATGAATTTCATTTGACAAGACTTTTCTACTGATACCAATAATTTTGATCCACTTTCTAGAATAATAATCAAACCGCTTCGCAGGCGACACAAGCATTCCTTGGATTGCTATTTTATTTATAAAGAATGCCTCAATTTAACAGTGGATTGGGTTTCTGACGATTACAGCACTAGTCCACTAATATTTATACTATTTGTTCAAGAAAAGCCTTACTTCTGTTGTAAATTTTGTAAAGTATGGAACTGATATAATTATACCTAAAAAAAAAAAAAAAATACAAAAGAAAGAGAAGCTTTAAATTTATTTTCTGAAAATGGCTTTATATTCAGTGGTATGTACGTGTACTTAGTTTCATGTTGTTTTTTTTTACAAAACTCTGACACATTTTCTTGTTTAAAGTAACTACATTGTGACTTAATTTTAAGAGTTTTCATTTAACTGTATTCCTAAGAAAATAGCAAATGTAAAGAAGATGAACATCTAAAAACTACAGCTTATATTGACAGTATTTAATTTAAGCTATTTAATGCTTAAAAATATTTTTCACATGTTCATGCATTTAAAACTGTTTGTCAGTCGTTCATAAAAATAATGAAAATAAGTACTCAATCACTGAATACTTTGCCATGTACAATACTTATATCCTGAATTATAATACTTAGTATTGATTACTCAGAATTCTTGTACATATGCATTAGTTGAATCAATTGTTACTAGTATTTCTTCTAAATATCTGGGCTTCAGAGAATTTTATGGGAAAATATTATGCAATCTTTCTTCTAATGCCACTTTCTGCATTATGTAGCACACATCCATGTATAGCTAACACAGAGTTATTTCCCTTACCAGGACCTATCTAGAATTGGACCCTGAAGAAGATGACAAGAGCTACCACAAGCCCACAATCTCTTCTATTTGTCGTTCTAGGTCACCGTCCCCGGCTTTACGCAGATCACTCACAGACTCGTTCAGTCCTAAACTCTCCAGTGTGGAAAGTAGACCACCATTTGTTGTTAGACATGTAAATATTTAAATATATATATAAATATTCTCTTCATATTTTGATGTGTACAAAATGTACAATTCAGACTAGTCTAATGATGTTAAACTGATCATTTGAAAAAAGTCTTAAAACTATTTTTTTTCTGATGCATTTTGAAAATGAAGTATATCAGAGAGGGATTTTCCTACATCTCCTATACATGTAGTAGAATTGCTTTGAAAGAAAATGAAATAAATTTTGCCTGAGAAATCAATTGCCCTATCACAAGCTATTAAGTTAAATTAATATAAATACCTAGGGTAAAGAATTTTAACACACACATGAAACAAGAAAGCCCTAAACACTTATCATTCAATAGTTATATAAGTTAGAGTTCTCAAAAAAGATCAAAATTACAAGATGAAAAGTTTTTAAAAAGATTAAAAAAAGTTTTGTCACACTTGGAATACACCTCCTGTGAAATATGGAAATCCTTTGTATGTTTTAAAATTGCATAGATTAAAAAAAAAGGCAGATCAAATGCCAACACCAAAGTGTAAAGGTCAACAATGATGATGGTATGTATGCTTGTAGTATATATAGTTGTTTGGCAGACTGAGACAGGACAAAAATGACATGTCCATATCTTACTTTGATAATTTTTCTATTCACCATATCATATAAATGAATTGTTGATAAACATAGAACTCTTTGGACTTTAGTTGGAGAACAGCCTGATTGGACGAACTCCCGTAGGACTGGCCCCTGGAAAGAAGAAGTCCAAGAGGAGGAGCCGATCACTAACGCGTAGACCATCCAGTGCTTTGTCTGATTCTGGTACGTATAAGGATACTAATTTATAGAAGGACTTAAAGCTAAAAAACTATTTTGATTATGTTAGAAATAATACTGATGTGGCATAATTTTAGTAGCACTTTTTCCTTCATCCTTCACTTAGGGTGAAAAAAATTGTTTATATGCATACATAGGTATATATAGGATCTCAAATGATTTTCTATTTCATATGGTATTTATGAAACGAGTTGTGTGAATTTTAAATCACGCAACGAGTTTCATAAATACTGTATGAAATAGAAAAATCATTTGAGATTCTTATTATCACATGAAATGTGACGTAATTGATCAAAATAATGTCAAAATGTTATAATTTCGAGTTCTTTTCTTGCAAATAACGCGCCAATGTCGCCGTTTCTATTGTGACGTCACAAATAATCTTGAGCACTTCATCCAATAACCATGCACCAAAAGTGATAGGTAACGTGTTATCATAACATTTATTTATGAAATGGCTTTATGTAACTGAATAAAGGGTGTATCATGTGATAAATGCTGATATTGTACTGAAGTGAACTGATAATAGACCATTTTCATGTTACCTCAAGACTTGCATTTTAGACACTCCAAGACCAGACATCACAACTTTTGATATTATCTAGTATGACGTCAAAGATCTGTTTTGACCTCACAGTAGGAAGGTATGTCAAATGTTGAGATGTCAGGTCTTGGCCTAAAATTGTCTATTACATGAGAGGAATTAGCAAATATACATTTTCAAATGACAATCATGACCCATGTAAAAAGAATAAAAACGTAAGACGAAAATTTGTTTGATTGCTTGAGCAGCAGTTCCCCAAGTAAAGTGTGTGTCAGGGTGTTCACCTGGTTCACTGGAGAGATGTGTTGTGTGTAAGGCCTATAGGAGACACATGGGGAAGAAGTACTGGGGACACTCCCCTGACTTCCACCCCACGGGTATACTGTCACGGTACAAAAAACAAAAACCAAAGGTATCACACTGCTTTGTAGGGATGATTTACACAGTTTTGTTCTTACATTTGCCTTATGTATTTAAGCATTATCAGGAATTACACTTTCACTTTCTTAATACAAGACACAAAGTAGATTCGAGAAATCAGTCTTGAAATTGACAATGAATTAGTACAAATTTCTTCCCTTTGCTATGGGCAAGATCAAATTGGCATTTTGCTAAGGTCAAGATTAAAATGGCTGCTACAGAGTGTGTGTACAGTGCTGCATTGAGCTATAGACAGGATCACTTTGCTATGTCAAGGTCAAAGAATGCTCCCTCGGCATTAAGTATGCATTTGTATTTCCCAGACCTAATGAATATTGGAAAGAAATAATACATATATAAGGAAACTATAGTACATTTCCATGACATATTTTGTGTCTTGGAGTTACAAATTAGTTTGCATTTACCTTGTACATGCATGGTTTTCCTTCTAGCATTTTCATTACATGAGTTTGTGCATTTTATAAATGTATATAGTATTTTACAACAGTATGTTATTTAACAATCTATGTTTTTATTCCATTCTATAAAGTCTGAAGTAATAGATTTTTGTTAATATTTGACAAATTTTAACTTGAAGAAATGAATTGTCAAGGTCACAAGGTATTAAAATAAATTCTACCCTATAGAAAGGTCATGTCTTGTGGAATGCAGATGGATAAACATGAAATTCTTATCACTTAACCGTCAAAATTCTGTTCAGATTTCTTTCGACAGACTGACAAACAAACTAAATCTTCCTCGATCTTTGATTACAAGGACATTAGCTTGGTAGATGGTTTTATGATGTACTCTTTTAGAATATCTGATTCAGAGCATGTTACTAATTAAGGTATGTTAGTTCATTCTGTAGTTTATCAAGTTAAGTAGTTCTTTTTTAAGCATGATGTTTGATTGCATGGCATTTTTATTTGTAGGTGATTATACCAGCTACCCTAGTAGCTTGACTCACAAATATCGCTTGCGCAAGGTAATGTATATATTACAAGCTGTATGTAATAATAAGCGTTTTATTTAAAATGACAAAAGTCATGTTTGATTACACGGAACATAAAAAAATTGAAACATGCATTGAAAAGAAGAATTTGAATTCTCTACTAAAATGATAAGATTAGTTACATCAAAAGGTATAATTATTTTGAGGCAAATTTGCTACAAGACATGTATTATTTTATCTGTAAATCTGAAAATACATGAATCCATGGTAAAGAAATATTACGGCAAATAGCTTTCATTTCACATGTTCATTTATTACTCATTAACGTCTTCTATTCTATTTATAGGACTATGCATCTGGAAGTGATGAAGATGGTAAGTTTACTTTATAGATTGATCTTGTTTATTTTAAAGGAAAAATTCAAATATATTTGTTTCAATATGCATTTCATTTTATTACCAACTATTTTTTCTACTCCTCTAGACAATGAAGTAGCGTCCTTGACAAAGTCAATCGACAACCTGTCCTTCAGCAGGAGGCCAAGGTCAGTTAGTCCTCTTCTGTACAGACCAACACTTAGTGAGAGGTACCGACCTCTGACCCCATCAGAGAAACTTGACCTTGATCTGAGAGTGGAGAGAGCTATCCAACGTAGCAAATCCCGTGAAAGACTGGCCCAGCTGGATCTAGAGGAAGTTAGTCTAGATACAAAACTTTTTTGTTAAAAATTTTCATAATTAATTTTATCATTAGTTATATTTAGAACATACCATTCTTGTAATTTGATAATTGTTGAATATCTTGTTGCATAACATAAAGAACAAAGTTGTCATTATCAGTAAGTTTTGTAAGATTAAGCTCTGTTTTTACTGTATTTGAATGTGATTTTTCAGTCCCTAAGACGAGCCCGTTTGAACAGGACGTTGGATGAGTTAGACCTTGACACGAGGTTGAGTAGGATTAGGAGGTATTACCCGTACTACTATCCATACTACTACTACTGGCTGTAGCAGGTTAATACTTACACTCTTTGTTCTCCACCGTCCAAGACACGTCATTTACACATACCCTGGTCTGCCTTCTGGGTCTTGTTACAGTTCAGATTGAGGCACACTAGCCAGATCAGGGACTTTGTAAAAGACAGAACTTGGATCTTGATGTAGTGCCTCACCATACTAGCAATATTTTGTGATATATTATGGGAAAACATGAGAAATGCTTCTCTTGAAAGCTTGTACAATTTCAAATTCCAATCAAAAGGGTTTAGAATTTTTATGTAGTATACAGGGATAACTGGTACAGTACTGTTACATATGATCCAAAAACTTCATACAAGTTCAGCCTTCAAGTTAAAACTTGAACTCTCTCTCCTTGATTTTAATTTCTAATTCCTTATCTTCATATATGACTATGTATATTTGATAATACCACCAGTTTGATTAATTATGACTAGAGGTAGAACCAGATTTATTTTCAAGATTAAAGGTCAAGGTCATTGCCAATGGCTCATGCTGAAGGTTCATAAGCAGGATACTTGTGCTATAAGCCTTATAGAATCTTCAAACACGCCACAAAGGATCACTATCACATTTAATCAAGGTCAGAGGTCAAATGGTCAAGGTCACAGCTGTAAAATACTCTTTAACAGGTGTGCTGTACTCTTTTGGAAGAGTCTTGATACTTCAGACCATTGTGGGCAATGTAAAGGTCCATTTACTATGCCTTCAAACTCAACCTTGACCTTTCTTAACATGTATTTAACTTTCTTTTGGGCAATATTATAAGGTCAATTTCTATGATGGTGAATGCAAAGATGTAGACCTTTGATCAGATCTGCTGAATATTACATCGTATGATCTGTGAATGACCCTGATACTCGTGATTTGAATCCTGTTGACATTGTCTGAAGTAGTTTTTAGTATTTCGATGACCTTGTTTGTAATTTAAATCTGTTTTATGTTTTCATTTTATGTGGTGAGTGCAGTGGGTTTATGATGTAATGAATCGTGATTAATAAATTATCTTTTATGAGGGGCATAACTCATAACAAATTTTGAAAATAGGTTAATGGTAATTAGTTCAAGTACATGTATATGTTGATACAATTAATATATTGATACTTGATACCAATTAGAATAGACATGTTAAAGTAATGCTGGTATGTATATAATGAGTACACACAGTTTGGATGAGGCATTAATCAATTACAGAACTTGACAGTAAGGTGTTTGTATTTATATTTAGTCTAATAATACTGTATGGTTACCTCCTAGTTACGTGAATAGTTTTCTATGCAAGTGACGAGAGTTTGAGCCTTTTGAATGTAAATAGACTTTCACCTTATGACAAATGCTACATAGATTACACTCCTTCTTTGTTCAATATTGCAAGGAATTTTTATCTCTTGCATATAAATGCCAGATCACGTCAAGTTGTATTTGCATGTTTCTTCGTTCGTTACTTCTAGTTCTGCTAAAAACCTCGCTCAATAATAGTTATGCATGGCAGTACTGATATATGAATTCTTGAGTTTTTCTTTCTGGAATGTTTATATTAATAAGAATTTTGAATTTACAGGTTTGATTAAAAAAAATCATTTAGTTTAAAAAAAAGGATTTTAAACAAATTGATGAATGTTGCAGTCATGAAACAGAGTCTTATCTATAATATCTACCTTTGAATTGCATAATCTCACTAGGATATTGATAGGAATAATACGGCTGTATAATGATTTTAATCTAATTTGATATAATAAACAATGTACACAAAAGATAATTTTTACAAACAAGGCCTTTATGTTAATTCTGTTGTTTTACAGGGGAGAGAATGCTAGTGTACATCTAAATAATGGAAAATATTGGTCCGACAGAGCTGCCGAATTCCAAGCTAAATCCCATCGTCAAGTGTTTAATGATAGTCTTAGTCAGATTTACTCACGGATGTACACGTCAGCCAAGTCCAAGTATAATATGTGATTATACCTCAGTGATGTAGATATAGGACACTAAGTTATTATTGTTCAGGGTCCCTCTAGGACCGTCATTGTAGTTAGACTACTTGTACTCAGGCCAAAGAAAAAAATGTGTTTTTCCTGTTACCCTTACAATTGTATTGGCTGTTTTTGTTATCCATTTTGTATCGATATTGTGAGCTCCTTAATTGTTAAACCAACCAGAACATACAGTTGTTGTTTTATTTTTATATCAATATAATTATTTTTAATTTTTCAGATCAGTATGGTTAGACATTTTTGCATCTATATCGTGAGCTCCTTAATTTTTAAACCAACCAGAATGATTTTACAATGTGTGGACATATTATTTAACAGGAGACACACATTTTGGCCGTTATTTTCCTGCCAACTCTGAGTAACTGGCTGTGATATTTATGTAGAATGTTCCATGCTTTACACATGTAATTCCGCTGTTGTAGGAACTAAAATGCTATATTGATTGTGGATTTAAGATGTGTGGATAGAATATGTGCAGAAATGTCCCGATGTGTCCACCGTATCATGCTCAGTTCATACAGGCAGCATCCAAGATCTGTTGTCATAGAAACCGGTCACATGTCTTATCCCATCTTGAATTTTCAATTTGTTTTATCCTTTTTTTCATCACTAATTTGAGACATATAGAAGTTACTTATTTAAAACTGCACGAAATATGTACATATAGATAATACTCGGCACAGATCAAAATTCAACAAGACAAAATATATAGTATTTGTATGAAAAATTATTGATGTAAATGCCAGAATTATAGGATTGACAGGGTTAAGCATAATTTAACAAACTGAATTACAATGATTCAAGTCAAGACCAATTTCTAGTTTATCATAATTTGGGGTAATCGGTGTTGTCACATTGGTTGATGAGTGTAAATTGTGGTCTTGTTTCATATTATAGCAAGTGCTTTAATTACCATACTTATTTATTAAAACATTCCATATCTTGTTTTTATTTTCTATGTTGTACTAGTTTTTCCAATCTGTTTATATACTATTGTTTTGGCTAGGTTGTTATATATATATACATGATTTGAGTCATAAACGTCTTCATTTCTGTGATTCATGATCGTTATGAAGTGAGTAAGTTTTGATTATTTTTGCGTTAATTTGTATTTTATAAAGTGTATAATTGCACGATAGATAATTTTGATTTTATCTTTAAATTAAATTATTTTGTTCAATGTTAAAAAGTGAGAATTTTATAATGTACGAAATTTGCTTTTGTGAATTTTTTTTTAATTGAAAGATTGGAAATTTCACTTTTATGAAAGTTTTGTTTGAAATGGAATCTCCCAATGTATATAATTTTGCACTCATAATAATGTTAGTCAAAAAAATACAGCATTTAATCAATAAATTATCAATATATAATTATGTAATTTTATACTTCTTTGAACGCATGTCTATCTGTGACAATAATGTTTTATTAACATTGTTGTGCTACCTTCACAGTGTCTGGAACAAAATTGGCTATATGAATCTTCAGTGTGTGAATCAGATATAAGTTTAACATTTGTCATTGCTGTCCTATGTTTTACTTGAATTATAGCCCTTTGAAGAAAAATCAGTGGCTTATTGACCTATTTTTAACTTGTATTGTTGACTCTTTAAGGAAATAATCTTTTTTATGCTCCCGGAATCAAAGATTCGGGGGCATATAGTTTTTGGCCTGTCCGTCTGTTTGTCTGTTTGTCTGTTTATCTGTTTGTCTGTTTGTCTGTCTGTTTGTCCGAAAAACTTTAACATTGGACATAACTTTTGAATGGGAAGTGATAGGGCTTTCATATTTCACATGTGTATTCCTTGTGACAAGACCTTTCCATTGATACCAAAATTTTTGACCTCGTGACCTTGACCTTGACCTTTGACCTACTTTTCAAAAACTTTAACATTGGGCATAACTTTTGAATGGGAAGTGATAGGGCTTTCATATTTCACATGTGTATTCCTTGTGACAAGACCTTTCCATTGATACCAAAATTTTTGACCTCGTGACCTTGACTTTGACCTTTGACCTACTTTTCAAAAACTTTAACATTTGGCATAACTTTTGAATGGGAAGTGATAGGGCTTTCATATTTTACATGTGTATTCCTTGTGACAAGACCTTTCCATTGATACCATAATTTTTGACCTCGTGACCTAGACCTTCACCTTTGACCTACTTTTCAAAAACTTTAACATTGGGCATAACTTTTGAATGGGAAGTGATAGGGCTTTCATATTTCACATGTGTATTCCTTGTGACAAAACCTTTCCATTGATACCAAAATTTTTGACCTCGTGACCTTGACATTGACCTTTGACCTACTTTTCAAAAACTTTAACATTGGGCATAACTTTTGAATGGGAAGTGATAGGGCTTTCATATTTCACATGTGTATTCCTTGTGACAAGACCTTTCCATTGATACCAAAATTTTTGACCTCGTGACCTTGACTTTGACCTTTGACCTACTTTTCAAAAACTTTAACATTTGGCATAACTTTTGAATGGGAAGTGATAGGGCTTTCATATTTCACATGTGTATTCCTTGTGACAAGACCTTTCCATTGATACCATAATTTTTGACCTCGTGACCTAGACCTTCACCTTTGACCTACTTTTCAAAAACTTTAACATTGGGCATAACTTTTGAATGGGAAGTGATAGGGCTTTCATATTTCACATGTGTATTCCTTGTGACAAGACCTTTCCATTGATACCAAAATTTTTGACCTCGTGACCTTGACCTTGGACCTACTTTTCAAAAACTTTAACATTGGGCATAACTTTTGAATGGGAAGTGATAGGGCTTTCATATTTCACATGTGTATTCCTTGTGACAAGACCTTTCCATTGATACCAAAATTTTTGACCTCGTGACCTTGACTTTGACCTTTGACCTACTTTTCAAAAACTTTAACATTTGGCATAACTTTTGAATGGGAAGTGATAGGGCTTTCATATTTCACATGTGTATTCCTTGTGACAAGACCTTTCCATTGATACCATAATTTTTGACCTCGTGACCTAGACCTTCACCTTTGACCTACTTTTCAAAAACTTTAACATTGGGCATAACTTTTGAATGGGAAGTGATAGGGCTTTCATATTTCACATGTGTATTCCTTGTGACAAGACCTTTCCATTGATACCAAAATTTTTGACCTCGTGACCTTGACCTTGGACCTACTTTTCAAAAACTTTAACATTGGGCATAACTTTTGAATGGGAAGTGATAGGGCTTTCATATTTCACATGTGTATTCCTTGTGACAAGACCTTTCCATTGATACCAAAATTTTTGACCTCGTGACCTTGACTTTGACCTTTGACCTACTTTTCAAAAACTTTAACATTGGGCATAACTTTTGAATGGGAAGTGATAGGGCTTTCATATTTCACATGTGTATTCCTTGTGACAAGACCTTTCCATTGATACCATAATTTTTGACCTCGTGACCTAGACCTTCACCTTTGACCTACTTTTCAAAAACTTTAACATTGGGCATAACTTTTGAATGGGAAGTGATAGGGCTTTCATATTTCACATGTGTATTCCTTGTGACAAGACCTTTCCATTGATACCAAAATTTTTGACCTCGTGACCTTGACCTTGGACCTACTTTTCAAAAACTTTAACATTGGGCATAACTTTTGAATGGGAAGTGATAGGGCTTTCATATTTCACATGTGTATTCCTTGTGACAAGACCTTTCCATTGATACCAAAATTTTTGACCTCGTGACCTTGACTTTGACCTTTGACCTACTTTTCAAAAACTTTAACATTTGGCATAACTTTTGAATGGGAAGTGATAGGGCTTTCATATTTCACATGTGTATTCCTTGTGACAAGACCTTTCCATTGATACCATAATTTTTGACCTCGTGACCTAGACCTTCACCTTTGACCTACTTTTCAAAAACTTTAACATTGGGCATAACTTTTGAATGGGAAGTGATAGGGCTTTCATATTTCACATGTGTATTCCTTGTGACAAGACCTTTCCATTGATACCAAAATTTTTGACCTCGTGACCTTGACCTTGGACCTACTTTTCAAAAACTTTAACATTGGGCATAACTTTTGAATGGGAAGTGATAGGGCTTTCATATTTCACATGTGTATTCCTTGTGACAAGACCTTTCCATTGAAACCAAAATTTTTGACCTCGTGACCTTGACTTTGACCTTTGACCTACTTTTCAAAAACTTTAACATTTGGCATAACTTTTGAATGGGAAGTGATAGGGCTTTCATATTTCACATGTGTATTCCTTGTGACAAGACCTTTCCATTGATACCAAAATTTTTGACCTCGTGACCTTGACCTTGACCTTTGACCTACTTTTCAAAAACTTTAACATTGGGCATAACTTTTGAATGGGAAGTGATAGGGCTTTCATATTTCACATGTGTATTCCTTGTGACAAGGCCTTTCCATTGATACCAAAATTTTTGACCTCGTGACCTTGACATTGACCTTTGACCTACTTTTCAAAAACTTTAACATTGGGCATAACTTTTGAATGGGAAGTGATAGGGCTTTCATATTTCACATGTGTATTCCTTGTGACAAGACCTTTCCATTGATACCATAATTTTTGACCTCGTGACCTAGACCTTCACCTTTGACCTACTTTTCAAAAACTTTAACATTGGGCATAACTTTTGAATGGGAAGTGATAGGGCTTTCATATTTCACATGTGTATTCCTTGTGACAAGACCTTTCCATTGATACCAAAATTTTTGACCTCGTGACCTTGACTTTGACCTTTGACCTACTTTTCAAAAACTTTAACATTTGGCATAACTTTTGAATGGGAAGTGATAGGGCTTTCATATTTCACATGTGTATTCCTTGTGACAAGACCTTTCCATTGATACCATAATTTTTGACCTCGTGACCTAGACCTTCACCTTTGACCTACTTTTCAAAAACTTTAACATTGGGCATAACTTTTGAATGGGAAGTGATAGGGCTTTCATATTTCACATGTGTATTCCTTGTGACAAGACCTTTCCATTGATACCAAAATTTTTGACCTCGTGACCTTGACCTTGGACCTACTTTTCAAAAACTTTAACATTGGGCATAACTTTTGAATGGGAAGTGATAGGGCTTTCATATTTCACATGTGTATTCCTTGTGACAAGACCTTTCCATTGATACCAAAATTTTTGACCTCGTGACCTTGACTTTGACCTTTGACCTACTTTTCAAAAACTTTAACATTTGGCATAACTTTTGAATGGGAAGTGATAGGGCTTTCATATTTCACATGTGTATTCCTTGTGACAAGACCTTTCCATTGATACCATAATTTTTGACCTCGTGACCTAGACCTTCACCTTTGACCTACTTTTCAAAAACTTTAACATTGGGCATAACTTTTGAATGGGAAGTGATAGGGCTTTCATATTTCACATGTGTATTCCTTGTGACAAGACCTTTCCATTGATACCAAAATTTTTGACCTCGTGACCTTGACCTTGGACCTACTTTTCAAAAACTTTAACATTGGGCATAACTTTTGAATGGGAAGTGATAGGGCTTTCATATTTCACATGTGTATTCCTTGTGACAAGACCTTTCCATTGATACCAAAATTTTTGACCTCGTGACCTTGACTTTGACCTTTGACCTACTTTTCAAAAACTTTAACATTTGGCATAACTTTTGAATGGGAAGTGATAGGGCTTTCATATTTCACATGTGTATTCCTTGTGACAAGACCTTTCCATTGATACCAAAATTTTTGACCTCGTGACCTTGACCTTGACCTTTGACCTACTTTTCAAAAACTTTAACATTGGGCATAACTTTTGAATGGGAAGTGATAGGGCTTTCATATTTCACATGTGTATTCCTTGTGACAAGGCCTTTCCATTGATACCAAAATTTTTGACCTCGTGACCTTGACATTGACCTTTGACCTACTTTTCAAAAACTTTAACATTGGGCATAACTTTTGAATGGGAAGTGATAGGGCTTTCATATTTCACATGTGTATTTCTTGTGACAAGACCTTTCCTTTGATACCAAAATTTTTGACCTCATGACCTTGACCTTGACCTTTGACCTTCTTTTCAAAAACTTTAACATTTAGCATAACTTTTGAATGGTAAGTGATAGGGCTTTCATATTTCATATGTGTATTTCTTGTGACAAGACCTTTCCATTTATACCAAAATTTTTGACCTCTTGACCTTTATCCCAGTGACCTCACATACATGTACTTAACAGAAAATAGTGTTCATACTAACAAAGATGCCACCGGGGGCATTCGTGTTTCACAAACACAGGCTTTATTCTGCTTCCTTTTTATTACTGTGGTGCTGTGTGATAATCATGTTATTTATAAAGTATGACTAAGTTGGCCATTGTTGACCCAGTTTTAGCAAAATCAGCAATGACAATACAGTGGTCTACATAACCATCTTGACTGATACTAGGATGAAACTTGCTCAGGAGCTTCATTAGCAATGTCATAGCTAACCTACCTTTCATTGTCCTTAAGACGCTAGACGTGATCTGTAGGAGTGACGTAAATGTCCTTCTGTTAGTTATCGTTACACAAATTTTAAATTGAATGACAATAAATCGTCCAGAAATAATAGGACCACATCCATAATAGAACTTGACCTTCATCTCACAATGATACACCTGTATATGAAATATCATTTGGATCCATCAAACTTCCACAGATAAAATCTCCTGACACTGCTGTTTTTATGTTACGAGGTCAAAGGGCAATCACTCCTCCAAGAATAGTTGACTACATCCATATTTGAACTTGACCTGCATCTCTCTATGATACATCTGTTAACCAGATAAAATATGAAACCATCAAGGAGAAAAAGGCGAATATGGAACATTGTGGATTACTTGCCCTTTATGAAAGAAGGTCATGTCTATGATAAATCGTTTGACAGAAATTCTGATTGTAAGAAGATTTTGTTTAATTTCACATCTGAAAATGCTTATTTAAATTCCGGGAGAGGAATTTAAATAAGCTAATACAGCTTCCTTTCCGATCCTATATTGTATTATTCTTTGTATTTGTATTGTATACTATATATGTTTGAAATAAAATATGTTTAAACTAAAATGCACAGATATGGTTCAAGGTCATGGTATTCAAGGTCATGTGTAATGCATGTAATTTTGCAAAATATTTAATAACATGAGTAAAGGAGAACAGCCATGGCCTGTATATGATTTACCATCTCTATACACTGTGTCACTGATGATATGACATTGATTCAAGGTCGTAGCATATCTTCAGGTTCTGTGAAATATTCAGAATGAAGCACTGATGAGAAGTACTGGCCTGGACGTAGATGGAAGACTTTGAAGACACACCCTGGGCTCAAAAGCATTACAATTACTTTGTAGCAATTCTGCATAATACAACGTGCTATCTAAATCATGTACATGGATAACACGACCAATCCTAATAGAACAAATAATCCCCCTCATGTTTAAAAGCCTTTTCCTTTGGTTAAAACGTTTTATCAAATGTATTTGAAGACGTTAAACATTATCAGAAGAAGTACAATAAAAAAATGTTTCTACCAAGTTCAATAATTGGTACACAATCCTAAAACACTATTTAATACTGTGTGCTGGTTTTTAATAGATCAAGTTAATGGATATAATATATATTAATCATACATGTACATATATGGGTTAATAGTGCACCTTATAATAGATTATCACAGTCTATGTGGACGGAATGCTCTATGGTAGTATATGGATAATCATATAGAAAAAGTAAAATGTTCCATTATAAATCATCATATGCTTCTTCCGTGACATAAAAAGAATCTCATCAATCACCAATAATATATCAATATACATGTAAATCACTCAACTTACTGAGCTTAAGCTAAGTTTAAATTATAACCAACATAAATTCACAATGTGGCAATAATAGGAATTTTTATCACAGAAAATGGATAAATGCAAAATAAGTGTATGTGTAATTATCCTTTTCCATTTATAAAACACAAAACTTTGACTGAAATAAATAGAATATATAATACATAAATTAAGACTAAAATAAAGTTCAATAATGGAATTACAATAGCTAAACTAGTGTACTGATAACATGTGAATTGTAAGAATCGTGTCTCTTGACATATAAATAAAATGCTAAAATGAAAATCACTTGTGCACATAAACAATTTATTTTGTATTTGGCAAGATGGATTTCTATGATACCAATGAAATCATTATGAAAATCAAAACCAGTTTACATTGAAAATAACAAAACTCATAAAGTACAAGCGTATCTCATAGTTTGCCAAATGGAATGAATTCTCATGAAGATGTACAGTGACCTTGAATTAAGAGCCATTCAATATATAAATGATTGGGATAAATTCTGAAGTAACCACAGAAAACTAAATGTTCATTGAATACCAAAATATGTTAACTAGTTCAGTAAAAGAATGAGTGATGTTACTGAAATGATAATCACTGATGATCACTGATGTATAATCATGATAGGAGAACGTTTAATGCTCATACTGTATATACAAATTTATCAAAAACATATTTTTACATCATAAAAATAAATAAGTTCAATACAGGTCAAATTTGACACAAGTTTGCCATTCACCAAAAACAGTACCACCTTATAATGCTTCTAGAAAACTTTGGCATGTTTATATAAAATATATATTGTAAATAAACTTTATCATCACTACGTATTATATATATTGTAAATAGACTTTATCATCACTACGAATTTGGCACTATTAAATATATTCATAAATATAATAACGAATAATTCTACATGTATTTTGGCAACATGTGAATTAAAAACTAACAAAGTGAAAATTTCAAACTAAATATACTTGTACTTTTTATATGTGATATCCATGTAAGTACATATCTTTGTAATAGTAGCTATCATAAACACCGCGTGGGATCGAAACGTATGATGTTGTAATTCTTTATGGAGAATTTTGATGTTTTCTCATCATTTAAGTGATACTGCACAAAACTGATGAGACGTTGCAGTAGAGCAATATCTAATAAGTAAGTCCATATCGTTTATATATCTGAACAGTCTGTGGTTTTTGCAAACACTTCAAGAGTTCGTCATCAGGAATTATTTTCTGTCGTCGACAAACTATTGAAGTGTTTGCGAAAACTATGAACTTTCCATATACCTGGACGATATGGATTGATTTAGTAGGTGTTGCCCTACTGCAACGGCTGTTCAGTTTTGTAAAAGTTAATTGAGAAAATGAGAAAATCCCAAAAAACTATGTACGGAATCACAACACCATACGTTTCGATCCCACGCGGTGATAAAGGGGCCTTGTATACAAGAACAGTCTAGAAGGATTACAGATCGATTGAAACATGAACTCTTTATAATTGACAACATTAATACAGGTAGGTCAAATGACACTAGAAAAAAAATTCAAACACTAGGTCAAATGACACTAGAAAAAAAATTCAAACACTTTAGCACTGAAAAATGAATTTGATTACAAATACATGTATATGTAATGAAATATAGACGGAGGGAAACTGAAGAAACATCTGTACAAGTGAAACACGTCATAAAAATTTAGGTCAAGGTCATACCACACCTTATGATCCTGATTAATGTCTGTGTGAATATTAATGAGAATGCTGAAAATACAGATCAAAAGGAAATTGTGTTCAGTGACCTTCAATATAGGTCACTTGATCTGAGAAGGTCATGACACATTTTTTAGTCCATAACAAGTTTGCAGTGGATCTTTCCAAAGCACAAAGAAAGATTCAAAACCTTTAGGTCATACAATGTACATTTTAAATTAAATTTTGTAGATATCAAATCTTAATGTAGGCGAATATTGTTCTTAAATGGAAGTTTTTTTTAGGAAATAACAGTTGCACAGACAGGCAGATAGAAAAGATTTATGTATTTGTTTATAAAGTAGCCCTATCAAGTTTTGATTTTTCAACAATGAGCCCAACTCCCTTCACCTTCAAACAGTGTTATAACCAGTACACATTTATATGGTCGATATTTCTGACAACCCATTCTCCCTGTTTCATCATAGTTGTAATCATCTCTAATATTAGACCTATAATAATTCTGACATAAAACTTCTACCCCTCCTTCTCTGTCTTATCCTCCGTCTTAGTTTCCTCAGTGTTTGGTTGTCGACCGTCTTTCCTGTAAGTCTCTCCTTTCACAGAATTACCATTAACAACTAGGTCCTCTCCTTTAACACTTTGTTTATCATCGTCTACCTTGTCAGTTTTTGTGTCGTCTTTATCATCCTCCTTGATAGTTTGCTGATTATCATCGCCTTTATCATCATCTCTATCATCTATCTTGTCCTGCTCCTCCTTACTCCTCTCTGTGAGCTGCCCCTCAGTATTAGTGTCCTCATTATCAGCATTCTCCTCCTGAGCATTATTGTTTGTGTTCTCTACATCCGATTTTTCTCGCTCTACACGATCCATGTAAAGCTCTACCTCCACTATACCATAGTCATCATCGTCCTGCAGTCGACTACAAGACATATTGACAAGTGCATTTGGACAGTGAAATTTGCTCTTCTTTTTAATTTTTGATTTTGAATTTGAAGTAGAAAGTACACCTATTAGTTCTCTTGAGTTATAAATCTAAAGTCTTAATCAATCTAATGCAAAACAGTCACGTATTCCTGAGCACTCACTTCATTAAAAATATTTCTAAATATTTTGAAAATCCTTTCCTTTCAACATAGATACACTGAATTTAATATTCAATTTACCTTCCACAAGGGAATAAATATTTCTCCTTTGCGTCCACAGATTCCTTGATGGCCACTTTATCCAGTGACCATCCAGACTCTGCACCTTTCCCATTGTGACCAATTATTATTGTCTCAAGCCGCCCTAAATCTACTGCCTCCACAATAAATGAGTCAACCTGAAGAGACAAATATTGTTCTAGTAATAACATGGATTACTTGATGAGAATTATGCCACAAAAATTATTAATAAACATTTTGTCTTGGTAAGCCACTAAATTAAACAACCAGAGATGAAAGAAATCCCTCCAAACCTCTCAAAAGTAATGTACAAAATAACAATTGCACAAAATTCTGTGACACTACATACCGCTCCGGGTTGGAATTTTTTTCCTCCGTCTCTGTTTTTGACCAGGTACCTTCTACCAGAGTCTCCAAGGGTTCCCACCAACACAATGTGAGCTAATGCATCAGTACCGGCATCTGGGTCTGTACTGGTGTATGTCTGTACCTCATATCGCCTAACTGTCAAAACAAAACCTCAAATAATCATATGTGTATAAAATATGAGAGTCCACAATATCATCTCTTCATATCATGCAGCTAGCAAAATTAATTTCCAATAAAATCAAATTCAAGGAATTGTGGTCCCCCGCTTTTGGGTGTTTGTCTTTAAAGAAATGCTGACAGACATCCCCCCATTCTTAACTTTTAATAATATATCTCATATATTATCAACATTCTAAATATGAAAGATTAACTCCAAGAAAAGGTCAAAAGGTCCAAACTTGTGTTTTGTTTCCAAGGGACAGGGCTTATGAAAAGGTATGCACATGTGAAATATTTAAGACCTATGATTTAAATTACCATCAAAAACTTAAGGTCGAGGTTGAAGTTTTTAAATGTGGGTCAACCTCCATGGACAAGGTCACAAGGTCAGAATGTTATTACCAACAGAAAGGTCTCATCACAAGGAATACACATGTGAAATGTGAAAGCCCCATCATTTTCCATTAAAAAGTTATGGACAAGGTTATAGTTTTTTGAAAAGTATGTCGAACTCAAAGGTCAAGGTCAAAAAATTTGGTATCCATGCAAAGGTCTTGTCACAAGGAATACACATGTGAAATATCAAAGCCCTATCACTTTCCATTCAAAAGTTATGGTCAAGGTTAAAGTTTTTAATAAGTAGGTCGAACTCAAAGGTCAAGGTCACAAGGTAAAAAATTTTGGTATCCATGGAAAGGTCTTGTTACAAGGAATACACATGTGAAATATCAAAGCCCTATCACTTTCCAATCAAAAGTTATGGTCAAGGTTAAAGTTTTTAATAAGTAGGTCAAAGTCCAAGGTCAAGGTCACAAGGTCAAAACTTTTGGTATCCATGGAAAGGTCTTGTCACAAGGAATACACATGTGAAATATCAAAGCCCTATCACTTTCCATTCAAAAGTTATGGTGAAGGTTAAAGTTTTTAATAAGTAGGTCAAAGTCCAAGGTCAAGAGGTCAAAAATTTTGGTATCCATGGAAAGGTCTTGTCACATGGAATACACATGTGAAATATCAAAGCCCTATCACTTTCCATTCAAAAGTTGTGGTCAAGGTTAAAGTTTTTAATAAGTAGGTCAAAGTCCAAGGTCAAAAATTTTGGTATCCATGGAAAGGTCTTGTCACAAGGAATACACATGTGAAATATCAAAGCCCTATCACTTACCATTCAAAAGTTATGCACAAGGTTAAAGTTTTTGTGACTGACGGACAGATGGACAGACGGACGGACAGACGGACGGACGAACCGGTTTTAATGTCCCCGCGCTTTCGCGAAAGCGGGGGACAACTAGAAATGTATAAAACAAATGAGTAGAAGTCAATCAAAATATCTAAAATTTAGTTTGTACTGTATACAGCTTTGAATTTGCCCAATTCGGGCAGGAGACTGATTCACCCAGTATTGAATTTGCCCAAATACACTTTTCCTCAAGAAATCCTTATACATATACATGTATAAAATTTTATCTTGAATATTATTGGCCCTATCTTAAATTTGCCCCTGTGGCACTGGGCAAAAAGGGTGAAATCATACCGGTGGCAAAAATTCCCTTGTATGCAGTATAATCCAAGTCCTTAAGAAATACATGTACAAGAGAACTTCACTTTAACATGGAATAACTTTTGTTCTTCTATAACAATAAATAATTCACAAGTAAGATAATGATTCTGGTATTACCAGATAATTTAAACTGATCACTCAGAAATATTGACGATTCATTAAAAGTGACCAACTGCACTGAAAGCTAACTCTGAATATTAATGCTGACGTGAAGCTAACCTGGCCAGACTTCATGTGTCCTATCATCCACAGGAATCTCAATAGCTAGATCACCTTCCTCTAACGACAAAGGTCTGTTTACGTTAAAGATAAACTTCTGTTCCTTTACCTTGTCTTCCATCTCAACCTATAGAGAAACCATATTGTTATTGAATTGAATATTTCTTCCAGAGGGAAGGGATGATACAAATAAAAACACAAACAATTTAATACAGAAATTTTCTGCCCCTTGGCCTTTATCCAGTGTAAAAACCGACCATGTGTATGAAAACTATGTAAAATCCATCCTTTGCTTCTCTGGCGTTCATTGCAAAATCTTTCTCCATTAAGAAATGACTGTCTTACTTTTGGTGTTCAAGGGTGTATAATTCTGGTTGGTCACATGCAAATTCGCAATTCTCGCAAAATTTGCACGTGTGCCAACCAAACTTATACACCCATGAACACCAAAAGTAAGACAGTCATTTCTTATATCTACATTTTTGCTAAATATAAGAGACCCAATTTTTGCACAAACATTGCTTATACAGCGAATCACAGCACCAAAAGTATTTTAACTTTGCATAAGCATAAGTTGAATCAACTGTTACTAGTATTTCTTCTAAATTTCTGGGCTTCAGAGAATTTTATAGGAAAATGTTATGCAATCTTTCTGATGAAAATAAATTATGATTTCAGATTCTTATTATGAAAGATAGGTATAAGATATATACATGTACCTTATCTAGCATCACTGAAGCATTAGGATGGGTGTTCTCTACTTCCAGCCGTATTTTCCTAATCTCTCCAAGTTCCTCTTTATCTACATGAATCTAAAAGGAGAAAAAAATCCTTACAAGCCCCTCTTAATCTTTGTAACAAATACGTACTTGTCGACATTCTGAAAATAATAACACTAATACATCCTAACATTTATACAATCTTAATACAAAGCAGTTAGATTACCGTACTTACATCAAACAAGTCAGTGAATCCGGCCTTGAAGAATCCTTTATTTGGTTCGCCTAGTGATATAGGACCAGAGTTACCCAAGTCTCCATACACTGTTAGTACTAGCTGAGCCTCACTGCCACGCCCATCCTCCTGGTTACTGGCTATCACATATACTTTGTAGTCCCCATCTGGTGAAATCAATATTACAAACTATATGCAACTCTAAATGTCAAATGCTGAAGACTGCCTCAGTTTGCGAAACATTGTGTTATAACATCATATTTTAACTGATAAAGTGAAACCATTGAGTTGAATGATGAACGATTGCAATGGTTGTATAGATTGGATATTAATCACTCAAAATTACACCAATATTAAAGTATCAGACATTTTAGTGACAGTGTAATTTAACAGTGAATTTCAATACCTTTGGGGGAAGGTGGTAGGGGAGTTTTGTCTTTAGGAGAATCAGTCCTAGCAGTATCTAATTCCTTCCCTGCTTCCTCATTCTGCTCCTGGTTCTGTTCTACAGACTCACTCTCTTGTGTAGGTGCCTCCACTACAGCCTCTGGAGTTGGTGTCTTAACATCAGGCTCTGGAGTTGGTGCCTTAACATCAGGCTCTGGAGTTGGTGCCTTAACATCAGGCTCTGGTGTTGGTGTTTTAGCTTTAGGTTCAGGTGAAGGTGTCTTGACTTTAGGTTCAGGTGAAGGTGTCTTGACTTTAGGTTCAGGTGTAGGTGTTTTAGCTTTGGGTTCAGGTGTAGGAGTTTTAGCTTTGGGTTCAGGTGTAGGAGTTTTAGTTTTTGGTTCTGGACTGGGAGTTTTTGCCTTTGGTTCTGGAGTAGGTGTTTTGACTTTAGGTTCAGGTGTCTTGGCTTTCGGCTCTGGTGTAGGTGTCCTGATACCTGTTTCTGCTGTAGGCGGAAGTTTGGATGCCTGGGTTTGTAGCTCGGGTGCAGATAGATCAGACACAGATTCATCTAAAATCAAAGTCCTCTCTATTTTGTTATCATCCTCTCCCTCGTCCAACCATCTATAATATAAAGTCATAAGAATCAGATATTCAGCTGCAAGATTAAGATTGTTTCTCATACACTTTAGGTTGCTGAGCATGAAATAAAGGTAGCTTCAACAGTAGCTATAGATTAAGATTTTTTTTTTCAAAATTTGCTTTTGGGATAATTATCACTCCCACCTACTTCTAGATCCAGACATTTAGAAAGATTGACCATTAGAGAAAGAAATCATTTCTTTAACACTTTATACTTACTTATCACATGGGAAGACAAATTTCTGTATCGACTCTGGAGATTCTGTGATAACAACTTTCTTTAGGAACCAACCAGAACCACTTCCTGAACTATCATGACCTATGACGACCTTAGTGACCTTTCCAAGGTCAACAGCCTCAACTTCAAATTGGTCCACCTATCAATATCAATAAAACATAATCGTAGAAAAAGCATTAAATTCTGTTAATCTGATAGTGTCGTATGCAAAGAATTACAGTACCTTCTACATGTACACTAATACCCATATTTTGCCTTTTTAAACTATCTTCAATGTTAAGATATTAGAACATACAAAAAATTCTTAAGGTAAAAATAAGGACCATACTAAGACATCATACTTTTTTATGGGGACTGAATTTTCTTGGAACCCTTTGAAAAAACATATTTATAAACTTTACGAAAATTTAGCCCAAAATTATTTGAGATTTTACAGTACATAGTACAATATACATGTACATCTATTAATCTCTGACCTGGTCTTGTTCAAATTTAGAGTTGTTTGTTAGTGAATGTTTGAGCAGCCTACGACCAGTGCTGCCTTTGGTCCCAAATAGTGCGACATAAACGTTGGCATCAGTACCGGCACTGTGAACGTCTCCTGTGTATACTATCACCTGGTACTTCATCACTGTAAGATAGTGAAAAAATAAAATGTGTACAAAAACAAATTTACCTACGTGTATTTCAATAATAAAACTACTTATCCACAAGCCTATTTGATTACTAGTATTTATTTCGTTATTACATGATAATTATAGAAAAGAAATCTACCTGCAGGAACTTTGATGGCCGGCCAGGCAACAGGAATTTCTTTCCATCCATCATTCTTCTCGTCCACCAGAATCCAGTCATTGATCTCATAATGGAAGATATCCCCCGTATCTTCGTCCTCACAAGTTATCTGGATAAATCATACACAAGTCATTACAAAGCTTTTAACGTGTATTGTCACAGACTCTATATCAGCATTTAAAAATTACTCACAATCAGACTTGAATCAATTCAAGAAATGACAAAACATAAAATTCCCATATTTTCACCATGAAGTTGAAAGTGACAATCGCACCTTTCTAAGCAGCCATCCTTTGTAATGACTGTTGTCCATGAATCCCAGTCGTATCTTATATAATTCTCCGACATCAGATGCAGTCCTTACCTAAATAGATAGAAACAATTCATATATGTTAGTTCTAGCAATTCAAATACACATTGCATTTTGCCTCGCCCTATACAACTTTTTTCATTGACCCAATCTATTTCCGTATCCTCCCCCCCCCCCCTGTAAAACTAATAATATAGACATGCTGCATACCAAGCATACATGTAAAAGTAATAAGTCCCTTGTATACATACTGTACTGATATCTGTTTGTCCAATCTGGAAAGCATTGTCACGGTTTGATTTGAGGGGACATAACTCACTTTCCTCTTGCTCACTACAGAATACAACTACTATGTCAGGGTTATCTCCCCCTTTCAATCCACCAGTTTCCGTAGTTATTTTCCATGAGCCTTCTGTGAAAGCAATAAATATATGTATAATATTTGTGTAAATAATATTCAAGTACATGTATATCTTCACAACAAGTTTGTCTGACAGTAGTTATATACATGTATATACTGTAGATGCCTTTTCCTATAGCAAAAAGTATAAAATATGACAAACAAAATCTACAGAATAATGTAACAAAGATAAAATTAAACAACAAGATATCATTCCAAAATGAGACAAAGGTAGTTGATCAATCATACATGAATTCTAGGAAAACTCTGATCATTCATGTGTAACTTTGATCAAATACATACTTGATTCAGGTAGTTGCTTGGTTTCATTTGTTGCCACAAAACTTGTCTGGACAGTTGTCAATCTCAGTGTTTCTTCTAATTCTATATGCTGCTGATCTTTTGTACCTATCCATCTGTGTCAAGATATAAGAGGTACATGTATACATGTATTTATGTAAATGTATTGAGCCAAAATTAAGGCTTTTTCATCATAAGAAGATAACAAAATTAGTCCAGTGTCAAGATAATAGGGTGAAAAAATATGTTGATCATGTTGAGCATTTTGTCAAAACAATTTGCAGATATAATTCAGTCACATCTCTAAAAGTGAAAGATCCATGCTGTAGTGATTTTTCCATATGGAGTTATAAACTATTTTGTGAGAAAATAAGAATGATTTTAAAACATATGAGCAAATACACATGTACATTGTACCTACAAACTAAATGCTTCATAAACCAATAGATGTATAAGAGACAGAAGGATTGATAATGATCAGCAATGACAGATACAAAGACACATGTACATACTTGTTATGCTGGAAGACATATTGTTCTGAAGCAAACTCTCCAGGCTTGACGACCACCTTGTCAAGTAACCATGGATTACCAGGTCCCTTAGCAATAACGACCTTCTCAAGGTCACCTAAATCAACAGCATCTATTATGAACACATCAACCTGTGAGGAATAAAATATAACAAATAGTCATATAAAGAGGGAGTATTTGTCTACAGGAAATCATCATTTTTTAGAATTATAAAAACCTAACAACGAGACATTCACATTGAACAGTACTTTAACTGCTCATGATTCTACAGATATTAACATTGTTTACATTTACTATACATACCTTTCCTGTCTGGAATTTGATTTTGTTACTCCTGCTCTCCACTAGATGGCGCCTTCCAGTGTCTGCGATCAGTCCATATAACGTGATAAAGATGTTTGAATATGTATCAGAGTCCATCTCCTCATCACTGGTATGGACCTCCACGTAATATGGGATTACTGTAATGTAATAAACATGCAATAATGAATCTCTTTTCATAAAATCAGATAGTAAGAATAAAATAACCTTCTACAAAATATTCAAATATGTTCAGAAAATTCTGAATGATGGAGATATAAATGTATTTATAATCTATACCTTAAAATTCTTACTCTGCTTTTGTTACCAGACACATACATGTATTATTCTAGTAGGGAGTGAATAAAGAATGCCAACATACAGATGTATTTGCAAGGCGATATTTTGACTTAATTACCTTGTTTGTATCCTTGACCCATTTTGATGGTGGGGAGTTCTTTACGTATATCACCAGCGACCTCTCCTAACCATTGTGAGAAGTCATACGTTAGCACCTCTCCTGTATCATCATCAGTTAAGATCACCTAATGCAAAATTAAATGACATCATCCAAGTACCACAACAATTCTGTAAATACTTTATAAAAGTTCTCACTCCTAACTGAATTATCGACACATTTACCAGACCATTTCTGTCTCACACTCCTGAATGTTTACCTCAGAACCTGTAGTTACAGCATGATAGAAACTTGATGGGGTTCAGCTAAATGTGATGAATTTGATATAATGCCTCAATCTGCATTGGTCATTAATGGCTTTCTGTACCAAAAATTTACAGGTAAGGGATCAAAGTTCTGTAGTTTAACTTTCACACCATATACATGTACATATAAATACTAAGTTGATATAAGACTGAAGCATTACCTTGTGGATTGTCCATACTGTATTAGGATCCTGTTCATAGCCGGCACACACTCTGATCTTCTGTATGGCTCCAATGTCACCAAGGTCTAAACTCTGAAGCAAAATGTAGGTAAGAATAACTGCCCTTATAGATATGCATGTACTAACTTTCAACTTACATCATGAGTTAAGTTGTTCCAATTTTTTTAGTTACTGGTAATGCTTTCTGAATTATCTTATGGGAATCTAGGCTTTTCATTTTCCATAGTATAACATTATTTTAGAAGTCAACCATTTTAGACTCTAGTTTGAAGGTGTTTGATGGTATTTTATTGGCTGTCACAAAAATACATAAATACTCTCTTATCTCATGAGAAGCACTGGATTGTCATACTTAGGCAGTCTAAAAATATAGATACCTATATGTCTAAAGGATATGTGTGCCTTGACGCTACATCTGTTTGTATACAGCTGTGCATATCTTATATATCTACAGGGAAGTGTTTTACATAATTATCTAACACTCAAGGAATCAACTTCTCATATAGAGAAAGCAACATCAACAACAAATTAACTTTATTTTAAACATTCTACTCTGTACTTCTACTTTGTCAATCACAGTCAATAGGATATCATTGTTTTACTCCCAGAATACAGCAGTACTGACAGGACAGATTTACCCCTATCAATAGATCCCATTACCAAATGCAACACTTAATTAGGTCAATTGAATTCTCAAATTCATCAAAATACATTTACATGCTTTCAAAATGTCCAAGCTAGATAAGTTTAACAACACTTATGTTCAAGACTATTAGAAAATCAATATTTAAATGCAATACTTACAAATGTAAACATGAGTTTTAAAAGGAAAGCCCTACCCCTTAAACTATAATAGAAATCTCTGACTTCATATCTAAGCCTACTTATAACCAGCTACAGATAGTGAAAAAGAAATCTACTTCCAGAACTTCTTAAATGGACAGACAGAACAGTTCCTGTATACTCCCCAAAACATGATTTACAGGGTATAATTACTCATAAATCCAACACTCTTCACTTTTCAGCAATAATGACAGTGCATGGGAAGGAGTGGTATCTACAATATGCTTATGATATATGACTTGATAATAATTATCAAAGCTACATGCATCATTAACAAAAAATAAGCATGCATAATTTACCTGGCCACGCTTTCCAAATATCTACACAAAAGCAAACGAGCAACTATTGCAGTAGATAGAATTATCTGTGGAGTATGACATTTCATTTGAACAGTAATTTGTCTAGCCACAAAAAGATTATACACATGCAAAAAAAAAACCAGAAGTCTCTGACGAGACTGTAGCTCTCCTGGTTGTTTTTTCTAAAACATCCTTTCTTTTTTTTTTAAACCAAGACCATAGGGAGCAGGCGCTCTAACAAATTATAAGTAGCATGACAAAACTACATATCCATTATACTGCAACTATAATAGCACTCATATAATTCATAATATCCGAGATAAAGTATTTCTAAAAAGTATGTCACACCCATTTTCCAAGATCCTAGGGGCCAAGGACTGCTAGCTCAAATGAACTACCAATGACACATCAAGACTTGGATAAAGAATTAACTCCCCATCATAAATAGCTTTAAACGAGAAGAGAGCACAACTATATAGGAAAAATTACCGCACCCATTTTCAAAGACTTAGGGGTATAAGCTAAAACAAAATATCAGGTGCACATCTATGCCGCAGACCAATCATTGCAAAAAGAATTAATTCTATATCATTTATAGTGTCAGAGGAGTTGCAAGCACAAGATTACATTTACTTATATAGGAAAAATGACCACACCCATTTCTGAGACCCTAAGGGTCAGGGGCTAAAACATAAAAACAGGTGCACAACTAGACCAGAGACCCATAATATTGCAATAAGAATTTAGTCAGAGGAGTTGTGAGCACAAGATTACATAGAGTTATATAGGAGAACATAGGTAATCACAGATTACAAAGCTCACCTCGTGACAGCAAAATTCAATTCAAACATATTTCTTAGTACATGTATATTGGCAAAACCACTCAAGCAGAAAAAGTAGGTCAAGGTCATTTTATGAAAGTTTGATCAAAGATACATCCAATATGCAAGTTTGGTACATGTAGCAGTTATACTTTGCTCAATATTGGCTTTATAGAGCAAAATCACTCAAGCGGAAAAAGTAGGTCAAGGTCATTTTATGAAAGATTGATCAAAGATATATCCAATATGCAAGTTTGGTACATGGATCACTTATACTTTGCTCAATATTGGCTTTTAAAGGCAAAATCACTCAAGCGGAAAAAGTAGGTCGAGGTCATTTTATGAAAGTTTGATCAAAGATACATCTAATATGCAAGTTTGGAACATCTAGCACTTATACTTTGCACAATATTGGCTTTTAAAGGCAAAATCACTCAAGCGGAAAAAGTAGGTCAAGGTCATTTTATGAAAGATTGATCAAAGATATATCCAATATGCAAGTTTGGTACATGTATCACTTATACTTTGCTCAATATTGGCTTTTAAAAGCAAAATCACTCAAGTGGAAAAAGTAGGTCAGATGCTGCATCCGATGTATGGGTCCATCTCGGCATCCAAAGATGAATCACTTGTGCCAGTTTGGTTACTGTAGCATTAGTACTTTGTCAGATACTGAGCTACCCCAAACTTCTTATCCAAATCACTCAAGCGGAAAATGTAGGTCAGATGCTGCATCCGATGCATGGGTTCACCTCAGCATTTAAAGATGATTCACTTGCGCAAGTTTGGTTACTGTAGCATCAGTACTTTGTCAGATACTGAGCTACCCCAAACTTCTTATCCAAGTCACTCAAGCGGAAAATGTAGGTCAGATGCTGCATCCAATGCATGGGTTCCCCTCAGCATCCAATGATGAATAACTTGTGCAAGTTTGGTTACAGAAGCATCAGTACTTTGTCAGATACTGAGCTACCCCAAACTTCTTAACCAAGTCACTCAAGCGGAAAATGTAGGTCAGATGCTGCATACGATGCATGGGTTCACCTCAGCATCCAAAGATGAATCACTTGTGCAAGTTTGGTTACTGTAGCATTAGTACTTTGTCAGATACTAAGCTACCCCAAACTTCTTAACCAAGTCACTCAAGCGGAAAATGTAGGTCAGATGCTGCATACGATGCATTGGTTCACCTCAGCATCCAAAGATGAATCACTTGTGCAAGTTTGGTTACTGTAGCATTAGTACTTTGTCAGATACTAAGCTACCCCAAACTTCTTAACCAAGTCACTCAAGCGGAAAATGTAGGTCAGATGCTGCATCCAATGCATGGGTTCACCTCAGCATCCAAAGATGAATCACTTGTGCAAGTTTGGTTACAGAAGCATCAGTACTTTGTCAGATACTGAGCTACCCCAAACTTCTTAACCAAGTCACTCAAGCGGAAAATGTAGGTCAGATGCTGCATACGATGCATTGGTTCACCTCAGCATCCAAAGATGAATCACTTGTGCCAGTTTGGTTACTGTAGCATTAGTACTTTGTCAGATACTGAGCTACCCCAAACTTCTTAACCAAGTCACTCAAGCGGAAAATGTAGGTCAGATGCTGCATACGATGCATTGGTTCACCTCAGCATCCAAAGATGAATCACTTGTGCCAGTTTGGTTACTGTAGCATTAGTACTTTGTCAGATACTGAGCTACCCCAAACTTCTTAACCAAGTCACTCAAGCGGAAAATGAAGGTCAGATGCTGCGTCCGATGCATGGGTTCACCTCAGCATCCAAAGATAAATCACTTGTGCAAGTTTGGTTACTGTAGCATTAGTACTTTGTCAGATACTGAGCTACCCCAAACTTCTTAACCAAGTCACTCAAGCGGAAAATGTAGGTCAGATGCTGCGTCCGATGCATGGGTTCACCTCAGCATCCAAAGATGAATCACTTGTGCAAGTTTGGTTACTGTAGCATTAGTACTTTGTCAGATACTGAGCTACCCCAAACTTCTTAACCAAGTCACTCAAGCGGAAAATGTAGGTCAGATGCTGCATCCGATGCATGGGTTCACCTCAGCATCCAAAGATGAATCACTTGTGCAAGTTTCGTTACTGTAGCATTAGTACTTTGTCAGATACTGAGCTACCCCAAACTTCTTAACCGGACGCGGACGCGTGGGGTTATAGCATAAGCTCACTCAACTTCGTCGAGGTGAGCTAAAAATGACCACACCCATTTCTATGACCCTGGGGGTCAGGGGCTCAAACAAAATATCAGCACAACCAGACCACAGACCCATCACATTGCAGAAAGAATTAAGTCTCCATCATTTATAGTGTCAGAGGAGTTGCGAGCACAAGATTACATAGAGTTGTATAGGAGAAAATGACCACACCCATTTCTAAGACCCTGGGGGTCAGGGGCTCAAACAAAATATCAGGTGCACATCAAGATCACAGACCCATCATACTGCAAAAAGAATTAAGTCTTCATCATTTATATTGTCAGAGGAGTTGCAAGCACAGATTATATAGAGTTATATAGGAGAAAATGACCACACCCATTTCTAAGACCCTGGGGGTCAGGGGCTAAAACAAAATATCAGGTGCACAATGAGACTACAGACCCATCATATTGCAAAAAGAATTAAGTCTCCATCATTTATATTGTCAGAGGAGTTGCGAGCACAAGATTACATAGAGTTATATATAGGAGAAAATGACCACACCCATTTCTATGACCCTGGGGTCAGGGGGCTCAAACAAAATATCAGGTGCACAACAAGACCACAGATCCATCATATTGCAAAAAGATTTAAGTCTCCATCATTTATAGTGTCAGAGGAGTTGCGAGCACAAGATTACATAGAGTTATATAGGAGAAAATGACCACACCCATTTCTAAGACCCTGGGGGTCAGGGGGCTCAAACAAAATATCAGGTGCACAAAAAGACCACAGACCCATCATATTGCAAAAAGATTTAAGTCTCCATCATTTATAGTGTAAGAGGAGTTGCGAATACAAGGTTACATAGAGTTATATAGGAGAAAATGACCACACCCATTTCTAAGACCCTGGGGGTCAGGGGCTAAAAAAAATATCAGGTGCACAACAAGACCACAGACCCATCATATTGCAAAAAGAATTAAGTCTCCATCATTTATAGTGTCAGAGGAGTTGCGAGCACAAGATTACATAGAGTTATATAGGAGAAAATGACCACACCCATTTCTAAGACCCTGGGGGTCAGGGGGCTCAAACAAAATATCAGGTGCACAACAAAACCACAGACCCATCATATTGCAAAAAAAATTAAGTCTCCATCATTTATAGTGTCAGAGGAGTTGTCCGGACAAGATTACATAGAATTTAATGACCACGCCCATTTTATAAGATCCTGGGGGTCAGGGACTGAAACTAAATGTCAGGTGCACAACTAGACCATGGACCAAGTAAAATGCAAAAAGAATTAACTTTCTATCTCTAACAGTTTCAGAGGAGTTGTCCGGACAAGATTACATAGAATTTAATGACCACGCCCATTTTCTAAGACCCTGGGGGTCAGGGAGTGAAACTAAATGTCAGGTGCACAACTACACCATGGTCCAAGTAAAATGCAAAAAGAATTATTTTCTATCTCTTACAGTTTCAGAGGAGTTGTCCGGACAAGAATTGTTTACGGACAGACGGACAGACAGACAGACGGACAGACGGACAGACGTACAGACGGACAGACGGACGGACGCCGGACAAAGGGTTATCGCATAAGCTCGACTGGTCTGAGACCAGTAGAGCTAAAAAAAAAAAACTCAGATTTTTGTTCATTTATTTTCAGTTTATAACAGTATACAGATGACAATTATTTTTAACAAGAGGCCCAAGGGGGCCACATCGCTCACCTGAGTTGCAGACAAAGGGTTAAAAGTCACAAAAATACTTCTACAGATCAAAGCCCTTGACAGCCATATTTGTTGACCTATCGACAAGAAAAACACAAACTTGGCAGAGGACCTTGAGTACTTGCTTGCTGCAAGGTTTCGTGAAATTCTGTGCAACGGTTGCAGAGGAGATTTCGAAAATGTGTCAGCCAATCAGAGTCCTTGGCGGCCATATTTGTTGACCGATCAGCACAAAATACACAATCTTGGTAGAGGACCTTGAGTACTTTCTTCCTGTAAAGTTTCATGAAATTCTGTGCAGTGGTTTTTTTGCAGAGAAGATGTTGAAAATGTGTTAGCCAATCAGAGCCCTCGGCGGCCATATTTGTTGACCGACGGCACGAAAAACAAAAAAACTTGGCAGAGGACCTTGAATACTTCCTTCCTGTAAAGTTTCATGAAATTATGTGCAGCAGTTGCAGAGGAGATGTCGAAAATGAGTCAGCCAATCAGAGCCCTCAGCAGCCATATTTGTTGAACAATCGGCACTAAAAATAAAAACTTGGCAGAGGACCTTGAGTACTTCCTTCCTCAAAAGTTTCATGAAATTCTGTGCAGTGGTTAAAGAGGAGATGTCGAAAATGTGTCGGCCAATCAGAGCCCTCGGCGGCCATATTTGTTGAATGATCGGTACGAAAAACACAAACTTAGTAGAGGACCTTGAGTACTTCCTTCATGTAAAGTTTCATGAAATTCTGTGCAGCGGTTGCAGAGGAGATGTCGAAAATGTGTCAGCCAATCAGAGCCCTCGGCGACCATATTTGTTGACCGATCGGCAAGAAAAACACAAACTTGGTAGAGGACCTTGAGTACTTCCTTCCTGTAAAGTTTCATGAAATTCTGTGCAGCGGTTGCAGAGGAGATGTCGAAAATGTGTCAGCCAATCAGAGCCCTCGGCGGCCATATTTGTTGACCGATCGGCATGAAAAACACAAACTTGGTAGAGGACCTTGAGTACTTCCTTCCTGTAAAGTTTCATGAAATTCTGTGCAGCGGTTGCAGAGGAGATGTTGAAAATGTGTCAGCCAATCAGAGCCCTCGGCGGCCATATTTGTTGATTGATCGGCAAGAAAAACACAAACTTGGTAGAGGACCTTGAGTACTTCCTTCCTGTAAAGTTTCATGAAATTCTGAGCAGCGGTTGCAGAGGAGATGTCGAAAATGTGTCAGCCAATCAGAGCCTTCGGCAGCCATATTTGTTGACTGATCGGCACAAAAAACACAAACTTGGTAGAGGACCTTGAGTACTTCCTTCCTGTAAAGTTTCATGAAATTCTGTGCAGCGGTTGCAGAGGAGATGTCGAAAATGTGTCAGCCAATCAGAGCCCTCGGCGGACATATTTGTTGACCAATCGGCACAAAAAACACAAACTTGGTAGAGGGCATTGAGTACTTGCTTCCTGTAAAGTTTCATGAAATTCTGTGCAGTGGTTGCAGAGGAGATGTTGAAAATGTTAAAAGTTTACGCCGGCCGGCCGGATGACGACGACGGACGGACGGACGACGGACGGCGCGCTATGACAATAGCTCACTTGAGCTTCGCTCAGGTGAGCTAAAAACAGTGACTTCTCTAGAACATATTCTATTCTTTAAGTTATTCCAACTTAATTTAAGCCACTAATGTACCACTTGCTGTCTCAAGTATATAATAAAGGAAATAACAACACATAGTCATGGTTTATATCCAATAATTCCATTATTGCTTAACTAATATTACCAATGGTACATGTATATCATACAGTAAATATCTTACTGCTTTACCAATTAAAATATCAGCCTGCCACTAAAGAGTTAGGCAATACCTTCCATTCAATTTGGGAAATTACTGCATCAAAATACCTAAGCCATAGAATGTAGTTAATTCTAAATGACTTACAGGGAAGTTATCAGTATGTCCTGGTAGGAATGTTTCCATGCCGTCCGTGTTGATTAACTCTATAGGACCTTTAACACTGTTACTGCCGTATACGATGAGTGAGACTTCCCGTGATTTTGGCGGTCTGTCGTGGGCAAGCTTAGGTAGATCCTCTTTGTCAGCCGTCACTACTTCACAACTCCATCTACCCTCTGAAATAGTAAGTTAGTGAATCTAAATTAACCTCAATACTTACTCTCAGTAATTTTTCCTTTCAGTCATAAAGTAGGAACAGTTGAAGATCGATTTCTGATCAAAGTACATGTATGAATAACAATGTAATAGATATATGCTGAAATCTTACTAGATTTCCCAGTTGGAGGAGGAGTAACCGGCATTATACCAAACTTGTGTAGACGTCTGACTAACTGTCTGTCCTCACATCCTGTGTCCATCCAATGGTTACACTGGAAGATCTTCAGTGAGGGATCCAGGTTAGACTTGACTAGCAATCTGTCACAGAACCATCCCCTGCCTCTACCCCTGTCATTTAGACTAATCACACATTCTTTCAAGTTGCCCAAATCCAAACCTTTAAATCTGAACTCATCGACCTATAGAAAAAACAATGAGCTTATAAAACATTTAATTGGAGGAAAAAGTTCAGAGCATGTATACTACTGTATGTGACACTCCTTTAAAACTGTTTTACAAATGAATGCTGTACTATTTCGGAATTAAATTATAGGTAATTTTATTTCCATCATGCACACATTATCCAAACTTTTATATGATCAATGATTATAATCTCAATGGGATCAAACGATACCATGCAAGAACTTATCAAAGTATCAAAACACAGATTATATTCTTAAGTATCATTATTATACCTGGCCACGTTTGAAAGGTACTTTATTTTTAGACTGAGTGAGTAATCTCCGCCCACTGCTTCCCCAGTCACCAATCAGCTCACAGAACACATCTGACTCTGTCGCTGCCTCAGGTCGGTTACCCGTGGCAATGTAAAAGGTGTATTCATCCTCTGACAAAATTATAGTAAGTAAATTAAATAAATAAACATTACTTTTATGGAGAAAAGATCTTTCTTTAAACATGTATTTTGGTTCAAGACAAGTTTTCTGACAATTTTTCTACAGACTTAATTCAAAAGAAAGGCCCCAATAATCAATATAATTATCTGAATTTGACCAGAATTATATCTTTTTATTTTATTCTAGATAATCACTTTATACGAATGACATCCATTTTATAAGTTAGTAGACAATGATACATGATAACAAAAGATATGAGCATTTTAACAAATGAATTGTAAGAGAGTTTACCTTCTAGAGGAGCTATGTCTGGTCTAATGGCAGGAAGTTCAACGCTACCATCAGGATTATCCTCCGTACAGGTCAAAAGGTCATTATAAATAAACTGTAATTCTTCCTTGGTATCATTATCTTTCACTTTGACCTAATTCAATAGGGAGAACATGAGTTATCAGAGGACAACAGAGTAAATTTGGTAATGTTTTGGAACCAAACTCTAGGTAAAGAAGTGAATACATGTGTAATAAGCAATGACTTCAGATCATCAAAATTGGTTATCTTATATATTATATGAAGTATATAAAGCAAAAACCTCAGTCTTTAAAATATCCTCTGGGGTGTATATCTTTGGTATAGCATGAAAACCAATACCACAAGAAATCTATATACCATTTGTGATAAATACATGTAAATGTATACGAAAAATGAAGTGTATAATAAAAATCTTCAGGCTACTTATATAAAAATAAATTATCTTACCATAAGTAATCTATGTACAAAATACAAATTCTTTAATTTTTATAATTTTTTAGATATCAAGTCAAAAACTCTCATACATGTAAAGGAATTGACATTTAGACAACATAACCTTTATACATGTATTTATGGTGAATATAAACTGTAATTTTTTTTTCTAGTCAGTTAAAATTTAAACCAACCAAACTTCCTCACTCAGAACACTTTCTACAAATAATTTTGAAAATCTTTTGTTTTTTTAATAAACAAGTCTTACCTTTTTCAAGAACCACCCTGAACCAGTGAATTCTCCACCAAAGAAAATCCTCAGTTTTACTATTGCACCAAGCCCTTTAGTTTCTACCTGTAAAATAAATATATCACAATAATGTACATGTATCAAAATTTGCATTAATATTTCAGTCACAATTTTCTTCTCAAACAAAAGGCTTTGTGTCAAGCAAATTCAAATGATACTAAAGACTTAAACTAGAATAATACATTTACAAGAATATTCAGATTAATCTGCTTGTTATTGTTTAAAGGGAGGTACATACATGTAAAGGTATCTTAGATAGATAGTGAAAAAGAAGTACATGAAAAATGACAAAATCTTACATTGTGATGTATGACAGCACCACGATGAAATTTGTCAGTTTTATTGATATGTATTGGTTCTGACTGATCTTTGACTCCATGTATCACCATATAAACATCATCCTCTGTCCCACTCTGACTCTGGTTCCCACAATGCACCGACACAGAGTAACTTCCCTTAGATAATACAGGGGCTATGTCACCATAATACTTCTCCACAACCTTGGTGGGACACATTCCTGGTTTTATTGCTGTAATATATACATTGTACATGTAAGAATATATTCAAACGTCTTAAAAGTATCATATTTATCTTACCCTGATAATCTGAGGAAATTCATGAGATCTACAAATTCTGGTACAGACAGTACAACCTTTCAATACAGATATATGACAAATTTACCTGAGTATTTGAATTCTTCCATTACAACAGGACCTTGATCTTTTGTACCAAATGCCTTGTAGCAGTTGAACACAGTCTGGGATATTGCTGCCAATCTCTCATACACAAGTACCTTCTCTACACACCACACAGTATCTGATGTAACAAAATTATATTTTGAAATTAGGAAAAAAAATATGTACAACAATTTCTATACACATTATACTTAGAATTTGTAGAAATTATGAAGGATTACATAGGTAGTGGAAATCACAGCAAAAATAGCGGAATAAGCACTTATAAAGTCATTGTATGAATACAAAATTATCTTCAATGTTAATATCATTTAGGATTTTTGAACATGTTCATACATGTATATCCTTGAAATTCTCCTGAGAAATAAAAGTTTACTACGCTTTACCTTGACCCTCATACTGCAATTGTATCGTTTCTACTTTTCCAACAGAAACAGCTTCTATAATGAAAACATCCTCTGAGCCCGGTTTCCATGGTGATGAGTCACTGAGTATACTTTGATTGAGCGGCCTCATTCCTGTATCCCCAAACTGACCAATCAAATTGAGGCTTACAAGTCCATGACTGGCCATTGGATCAGAATCTTTACTGGTTGTTACCACAACCACATATTGTGTTACTGAAAAATAGTCAATGTAATTTCAGAAATAAAAAATAGATTCATAAAATCTAGCTGATACTGTACACATTATATTTTCAGAATTGTTTTGAATCCATCTAATTTATGTATTTTCTCCAAAAAAACTTCAGCAATTGCTTTTATAATTTGTCGAATGTCTGTGTAGTTCAAATGGTACTAAGAAAAGCAAATGTTATCTATCTGTATTAAAATCACTTCTTCCCAAAATGTGAAAAATTCTTTGCTGATGTGGAGTTTGAATGTAACTTGAAAAGCAAGGTTACCAATCAAAATAACTTCTTCTCAAAATTATGAAATACATGTACCTTAAGTGAATACACATAATTTTGCTTAAAAGAATTTTATTTATAATATCCTACATGGTAAAGGCATATCTCCCGGTTTATCCACAGAGAATTCCCTCATAATCTGTCCATCTCCCTCGTCAATGGCAAACCACTCATTTATATAAAACACCAACTCCTCGTTCGTATCTATATCTGTAAGCTTCACCTAGTAAAATACAGAAAATATAAACTTTTTCATAACCTCACATTTTGTTTTAGCTTGCTATAATAATTTTCTTGTCATTTTCTTTCATATACTGAGTCAACTTCAGTATTTTTTATGAAAGCTTTAGAAAAAAAATTATATAAACCTACCCAGTCAACGTGCCAGGATGGAGAAGAGTTTGTGTTGTCATGCTCTAATCGGATCTTCATTATCTCTCCTATGTTACCAAAGTTTACCTGTAATCAAAATGTATCTTATAATAATTTTACAAATGAATATTTTTATCAGACAAAAATTCTCAGATCAACTAAGTATCAACAAATTGAATTTTTTTTTTGTGTTCACACTTTTGACAAGTAAAACTTACCTTAAATTCTGAGTTTTACTTCACCTATTGCATATACATTTATGTTATCATTACTATTTACGGAAGTTTATGCAATTATATCATATATATATATTATACATGTACTTACACTGACTTCTGTTTCCGTTGCCCTGTCAAACAACACCTGACCTTGTTCTCCTGATCCCAGGGACATCTGTTTAGACTTTCCTTTGTTACCAAAAGCTGTGATGTAGACTTGAGCCTGCGTACCTGCATCCGGGACGTCACTTGTCTTAACCAATACACTGTACTGACCCTCTGTATTGTAAAGTGGTAACCATTACTTAATTCTTAATATGGGAAATTCTAGGATTAAGTTGGAAAACATGTAACAGTTCTTCTTTTTGGCAAGAGATGATGGTATATGCTATTGCTTTTATATTGTTTTAACCATAGAAATTAAGAATTTGCATAATAAAAACAAGTTAGGGTACATAATTAGCGGGTTATAGTTGTGTAAAATACTGTTACATTCATTTAGCAAATTTGGTGCTTTAAGTGTTTTGTTCACATATATTCAGATATCCTTAAATCAAATTTCCTATGAAAGCTGGTCACTACAAGGACAAAAATCCGATATCTAGTTTTTCCATTCTTCACTTACTTGTTTTCTTCTTTAGGTCTCTCTGTGGTAATGGCTTTTTGGTGTCAATTTTATCTGGAAAGAGAAAAAGAGATTAAAACAAAATCATAAAACAATAAGCATAAAACATCAAATTTCTTGGTAAACATATCTTTAAAAAATTATTATTGAACTTTTATATTTCCTCATCAGACATCTTACCCATCAGCGGCAGTATCCTCCATGTTTTTCCGTCACCTTCCCGTTTGTCCAGCCATGCGTTACAAGGGAATATAAACTTGTCTGAGGACAACGGCCCGTTCTTTTCCACGACAGTTACAGTGTCTATGTATATACCAGCTCCATGACCTGTACTGTCGTGACCTACTTGTACTTCAGTCAGCTCACCAAGGGATACAGCCTCAAACACGAACCTGTCCGTCTGAAATATGAATTACTTCATACAAACATGCATAAATAATTCTTTTAATTCAAAGCACAGGATATTTTTCAACAGCTTTTCATGGACAGAGTCCTTTATAATTTCAGGTCATAAATACACGCATCTTTACTTACGATAAAAATTAATCAACCTAAACCCACCAACGCCAAAATATTCTTTGTAATACAATATGTTTCTTCGCTAGTCTACTTTGATCTTCAGCTTTAATCTTGAAAATAAATACAATTACTTGCAAAAGCATGTCCCTCCAAGTAGGAAATTATCTTTATATTCAATAAAGTGATTCTATGCCAAGAAAAGCTTTTACTTTTTAGCAAAATACATTGTATTTTTGTTCAACATATTATACATGTTATAGGAGAAAACTTGAGGAAAATCTAAGTAGTATGCATCATTATTTGAAAAATATTAAATAAATTAATATTGTAGCATTACCTGTCCCCTTTGGAATTTATCTCCCTTTGTATCTATGGCATGATACAGCCTATGTCTCCCCGAGTCTCCTTTGTCGCCTATGATATTGATGAAGAGAACAGCGTCTGTCTCCGCTGCCCAGTGATGGCCAGTTTTTACAGATACCTCGTACTTGTTCACTGAAATGATCGTATACATAAACATCTAATAGTAAAAAAATAAAATAACACTGGTTATACATTGCATAGTTTCATAAAAGACAATAAATCATCAGCACAAATAAGACCACAAACATTCTATTGAATCTGATAAAAAAAAATTCTACATCTTTATGTTATTCTCCTATGTACATCAATTACTTGGAATGGAGGACAGAGATTGATATATAAACATTCTTGTTATATACTGAATCACCGCTGATCATTACTAACCTGGAGGTGGTTGTTTTGAAGGCAAGGCAATGGGAAGTTCCCTGACAATATCAAAGTCCTCCCTGGACCGTGACAACCAGCAGTCACATGCAAACATGTGCTCCTTCTTACTGTCTATATCCTGCATTTTCACCTGTAAGACATATGTAACTACTATATACATGTAGGTAACATAGTTGCCAACTCAACAATCATTTCCAAGAAACCATTGGCAAAAATACCATGCATGAAAAGGTACTAAATGGTGAAAAATAGACTGTCGGGTATAAATTACAGTAATGACCCTCAATACAAATACTCAGTGGAAGAAGATCTCCCATTATGATTCTTTTAATAGTTGGAAACCATGAGCTTGTGTCAGGGTGGTCACTGCTACACAAAGAGTCAAATGTACAAAAAAAAATAAAAAGAACAAAATCTTAGAGCCTGAAACAGTATACTTACCTCCATTAAATGCCATGCTTCCCAATCATCTCTGTCCTCTCTGGTTATACGTACTTTATATAGATCTCCTAAATCACCGACTGTTATCTATAATGTATGATACAATATCAGTATGAAAGTTATAGACCAATCAGCGATATAGATAGAGTACATGGCTAATTTGTCATAACTTTGCAGGAATACTAAAATTTTGCATCATTACTGTTATCTTAGAAAATTCCTCTTCTCATCTTTTCTGTTTTGATCATAACATTAAAATATTTTTTGACAGAATGCTTGAATACAATCTTTGACTAATTAAATTTATTCATTTTTCTTTTACTGTTACTTACAACAAAGCTGTCAATATTGCCAGGTTCAAACAGATCGGCCGTGGGATCAGGAGCGTACAGTGTGATGTCCTCACTCTTCCCCTTAGAGCCATATACACACATATTGACCCTACCACCACAGGACGGGGAGGAATCCTCTGCTGTCTTCAACACTATACTGTATTCACCTCCTGTAATTATACACCAATACATTAAGCTACATTTACATAAAGTACATGTACAAAGATTTTAACTAAAATAAAAATTTTTACCATTCATCATTCATTCATTTGGTATTTCTTATCATTGCAATTCAATATCCTGATCTTTTTAGGTGAAATTTTAAAGGGCATTGCATCAGATTATCACTAATAAGTAAGTAATAAACTTTCAAGCCTATCTTTTAAGTTGTGAGACACTATCAAACATTCATGATAATATTCATAGTGCATTTTGAATGAAGACATATCAAACATACTTGATTCAGAGGGTTCTTCGCCTGGGTACAGATCTACTTCACATTTATGATCTCCTTTTTTCTCATCAAGCCATCTACAATCATAATGAACAACACTCATAGCATGAAAATCAAAGGTATAACCATGGTAAAGACAATGTGTTACTGTATATTTAAGGAGGTATTGAACACTTGGACGCCAAATTCAATTTTTCTCAAAATTTCTGAAAGCATATATTTCTTGTCTGTCCTTGATTATACAAACTTACATTTGATTCTATCCACAGGAAAATTTTCTATGACACTTTGAAATATGCTTTTTTCAACATTTCCGTGAATTTCTTGATGACGTCATAATATTAGAAGTGTCTTTCCAGTTCTCAGAAAGCTATTGGAAATTAATATAGATTTAACATCCAAAATCTTCATAAATGCATTGCATTTACATATGGAAAATATTCGATGAATTGTGTTTAAAGCAAAGGCAGGATACTTGAATTAAAGATGACACAGTCGCTAAAAATTTTGCAATTTTGAGCCAATGGACTGGAATTGATAGTTAATAATTAGGAATCCTGTGGATGAATCTTTGTCAAAAACTAACAAAATGATCAACATTGTTCAAGGATGATTTCATTATTAAATGAGAAAAATTGAATTTAGGATTAAAATATTACAAAGCTTTTCATTATCCCATTTTTCTTTCCAAAATCGTCAATTTTCAATGAAGTGACATCCGCTTTCCTTTAATGTAAAATTGTCAACGAATTCACTGTGATGAAGATTGAATTTTCTATTTTATAAATGCAAAGTTTCAATGTGATACATTTGGTATTAATGTTTTTATTGCATTTTGAATGCGAAGGTTTGTGACGCCATTTTCCCTGATAACGTCGAAATGACGTCGTGGTTTGCTCATGGATAAAACTCCCATAGTCCACAATTTCAAAAATCGCCATCATTTCTTCAAATGACGCCGGAAATTATTCAAACCTCGTCAGGACACTCAAATAAATGTATCAATCAGCGTATCAAATGATTTAAGGAAGTTAAGACTGTACTTTTTCTAGGAAGTGAGAAAACAAATAATGCCACCGCCATCTTGGTGTTCAAACCCTCCTTAAGTATAAAAATCTTACAGCATTTGTGTTTAACTTTCTTATGAATAATAACTAATACTTTGAAAGGATCTATGCATTAAGTTAAAAACAAACTGTCAGGGCTCTCGATTAGCCTAATTTGGGGAACATATTCGGCCCCAGTCTCAATGCAAAATAGTACCTTTTTTCCCAATTTATTGACCATTTTCCCAATTTGACACCTCATGGGAAATTCAACAAAATGAGTTAAATATTCTCATTTTTCAGTGAAAAGGCATCAAAACTTATTTAAATATTTTCCCAATTTATGAGAAAATGTCGCTATTTTTCCCAATTTCAAAGGCCCCGGGCCCCAGTCCCAAAAATGGGTGTCAGTGCCCTGCAATGAGAACATGTACAGTGAGCAGGTTTTCCATTTCTCTGTGTGCAAACTTATTAAAAGTACAGATAGTACATATGCACGTACGTAAAGAGAGTCTTACATAGCAGGTCTTCACACAAGGTACTATGCTACTGGATATTATACCGACCTATCACAGTGGAAGTATAGTTCCTGTCCCATATGACTATCAGTGATGTTAACACTGTCCAGGTACCAGCCAGGATCTGAGCCTTTACCGTCATGGCCGATCGTTATTCTCTCTATCCCCTCTAAAGACACAGCCTCCAACTCAAATGTGTCATGCTGAAATGTGATGCTTACATTTACTTCATTGTATTACAGTACCTCTGCTTACAATAACTTATAGCAATTTATCATTGAATTTTATTCATTTTCTATCATATTCATGTATAATAATCTAAAAACCAAACAGTACTGAATCGAATCCAAGCGTAGCATCCCCTCGCAATTGCATGTTCTATTTCACTGAGCAAAATGTCTCTAAGCCAAAGTCCACAGTAACCTTGAACTTTGACCTTGAAATTCAATAGGGTTCATCCTCTTTCTATAGGGAACTTTTGTGGAGGGTTTGATGTTTTTAAGATTATTGCTTTGTCTTCTTTGCTGTTCACAAGGATATCAAGCACAAGTAGACAGTGTCCTTGACCTTTGACCTTGAAAATCAAAAGGGCTCATCCTCTCCCTGTGGGGAACATTTGTGGAAGGTTTGATGGTTCTATGATGATTGCTTTGTTTTCCATGCTGTTCACAAGGATAATAAGTCCACAGTGACCTTGACCTTGAAAATCAAAAGGGCTCATCCTCTCCCCATGGGGAACATTTGTGGAAGGTTTGATGTTTCTATAATCAACGCGTGGGATGGAAACCTATGATGTTGTGATTCCTTACAGAGGTTTTTGATTGTTTTCTCATCATTTAATTGATACTGCACTAAACTGATGAGACGTTGCAGTACGGTAATGCCTGATAAGTAAGTCCATACTTTTTATACATCTGAAAAGTCAATAGTTTTCATAAACACTTCAACAGTTTGTCAAAAGGAATGCTATGCATGTTGTCGACAAACTATTGAAGTGTTTGCAAAAACTATGAACTTTTCATATATCTAGATGATATGGATTGATTTATAAGGCATTGCCCTACTGCAACTGCTCATCAATTTTGTAAAGATTAACTTCGAAAATGAAAAAATACCAAAAAAACTCTCAAAGGAATCACAACACCATACGTTTCAATTCCACATGGTGATAATGATTGCTTTGTCTTCTATGCTGTTCACAAGGATTTTAAGCTGAAGTCCACAGTGACCTTGACCTTTGACCTTGAAAATCAGTACGGTTCATCCTCTCTCCATGGTGGAAGGTTTGATGTTTCTTAATCGTCATTACTTTGTATTCTTTGCTGTTCGCAAGAATCCGGACACACTAACACGCACTCAAAACAAGCAAACACACACAAGGACGTACGGCAGCAATGCTATATCCCCTGAACAGAGTTTCAACGGGAAAATAATCAAATTACTGTATTATCTTAATCAAGTCAGTTTTTTACTTACAGCACCAACTTGGAAAGGATTATTTGTATCCTTTGATTTGAACAGCTTTCTTTTCCCAGTATCCCCTTTGTTACCATGGAGACAGATAAATACACTAGCTGATGTGTTTGCTCCCGATTCTGATCCAGTATTAACTGTCAGTGTGTACGTCACAACTGCAACAGAAATTAATGTAGAAGAATCAATAGAACACAATATGTTCAAGTTTAAAAAGCAATATATTTATGTAAATTAATCATTCAGTATGCAAAGTCACTTACCAATATTATAGCGAGACTATCTTGTCCCTAAATTTTGCTCCTTTATGTTGGTACCCAAAATTTTTACCTTAAGCCCTTGACCTTGGAGTTTGACCTATTTTTGGACAAGTTTAACCTGGGGCAGAACTTTTGAATGGTAAAAGATTGGGCTTTCGGGCATATTTCATATGGTTATTCCTTTTATCTTTCTGCTTTTTTTCTAAATTTTGAATGATATGTGATATGACTTTCATATTTCACATATGGATTCCTTGAGACAAGACCTTTCTAATGGTACCAAATTTTTTTTACCTTATGAATTTTTCCTTCTCTCATGACAAACATCCAAAAGTGGGAGACCAAAATTCTCTGAATTAGCTTGTGATTCTTTCCAATAGAAGAATTTAATTAAGTTATATTTGTCAAAAACTTCTGCCTTAAGTTATTTGATTCAACCCTGTTGATTAGTAGCTTAAATATTACGTATTTATATCATGATACCATTAAGAAATATCATTTGCGATTTATGTGAATTTCTGTTCTTGTGACTCACCTATAAAAAAAAGGAAAAAAAAAAGTTTGTTCTATTTTCACATTCATACATACTGTACTGTAACATTACATGTATGTCATGTTACAGTTTTTGTTTAGTACTTTGTTGTATTTTTTACCAAGCTATACCAATCTTACATTATGGCACTATCTTATAATAAAGTATCTATTCTATCTACAGCAGATAAAAGACTTAAAGTTTCTGACTAACAATTTGTTACATCATGTTTCCACATGATTAAAACCAAGAAGGAACACATTTGTTGTCCTAGTATCTACTTATAGAGAGGCTATAGTACCTGGTAAGGCAGGCTTCCCTCCTTGAGGTACGGCAAATTCCCTCCAGATGTCCCCATCGTCTTGGGAACGGCTCAACCAACGATCCACATCAATGGAAAACGCATCCCCGGTTACACAGTCTTGTAAATTCAGCTATTGAAAAATAATCAGAACAACATTCTTCTAGAATAATACTGCCTATATACATATGTACCATGTCACCAAGAGGGTGAAATACAAATAGAATTTCTAAGAACATATTTCTGCAAAAATTATCACATCAACACATTACAAGCATCATGTTTAGAGCAAAGCTGAATAGTTTTACCTTTTCTAAGAACCATCCACTGTCAGGATAAGCCTCATTGTGACCTATCCTTACTTTGTACAGCTCACCTACAGAACGACCTATTGACACCTGTAATTAATAACAGCTGATCAAGATGGCGTCAATAGTTGATTGGTAGTTTTATCATTGTATCTATCACAATAAAAGAAATGTACATGACAATATGAATTTCAGTGCTTCTGTGTTTATTTGGGTCAATTGATTGGGGCATCTGTTGCTTGGTATCAGTATAATCATACTTTTAGTTCATACAAAATGCAAACCTCGTCTTTATTGTCATAAAATAATTAAAATACCGACCTTGACCTTGTCCTCCTTGCCAGAGAGGAAGTTACCATCCTTGCCACTCCCTAATTTAAGTGGACCAATAGAATCCTTGCTTCCATACGCATAGAGGAACACCATGTTACTGGTTGCCATGGAATCTCCTTTCCCCGTTGTCATGGTTATATTCCAGTCACCATCTACAATGCATGGTTTCTTTTCAACTACCAGTACATGAATGAGTCAATCATAAATCGATATTCCTTCACAGAAAGGGAAACTGAATGTCATGTAAAATCTTCAATGACAATCTGAAAATCTCATTCAGAAATAAGACACACCAGTTTGACGGCATTTTAAGGGTAGTATGCTAAATATTTTCAAATTCTAAGTAGCTAATGCAGAGAAGTTGAAAATGAATTTGCCTTGATTCACTGGAAATCATTGTCTTAGATGGATTATTATAGAGATTGATATCTTGCTTATGTAATGTTTTTCATCTTTGCATTGTTTGCAAGTGCATCAGCCAATCAGATTCATTGGTGGACATGATGTTCTTTTACAGATGGAAAAGTTAACTCTTGATGTACAAATCATCACAACAATAGCTCTCTTAGATTTTCTTAAGTGAGATTATAAAAGTAGATTTGGTGATCCCTAAATAGCCAGCTTGTATATAGATCATTCTCTATAGTTATGTACCTTTAAAAGCTCCTTCCTCCTCTTCTTCTTCCTCAGGAATGGGATCACTAACCAAAACAACCGGTCTCACATCTGTAATAATGTATGAAATGATCAGATATCAGAATCAAACAAGAAACAATAGTCAAAACTGCCTTCTGCAAAAGTCTGTACAAAAGCCTGTAATTTTTAGAACATAAATAATTTCTTTTTGTTTTTAATAAATGTCTGCTGTAACCTTGACTAATATGACTTCTGACCTCCGGTGTCACCCTATCATTTCAAGCAACTCACTTTAAAATCAAATAAACCAAACATACACATAAGGGGGGTGTTAAATATTTTTCTTTTCATTATGGTTGAGCAAGAAGAGCAAAATTGCAACAGCAAAAACAAATCAATATTTTCGGAAACAATTCTTATCTTCATATATTTTGTGATAGAAAAGCTTTATCATATCTTTATTAGATCAATAAGATTTTTTTTTCAATAAACTCAAAATTTTCATAAAATGCAGACATGCTTTTAAACGTATTGATTAAAGTTTTTTCCCTCAACCTGAAGTTTTCAAACCTTCATAAAATTATCTATGTGCTGATCAGTGATTTACAGGTGTTCAAAACATCTACTGTTCATACACAAACTTTTGTCACCAGTGAACAAATATTCACAAAAACCATTGCCACAAAATTAATTTAAATACCCAAAACCCATTGAAGGACATTTTGTTATTTCAATGAAAGCATACCTATAGCATTTAGCACCTCTCTCAGAGTTTTCTTTGATGATTGAAACCTTTACAATTTACAGTATTCAATCAACACATATCAAAGCCTTCACCTCTTGACACTTCCCTACCATTCATTACTATACTTGCCTATCAGTGTGTAAGATCTAATCTTAATCTTTGCTTGAACTTAAGTAAATAGCCAGTATTTAAACTATTGATTGATTAATGTAATAGTCAGTAAAAGGCTGAATAGATACCATTAATTACCCCAAGTAATGCGCAATCTCTACAGGAAAGCTTTCCATCTAGAGCCTCACAAAGTTGATCAATAGTAATTATTCAAATAATCAATATTTATACTCTGATCCTTAAACAATTTACATAGGCATTATCTCCTTTCCCTTGAGATATAACAATAAATACCCTTTGTATTTTATATTTGTACTGGGTTTTGTTACAGATATTGAATCAATAAATTATCTACTGATTTCAACATTTGTAAATAAATAGATTATATTTACTTTTTCTCCATCTAAACTGATCGACTAAATGTCACAATATAGACTAAATTGTTGAGTGTTTTATTCATTTCAAATGCATTACTGGTATTCTCTTTCAGTATTTTCCCATTCTATTGAAACTTGATACCTCCCTCCCAATCCATGTTTCTAGAAAGAATGACATGTATTTTAAAAATATCACGAATTTAAGGTATTCAAAAATACTTTAATATACGGTAACATACACCGCTCTTCTAGACCCTCAATAAAATGTTTGAGGCTTTGATCAAAGAGATCATTATCAGATATACCCTGGAGTAGGCATTATTAATCTATCTATACGACATCACGGTGACATTATATATATAATGTATTACTCTCTTATTTGAGTGTCTTTATTATGACACAGAAACTTTAATTCTATATTGATTTTGAAAAGTTAAATCATTAAGTTTAATAGGAGAGCTATGAAACCTGAGCATATAATTGTAAGCAAATAAATCTCCAGAAAAAAAAAAGAATCAAAAAGATTTGTATAACATCAAAGGACTTCTAAAGAAAGAGGCATGAAAATATATCTGATTCATAAAAATTTCCCTTAGCATGATTGTCCACCATAACCATCAATGTACCTAAATAATAGGTTGATAAGGAGCTGAATTCTATTATGGATACTATTATTCATTTGCCCTAATTACAAGCCCAAAAGATACCTGTTGTTTTTCTGATTTGTCAAGTGGAAACTGTACTATTGATTTCGTCAATTGCTGATAAGCCAACAGAGCATTCAACACGATTATTTCGGTAGAATTATTCTAACTACGTACATAAACATCACTGCTGTGACTACCATGGCTCTGTATCCTATATGCTATGAAATAATGATTTTCCTAGAAATCTATTCATCTGATATAGCATGAAGGAATTTCCCTTTGAAAAATGTCCTGTGCTCTCATACAATAGAATATCAAGTTCAATTATTTTCCGGTGAAAATCTTCCAAATGAAATTTTCTCCCGTAATCAGTGTTGATCTAGGTTCTATTCCACAATCTCAGAATTAAAAAAAAAAAAACTCATCCTGAAATCAAAAATTTTCATTAAACTGACATTGTAAAATTTCCTGTATTTTGACCATTGCAAGGCAAAAGTTCCAAGTGATTAGACACAAACTCATTCTGCACATGTTATGTAGGAGAATCACTTTCAAATCCACTGTGAATATTGAACAATTGACAGTTAGTGTTACAGGGCACAAAACATCTTACCATGGTCCTCATAAAATCTCAGGATGGGGGCGGGTTCTAACAATAGTAAATTGTAAGGAGTATTATGATACAATTCAATGTTAAAATCACTCACAAGTCATGCATCGTGCTGGTTACACATGTACAATGTTGGAGGTAATTAATAAACAAAGAGCATGCATACTTAATGTATTTAATATTCAATAAATTGTGACATAATATAACAATTGTGCTTCAACTAAATTAGGAAAATATTGAAAATTCTTATAATATACATTACGCTTGAAATATGAGAAAGATTTATTTTTTTCAAAAGAATACATAAAAATTTAAATATGTAATAAAGGAATCTTTTTCCTACTATCAAGTACTTTTGAACTTGGGTTTCAAGAAACATTTCTTGATGTAAAACTTCACTGCTAACCAGATCTTATTCAGAGATCAATAACTTGATACATATGTAATTATGATCTTTAGGAAGAATCACTTTAGGAAATTATAATAATATTCCAACTTGATGATTGAGGTAAACTGGAACATATAAAATTTCCCTTAATCAGAAAAAAGCAAAGCTTCTTCAACCAAGTCAAAAGTAATTATTATTGTATAGCCAACAGATACCAATCAAGCGACCTTGTGCTCATTTTAATAATGATTTTTGGCATCTTTTATATTTTGCAGCAGCATCAACTTTTTTTAAATAAGAGAATGTATAAACTTTCTCAATGAAATACTACAATAAATTGTATAGATGTACAATAAAAATAATCATTACCTACATTTGCTAATTTCATCTGGCAAGTTTTTATATCACAGTTGGGTACAACATTAGAGAGGTTTAGTTACAAGTGCTTTCAACGTGTATGTATGACTTATATGTCACTGTTTGACGTCACAATCCGAAGACGTCGTTTTGTTATACATACAAAGCAAAGAAGGTATAAGTATAGTTATGTAGGAAGGTATTCGTTTAGCTAGCTTCTTTTCAATCAGTTTAATCTGCAAGAAATGTACATCGAGATTCGTAAAATCTCTACTTAAGGAAAGTTAGAATCCTCAACATGCTTTATAACACTGAAAACTGGAAGTTCGATCAATGATAAGTGTGGAAATTTTCAAAGAAGTTACCCGTTCTGTCGTGACGTGTAAACAACGCTCTACACATAACGTCCATAACATGTAGCTATATGTCATTTGATCAAAGATCGCAGGAAGTGATGTCATACGTACACGTCGTGCTTAAACTTGTAACTAAACCTCTCTATTTACTATATGTAACAGCTTAATTATTTATTGAGGTATTAAGTTTAATTTCATGGTTTCCTTTTTCTCACATCAGTCACATGGGATCATACAAACAATAGAGTAAGGGTTAAAATACAAAAAGGCAGATTGTTATATGACACACAAAAGTACACTGCACTCATTGCTCCCGTTACTTATTTTTCACAACTAATCAGACTAGTTTTACTCATTTTTTATCGCTCATCATCTTACAGTTTTATATACTTTATGATATTTTTTAACCATTATGACAAGAACCTCTAATCTCTATGTTGTGATATCTTAGGCAAAATTAACAACATATTTTGCTGAAACAATATGCTACAGTGCATTTTAGGTATTTTCTAAAAACTAAAAAAGTATACGGTTCAATACAAATATTCTATGCTGTTTGGCAGAACTTTAAAATTGTTGCAAAATGAAATTTCAGAGATTCAAGATAGTTTGGGTGATTATTCACTTGACCTTGACTTTGAAAATAAGCTAAAACAACCTTTGTCAAAATGACTGATCCCTGCAATGACAAAATTAAACAGTTTGACCCAACAAGTTGACCTGGACTTTGACCTTCATCCTATTTGTGCCTTCAGTCTCCTTGCTTCAAAAATCCTGTAATTCACATCAAGCAAGTTATAGCCACATTATTAAAGTGCCACACCATACAGACAGAACAGTGTCAGACAGAGACATCTCTATATTATGTTGATTTTACTTTGAAACAACATCATAAATATTTTACTGCTGTATCAGGAAGTTACAAATACTCTGTGATGTATTGAGGTGTATATATTTGTATAAGCTATGATGACGGTTTCTGGATTTAATATGTATAAATTGTATCTTTTAAACGTTTTCCATGCCTCTGAAATATAACATTTCTAATCTATTACTCTGTATCTCCGATACTTAATATCAATATGAAGTATAAGCCTTAATTTTTTTTTCAATGAATGACTGATTTTAAGTGTTCTGAATTTGAGTGCCCATATAAAATTTATAAACTTGGATATCAAATATCTTCATGTTTTGTTTATGATGTACATCACCTGTATAGAACTTAACTAACCCTATCTTCCCTAATTGAAGAGAGATTCTATAAGCTAGCACACAAGTCTCATACATATATCGGAGCATTGACAGATTAATAAAGCACTCTGAGTTATCACAGATAACAGCAGGACGGTGAGTATCAGGTCACCTACCCTTCACCATCAGTGTTCTCTCTATACTCTGGTCCGATTTACCACTGTCTAACCATCTGAAAGATATAAACATCAGCATATCAATAAAATAATAATCATATCCATAGAATATTAAGTTCCATATATCATGTTTGTAAAGTTACTTGTTCAGCTCAGGGCAAAACTGAATACAACTCTAAATAATTTTTTTGCCATAATTTATTTTGGTAATATATGAAATGTTATGAGACACAATAACTTAATTATTATTGCCTATGAATATTAGAAAACTTATTGTACTTACTTTTCACAAGAAAATATATATTCTTCCTTAGCATCTTCATTTTCTCTAACGATGATTTGTGACAGGTACCATCCTTTCCCGGACTCCGTAGCATCGTGTCCTACGACACACTTCTCAAGCTTTCCCAGCCACACAGCTTCTACTTCAAACACATCCACTTGGCCAGATTGGAACTTGTGTGAGTAACTAGAATGAATCAGCTGTCGTTTTCCTGTATCTCCTTTCTCTCCATAGATGTTGAGGTAAACGTTAGCATCTGTGCTGGCTTCTTCTTCTTCCCCAGTATACAACATAACTTGGTACTTAAGCACTGAAACAGATCATGTATATCACATATTTGTCACAACTATTTTTCTATAGACTACAGAAAATAAAATGTTTCTAAAAACAGCATCTAGGAAGAAGATAGAATAGATTTCTAATTATATGAAACAAAATTCTCAAAAGAAAGTTATGAATTGTTTTACATTTCCCCAAATATACAAGTAATAGCTACCTTGTGGAGTTTCCTCATCTTTACAAATTGCTGGTAATTCTCTCATTATTTCAGCATCTTCATGTTCCCTTGACAACCATCTATTGAATTTGAAGGTCATGACCTCTTTTGTATTCAAATTTGTTAGAATAACTTCTTTCACTCTCCATGAGGGATCAATGTTTTTAGATTTGGGTACTAATTCTAAACGTATCTTGTAAAGTTTTCCAGCTTTCAGAAGATTTGCCTGAAACAGATAAATTTCATTTCACTTTAAGTTAATTCAGTTTCTGGTATTTGTGTAAAGCACCTACAGCCCATAGATGACAAAATGGAATAAACCAAAACTTAATTTTGAGTCACTTAGCAAATTAATCTACATTTTTTCTACTTTCAATTAAAGAAAGAAAATTCTCTTCAAATATACTGGGTATAAATCCATGAATTCTAAATCAATAAATATGACACTAATTATCTTAATCATACCTTAAATTGATCATTATTTCCGGCCAGGAATACTTCTTCTCCTGGTGGAGCACCTAGTAATATAGCACCAGTATTTCCTTTATCTCCGTACGCAACTATCGTCACGCTGGCATCGCGTAAATCTTCTAATGTCGACACTTCTATTCCCCATTCACCCTCTGCAAAAAAATAGATCAAATAAATGTGAATTTATTTGCTGTATTAAGGAATAGAGGCAATTATTTAGCAAATGAATGTTCAGCGTGTCTCCTTTGGGTATCATGATACATTTGAAATTTTCTTTTACCTTAATTTTTTTACATAAAAGGCAAGAAGTCTCCAGAATCACATTAATTTACACTAACTGAATAATTTTCTTTCTTATAATAAAAGTAAAAGATTTTTAAAAATTCATCTCCATAATTTTCAATGAGACATAATGAGATATTCAAAAGGAAGAATCAAGCTGCATTATGAAACAAATACTGCTATTACATGTACTGTAATTGTGAGCATTATGTTGGGGGATACTTTCGCAAAATGACCATTGCAACAGAATGCATGGGTGTAATTTTGGTGAAATTGGGAGTATTCCCTTTAGTCTTTTATAATGGTTGTAATTTTCACATGGGGTTTATTTGCGCGATAATGATAGAATTGGGAAAAGCGCAAAAATTACCCCCACATGAAAACTTTCAAATTTATAGTATATAATAGATAAATGTCCCCTAAATTTTCATAGAATGTCTGAAATAACTGTAAAATGGTACAGTTGTTTGCAATATTGTCAAGACATATGTGGATATTTTCAATATTCCTTTATGAAAAACACCATAATTGTGGCCCTTCTTATTTTTGAAATCAAACAGTTATATCGTAACAGCAAAATTCAATCCATACATTGTGCTCAGGTTATCCTTACCAGAAGATTTCACCATTTTAAGTTAGCTTATGTAAGCATTGCAGAGTCACAGAATAGAGATCACAGATACATTGATTTCCAGAGGTGTGCTCAGACAGTGAGAAGCACAGAGAATACCGAGTGATTTTTGAGTGATGTAGTAAATATATCACAAGACGAGTGAATCATCGGAGTATTATTAGAGGAAATCTGACACAAATGCTGACCTAGTCTTAATGATCAGTGCTCTTTATCATACCATTTGCTGGACCTTCTAAACCTCTACGTCCCTCAGTCAAAAAGGCTAAAAGTGACAAGTCAGAAATCATTGACTATATAATTGAACAGTACCTAAACAGTACTGAAAGAGGTTCATTATTCTATTTTTTCTATTTTCACTGGCTTTTAGTTTCTGTTTTGTTCATTGGTTGGTTGTCTGTTTATGAAGTCTACGGCTGTTTCCCCAATGTTTCATTCGGGATCAGAACAAGGCAGTCAAATGCTTGTTGTCTTTGACCAAAATAACTTCATTCAAGATAATTATCTTTCAAGTTAGTTTGATACTTTTCGATGCAAAAAGTAAATATATGTAAATACATCATCACTATGTGATAACAATAGAAATGGAAAATATGCCTAAATATGACATTTATAAAGGAATTTTATCACATCATAATGTATTTACATCAGATACCGTCCCAAAAGGGAAGTAACTCTGTATATCAAAAATACAGAATACAGCTTCAGTTCTGATTGATCTTCATGCCATGCGTGTATAATGTGTATTTATGAGATTGACCATGCTTTATACTACACATGTGTCACTTGCATATGAGGTGACTATATACTGAATGCAAAACAATTTATGTGTAGAAGTCCTTGAGGCAGTCTATGTTCTAATAACCCGGTTTAAAGATTGGGTGTAAAACTATAAAGAAACTAACACCAATACTCAATATACTAAAATGTGAAAGGAAAACTAACAGTATAACAAAGGGAACTACAAGAATGCTATGTACCTTTAAATTCTCCACTCCACCAGCAATGTAATTTCGTGCAGAGGTTTCAAATCATCTTTCGAAAATTTCCGTTAATTTCTGCTTTTTAAATCCATTCCGAAGTATTTGCAAACTAATTCTATTATTGATATATTGTAAATAAGTCTTCATCGGAGAGTTTGCACATAAAATTATTTTTGAATATACATTCTTTAGTTTATCTACCACAATATTTTTATACAACATCTACTATTCCTTGATGTTTTTCAAGCATTATGTCAGCTAAGGACAAAAAGATAGGTAAACAATTAAAAACTTGTTAATTCGGCACACTCTACAAGAGAACTACATTTCAATCAGTTATCTCCCTGATGGTAACATACCCGGACAATGGTGATAAGCATAAGGGTAAAGCAGACATGTATTTGTACATCACTAAGATAAAAAATACATGTACAAAATTACAACATGTAAGGATGAAAATAACACTTCAGGTTTTAAAAATACTGCTAAAAATATGTAAAAGGGTCAGTAAAGGGTGTCAAACTTCCAAGGCAAAATGCAATATATTTCCCTCATCTTAAAATACTTTTCTTATAGTATAAGCTTCATTAAAGACAGAGTCAACATGATGCTTTTCATCTTACACAGAATTTGCAGAGTTCGTGAAATATATCCGTTTTATCGGATGTGCCGATAAAAAATTGTTTGGTCCGACAAAAACTCACGTTATATCCATTATTTGGACCAGTAAAACTTCCCAAATGTCCAACGTTTATTGGAAGATTTCAAGAACTCTGAATTTGTACTGAGCTTGATACATGTACATGTGGTACATGTACATGACTGCACATAATTATTGTCCTCAATATTGTAAATAACACAACAGTCAAGGTACAGGTATCAACTTCGTACTAAGTCAAAGATATATACCTCTATTAACAATATATCCTATCTTTTTTTAAATCATATTTCTTCACTTTTCCAAAAGACTTTCATTTTCTATTACATAGACTTATACTTACATTACAAATGCATTATAAAAGAATCCTTATCAAATGATTGAAATGGAAATCATTATCAAAGAAATCTGCTTTCAGTCCTGACCTTGGAGTATACAAAGGAAGGACACAAAGTTTACAGACCCTTATTATTAATGCATACAAACTATGAAGTAGAGTACATACCTGCATGTGATTGCTCGGGTTCAGGGCTCGGTGCCTTGGCCTGGGTCGTTGTCTGCTCTGTCTCCAGTGGTTCTTCATCCACTTCCTCTATAACATCGTCCTCTGTCATTTTGGGTGCACCCCCTGTAGTAAAATATTGGTATGTGTACATTGTATTATAATGAGGCACTGGAAAGCATGATGTGCTGGTGATACACTGATTCACTTTGACAGAATCAAACAGAACAGCTGCAATGTTCTGTACATTTACATGTATTAATGTCACACAAGGTTAAGGTAAATGTGACAGCCAAAAGCTTTTGGTATAAAGAGAAAGATCTTCCCATATTGTATGAATGAGATAAAGAGGAGCACCAAATCAAATGTAAAACTTGTCATAAGTAGGACAAAAGCAAAAGTAAAACCTTTACAATGAAGACATAAATACATGTACATATACCAATATCATTACATATACATGTACATTTATGTTAAATTATAAAATCACAATAAGAAGCTAAAAGATGTTAAAGACCCTTATTTGAATATAAACATTTTAATACAGATGGATATTGTACATACATTCAATGACTTCTGGGAAGAGATGTATGTTGTTAACCCCTGTGTCCACAGTAGGCCATACTCGACCATCAGGTTTCATTCCCAGGTATAAACCTCTTTGTTTGGCTGACTGTAAACTCACATAGCCTCCTGATTTCCTCTTCTCAACCAAAAATTGTGAAAACTCATTCCTTTCTCCCTGTTGACAAGAAGTGAATGTTGTATTTAAACTGACACTGAAGTTTCATCTTTTTAACTTTACAGTAATACAACTCTATGAGAAAACCAGAAGTCTCTGATGAAACTGAAGCTCTACTGGCTGTTTTGTTAAATTCACTAAATTGACATCCATTTTCCAACCCTGGGAGACAGGGGCTCACACAAAATATCAGATGCACATCTACACCACAGACACATAATACATGTAATGCAAAAAGAATTTACTCTCCATGAATTACCAGTATACTTCCTGAGATCTGGTGTTCACAAGATTACAAAGACTAATATAGGAGAAAATGACCACACCCATTTTCAAAGACAGGTCAGTCTTAAAAAAGAATCTCAGGCACACAATCAGACCACAGACTCATGGAATTGGAAAAAGAAATATCTCTCTACAGTATCAATTATACTTTCTGAGAACTGGTGTTCACTAGATTACAAAGAGAATTATCTCTCTATCAATTATACTTTCTGAGAATTGATGTTCACAAGGTAAAATGGACTTATATAGGAGAAAATGACCACACCCATTTTCAAGACCCTGGGGTAACTCAGGGGCTCAAACAAAATATCAGGGGCACAACTAGACCAGAGACGAATTATAATGCGAAAAAAAAAAATCTCTCTATTAATTATACTTTCTGAAAAATGATGTTCAAAAGGTAACATAGACATATATAGGAGAAAATGACCACACCCATTTCCAAGACCCTGGGGGTCAGAGGCTCAAACAAAATATCAGGTGCACAACTAGACCAGAGACTGATTATATTGCAAAAAGAATTATTTCTCTATCGATTATACTTTCTGAGTATTGGTGTTCACTAGATTACATAGACATATATAGGAGAAAATGACCACACCCATTTTTGAAGACCCTGGGGGTCAGAGGCTCAAACAAAATATCAGGTGCACAACTAGACCAGAGACTGATCATACTGCTAAAAGAATTATTTCTCTATCAATCATACTCTCTGAGAATTGGTGTCCACTAGATTACATAGACATATATGAGAAAATGACCACACCCATTTTTGAAGACCCTGGGGGTCAGAGGCTCAAACAAATATCAGGTGCACAACTAGACCAGAGACTGATTATATTGCAAAAAGAATTATTTCTCTTTCAATTATTCTTTCTGAGAATTGGTGTTCACTAGATTACAGACATATATGAGAAAATGACCACACCCATTTTTGAAGACCCTGGGGGTCAGAGGCTCAAACAAAATATCAGGTGCACAACTAGACCAGAGACTGATTATATTGCAAAAAGAATTATTTCTCTATCAATTATACTTTCTGAGAATTGGTGTTCACTAGATTACATAGACATATATGAGAAAATGACCACACCCATTTTTGAAGACCCTGGGGGTCAGAGGCTCAAACAAAATATCAGGTGCACAACTAAACCAAGGACCAAACTAAATGCAAAAAGAATTAGCTTTTTATCATTTATGGTTTCAGAGGAGTTGCGCTCACAAAAAATTGTTAACAGACAGACAGACGGACGGACGGACGGACGCTGGACAACATGGTATCGCATAAGCTCGACTGGTCTTTGACCAGTAGAGCTAATAAATAAAATTAGCTTAGGTATGTGATTATCAAAATAGATCTGGAGGATTTTCAAAAGAACTTGTATTAAGTATATTAACAAAATGAATACCAGGCAGTCAATCTTTCCATCTTTCAATCTGATGTACTTTCCAGGATGAGCTATACTTTCAAACATCCGCACACCATTTCCGACTTTATGAACTCTGAAGTGTGCCATTTTAGCCTTCTTTCCTAACGCTGTCATGGTCATGTCTGGGTTTATTGTAATGGTCTGTGTCAAGGAAGAACTAAACATCACAACTCCTCGATGACGAAACATACCCTGCCAAAAATTACATGTACAATAGATAAATAAGGTTGTTTCTTTCAGTTCTACAAAGTAGCTTAAATTCACTGCTGAGATAATTTATCCATGAAATTTCACATGCATCAAAATCCTTGATGAAGACTTGACCTACTTTACAGAATACAAAGAAACGCCTTGTCTTTTCCTTGTCCAAGATTCCTTTGACGTTCTCTGGTTGACCACCTTCACCAAATGTCAGGAACTGCAGAGGATTCTTCACTGATTCTAGCATTACAGATCTGTCACCCTGAACTCGAACTCTGAACTCACAAAATGGTCCTCCTTTTCCCTAGATTAAACCATACCATAGAGATAAGAATGCATTGAATATAAGTATTAAGCATTACTATTTGTATTAAAGACTTGTCAACACCTAGATATAATTGTAGTATTGTCATAGGGTTAAGGTATGAGTATCTGTCCCATATCTTGTAATTACTTAAAAGTTATTCAGCATATAATAATCAATTTATGGTAAAAACACAAAATTAAATTAAACTATGAAGAGAAATGTTTTTGACAAGAGTTATCTCTCTTTGTCAGCAAGATTAGAATAAACATAAAAATGATGGGAAGTATAAAAAGTGTCTTGAAAAAATATTGTGTGAAATACTGAATATTTGTTAACTGTATATTTGTGTTTAATGTTATAATCATGTTCTTTGTTAGGCTCTAGATAATTTGGACAAATAAACAATGAAAATTAATTTTATTGTTTTCCTTGTAATAAAAGTTACACACAGAATACATATTTCAGAGATTTTCTTGAGCAAGTGACACCTACATTCATACTCATTTTTCCACTGTCTATGGTGATGTATGAATTAGGATTTGTTACACTGCCAAACAGTCTAACCATGGTCTTCTTCACTCCAACATTGAACAATGCTGTAAAGTATTAAAAAACCAAAGTATGACAAAATATGCAAATATTTGGATGATCAAATGTTGTCACATTTTTTTTTTTTAATTTATTTCCTTTATTTATACAGGATAGCACATTTAGCTACAAAATGAACTAGTTTACAATGTGGTCCTGTCTTAAAGATATGTACATATGAAGTAAATTAAGTCCATCATATCACCTTAATGAAATAAAACCTAAATATCACAGTTCATTTACAAGAATACATACCTGTAAAACAACATCAATATACATGTAGTAATTTAAGAGTCAAAGTAATGCTTCAGATACCCGTTTTTAAAAGATGACAAATTGTAGAATTTCTAATAAAATCAGGTAAAGAGTTCCATATAGATGCAACCGAAATGATAAAAGATCTTCTAAAATATTCTGTTCTTGCTCTCTTGACATAAATAAGATTTACTGCTCTCTGTCTTGTGTTTCTTGTATGTATTTCATTTACAAAGCTAAAAACATTCAAATATTCAGGTGTGAGTCCACGTAAAACTTTAAAAATAGTTGCCAGAGTCACCTTATGCTCGACTGCATAGCATAATATCTCTCATGACAGCCAATTTGTTTAAACTCCCTTTCTCAGGCAACAACATATATAAAGTCACATGAAAAATTTAAAGTTATAAATTAAAATTAGTTTATGGTGAACCAATGACAGAGGATACACTATGACAAAAGGTCACTTACGCTTTGCTCATATGAGCTGAAAAAAGCCCACACTCTTTGAGATGCAGAACACTGCATATATATAGGAAAATCCTAAACAAAACCATGAATCATCAGACATGGAAAGTTATGCTATCAAGTTCTAAATACATACCTTGTATGTTGAAATAGTTGCATGTTTTTTTCTTGGTAATATGGAAGTTACTGGACTGATCTAAGAATGCATGACAGTAGGTCAAGGTCATATTTCAATAGTCTAACCCAAGATGCATCCAATATGCAAGTATGGTGCATGTAGCACTTATACTTTTCTCAATATTGGCTTTTAAAGGTAAAATCATTCAAGAGGAAAAAAAGTAGGTCAAGGTCATTTTATGAAAGTTTGATCAAAGATACATCCAATATGCAAGTTTGGTACATGTAGCACTTATACTTTGCTCAATATTGGCTTTTAAAGGTAAAATCATTCAAGAGGAAAAAAGTAGGTCAAGGTCATTTTATGAAAGTTTGATCAAAGATACATCCAATATGCAAGTTTGGTACATGTAGCACTTATACTTTGCTCAATATTGGCTTTTAAAGGCAAAATCATTCAAGTGGAAAAAAGTAGGTCAAGGTCATTTTTTGAAAGTTTGATCAAAGATACATCAAATATGTAAGTTTGGTACATGTAGCACTTATACTTTGCTCAATAATGGCTTTTAAAGACTTTATTGCTATCTTAACATTTACCTTATCATCTCAACATTTGCCTTATCATTCGAAATAATTTTAAAAATCCCAACCCCAGGGGCTATATCCTCATCTGGATATATTGAATGATGTATAATTAAACATTTGCAACAAAAAAAACCCAACAGAATATGAATATAGGAAAGGTAAATGTGTAATCTTAACATTTACCTTATCATCTAGTTCGGACGACGCGGACGCCGACGGTATTGCAATAGCTCTTTTGCACTAAAGTGCAGTCGAGCTAAAAACAAGAATAGACTCTCTATAAATAAAGTAATCAGACAGAGGCATCCATTTAAGATGTTCAAACAAACAATAAGGACTCCATTTAGAATTATTTGCTAAAACTACCTATCTTTGACCTTTAAAATCGTGTATTCTGCTTTGTTATATTTTCATTGATTTATATAGAATGCGCTGAATGTAAGTATGTGTCCTTTTGCTTAATGATAACAATAACTCTGTTACGTAAACCTTATAAAAAGTATTCATTAGATTGAATAGAAAACCAGAATTTGAAAAATCTAAAAATGACTGTTTTATAGCAGGAAAGTGGACAGGTGAATTGTTTAAGGAAGGAAGCAGGAACAATCAATCTATGAGCTTTATGGAGTATAATTACCGCTCATGTCCATATCCCTGCCTTGAGCATCCAGAGAGCCGTTAGCCTTTCCTCTTACAGCTTTACCAGATGCCAGAGAAAACAGCTTGACCTGGCAATCCTTGTCAAACTTCCATCTCTCATGTTCCCACTGAAATCATAAATTACAAAACTCCAATCATTAACAACAAATTTAAGTGACGGAATAAGTATAGCTTATCATGATTAGTTTATGGCACTAAATATGTGACCTAGTTTTTGAAGTTGACCTTAATATTCTCTTGGTGTTGACTTTTTCTGTGATTGATAATGGTATGCCCTGAAAATTGTATAAATGTATTAAATATGATAATTAATCCTATGCCGCTAAAGAAGATATGGCCAGATTGTGAAACCTAAGTTTTCAGATGATGTATACATATATACCTTAAGTATTATGAAAAGGAATCTACGAATAAAATATTATTATTTTTAAAAGCCCTACTCCTAATAGATCAAGAGACCTAGTAAACTTTAATTTTTTTAAGTACATGCCAAAGTTCAAGGTCAAGGTCAATGTTATGGTTTTAAATGAAAGGTCTTGCCATAAGAAATTTCCATGTGAGATGGGAAAGCCATACCAAGTATGGTTCAAGATATATGGTCAAATATAAAGTTTTTGAAAAGTTTGCCGAACTTCAAGGTCAAGGTCACTAGGTCAAAAGTCAAGATTTTTCATATTAAAGGTCATGTAGTAAAGAATCTACGAGTGAAATATGGAAGATTCACAGAATGTTCATCCATTATGGTTCAAATGTTAAAACCAAGGTTACTGTTTTTGAAAAGAAGATCAAACTTCAAGGTCACTAGGTCAAAAATTAAGTTCACAAATGAAAGCTCTTGGAACAAGGAATTCACCTGTGAAATATGAAAGCCTTACCCCTTAAGGTTCAAGAGATTTACTAAAGGTTTTAGTGTTCAATAAGTAAGTCAAACTTCAAGCTCAAGGTCACTTGTTCAGAGGTCAAGGCAGAAACAATAAGGATTCACTTCAGCATGGACTACCTTCATGTTAAGTTATTTGTCAGTACTCCTCACAGTTTTCTCCCTATTGGCTAAAACAAGAATTCTGTATTTTCTATTAAGGTCAAGGTCATAACTTAGTAAGATTTTAAATAAGTATAATTTTGAACTTTAATCTTTGACCTTGAAAATGCTGAGGAGTTTCATATAAAGTAACGTTTATTGGCATATCTAAGAAAGTGCCACAATCCAATTACGGACTGATACAGGAATGGTAGTGTAAAAATACATTTTAGCTACAATTTTGCAAAGGGGAAAATAAGATCATGTTCTGATGTTGAAAGATATGCACTCTAGAGAATGGATAAACAATTAATTTGACCAACTTTCTAATGACTCTGACCTCTGACCATCAGAACAATATGATTCTATCTTACATCATTGGCAACAATAATAATCAAAATTGACCAAATTCTATTGTGAAATGTGCCATTTAAAGTTCATACAATGAGTGGCCTTTACCCTTCTGAATCAATTTACACTTGTTATGAAAATGTGGATATTTAGGTATTAAATCAACTCAGTTCCAGTTGAGTGTTTCCATTCATATCCTTCCCTTAAACAAATACACCATGTTTCAATAAACCATAAACCGCTAAAGGCGGTAAGGCCGGATTGCGAAGTGTTTGTATTAGATGACGTATACATTTTGGCTCAGACAGAAAGGTCAAAGGTCATTAAAATACTATTGCACAATGAAAAAAGCTATGGTCATAAGGAATCTGAATGTGAAATATCAAAGCCCTACCCCTTATAGTTCAAAAGTAGGTCAAAGGTCAATGTCAATTGATCAAAAGTCATGATATCAAATGAAAGGTCTGGTAATGAGGATTCTACAACTGAAATATCAAAATCCTACCTCTTATAATTTAAAAGTAGGTCAAAGGTCAATGTCAATGTCACTAGGTCAAAAGTCATGATATCAAATGAAAGTTCTGGTCATGAGGAATCCATATGTGAATATCAAAACCCTACCTCTTATAGTTCAAAAGTAGGTCAAAGGTCAATGTCAAGGTCACTAGGTCAAAAGTCATGATATCAAATGAAAGTTCTGGTCATGAGGAATCCATATGTGAATATCAAAACCCTACCTCTTATAGTTCAAAAGTAGGTCAAAGGTCAATGTCAAGGTCACTAGGTCAAAAGTCATGATATCAAATGAAAGTTCTGGTCATGAGGAATCCATATGTGAAATATCAAAACCCTACCTCTTATAGTTCAAAAGTAGGTCAAAGGTCAATGTCAAGGTCACTAAGTCAAAACTCATGATATCAAATAAAATATCTGGTCATTAAGATTCTGCATGTGAAATTTCAAAGCCATAGCCTCTATAGTTCATGAGATATAGCCTAGATTTATTATTTTCAAAAGTAGGTCAATCTCCAAAGTCAAGGTCACAAGGTCAAAACTTTTGGTATCCATGGTAAGGTCTTGTGACAAGATATACATATGTGAAATATAAAAGCCCTATCATTTACCATTCAAAAGTTATGGCCAAGGTTATAGTTTTTCAAAAGTAGGTCAAACTCCAAGGTCAAGGTCACAAGGTAAAAAATTTTGGTATCCATGGAAAGGTCTTGTCACAAGAAATGCACAAATGAAATATGAAAGCCCTATCACTTACCACTCAAAAGCTACGACCAAGGTTTAAGTTTTTCAAAAGTAGGTCAAACTCCAAGAACAAGGTCACAAGGTAAAAATTTTTGGTATCCATGGAAAGGTCTTGTCACAAGAAATGCACAAATGAAATATGAAAGCCCTATCACTTACCACTCAAAAGCTATGGCCAAGGTTAAAGTTTTTCAAAAGTAGGTCAAACTTCAAGATCAAGGTCACTAGGTCAAATTTTGTTGCGGTGTTTGATTCGTCTCATCATGGTCTATCACCATGTCAAGTTTCAAGTTGCTCCTCCAAACAGTTTTCTCTCAACGGACTTAAACGCAACACTTTAACCAAAATGTTGACACACTGACGGACAGACGGACTTCGCCATTTCATAGACCGGATTTTGCTTCGCAATCCAGCCGAAAAGGTGCTCTGTAAAATGATGTACATTGTAACCAGAAGTCATTGATCCTGTGGTGTAAACAATATATGCTGCGTTCGGCAGGATAAAGGTTAATAAAAGCTACAATTTATGACTTCAACATTTGCCCTTGAAAATCTATGATGTTTTTTCCTTATGTCACAAGCTCTGAGTGTAAAAAGTGTCAACTTCTGTTGCGTGAGAATAATAGAATGTATCACGACTTTGAGACTGAGACAGGAGAATCTCATCCGAGTGTAAAAGATTTGCAATCCACGACGAGGCTTGCCGAGTCGTGGATGTAGCAAATCTTTTGCACCAGGATGAGATTCCCCTGTCTCAGTCGTAACGTCGTGATTGATTATTTTTCTCACTCACCTCATTTAATCATCACTTTAATGTTTTTAAAGCTAGAATCGATACCAAATTTTACATCAATCTAACGATGACGTGACGTTACTTTCTATGACGTCATAATAGGAGTCACGTCGAGTGTGAGACAAGGAAATCTCAAACTGCTACATCTACGTTTTTTCTTTTGTCTCACGACGTAAGTGAGTGAGAAAATGTTTGTCTAACATATGTACTTTCTGTAGCGTTCTTTAACTTGCCCCAGCCATTAATGAAAGGAATACCTTGACCTTAGACCATTTGACTCTTCTATAAATTGGTACTTCAACAAATTGGTTTCTAATAATGTGAAACTGTTCTGGAAAACAATATTTGAATCTATTTTGCCTAAAAGTGACCAAATGACCCCTTAATCAATTCATCAATTCTGAAACATATATCTTATTCTCCTCAGGATTGATTTTGGGTATAATATGGGTTGTCATCTGAGGACCAGTACTTGGAGTCTATTTTTCCCTATTCAATACATAGTAATCTTGACTTTTGATTTATCAACCGCTTAATCAATATGTGTCCTTTCTTTTTTACAAGACAATTACCAGGTATACTCAACCTTTCACTCTAAATATTTACCAAAATGAAGCTGTATAACCAGAAGTCTCTGGCGAGACTGTAGGTCTCCTGGTTGTTTTGTTTTATTCACTCATTGACAAAAGAATAAGATACATAAATCATGCAAATAAATATCAATTTCCATTTTAGACCATAGGGAGCAGGGGCTCTAACAAAGTCTAAGCACCACAACTAAACAACATATCCAATCCATTAGACTGCAACTTGAATATCACTCATATAATTCATAACATACGAGATTAATAGAATCTATCACGACGTTGAGACTGAGACAGTGGAATCTCATCCAAGTGTAAAAGATTTGCAATCCACGACGAGGCTTGCCGAGTCGTGGATGTAGCAAATCTTTTGCACGAGGATGAGATTCCCCTGTCTCAGTCGTAACGTCGTGATTATTTTTCTCACTCACCTCATTTTATCATCACTTTAATGGTTTTTTTAAACTAGAATCGATACCAAAACCTACACAAATCTAACGATGGCGTGACGTTACTTTCTATGACGTCATAATAGGAGTCACGTGGAGTGTGAGACAAGGAAATCTCAAACTGCTACATCTACGTTTTTTCTTTTGTCTCACGACGTAAGTGAGTGAGAAATAGTATTTCAAAAAAGAATGCCACACCCATTTTCCAAGATCCTAGGGGCCAGAGGCTGCTAGTTTAAATGATCTATCAATGACACAACAAGTTTAAGATCCGTCATATTGCATTTAGAATTAACTCTCCATCACAAATAGCTTTAGAAGAGTTGAGAGCACAATTATATAGGAAAAAACAAACAAACCTGTTCTCTAAGACCCTGGGGGTCAGGGGCTCAAACAAAATATCAGGAGCACAACAAGACCACAGACCAATCATATTGCAGAAAGAATTATGTCTCAATCTTTTATAGTGTCAGAGGAGTTGCGAGCACAAGATTACATCCTGTTGTATCAGAGAAAATTGCCACACCCATTTCCTAAGACCCTGGGGGTAAGGGGCTCAAACTAGATAGCAGGTGCACAACTACACCACAGACCCATTATACTGCAAAAGGAATCAAGTCTCCATCATTTATAGTGGCAGAGGAGTTGCAAGCACAAGATTATATAGATTTTCAATGACCACGCCCAATTTCTAAGACCCTGGGAGTCAAGGGCTGAAACCAAATGTCAGGTGCACAACTAGACCACATACCAAGTAGAATGAAAAAAGAATTTTAAATTTTTTATTTCCTATGGTTCCAGAGGAGTTGAGAGCAATATAATTGTTTACGGACGGACAGATGCCGGACGAAGGGTGATGACATAAGCTTGACTGGTCAGAGACCAGTAGAGCTAAAAACAATTAACTAGGTTCTAATAAAAAAAAAGATGTTCAGAATGTACAAACTTCATACCACTACTTGAACAAGAAGTTGCTAGCAACTGAACTGATCAAAATATAAAATCAACAAAATAATCTGTGGATAATTCTTTATTCATTGATTTCTTACACAAATAATCATAAAACAACATGAAAATATTGAGAGTTCTTTGACTTACAATGTAATAATATAGTATGTTTACTGATATAATTGTGCAAGAAATACAATGATAAAGAATATAGACTTTTCTTGCTAGCACCTACACATTGTCTTTGGTGAAATAAATGCTGACTACATAGTGACCAATATACATATAAATATAAATAAAATCTCAAAATTTCAGCATAACACTTTCCTGTGTTGTTAGGCACTCATATGTAAATTAAAAATAGTTGCCAGAGTCACCTAATGCTCGACTGCATAGCATAATATCTCTCATGACAGCCAATTTATTTAAACTCCCTTTCTCAGGCAACAACATATATCTCATCATAAATCACTGAAGCAGAAAAAGTAGGTCAAGGTCAGATTTCAATAGTCAAACCCAAGATGCATCCAATATGCAAGTCTGGTGCATGTAGCACTTATAGTTAGCTCAATATTGCCAATTTAAAGCAAAATCACTGAAGCGGAAAAAGTAGGTCAAGGTCATATTTCAATAGTCTAACCCAAGATGCATCCAATATGCAAGTCTGGTGCATGTAACACTTATACTTTTCTCAATATTGGCTTTTAAAGGTAAAATAATTCAAGCGGAAAAAGTAGGTCAAGGTCATTTTATGAAAGTTTGATCAGAGATACATCCAATATGCAAGTTTGGTACATGTAGCACTTATACTTTGCTCAATATTGGCTTTGAAAGGCAAAATCATTCAAGCGGAAAAAAGTAGGTCAAGGTCATTTTATAAAAGTTTGATCAAAGATACATCAAATATGTAAGTTTGGTTCATGTAGCACTTATACTTTGCTCAATATTGGCTTTTAAAGGCAAAATCATTCAAGTGGAAAAAAGTAGGTCAAGGTCATTTTATGAAAGTTTGATCAAAGATACATCCAATATGCAAGTTTGGTACATGTAGCACTTATACTTTGCTCAATATTGGCTTTTAAAAGCAAAATCATTCAAGCGGAAAAAAGTAGGTCAAGGTCATTTTTTGAAAGTTTGATCTAAGATACATCAAATACGTAAGTTTGGTTCATGTAGCACTTATACTTTGCTCAATATTGGCTTTTAAAGGCAAAATCATTCAAGCGGAAAAAAAGTAGGTCAAGGTCATTTTATGAAAGTTTGATCAAAGATACATCCAATATGCAAGTTTGGTACATGTAGCACTTATACTTTGCTCAATATTGGCTTTTAAAGGTAAAATCATTCAAGCGGAAAAATGTAGGTCAAGGTCATTTTATGAAAGTTTGATCAAAGATACATCCAATATGCAAGTTTGGTACATGTAGCACTTATACTTTGCTCAATATTGGCTTTTAAAGGCAAAATCATTCAAGCGGAAAAAAGTAGGTCAAGGTCATTTTTTGAAAGTTTGATCAAAGATACATCAAATATGTAAGTTTGGTACATGTAGCACTTATACTTTGCTCAATATTGGCTTTTAAAGACTTTATTGCTATCTTAACATTTACCTTATCATCTCAACATTTGCCTTATCATTTGAAATAATTTTAAAAATCCCAACCCCAGGGGCTATATCCTCATCTGGATATATTAAATGATGTATAATTAAACATTTGCAACAAAAAAAACCAACAGAATATGAATATAGGAAAGGTAAATGTGTAATCTTAACATTTACCTTATCATCTAGTTCGGACGACGCCGACGCCGACGCGGACGCCGACGCCGACGCGGACGCGGACGCCGACGCCGGGGGCATTGCAATAGCTCTTTTGCACTAAAGTGCAGTCGAGCTAAAAATTGGAAAGACGGATTGAGACAAAAGTCTCTTTATTAAATGTATTAAGAAATTAAGTACATGTATGTTTACTATAGTATCTGAACTACAGTCAAGTTTATATAAATGTAAGGAGTTACAAGACAGACAAAGCAAATCCTTATTGTCTCTACTATTTCATAGGAGAACATTATAACAAGGTACAATAAATCAATTAGACTAGCGATAGTTAACTTTCTTTATTTTGGATTAAATTGGAGGTTTCTAGTTCAGAGAAAGCTTTATGGAAGTATGAAATTAATTTGTATATGACTATACGTAAATAGGCCATGAATTAATGCAAATACTTCAACTTAAGAATAAACATATGGCAATGAGATTGTAAAAATGTTTGTATTCAAAGAACAGAAAAGAAGTAGATTAACTGTGAGGACTTAAAAGTTACTGAGCTTGGAAGTTTCAGTTCACAGCAAACTTGCCATCAAAGAAAATTTTAATTTCATATTAGAAATGAGATGTGAACGCCACACATGTTAACTGAAAGCAGCTTTAAATCTCATATAATGAGTATAGGGTATTCAATTCACACCTATAATAATTCAAAATCCTTCATATATGTAGATTCATGCCTTATTGGTTTTTGGAAAAGTTAATTCTTCATGTAGGTGCCAGACCTGCCAATTCAATTTGTAGGGTTAAGATATTTTTGACATTATATTTCCACAAAATTTGACTCATTGGTCCATATGAAAAACTTCAACTTACAATAACTTTGCTGTAATTTCGATTTTATTTCATTGATACATATTATTGTGACAAACTTGGATGCAGTCTTAAGTTCTATTTCAGGGTTGTAAAATTGTAAAACATAAAGGTGGAAAGAAGAGGCAGGTCTGTAATTAACATTTTACAGTTGCATGCAATTACCTTATACACATAAGATTTCTTCTTTCATGCTTATTTTCCAATGACAACATGCTAAGTCTAAAAATTAAACAAGTTGAACATTTCTTTTTTTTCATGTTACACTACAGCTAATTTTCTCCTTATTAGCAATTCTTACCTGTATTCTAGCAATACTTTACTATATTCTAGCTATTTAATCATTTCCCATGTTATATCAAATTCCTAAAGCAGAACATAAACATGACCTAGTACATCTCTCACATTGAGACATTCTCTTTTCATCAGTTTGAAAATTCCTATTAGAAGAACCAACTTATAATCAGTTTTCAATTTGGTCAATTTTTTTTCATTTACTTTAATATATGCTTAATTTCTCTCTTCATTTTGTCTTTTATCTGAAGTATTATTATTCTTCTATGATCATTATGTCATATTTAATGAAAGAAATATGGTGACACATTTGAGGAGAAACTTTTTGAAATATCCTTTTGGGCACTAAGAAATTTCAAATGAGAATTATTTGAAATCATTGAATAAAGTGTATTATGAAAAATAAAATGTCTATCAAAAGTAGAAAGTATAAGAATACATATAGGAATTGATTCCTTTGAAGGTACATTATTACAATACGTGGAGGGTGTATACATGGAAACCTCTTGAGTATGCTTTAATTAGAATCAATTAAAATTCCTAAGGATTCTTAAACTTCATGTAAAAATATCTAATCCTACTTCAGTGATAGACTATGCAACCTTGGTTTTTTTTTAATTTTCTTGCATAAAAAATAATTGTGTATTTGAATATTTCCTATCTATGTTTGAATCATAAACAGATGTGATTTTCAGAATACATGAAAAGCATGCAAGCTTTGCATTTTGTATGGGAAGTGATCATTAATGACATGCAGCAAACAAAAACAAGAACACTGTAACAAGGTTAAGAGTTAGCACAGCACCCATGATGGTATGGAAGCACTAGTAACATATTAACTGGCGTCACTCACATTACGCTTCTCTAGTATGTCATCCATGTACTCGTCCTGTAGCTTAAGTTCACGTACTATTTTACCGTCATCTTCTCCTTCATCTAGCCATCTAAACAAAAAACAATTGTTTGTCAATTGACCTTAAAATCAATAGGTATCTCCTTTCCGTAAAATGTTCCCAGAAGTAATATGGATTAAGCTAATTGTTTTCAATTTATCTAAGAATCGAAAGTTATAAAATAATACAAAGATGGATAAAGACATTTGGACTAAGTGTTAGACAAGCAAGATGCTACTGCATAGAGATAATGTAACAAAATGTACTTGTGCTTTTAAAATTCTGACTTAGTTATAAGTGACGAAGATATAAGTAATGTGTATGAAATATTTTCTATACAGATAAATGTCACTTGGGGCTAACTTGATTTCAACAAAGCAACAATTGCCATATACCTGTACCTACAACATGATATCATATTTCAATTTATCATTTGAAATTAATCAGCAGAGAAAGCATGTCAGTGGTTGCCATGTCATGGAAAGAGACGAATAAAATTGTGTGTACAGATACCAAATGATAGATCACATTTGTCCTTTTGACAAATCAAGCTGGCCCATAGTCTTTCCTAGTAGAACTTCTCCTGACAAATTGAGCAATACGAAAGATCGCAAATACTTCTAACCAAGACTATACAAATGTTTTCGCACACTCTTTGATTGTTCTCCACTGTTATGATGTCATCAATTTACTTGGGCAGAAAATTTGTCCAAGTTTTGAACAATGGTTTAGGTACATAGGTGACTAAATGAAAAGACACGCTGCACGCGCTTTATTTGCGATCTTGCGCATTCATCAAAGAAGAATGAATAACTTACTTTCCACAGTAGAAAACATTTGCCTCGTGTTCTTTGTGTCCAGGTTCCTTCACAACTATCCTCTCTAAGTGCCAACCTAGGCCTAAATATCACAATATGCATTCATCAAGTTGATACTATTTTACGATTTAATGGAAAATTTATAAAATAAAACTGAACCTGCCGCTCCTCATTAAACATCAGTCAGCATATAATTTAAGCAACTCTGACTTTTAAAAAAAAAATCAAATCAATGTATTGCCCTAAAAGCCATCGTTGATCCTGATGAAAATTTTGCAACACCTTGATTCTTATGCTATGGTTATTATTTTGTTTCAATTTTTCTCTCTTTCTTTCCTTTACTTTGTTATGTCGCATACATGTACATAACTTCATTGCTTCTATGAAATACGACTTTATTATTTCTATGCAATGCTGCGGTAACAATGCTATATCTACATGTATATATACATTGTATATATATATCTATTAGTAGAATTACCTGGCCCAGTTCCATCATGTCCTACAATAATTCGTTTGAGATGTCCAAGTGCAACAGCTTCTACTGTAAACATATCAGTCTGAAATTAAATCAAAATAATCCACTTTTAATTCATTCAATAATGAGGACTCCACAAGGAAATTCAATAATTATAGATCTCATTTCCTCATAATGTTGGATTACTTAAGTGCAATCACACTGTCAGAAAAGCCAAAATAATTTGATTGGCTCTCTCTTCTGACTTGATTCATTGGTATCTCAACATGTCCTATGTTCTTTTTTAAATTCAGGTTAAATTAGATCTGTAGACAATCTTGACTATTTACCTTTCCTTGCTTGAAAAGTGAGGATTTATTAGAGGAGTATAGCTGTCTGACCCCTGTGTCACCTTTATCTCCATACATTGTCATATATACATTGGCATCTGTCCCAGCATTCCAAAGGCTTCCTGTTGTCACATAGACACTGTACCGTACCACTGATATGAAACAAGAGTCCCAGTCATATTATTCTCTTATCAGAGGATACAGTTATGTGAAGAACAAGAATGCACTAAACAGTATAGACCCTTTCACATTATCTGCAGTACTAAATTTGAATGCCAGTTCCGGGGGACAACGAATAGATTGCGCATGCACCAGTGACGTCATTTGATTGTTCTAGGACGTTTAGCGCGGAATCATGTTTCGTTTGTTCCGCGGAAAACATCTTGGAACAATCGAATTACGTCACTGGTGCATGCGCAATCTATTGTTTGTCCCCCGGAACTGGCCTTCAAATTCAGTACCGCAGATAATGTGAAAGGGTCTATTGACATCTTATTTTCATGTAAAATGGAACAGATACTATTATCATAACTTGAAATGATCATATTCTATTCATCATGAATACTACATGAAAAATCAAATTCAAGGAATTTTGGTCCCCCGCTTTTGGGTGTTTGTCTTTAAAGAAATGCTTACATACACCCACTCCCATTCTTAAAGTTTCGTAAAATATCTCATACATGTATTATCAAAATTCTAAATATGAAAGATTAAATTCCAAGAAAAGGTCAAAGGGTCCAAACTTTTGTTTTGTTACCAAGGGACAGGGCTTATGAAAAGGTATGCACATGTGAAATATTTAATAGCAATTCTCTCTAACCATTTAAACAATTTCGGCACGCATGGTCTCCGATTTTCATGAAATTTCACACATAAGTAGGGACCAATGAAAAAAGGAAAATTTGACAAAAAATTTAATTCTAGGTCATCTGGTTACCATGGCAATGGCCTTTAAAGTTGAAAAATTGGCAAAAGTGAGCTAATTTGAAGCTCTATAATTTGGTTTATATGCGACATTTATGACAGATTTTTTATGCATCCTAAAGATTAGGACATAAAATGTTAAATAAGCTCACTAGTAGTGTCTGATATTGTAATAAAGCTTACGCTCACGCAGCAAGATACGCCCGTTGGGATTTTTTTCACAACACCAAAATATCTAAGTCCCATAACTCCATAAGGACAAATTGGATGAACCTAGCTTACAATCGAAAGGCGGCTTCCTCTTCAAAGTCTGATCAAAATGTACAAATATCATGAAAATCTGTTGACACATATTCAAGTTATTGCGTTCCATGCACCTATATTTTGCCCTTAGCTTAACATGTATGTGCATATAACCCCCCCCCCCCCCCCATTACACATAATTTCTGGATTATGTGACAAAAAATTCAAGAACCCCTTATATATGTGAAAGAACATCCTTTCTACTTGAAGTATACAAAATTTCAAAACATTTCAACCAGAAATAGATTTTTAAATAATTTTTAACTATTTTAGTATATTTTCACTGTATTTTAAAATATCTTAGTCCCATAACTCTGTAACGACATATCGAATGAACCTGAAAATCGAAAGGCGGCTTCCTCTCCACAGTCCAATCAAAATGTATGAATATCATGAAAATCTGTTGACGCATATTCAAGTTATTGCGTTCCATGCGCCTATATTTTGCCCATAGCTTAACATGTATGTGCATATAACCCCCCCCCCCCCCTTCCTATTACACACAATATCTCGCTTATGCGACCAAAAAATTAAAAACCCGTTACATATGTCAAAGAGCATCCTTTCTACCTTAAGTATACAAAATTTCAAAACATTTCGACCAGAAATAGATTTTTAAATAATTTTTAACTATTTTAGTATATTTTCACTGTATTTTAAAATGTCTAAGTCCCATAACTCTGTAACGACATATCGAATGAACCTGAAAATCGAAAGGCGGCTTCCTCTCCACAGTCCAATCAAAATGTATGAATATCATGAAAATCCGTTGACGCATATTCAAGTAATTGCGTTCCATGCGCCTATATTTTGCCCTTAGCTTAACATGTATGTGCATATAACCCACCCCTCCCCCCTTCCTATTACACACAATATCTCGGTTATGCGACAAAAAAATTAAAAACCCGTTACATATGTCAAAGAACATCCTTCCTACATGAAGTATACAAAATTTCAAAACATTTCGACCAGAAATAGATTTTTAAATAATTTTTAAATATTTTAGTATATTTTCACTGTATCTTAAAAATCTAAGTCCCATAACTCTGTAACGACATATCGAATAAACCTGAAAATCGAAAGGCGGCTTCCTCTCCACAGTCCAATCATAATGTATGAATATCATGAAAATCCGTTGACGCATATTCAAGTTATCGCGTTCCATGCGCCTATATTTTGCCCTTAGCTTAAAATGTATGTGCATATAACCCACCCCCCCTTCCCATTACACACAATATCTCGGTTATGCGACCAAAAAATTAAAAACCCGTTACATATGTCAAAGAACATCCTTTCTACTTGAAGTATACCAAATTTCAAAACATTTCGACCAGAAATAGATTTTTAAATAATTTTTAAATATTTTAGTATATTTTCACTGTATTTTAAAAATCTATGTCCCATAACTCTGTAACGACAAATCGGATGAATCTGAAAATCGAAAGGCGGCTTCCTCTCCACAGACTGATCACTATGTATAAATTTCATAAAAATCCGTTGACGCGTATTCAAGTTATTGCGTTCCATAGGCGGACGGACAGACGGACGGACGGACAGACGGACGGACTTCGCCATACCATAATACGTCCCGTCAAATGACGGGCGTATAAAAAAGGCTGGTTACCATGACAACATCATTAGCTAATTTTGATATATTGATTTCAAAATGCTGTTTGTATTTTCAAATTTTTCCTCTCTCTTGATGGGTATATAATAAGGAAATAGGATTAATTTTATAAAATGAGCAAATTCAGGATAAACCCACTTGTTGCTATGTACATTACTTACCTTGGCAACGGTAACTATGGTCTTTAACATTACTTTTTTTGCAACTTCATAGTCATTTTAAAAAAATTTTGCATCATGATGAAAATATAGAAATTGTTGGGAAATATCCAACACAAAGAGCTCTATCAAAAACCGTGAAAAAGCTATGGGGAACATATGTTACCATGGCAACCATTTTTTATTATTTTCATAAAACAGTAATTATTAATCCCAGGAAGTTCAAATTTAATAACAATAAAGATCAAGTAAGCCTCTATCAAAATATAATAAAAAAGTTTCAAATAATTAATGGTTGCCATAGTAGTTTGGCCATACATTATAAAAATAAGCATTTTTTGTTGTTTTTCGAAGCCTTTTCCTCAAAAAATGAAACAGGCTTACACAACCTTTTTTACATATACGATAAAGCATAGTCTGAACTTTATTTTAGATTTAAAAAATTTCAGATTACTTCACTTTTGATGCCCGTATCCAAGGACTCAAAGTGGGCCTATGTGCAATTTTACAAAATCGTTCCCATAGCAACGGGCTATTTCCTGAATATCTTTAAAAAAATTTCTTTCGTGTTATGAAAGATCTACTTGAATACATTAATTAATGTTCATCACTTTGAATTAAAATTCAATGATCCAGTAAAAAAAGGACTCTAAATATTGTCCAAAATTGCTTACATTTATGCGATTTGAGGTCATGTTGTCATAGCAATGAACAAAAACTTTGTCCCAATGTAAATGCTTATGTTTTATTTGCATAAAAAACTCGAAAATGTAAGTAATTTATCGTTGAATTTTGAAAAAATGCCCAAAACACTTTTTTGATAGGGTACCTGTGTTGTTGCTATGGAAACATATAGATAAGACCATAAACCCAACATTATTATTACTTAACTTGAAAGAGCAATGATAGGGTAGTGATAATTCATTTGTTTTAGATTATGCTGCATAAATTATGTATGTGACTTCAAAAACGCCCAAAAATGCATTTTTTCAATATTCAAAGTCTGTTTCCATGGCAACCGGATGTGATATTCAGAAAATTTTTAACAAATTTTTACTATTGGGTCAGACCCAACCTTATGTACAAATTTTATCAAAATCTGAGACATGCCGTGCCATGCGTCCTTCATAAAAGTGCAAATGCTTACAGAGAATAGCTATCAAGTCCTATCATTTAAATTGCCATCCAAAACTTATGGTCAAGGTTGAAGTTTTTAAATCTGGGTCAACCTCCAAGGACAAGGTCACAAGATCAGAATGTTGTTACCAACAGAAGGGTCTTCTCACAAGGAATACACATGTCAAATGAAAAAGCCCTATCGCTTTCCGTTCAAAAGTTATGGTCAAGGTTAAAGTTTTTCAAAACTACGTCAAACTCAAAGGTCAAGGTCACAGGGTAAAAAAATGTTGGTATCCATGGAAAGGTCTTGTCTTAAGAAATACACATGTGAAATATCAAAGCCCTATCACGTACCACTCAAAAGTTATGCACAAGGTTAAAGTTTTCGATAAGTAGGTCAAAGTCTAGGGAAAAGGTCACAAGGTAAAAAATTTTGGTATCCATGGAAAGGTCTTGTCACAAGGAATATATATGTGTAATATGAAAGCCCTGTCACTTTCCATTCAAATGTTATGGTCAAGTTTAGGTCAAGGTCAAGGTTAAAGTTTTTTATTAATAGGTCAAAGTCCAAGGTTAAGGTCAAAAGGTCAAAAATTTTGGTATCCATGGAAGGTCTTGTCACAAGGAATACACTTGTGTAATATGAAAGCCGTATCACTTTCCATTCAAAAGTTATGGTCAAGGTTAAAGTTTTTAATAAGAAGGTCAAAGTCCAAGGTCAATATCACAAGGTCAAAAATTTTGGTATCCATAAAAAAGGTCTTGTCACATGGAATATGAATGTGAAATATCAAATCCCTATCACTTACCATTCAAAAGTTATGCACAAGGTTAAAGTTTTTGTGACTGATGGACAGACGTGATGGATGAACCGATTTTAATGTCCCCTCTCTTTCGCAAAAGCGGGGGACAAGGAAAGCTTATCATTAATGTTCACGCACATGTAAAGGCAAAAGAAGAAGTTTAATCAGACTAACAAAGCAAACAACTTTTCAAAACAAACAAGAATAACAGTACCAACACTCTAGGCTTACATGATAGGGACGGCTCATATTTCCTTACTGCAGGAAGCTCTCTACAGATCTCTCCATCATCCTCATCACGAGCTAACCAACGGTGACAGACAAACTGTAATTCCTCATCTGTGTCAAGGTCCTTCATACGAATCTGTTAGAGCACCAAATAACATTGTATGTAAATGTATCAAAATTTGGGTGTCATTATAACAAAATGGTTCATTGACAAGTGGTTATAGGACATATTCACGTACAGAAGATGGAACAGAGAAAATACATGGACTTTGGATAAATCTGTCATGAGTATACAAGTATGTATACATGTTAAATTGCGTTACCTCATCACATAGCCATCCAGGGGAGTCACCAGAATTATCATGAGCTATCCGAATCTTGTATATCTCACCAACATTCCCTATATTAATCTGAAAGAAGAAGAGATTTACATTTCTTTACAGTGAAAAGACAATATGCCTAATCACAAGTGGTTTGTGAAATGCTACGTCAAAGGTCCATAACTCCATAACATGTGAAATATCAAAGTCCTACACCTTATAGTTCAAGATAAATAGACCAAGTTTTTGAAAAGTAAGTCAAAAGTTCAAGGTCAAGGTCACTAGGACAAAGGCCATGGTATCAAATGAAAGGTCTCGTCACAAATTATCTGCTTATAAAATATCAAAGCCCTACCCTTTATAGTTCAAGAGATATAGCCACGTTTAAAGTTTTCGAAAAGGAGGACAAAGTCCAAGGTCAAGATCATTAGTTCAAATGTCATGGTCTCAAATGAAAGGTCTTGTCACTAGGTATCCACATGTGAAAAATGTAATGATCGCTGAGCGATATAAGTCCCCTACCGGCGGCATATATTTATGTCCTGCAACTCTGCCTATGAATTACTCTTCAATGAAACATGAGTTTTAATTAAACTTACTGTCTGTGCAGCTCAGTTCTGAGGTTTTATCTGCTTTATCAATTCAAAAAGAGGTCAAGCGTGACGGAAGTTGAACTTGCTCTGTAACTATCCAAGACTAAGCTGAGTATCAAATTTTACCTGAATATCACTATTTGTTGCAGAAAAAAAGTCTGAAAACTGACAAAAACTGAATTGTGCAAGTCATAAAGGGGCATAACTCCTCGAAAAATAGGTCAAGCATGACAAAAGTCGAAATAGGTCAAGCGTGACGAAAGTCGAACTTGCTCTGTAACTATCCAAGACCAAGCTGTGTATCAAATTTCATCTCAATATCTCCATCCGTTGCAGAAAAAAGTCCGGAAAACAGACAAAAACTGAATTTTCCAAGTCATCAAGGGGCATAACTCCTCGAAAAATGGGTCAAGCGTGACGAAAGTCAAACTTGCTCTATAACTATCCAAGACCAAGCTGTGTATCAAATTTCATCTCGATATCTCCATCCGTTGCAGAAAAAAGTCCGGAAAACTGACAAAAACTGAATTTTCCAAGTCATCAAGGGGCATAACTCCTCGAAAAATGGGTCAAGCGTGACGAAAGTCAAACTTGCTCTGTAACTATCCAAGACCAAGCTGTGTATCAAATTTCATCTCAATATCTCCATCCGTTGCAGAAAAAAGTCCGGAAAACTGACAAAAACTGAATTTTCCAAGTCATCAAGGGGCATAACTCCTCGAAAAATAGGTCAAGCGTGACGAAAGTCGAACTTGCTCTGTAACTATCCAAGACCAAGCTGTGTATCAAATTTCATCTCAATATCTCCATCCGTTGCAGAAAAAAGTCCGGAAAACTGATATTCGGACAGACGGACAGACTGACAGACAGACAGAGAGGAAACTAAGAGTCCCCTTCGGCGTTGCCGGTAGGGGACTAATTATGAAAGGCCCTACCTATAGTTCATAAGATATAGCCACGGTTAAAATTTTTGAAAAGTAGGTCAAAGTATCATAGCTGTCAACTGACCCGATTTCAGCGGGTCAGTCCCGCTTTTTTACCCTTTGACCCGATTATTTTTTACCACCCGCGCGGGTCATGTCTTTCACCCGATTTTTCGTTGCTGACCCGGGAATCACCCCATTCCGATTTGGTTCCGTCTATTACTTGGGACTCTATATTTCCAGCCGTGACTTTTCAATTAGAACACCTGCAGTTACAGATAAACTGGGTTGTTTGTTTAGTGATATGAGAAGTAATTAGCCACTTTCGTGTTGTTTTAACGACCTGGGCTTGGATTATTATAGGAATGTCTATGGGAAGACGATCGTATACACGGAGATTTACAGACGAAAAGGGACAAATGTTTTTATAGTGTTTAAAACAATTGAAGCAGTGAAATGTAGAGTTCAATTCACACAAGATCTTCATTATGGTATAGCAATAACTAAATAAAAATATATCTATCCTAGCAAATTCAACTATGAACCTTCAGGCCTTGATTAATAAGTCCTAAAATTTATCACATGTGCTACATTATTATGATTATGCAGTATTACAATTTAAATAAATGCTTTACATGTCTTACAATAAAATGAACTATTTTGACCTGTATTTTTTGGGGGGAGGGTTAAATTTTATTCATAATGACACAAGAAAAAGGTCGCAATTTTTTTTTGCGCGCTATGACCCTCTTTTTCATTTCCCAAAGAGGGTCATTGACCCTCTTTTGTCTGAAAAAAGTTGACAGGTATGCAAAGTATAAGGTCACTAGGTCAAAGGTCATGGTCTCAAATGAAAGGTCTCATCACAAGGTACATTGTTTTTATCTACATGTGAAATATGAAAGCCCTACCCCTTATAATTTAAGTGATTTAGCGTAAGTTAAAGTTTTCGAAAAGTATGTCAAAGTCAAAAGGTCATGGTCTTAAATGAAAGGTCTTGTCACAAGGTATCCACATGTGAAATATGAAAGCCCTACCCCTTATAGTCCAAGAGAAAACGCCCAGGTTGAAGTTTTTGAAAAGTAGGTCGAAGTTTTCGAAAAGTAGGTCAAAGTCCAAGGTCAAGGTCACTAGGTCAAAGGTCATGGTCTCAAATGAGAGGTTTCGTCACGTGGTATATTCATGTGAAATATGAAAGCCCTACTCCTTATACTTCAAGAGATATAGCCCAGGTTAAAGTTTTGTCTTTGGATGACGACGCCAAGGGTATGACATTAGATCTTCGGACTTTCATTCCGACGAGCTAAAAATTGAATACCCCTGTATTTAGTCTTCTATTAAAATAGCATTCCAATATAGTTAAATGCGCAACATAAAAACTAGAACTGCCCTAAAGTGAAGAATTACACCCCCTGCAGGACGTTTTTCTCTACACGGATTCATGTATGACATAGGAATCTATATATATATATATATATACAAGGTCAAAGTTCAAGGTCAAGGTCACTAGGTCAAATGTCTTGGTGTCAAAATGTAGTACTTATTATGGTGAATGCATGTATGAAATATGAAAGCCCTATCACTTATACTTAAAGATTTATCTGCTTTAAGAACTTCTTAACCGGACGGATGGACAGACAGACAGACAGACAGGGTGTTTCCTATATACCCCCCAAACTTCGTTTGCGGGGGGTATGATAAAGAGCTGGCTTAAAATATAAACATGGCACTATTCAAATGGATTTTCACCTCCTCAAATTCATCAATATTGCCACTTTGGAACTGTGATCCATCTCCAGTGCCCAGGGAAATAGGGCCGGAATTCCCCTTGTGTCCATACACGGTTATTGTGACCTGAGCTTGCGTAGATGCTGCTTTATTACCATTCGTTGTAATCCAAACTTTCCATCTACCCTCTGAAAACAAAACATCTCAGTCTTAGTACATAGACAAAATAAAGAAGTTATATTCAAAATTTAGACAAAATGACATACATGTATCACATGCAATGTGACTCAATAATGTTTGAAAAAATACCAGCCTTTGAAAATAAGAACTATCCACCATGAAACACTTTAAATAATTATAAATACCACTCAAATTATACAATGGGTAATGATGTTGTTAAGAAATTGATTAAACACTGAGGCTAAGGTATAAAATTTTGGAATCGAGAAGTTAAGATTTTTTTAGTTGAACCATCACAAACATATATTTATCTTAATCCTGCTTGAATCCTTTAAAAATAAGAAACCTTACTTGTATTTGCCATTCTTTCCCTTCGACTTCTCATTTTTCTTGAGACGACATCAGATCCCCTTGTGTGGAGTGAGACTCGTGACATAACTCGAGATGTACTTCTTCCTCCCATTGGATCAAAACGTTCATCTCCACAGCAAACTAAGGTGTCTGGTGCCTTGAATAACTGATTTAAGCCTAGGATCTGCTCAATAAATAAAAGAGGAAATCAGATCAAAACATTCATCTCCACAACAAACTAAGGTGTCTGGTGCCTTGAGTAACTGATTTAAGCCTAGGATCTGCTCAATAAATAAAAGAGGAAATCAGATCAAAACGTTCATCTCCACAGCAAACTAAGGTGTCTGGTGCCTTGAATAACTGATTTAAGCCTAGGATCTGCACAATAAATAAAAGGGGAAATCAGATCAAAATGTTCATCTCCACAGCAAACTAAGGTGTCTGGTGCCTTGAATAACTGATTTAAGCCTAGGATCTGCTCAATAAATAAAAGAGGAAATCAGATCAAAACGTTCATCTCCACAGCAAACTAAGGTGTCTGGTGCCTTGAATAACTGATTTAAGCCTAGGATCTGCTCAATAAATAAAAGAGGAAATCATTAAGACAATGCACAAGAATTATGACAAAGTACCACTTAATCTGTGACCTTGATTATCAATAGTGAATTTCATTACATCATTGGCTATAATCATACCAACTTTCTGTTTCAATTGCAACCTCTGCACTATATAGGATATTGATTTTCAGGTCTTGAGGTATTCAAACTAAGCAGTTTGTAATTTTGTAATATCATAGCTCAAAACTAAAACTGATTAAAGTATTGAAATTTGAAGGCAAATTAACATACACTTAAAGACAGCTACTTACCTTTCTGCCTTCTGTGGTATAAAGTTTCTCTATACGAAAGCCAAACATTCCACTCAGGTCAGACAGTACTTGCTCAAACTGTTGTCCAGTCCGTCTGTTTAACAAAAGGAGGTGTTTTTGTGTTGGATCAGAGTTTTTTAACACTGTCACTTTTTTAGGTTCATTGCGAACATATGCTCTGTACATTTGATTACTTCTTTGTTTTACAGTGCGTTTCAAGACTTTAGACTCTGTATAATTAAAGTCTTCCCTAAGCATATTGTTATAAATCCTCCGGCCACTTGGAGGACGAGCTAATCTCCACACTTCTCTGGGTGCAACTCGACTAATATCCAATCCTCTTACTATCAGTCGGCTTGATGTACAAATATAATTTCCATCGTGAGTCAATCCATCTAAATTTGAGATCCTATCTTTTCCATCTGGAGTTGCAACTGTCCTTACCCCAAATCCTAACCCTGGAATCTTTTTGGATAGTTCTTGCAGTAAAGTATCAAATTTCTTATATCTACGTGGATTTATGGCTACTTTAACACCTGGAAATGAATGATCATGGTCTTTAAAGAAGTAGCAAGTCTTGGTTTCATTTCCTGCAGTATTAGTTTTCCTGGTGTCTTCCATTTTTGTATTTCCTACTTCTACAACACTTTTACTGTCCCCACTGGTCACATTAGGATGTCCATATACTCGTACAGGTTTAAGTCGGTGAGGACTTTGAGTATCACTTGACTTGTCACCTGCATTTTTCCCTTTCTTAGTACTAGAATCGCTATCCTCTAGTTTAACGATGTCGGTGTCTTCATCATGGGGCTCTTTGGTAGCCATTCCGAATGGAAGAGTGATATATACGCCCTTTGTCACATCACTGAGAATAAAAGAAAGATTAAGCAAACTGATTATCATATACTTGTCTCTGTATAGTAGTTGATATTTACCTTAAAATATGCCATTTCCATTTCAAGAGAAAAGTGATTCATTTGACACAAAGTGTAGAATACCCCAATCTAATTAAAATCAGCTGTTGTGATCCGCTCACTATGATCACTACAAACAAGTTAAAAGTCATGTTTGTAAAACATTAATGCCCCTCTAACCCTTCTGTGATTAAAGTATGTCACAACTTTATACATGCATTGATACAACCTATGGGGGTATAAAGTAACAGTGTAATGAAAAAAGTCAAAGAAGTATAACTGTCAGGAGGACCTGTATGTACAGCATTTATGCTTAAAGTTTGTTAAAGCTCCTTTTCTAATAAACTTCTACAAGGTAATTAATAGTATTCTATTAAATAATCATATTCAACAAACCTGATACTGAACAGAATGTTGGTAAATTTTCCATCCAAAATTCAAGGGGCATAACTCTGTCAAATTTTTTTCGATCGGATTCGAAGTGCAAGGGGCATAACTCTGTCAAAATTTTTTTGATCGGACCCAAATATAAACTTGACCTAGATTTTCATTTGATGTGTCTGTACACAAGATTCATTTCAGTATGTGAATACACTCCAGAGATATTGAAAGAAAATCCTGAAATTTTGGTACTTTTCGAAAAGCAAGGGGCTAAACTTTGTCAATTTTTTTTTCATTGGACCCAAATATGAACTTGACCTAGATTTTCATTTGATGTGTCTGTACACAAAATTTCATTTCAATATGTGAATCCACTCCAGAGATATTGAACGGAAACCGATGTCATGGACCGACCGACCAACAGACAGAAAGTCAGCGGCAAAGCAATATGTCCCCTCTTCTTCAAAGGGGGCATAAAAATTTTTGATCGAACCCAAATATGAACTTGACCTAGATTTTTATTTGATGTGTCTGAAAACAAAATTTCATTTCAATATGTAACTCCACCCAAGAGATATTGAACGGAAACCCTGAAATTTTGGTATTTTTCAAAGTGCAAGTGCATAACTCTGTCCAAATTTTTTTGATCGGACCTAAATATGAACTTGACCTAGATTTTCATTTGATGTGTCTGTATACAAAATTTCATTTCTATATGTAACTCCACTCAAGAGATATTGAACGGAAACCCTGAAATTTTGGTATTTTTCGAAGTGCAAGGGGCATTACTGTGTCAAAATTTTGTTGATTGGACCCAAATAAGAACTTGACCTAGATTGTCATTTGATGTATCTGTATACAAAATTTCATTTCAATATGTAACTCCACTCAAGAGATATTGAACGGAAACCCTGATATTTTGGGGTTTTTTCGAAGTGCAAGGGGCATAACTCTGTCAAAATTTTGTTGATCGGACCCAAATATGCACTTGACCTAGATTTTCATTTGATGTGTCTGTATACAAAATTTCATTTCAATATGTAACTCCACTCAAGAGATATTGAACAGAAACCCTGAAATTTTGGTATTTTTCAAAGTGCAAGTGCATGACTCTGTCCAAATTTTTTTGATCGGACCTAAATATGAACTTGACCTAGATTTTCATTTGATGTGTCTGTATACAAAATTTCATTTAAATGTGTAACTCCATTCAAGAGATATTGAACGGAAACCCTGAAATTTTGGTATTTTTCGAAATGCAAGGGGCATAACTCTGTCAAAAATTTTTTGATCGGACCCAAATATGAACTTGACCTAGATTTTTGTTTGATGTGTCTTTATACAAAATTTCATTTCAATATGTGAATCCATTCCAGAGATATTGAACGGAAACTGATGTCGCGGACCGACCAACAGACCGACAGACCGACCGACAGCGGCAAACATATATGTCCCCTCTTCTTCGAAGGGGGGCATAACAACATCTAATGACACCTGATTTGGGTTCACGTCAGGGATTGTGTGTAGCGATCATAGTGAGCCAATCCCAACAGCTGATTTTAATTAGATTGAGCATACCCTCCTGTAGAAACAAAGGTAATGCCTGTTATGACCTTGAACATTGATCCTGTCAGACCTTGAAAGTCATTTTAAATCATCCTCTTACAACCCAGTTGCAAATAAGTCTGTCAGGAATATTTGTCGCATTCTGTGGCTATTCTGACATTTCCATAAAGTTTTTCAAGTACAAATTGTGACCTTGATTCCTGACCTTGCAAATCTATATCTTAGCAATTGTCAACTACGTGAGGGCAATTCATGTGCAAAGTTGGATAGGCTCTGAAAATATTAAATAACCTGTTGCTTTTAGAGTGTCCACAAAATTTAATTAAAAAGTTTTTCAATTATTTGCAACTGACACTTTGATCTTTGACTTCAAAAATCAATAGGTTAGGCCAGACATAAAATATGTTTGCTGTTAACCGACTCTACCCTTTTACCTATGGGTAGGTAGGAAGGGAAAATATTTTATTTTATTTGAAAATAACTTTATAAATACTTAGCCACACAAGACTTTCTACATTCAACATATAAGCATATTGCCTATTTTTAATGTTCTTTGAACTAAAGTTAAAAGAAGCTTATTATGGCATACTGAAGCATGGCATTGTGAAGTCTAGAAACTTTATGGTATATGGGTAGACTTGACCTTAAATTTTATTTTCATTTTCATCATTGTATGTATTGCGTTGAGACATTTTAAAATCAGTTTCATTACATAATCTATACATGTATGATTATTTCAGTCTGCATGCTGGAAGAATTTACTGAAACTTACTGAATCCAACAGACTGATGGTCAATGAAAGCTCTTTTTATGCCCCCATAATCGAAGATAGTTTTTGTCCTGTCCTGTTCGTTTGTCTGTCTGTTTGTCCGCAAAATCTTTAACCTTGGCCATAACTTTTGAATGGTAAGGGATAGGGCTTTGATATTTCACATGTGTAATGGAGTTTGACCATTATACAATTTTTACTGACAAAGATGCCGACGGGGGCATTCATGTTTCACAAACACATGTTTTTTTTTCAAATACTAGTAATTACAACAGTGACAGATAATTGTTATATGCACACTGTCTATTAATTAACAGTCAAAATGAAAACAAGTTCACACAAAATGTAGCACCTCCATGCATGACAACAACATTTTTAATATCTTTTTTATTTTCTTTCATTTGTCGATAAGGTTAATCTATTTCTGTAAATTGTGACCTTGACCTTTGAGCCCTGACCTTCAAAATCACAAGGTGTACTGGTACATAGTCCTTGACCCATGGGCAACTCACATGGAATTTGGTAGAGCATCGAAAGTACACCATATAGTTCTGCATTATTGCCTATTGTGAACCTTGAAACCAATGGGCGTCCCCTCCCCCTGCACCATTGGCAACTCGCATGCAAAGTTTGATGAACACCTTATTAAATTGCAATCTCTAGAGTTAATCTATTATTGCCTAATGTTAACTTTGACCCCTGACCTTGAGACCCAAAAGGTATCGTCCTCTGGCTCTGAACATGATTAAGTCAATGCAAAGATTGAATATTGATTTCCAAAGTAAATCGTGATCTTTAGACTGTCCGCAGAGTTTTATCATTACCAATAGTTGTCTCGACTTTTGACACCTGACCTTGAAAATCAATAGGATAAATCCTCTCGCCACTGTCTAGAAGTGTCCACGTGATTGCACAAACCCAGTAGAGGTTGAACGAGGGGAGAGTTGGAGCGTTGTCATTATTATTATTGTCCGTTTGGTTCAACACACGATATCTAATTTTTCAATATATGTATTCGTTCAGGAACAGATCCTGAAAACCTATTTCAATTGCTATTCTGCGAGTATGAAGTGGGGGAGTTTGGAGACCCTCACCCCCCAAAAAATTTATGGATCATTGAAGCAAACCGTGCACTCTGGCGCTGAAGTCTCACGGAATTTTCTTGCTCACTTTACCAAAACTTATACAAAAGCACGCAGTAAATATTATTTTAAGCACAATCTAAGTGTCCAGTGTTAGCATCCCCGAAAGAAGTTTCATTTTGCATTTGTTACAACCACTTCAGTTACGCGAGCTAGTAAGGGGGGGGGGGGGGGGCTACAGATGATACGTTGCCTTTGTTGATCGGAACCGGGTATATAAATCAACTTTTTCACATGTTTAGTTAAAATCAATATGATTTAAATAGGACCATCTGTCTTGTGGCATTTCTTGTCATTGAAATGTGGTAAGTAGTTATTGATTTTTCGCGGTCGTACATGTACATAAAATACGACTATCAAACATCATTTACATGGACATATCTTCACTGAAATTGCGCCCTGTTAAATCTAAAGGTTTTTTTACATTTTGAATAATCTTATATCCAAACTGGACATTCCAAAATCTCGGGAAGAAATAATCAATAAAAATAATATCAGAATGAAAATGGCAATAAAATTCTCCGAGTCGCGGCAATTTTCGTGGGTCGGTCGGTTAACGGCAAACAAACTAAATTTTATTTTAGGCCTTAGCTTTCGCAAGTGCTCTCAATAACATTTGAAATACAAGGCAATTCTAATATAAATTCAAGAAAAAGTGCAGCTTTAAATGTATTTTCCATACAGATTAGACATGCTGATTTTGCTCAAGTATGTATAGTGACAAATTTCGGCTGTCGGATGATAAGAACCCTGTAATGCTTGGGCAATATTCCTTCCAAATGCAAAACTATAAGCATTATACGAGTAATATTATAATTATGTATTCATTTAAACAAGTGATAATGGGCAACTACAATGTTCTTCCATACTGACAGCTTACCATTGGCATAGTATCATTTTTTCACAATTTATTGGCCATTTTCCCAAGTTTGACACTAATGAATCATGGCAAATTCAACAAAATGAGTTAAACTAAAATTAAAATTTTCAAGTGAAAAGACAACAAAAATTTCTTTATACTTTATCCTAATTTATGAGAAAAGCTGTTATTTTTCCCAATTTCAAAGGCCCCAGTCCAAGTCCAAAAAATGGGAGTGAGAGCCCTTCATTTCTTACAGAAGCTGCATAAACACAATTCAGCCTACTTTAAAAGTTTAAATTCAATACAATTCTGATCATCATGCAATATAAGTCCCCTACCGGCATAAATTTATTTTCTGCAACTCAGCCTAGAACACTTTAATTGAAGATGCATGAATTAAACTTGAACTGTACTTACACCAAACAAGATACCCAAGGGATCACACCTTCACCCAATACGCACATTCTTTGCTAACCAACAGCTGTTTATCATCATGATCATTGAGCAAAAGCAAGTGCTTTTATCCTAAATGTAATTAATGTCAGTGCATATTACATACAATAAATGCACTTGCTGTGTGTTGCATTATTGCATACCCGTAACAAAACACTAATTATGACATTTACTCTATGTATATGCACCACAATTGTCAGTTTCATTTCTTACAGTTCCAGTATCGAGCCAGGTTAGCTCTGTGAGTCAGTAAGAGCGTCTGCTCTGTAAGCAGGTCTTGAGTTCCGATTTCCGGATTGGCCATTTTCCATTCCGCCTGTCACAGTATTTGGTGCCGTGAAAGTGAACCTCGAGATAAGGGTGAAATGTTTACACGTGTTCACGGAGCTGCTTTTTGCTTTTTGGCTGTAAACGTTTACAAAATTTCTAAACGTTTACACACTACGTAACATACAATAAAAAGATCTTATTTAATATAATTATAAATATTACTCTAAATCCTCAATACTATAAGTGATTTCCTTAAGTCGCAAAGACAGGCAATTGCTCATTTTTGATATTCTTCATTTAACATACGTATACATGTAGAGCAAGGAACCATATTTCGCCGGTGACCATATTTCGCTGTTTCATAGTTAATTGCTTCTCACTGGTTATTGGAAATGTTCATCAGGTTTATTTTTCAATATCCTTTCGAATATGACCGTAGTAGTCATGTTTTGACAGATTGTGATATATCCTAGCTGCACACAATTTTGACAAAAATACCACAAAATAGGAAAATTTAACGAAAACACCAAATTTTAGGCGTAAACATCCGAAATTTGTACAAAAACCAAACAAAGAAAACATTTTATTTGGCATGATTTCATAGAAGTAGTGGTGACGAAACATTTCCTGAAAATGAAATCATGATTTTTGTCTGTTTGTGTGTAAATAGGAAACATATCAACAAAAACGGCGAAATATGGTCATCCCTGAAAACATGGAAACAAAATATTTTGACGTTTTATAAGGAAACAATGAATTGCAAAAAATAAATTCTTTTTGTAGTTTTTAAATCGAGAATGGAGTTAAATTAAATTCTAGCAAAAGCAATTATTGCCTCCAAGTTTTCAGATTTTCAAAGAAATGTACGAAAAATGCGGCGAAATATGGTCACTTGCTCTAAGTGCTGTCAGAGTTATGTACGCATCCCTCGATTCAGACACTGAGTGGACAAACTTTAAACAAACGCTTAAAGCAGGGAGAAAATCTGTCTGAAAATCATGAATCTTAAATCATGTTTTAAGAAAGAGCTAATATCTCCAATAAAACTGACACTGCCGCAGACGTCTCTTTCTCCGTTACTGCCGTCTATTTCTAAGTATTTTCTTCATTTCTACGTTCCTTTCTCCACCCATTAACGCCCTTCTCTTTATGGCCCAGTTTCCGACCTTCCATCGAGTAACTGTTTTGTAACTGAGCACTTGAACTTCCGAATTATGGGAATTGTTGAAACACGTTTAAAATAACAGTTTTATTTTTGAACCTTTGAAAGTAGTTTTATTGCTATACGAAACATCAGCATGTTGTACGTATTAATTCTATATACGAATCTTATCTAGTCAAGCATACCTTAGAGTCAATTACATGTATTTACGTCAATTTATGACCACGTCTGCAAATTAATACTAATTGATTTAAGTATTCACAATTACATGTATAAATACATGTATAAAGAAACGTTTAAATGTTTACAGCCCTCCTAGGAAATTTGGAAAACATTTCACCCTAGCTTACCTCAAGATCACGAGTTACTTGTGGTTTTAAGGGCAACTATGGAGAAGAACTGGTTAATAACTTTGGGAAACCTCAAAATTTTACAGAGTCGAGTGTGACAGTTCAGGTATCGTGCCCAGCTAGTTCAGTCGGTAAGAGCATCTGCCCTGTAAGCAGAAGGTCTCGGGTTTGATTCCCAGCTAGACCGGCCACATTTTCCATTCCCCCTGTCACTTGTACAACTTTACTGTGCCCTTTCCGAAAATTGTGCGCAAATGGTACAACCCAGGGTGATCCCTGCTTTCAATAGTTTCACTTCTGGGAATTACACTGATTGTGCACATACTAATGCAAGCATCATTATGATCAAATGATAGCAAGTCATGTGCAAGAATCTTAAAAGGGATTAAAGAGATTCTGGAGCAGGGCCATCCTCTTATGCTGCTGTTGCTTTAGTGAGGGGCAACAGTTTATAAGAATCCCAAAAGTTGAGACAAACAAATGAAATGGACTAGAAATGGCAGAATGCACTGTTAATCATACCTTTATTGTGTGATCGAAAAACATGGTAAAGGTAATTGGAATATAGAATCAAAATACCTTAAAAGATATATGTATTGTTTAAGAGAAACGGAAGAATAGATCTCAACATACACACCATAAATATACTGAGTGCTATCGTTCTCACCGTTGTATTCCCTCGACAAACCAAAACCTCGTTTCTAATCACGTGACCTAGATTTTCTTTTCAATTTTTCTCTCCATACATCGAAAATCCTTTGTGACAGTGCTTATGAAATACATGATATAATTTAAATTGTTAATATTCAAAATTTTCAACGTGTATAATTTCTGTGAAAAACTGAATAGTCGATATTTCACTGAAAACAAAAACGCGATTTCAACGTGATCTACAAAAGAAGCTTTATTAGCAACAAAATGGCGACGCCTTTGACAACTGTAAATGTAAAAGAGATTGCAGGTTTATCGGTAAATGCTGTGTATTATATTCTAAAATTAACTGCTTTCTTTTTACATTCTGTTGGACACAATTTTCTTTAAAAGACAAACTTAATGTATTCTCTTTTGAAAAAAAAGTTCAAAAGGAGCACCTGTTTTTGGTTGACATGCATTCATACTAGCAAACAAGAGTTGTCTCCCTCTGCTATTGCTACTGTAATTCTGCTTTTAACAACTGTCAAATTGTGAAAAACAGATTCCAATACCATTTGGTGGCGGGTAAAGAGGGGGGGGGGGTTTAAGATTTTCTTCTTCTTTTACTTTTAAACACGCTGACTACTATATGTGCCTGCATGAACTTTGGCTATGCAACAGGGAATTATGAAAAATGATTTTTTTTTCAATATAAATTATGACCAGACTTCAAAATTTAAAGTTATTTACAATATTGCTTAGCTATTTAGACAAACAGTTCAAGAAAACAAGCATTAATGTTAATGCCTGTTCTTTTAAATGCTTCAAGTGATAATGCTGATGTAGGGTCAAGGTCATATGGCCAGACATGTAGGCAAGTCCTCCTATACATAGAGGTAAAAGTAGTCAAGTCCATGTAAGCAGATATGTTGACAAATATCAGACGGCAGATATGTAGGCAGATATGTAGATAAATATCATGTATAGGCAGATTATGCCAGATATGTTGACATTAGTCCATATTGACAGATATAAGACAAGTTCATGCAGACAGATATGAATTAAGACAACTTCATGTATGCAGATATGTAGGCAAGTTCATGTAGGCAGATATATAGGAAAAAAAATCAGTAGAGGTATAATAAACAAATATGTAGATAAGTCCATTAAGATAGATATGTTAATCCATATAGGCAAGTAGGCTGATAGAATGTTTACTACATGATCTCAAATCTGCATACTTTTATTGTAATTTGTTGCATTAAAGATGAAATCTTTGAAAACTGAAAGAACATGTATAATGCCTGTTGCATTGACCTTGGTCCTCATTTAGTAGTGATGCTTTTTTAAGTGTGCAAAAATATTGGAAATGACTTAATAGGTGGCTAAACTATTTTAAAATACAGAACTTAAAATGACACAATCAGGAGTGAAATATTGGAAATCCAATAAATATTGTAGAAAAATCACGACTTATTTAGAAGATGAGATTGCAAAAATATTCAGTTACAACCAAAATATCATACCAATATATATAGGAGTATTAGAGCAATCGAGCCTGGGTTTTCGAGGATGCTAAAATATAAAACATAGGCAATGCGAGGCGTAGCATCCCCTTGCATGGTAGGAAAATCAATGTGTCTAGTATAAAGTTTGGTTTATAGATCAAATGAAAACTGCAGACTCTAAGCTGTATACAAGGATTTTGACTTTTCCAATCGGTGACCTTGACCCATGACCTTGAGAATCAATAGGGTGCCTCCTCTTATCATAAGAAATCAGTGTAAGAAGTTTGATGAAGATCCAGTCAAAACTGCACCTTCAAGAATGTACACAAGAATTTTGACCATTTCCAATCTGTGACATTGACCTTTGACATTGAAAATTTATAGATTTTTCCTCGTCATAAGCAATCAGTGTACATGAGGTTCGGTAAATCCAATCAAAACTGTGACCTCTAGGCTGTATACAAGGATTTTGACCATTTCCTATCTGTGACTTTGACCTTTGACCTATGACCTTGAAAATCAATAGGGTTCTTCCTCTTGTCATAAGCTATAAGCATATAAAGTTTGGTTGATATCCAATCAAAACTGCTCCCTCTAGGCTGTATACAAGGATTTTGACCATTTCCTATCTGTGACCTTGACCTTTGACCTATGACCTTGAAAATCAATAGGGTTCTTCCTCTTGTCATAAGCTATCAGTGTATGAAGTTTGGTCAAGATCCAATCAAAACTGCACCCTCTAGGCTGTGTACAAGGATTTTGTGATGCACACACGTACACACTCACCCTCACACAAACGACTGTGTCACTAATTATTCCCCTGCAAGTATGTTGCAAGGGAATAATAAATGTTTAACTTCCAGACATTTTCGTTAAATATTTCACAATGATATGGCATGATGGAGCCACCAGGCACTGCCAAGAAGCACACAAAATCATTTGTCTTGGAAGTTTGCTATACATGTATTGCCATCCTGAACACCAGTGTTCTTACACAAATATACGGTATATTTTACAGAAATCCCCAGGACACAAACTTCTGTCATCTTATCTTGGATATGAGAAGTATGACGAGGATGCTAATATACAGGGAGCTGTACATACAGACTTTGTCTATGATAACATTATGTTTGGTGTGGAGAAGGGGTTTCCTTGGGAACAAGTGTGTGCTATAGCCAAGTTTTGTAACGGCTTATTAAAAGAATCGATAGGTAAGTCATGGGCGTTTGAAAGGAACATGCATATCTTATGCTATACTCAAACCATGAAAAGCACATTTGCTATATTTAAATGAATTAATGCATTAAAGTTACTAATATTATCACTTAGCCTTGAAGTAATTGTAGTGTGTGTATCATTTCTGAGAGAAGGCATGCTATAGAGAACAAGATTTACTTACTAATAGGAACAAAATAATAACATGGAAGAAAGGACATAGAAAATTAAGAGATACACTCAAAAACTAAATTCATAATCATCATTCTAATTTTTTTCATTTTCATTTTTTTTACAGAAAAATCAGTATTGATCTATGTTTGCATTATTTAAGTAAAAAGGTAAAAGTAAAGGTAGGGCTTATAGTCTTGTTCGCCTGAGCCTCACATGACTTCTACAATTACCTCCCTGGCGAGACCTGTACAATCCAGTGCATTCTCAACTCCCTTGGGAGTATACAAGCAGAGCTGCCGTTTATAGGCACTAAATACTTTTCATTCACGTTACAAGCTCGTCTCATGTGCCAGGTACCCAGTTTACTCCTGGGTAGAGAAAGTGCAATGTAATTTTCTCAAGGCTACTCAGTTTTGCAATGATCGGTGACAGTGAGATTAGAACCCATGACCTATGGGTTTGTAGTCCACCGCACCAACCACTACGCCACCTGAGCACTACAGGGTATTAAATTTTTGTATGTTTGTTACGTTGTATATTACTTACATAATGGATGGACAAGTTTTATATGATCTACTAAAATCTTTAAATCACTATTTTTCTAGGAAATGAATTGACAGAATCTCTGAGGTACTTAAAGCTACAATCCTTTGAACTGACACCCATCCTAGGAGAGAGAAACTTCACCATATTTATGGACCAGTTGTTTGCAACATTCATGAGACATTTTAAATTGTATCAGTTTGTATTCACTAAAAACAGACAAGACATGACACCAAAAGTGAAACTTAACGTAGAGGTAGCGGAAGATCCGTTAAAACTCAAGGACGGTAAAACAGTGGATGTTTGGGAATATGAAGAAAAGTATAGAAAATTACAAGAAAAAGAAGCAGAGAAAATAAACAAAAAACTGTTGAAAAAAGCAGAAGTTCTTGAGAAAACTGAGAAGGATAGAACAAAGAAAATGAATGATATTAGTGACGTACAGAAACCACTTTCTAAAGAGGTTAGTATGTTGTGTGTATATTGTTTGTAATATCTGAATACATATTTACATGTATGGATTGTTGTCAGAAATCATACTATGTATATATTGATTTCTTTGTTAAAGATGAGTAAAAATCAACAAACTATTTTGCTTCTTTTTCAGGCAATAGGATCTATAATCCAGGATGTGATTAAGACATACTCGACAGCTCTGATAGAGAAAGTCACATGTGATATAGAGGCAGTAACGGAGGATCTGGAGTGTAAACTAGAAAGAACCAGTCTTCCTCGACCACAGGCTCTTGGTAAATTTCATTTCATGTTTTCAGATTGATTTCAATTTTAGATCACATTGATGTAATACTGAGACGAAAACAAACACAAAGGAATTTTATGTTCCACTTGAACTTCCTTAAAAATACCGCAATACCAAAAACAAAGAAAGTTTGAACTTAGCATGAATTTATGGCTGAGGTGAGCAAACAATAACCCTTGTGGTCATGTGAAAAGTTTGAAAAAATCACAACATCACAGTGAATTTTTGGTGTTTGACCATTAGGTTTGAATTTATTTATCCCCAAGATAAAAGCATTGTGGTTTTGTATACCACAATGGAAAGGATGAAATGCTATGCACCAAAGGTAATTGATGAAATCTTCATTATAACCATTTTTAACTAGGATACACATCATACTTGGACCCCAAGAATATCAAATTATTTCATCATGACAAAAAGTTTTATTTACAATTGACAGGGGCACCACCAAGATTTGATCTGAAGCCAAAAACTCCAGTAGCCACACCTCCCAAACCTAAGACTCCACCCAAAAGTCCAAAGGCCGGAAGGAAAAAATCTGGATCTGCCTCTAGATCAAGAAGTAGAGCTTCAAAATCATAGATTATGTTATCTGTATATGAACAATACCTTGAATCTTACAAAATAAAACCCAAGATTACACTTGTCAGATGGAATGATTATATGTCATTCAATTTTGATTTGCTGACTCAGAATTTTAAATCAAAGAAATCTAAGTAACCAAAAAAAAAAATTGTTTATCTCAATCCAAAATATATCAGTTCAGGTGATCTGTGTCAGTGTTTGTGAATTCCATTACAAGTACAACTCAATAAACTGACAAATTAATTACATTTTAAAGTCATTTCTACTTGACATAAATGTGCATGTATGGTTAAAAACATAAATCATTTCGGATGGATATTTATTTTGTTGTTATAACCCTGTATTTATGTATTTAAGAATTGGCTTGCATCTTAAACATCTCGTTATGTGCCTTCAGTACTCATTATATAAAATTGTTGTTAAATTTATCCATAACTTGTGAGTTATGTTTCCCTTTGTTCAATTTGTTTTATGAAATAAATATGCATTGAGCCAAAGAACTTTGCGATATAAAAAAGTAATAAGGGTATAAAAATTATTCTACAAAATGTCTCCATCATATGCAGATCAGCACAAGTTGATATCCTCTACCATTATTTATTACCTGCTTTATAAGATAAACAGGAAAACTACAGTTCAAGAACATGTATGTTGTCAGTGTTATGTGTTTGACCCTAAACGTGTGTCCTTGACATTGAAGGTGACTTCATCCTCATTTGGTAGCGAGTCCCACTCTGCTTAACTATCCCTCCAAGTTTGATGGTAGGATAATGTATATCAAGTAATTCATAGCCATGTACAGAGGACTCCACTTAATCTGATACCTGATAATCTGATACTCCTCTTAATCTGATATGATTTCAAAACACAAAACCATTTCCTATATAATCAATGTAAATTTACTCCTCTTAATCTGATAGAAATTATCAAAAATCTTAAGAGCTCCTTTTAATCTGATAGGATTTTCTGTCAACTGTGATATTTGTCCTATGATATTTACGTCATTTTCAATGGATTATCATATCAAAATCATTAAAATTGGTATTTTACCCTTTGAAACTATTCAAAATGGCTTGAAAGTACTTACATTGTATATACTAAATTAATGCATATAATAAAGTCTGAGATATATTCTAGTACAATTAATGGGCCTATTTAATTGTATTTCCTTGGAATTTCAAACTCCTGACATTTTGCTCCATGATAGCTATCATTCATGTGTAGATAAGTCATACACAATCTATCATTCATGTGTAGATAAGTCATACACAATCTATCATTCATGTGTAGATAAGTCATACACAATCTATCATTCATGTGTAGATAAGTCATACACAATCTATCATTCATGTGTAGATAAGTCATACACAATCTATCATTCATGTGTAGATAAGTCATATACAATCTATCATTCATGTGTAGATAAGTCATACACAATCTATCATTCATGTGTAGATAAGTCATACACAATCTATCATTCATGTGTAGATAAGTCATACACAATCTATCATTCATGTGTAGATAAGTCATACACAATCTATCATTCATGTGTAGATAAGTCATACACAATCTATCATTCATGTGTAGATAAGTCATACACAATCTATCATTCAGTGTAGATAAGTCATACACAATCTATCATTCATGTGTAGATAAGTCATACACAATCTATCATTCATGTGTAGATAAGTCATACACAATCTATCATTCATGTGTAGATAAGTCATATATATATATATTCACAATCTATCATTCATGTGTAGATAAGTCATACACAATCTATCATTCATGTGTAGATAAGTCATACACAATCTATCATTCATGTGTAGATAAGTCATACACAATCTATCATTCATGTGTAGATAAGTCATACACATTCTATCATTCATGTGTAGATAAGTCATACACAATCTATCATTCATGTGTAGATAAGTCATACACATTCTATCATTCATGTGTAGATAAGTCATACACAATCTATCATTCATGTGTAGATAAGTCATACACAATGCAAGGTCACAAGCTCAGACCTTGGTCTTGTCACATCAAATACAAAATCCTACTACACTGCTAAAAAAAATTAAAGGAGTAATTTTTCCATTGTAATATAATGGTACAAAGAATGAAATAGTCTTTGGTATCATCAAGGCTATCTAATCATGTGTAGTTATTAATTTGTTCGATACAGACACAGGCAAGTAAGAAATGACCACTTATAAAATGTCTTTATCACATTTTTGTTGATAACATACGACTAAGCAACTGCAAATATCAGAACAATGAAATTAGATGCCTTGCTCCCTTAAATTTTTTTAGCAGTGTATATCGCATATTTCAACAGTTATTCTGACAGAAAAACAGATGGTGCCAACAGTATTCCATCTCCGTGACATACATGTATCTTTGAGAAGAGGGCATGTTGGTACATAAGACTTAATAACATATTTCTACCTTAATACTTATACTAATGTAAACAGCTGTTTACGTTTAGCCATACACATTCAGCCATACACATTTACATGTAGCTACCCCTAACCTTGTAGAGATAATACGAAACACACTTTCTTTCCAAGATTTATTTTGTACTGTCCACATTAGCACTTCTTCCGGTGATGGTAAAACAACACTGAGTCAGTTCTGTTCTAGAATTCAAATCGGAATTCAAAGTAACTTGGATCAAAATAGTGAACTCTGACGTAACCATCCTCTCCTCCGCTGCTGTAACTACAAAACAGAAAAACAAAATAATGAATCAAAAGTAAAGCTATATATTTCTTTAAACAATGCATCAAAATTGGGGGACAGGGGCTCACACAAAATATCAGATGCACATCTACACCACAGACACATAATACATGTAATGCAAAAAGAATTTACTCTCCATGAATTACCCGTATACTTCTGGTGTTCACAAGATTACAAAGACTTGTATAGAAGAAAATGACCACACCCATTTTCAAAGACGGGTCAGTCTTAAACAGAATCTCAGGCACACAATCAGACCACAGACTCATGGAGATGGAAAAAGAAATATATCTCTACAGTATCAATTATACTTTCTGAGAACTGGTGTTCACTAGATTATATAGAGTTAAATAGGAGAACATGACCACACCCATTTCAAAGACTCTGGAGGTCAGATGCCAGGGTTTTTTCTAGCCCCTGATGTCAGGGGCCTGGGCCGATGAAATTGGGAATTTTGCAACATTTCAACCTAAATTGGGAAATAAATTTCAAACAACAAAAAGATATATTCGTGCAAATTATAAAGATATATTCATGCAAATTATCCCTTATCATATCAACTGTCTATACATTTGTATTTTGAATCCCTTCTAGAGTTAAACTAACATGACATGTTTGTTCTACTTTCGCTTTCCTTTCAGTCAATGATACGTATATTGGAAATGAATTTCTTGTTTTGGAGAAAAGATTGAATTGGGAATTTTTAGGTCTTAAATTGGGAAAAAATACCACTTTTTGGGGTTGGGAATGGGGCCGAATTTCGGCCCCCTACAGACCCTAAAAAAATCCCTGGATGCTGAAACAAAACAGCAGGCACACACATAGACAAGAGACTAATTATAATGCAAAAAGAATTATCTCTCCATCAATTATACTTTCTGAGAATTTATGTTCTCAAGGTAACATAGACTTATATAGGAGAAAATGACCACACCCATTTCCAAGACCCTGGGGTTCAGGGGCTCAAACAAAATATCAGGGGCACAACTAGACCAGAGACTGATTACAATGCAAACAGAATTATCTTTCAATCAATTATACTTTCTGAGAATTGATGTTCACAAGGTAACATAGACTTACATGTATATGGGAGAAAACGACCACACCCATTTCCAAGATCCTGGGGATCAGGGGCTCAAACAAAATATCAGGGACACAACTAGACCAGAGACTGATTATATTCAAAAAGAAATATTTCTTTATCAATTACGCTTTCTGAGAATTGGTGTTCACTAGATCACATAGGCTCGTATAGCAGAAAATGACCGCACCCATTTTTGAAGACCCTGGGGGTCAGAGGCTCAAATAAAATATCAGGTGCACAACTAGACCACAGACTGATTTTATTGCAAAAAGAATTATTTCTCTATCAATTATACTTTCTAAAAATTGGTGTTCACTAGATTACATAGACATATACAGGAGAAAATGACTACACCCATTTTTGAAGACCCTAGGGGTCAGAGGCTCAAACAAAATATCAGGTGCACAACTAGACCATGGACCAAACTAAATGCAAAAAGAATTAGCTTTCTATCATTTATGATTTCAGAGGAGTTGCAATCACAAAAAATTGTTAACAGACAGACAGACGGACGGACGCCGGACAACAATGTATCGCATAAGCTCGATTGGTCTTTGACTAGTAGAGCTAAAAAATAGCCCATCCCCCCTTTTTTCGTTTTTTGTCTGTGGGACATTGTTCCATCCCGAGTTACAGGACCCAACTTGGTCAGAAGATTGGTTTAAATGATATACACCTTTGGTAAAAGCGGCATTTTGTAACTCGGGGTGGAACAATATTGTAGAAAATTTTTACGTTTTTTTACGTAAACCCAAATATTGGTATTGTTATTGTTAATTTAGCTAACCAGACATTGGATTCAGATATGCATTAAGTTACATGTAGTTGATATTTCTACTTAAAAATTTCTTCAAATTTCCCATTTTGAAATTTTGACTTTACATGGCAAATTTTATGTTTTAACGTTACAGCTCCTTATAATACATGCCTTTCCTATCATTACTGTACACCGATATCTTGTGAAATATACCATAATAATTATATGTAGTTTAGCCACTTCTTATCCATGACATTGAAGATTATAACTATCAATCATATGCTGTCATGTGGGATGAGAAAAGCCCATCCAACGGGTCTGGTTTCTGAAACCAGACCCTGAGGGAGGGCTTTTCTCATCCCACATGACAAACATATGGTTGATCGTTTTCTCCCATTTCTAGGGGCCTTTTTTGAAATTACATGAAATCATGAAATCGTCAACTTTATCGAATTCGAAAAATAAAGGAATATTCGTTTTCAGCGCCCTCAAAAATGATTTATTCTAAAAGAATAAACCGTGGTCCCTAGCCTTAATTGGTTTAATAGGAATTAGAATGTAAAAAAAAAAGACTTTTAAAACGACGTTTTTGTTGAGAGGTCGCCGCTTTAGGTGCAAAAATCATGACGTCACAATGGATAACAACAACGTCACAATATGGATCCGGCCTATACGGCCGACGTCAAAAGTCATGCGAGGTACATGTGGGATACAGTGACGCTACATGACGCGTCGCTATGGGCAAACTCTATCCCACATGGAGGCAATTGGGAGAATAATACAGTTTCAAATAAGTTTTTTTAAAAAGTGTTATACAATTCTTACACTACTTCGATTTATAAGACTATCAATGGCTGATGAATTATTTAGAATTTCACCATGAGCAGATCCAGGTTACATATGAGATAATACTTCTGAATATGTATCACATAATTCAGGAAACTATTTCTGTGTCTGTTACCTTTTACCATCCGGATGAAATGCTGTGCTGTTTATGGGACCAAAATGACCTTTAACTCTACCAAACTCTTCCTCAAAGACAAGGTTAAAAAATCTGGCGTCAAATTTTCCTATCCTTGTTGAGGTGGTGGTGACATCCATGGCCTCCTGACCTCCTCCTAACACCACCTACAAAATATATTATATCATGTCATTGCATCACCTAACAAATTGTTGAACCCTACTACATGTACAGTAAACTTTGTTTACATGTATAACGAAGCCCAGGGGACCATTGGTCCAAATTCGTTGTAGCAATATTTCGTTACATGCATTTTGATGCTAAATACGTTTCCTTGGTGTGGCCGTTTTGAATTCAATGTATGAAAAATTAAGACCAGGATTCAATAGCTACATGTATGTTGTGATCTATTAAGTAAGCATTCTTTACAGTTGACATGCCGAGAGAGTATAAAATGATCGGCAATCATTTCCTCATGTGTATACAGCACATCTACTAATGGGTAATAAGTGCGGTGACAACAGACGGGGAGAGCAATTACTTGATAATTAGTAATTATCTGTCCGCCAGGTGTGCTAATTGGGAATACCTGAAGGGCATTTCGTTACATCAGGTGAAAATAGTGAAGAAACTATGACCACGGCACCATGAGATGGCTTCGTAAAAGCCGGGTATTCATTATATACAAATTCGTTACAGGCATACAAAAATCAATGGAGGGTAATACATGTAGGACTTCTGCAGGGACTTTCATTTTACTTCCTATAAACCTATTCGTTATAGGTGAAGTTTACTGTACAAGTATTGGATATTTGGGTCAAGTGGGGATTAAACTGTTGACATCTACACTTATAACAAAGTGGTTTCATAATCATTTTACATGCATAGATTTTCTACCAAACAATTGTATTCACACAATGGTAATCAAGAGCTTTTAAAATAGACTTCAGAAGCAGTGATTTTTTAATATCTGTGATAATTGTCATCTGATAAATTCAGATTGAGTACACTACCATAGGCAGCCAATCCCCTTGAATAACTTTGTAGCAAATTATGTAGATATTCTCTAGAATCTTGCTTTACACTGGAAGAAATTTTTTTTTTTTTTTTAGCTGCTGAAGATAAAAAATATTATTCAGTATAAAACATCAAAGCTTACATGATCCATGATTGGAGACAGGGACGCAGAGTTGACAGGACGTTCTGTCTTGTATGTCTTCATATGACGTAGAGTATTGGTGTCAAACAACTGCAAAATAAAATTCAATTCCAGCATGTGCAACATAACCATCGAGAATTTTCAAAAGATGTTTATTCAAACATCAGAAATAACAAGGGTCAAAAGGAAGTCTGGAATAATAAGAAAATTGCCTTTTGTCTTGACAATTAAAATACTTTCAAACTGAAAGAGAACAATACTAAATTAGCGTCCCATTGTATTTTTACATTATGACTTTTTTTTTTTTTTTTTTTTTTTTCATTCACATTAGCATTGTAGTACATCATGAGTTTATAAGTGAATAATTAACACCTAGTGATATGATATAATTTTGATATTTGAATAGTTGTGTTAATACATGAGAAAAGAAGAATTAATAATTTTATTGTTACATGTATTTCAAATAAAGACTAATGTGCTTTTTTATATATAGAAGGGGAAGGGGTAAAGTGTGAGAAGGGATAGGAGAAGAAAGGAAGGGGTGTAGGGAGTGGTAAAGGGGGATAATGGGAAAGTGTGATCCAGTGAGTCTATCAGTTCATGTAAATAAATTTAAAAAATTATTTAACAAAAATTTATTAGAATAAAAGCTTAGGAAAAGGAGAAAAGGCACTAATTATTAGGACATAGGAAAGGACCAATCTTGCCACTGAGTATAAAAAGAAGAGAGTTTATTATTCTTAATAGCTACAAATTTGGCTATTTGGTAAAAATTCTTAAGGTCTAATAGTAAACCTTGAAAAGATGGTATATTGTCGAAACATTTAGATCTGTACAAGTAATATTTTATCACTGCAATAATATTATTATATGCTAATAGATTAAATGAGAATTTTCCAAAGAGAAAGGATTGTTTTTCAGGATTGAAATCTTTGTTGTTTCTTTGACAGTATTGAGCGAATTTTTGTAAAATGCTTTTGGTTATAGGACATTCCCATAAAAGATGGATGATTGATTCTATATCATTTTTGCAGAAAGTGCAGAGTGGTGAACTTTTTAAATTAATTTTGTGGAGAAAATCGTTTGTTGTTAGAATAAAGTGATTGATTCTATACTGGAACCATTGTAGCTTTGTGCCAATGAGCAATTTGAAGGGAATTTTGTAAGTGTTATGCCAAAAATTATGATCTAGAGAAAGGATTTTGTTCCATTTTGTTTGACCTGTGGGTACTGAATTATTTGATATAAGGACATTATACATTGGTTTTGCACCTTTATGAGTTTTTAGGAAAATTTTCAATTGGAATGGGACATATGGGTTGGGCATTTTCTTATTTAAGGGCGTTATTTTTTTAAGATCAATGTCTTTTTTAATTGCTCTGATGATGCCATAATAAGTCAGGTAATTAATTTGAGTTTGGTACAAGTTTTGAAATTCTTGAAGGGACATAAATTCACCATTTTCTTGAAGAAGATCATTTATAGAAACTACACCCTTTTCGAATAATTCTTTTTGAAAAGGGGATATTTTACCAATCTTGATTTCACTATTATACCATAGAGGTTGGGATACATAGTCATTCCAGTTATTTATTGTCTCTTGTTTTCGGAGGTCATGCCAGGCTTGAAGGACATTGGACCAAAAGGGATTACAACAACTTTTAAGAAGGTCTTTTATAAATTCAACCCCACATAGTGATAGTTTTTGAAAAGGTATTGTATTAGAGGTCTCTAGTAAGCTTTTCCATTTTGTTTCATTGCTATTTAGTAATCGCCTTATCCATGTAACTTTCATACTTTTGATGTACTGCTCTATGTTTATCATTTTAATTCCCCCATCTTCAAAGTTTTGATATAGGGTCTCACGTTTAATTTTTTCAGTCTTTGAATTCCATAAGAAAGTAACCAGACTTGTCAGAATGACAACATAGCTCGCCGGTGGCAACCATATGTAAATTGCAACAACAACAATAAAAAAGGTCTTATCACAAGGAATGCACATGTGAAATATCAAAGCCCTATCACTAACCATTCAAAAAATATGGCCAAGGTTAAAGTTTTTCAAAAGTAGGTCAATCATCTCCAAGGTCAAGGTCACAAGGTCAAAAATTTTGGTATCCATGGAAAGGTCTTGTCACAAGGAATACACATGTGAAATATCAAAGCCCTATCACTTACCATTCTAAAAATATGGCCAAGGTTAAAGTTTTTCAAAAGTAGGTCAATCATCTCCAAGGTCAAGGTCACAAGGTCAAAAATTTTGGTATCCATGGAAAGGTCTTGTCACAAGGAATACACATGTGAAATATCAAAGCCCTATCACTTACCATTCCAAAAATATGACCAAGGTTAAAGTTTTTCAAAAGTAGGTCAATCTCCAAGGTCGAGGTCACAAGGTCAAAAATTTTGGTATCCATGGAAAGGTCTTGTCACAAGGAATACACATGTGAAATATCAAAGCCCTATCACTTACCATTCCAAAAATATGGCCAAGGTTAAAGTTTTTCAAAAGTAGGTCAATCTCCAAGGTCAAGGTCACAAGGTCAAAAATTTTGGTATCCATGGAAAGGTCTTGTCACAAGGAATACACATGTGAAATATCAAAGCCCTATCACTTACCATTCCAAAAATATGGCCAAGGTTAAAGTTTTTCAAAAGTAGGTCAATCTCCAAGGTCAAGGTCACAAGGTCAAAAATTTTGGTATCCATGGAAAGGTCTTGTCACAAGGAATGCACATGTGAAATATGAAAGCCCAATCTGTATTGGTTTAAAAGTTATAAGCAAGGTTAAAGTTTTTGTGCACGCGCACGCAGACGCAGACGCCGACGCCGGGGGTATGACAATAGCTCTCCGGACATTCGTCCCGGCGAGCTAAAAAGCATTTTATTGAGTTTTTTAATAATATTATCGGGTGGGTTTGGCAATGATATAAACAAATGATTCAACTGAGAAATGATAATTGTTTTTATTACACAGAGTTTACCTAGTAGAGTAAGTCTGCGCTTACTCCATTGATCTATTACTGATTTTATCTTAACTAATTTTTTGTCGTAGTTTAGAGTAATTATTTTTGAAAGGTCTACATCATATGTAAGGCCAAGTAGGTTGAAGCGGGTTGTCCATGTTAGATTAATGTTTTGACATATTTTATCAGTGGAAAATTTCATGCTTCCAATCCAAGTTATTTGGGTTTTTGATATGTTTATTTTAAGACCAGAGAAGGAATAGAAATTATTTAGTTCTTTTATAGTTTCTCTAAGGACATTATGACTTTGGCCTTAAATCTATGACCTTGAAAATCAATAGGGGATACTCCTCTGCTCAAGGCCAACATTGTTGAAGTTTAGTTTGTCTTCTATTGTCTTCATGAAAGTATCTTCTTATTGTCTACTTACTATGACCTTGATCTTTGACCCCTGACCTTAGAAAATCGGTAAGGATCATCCTCTCCAAAAAGCAAATCTTTTATTTGAAGTTCAGTGATTTAATACTGCTTAAATTTTAAATATTGTAAACTATCTTATTTCTATGAGAGTTTTTTTTATGGGAGGTGAAGAGATAATGGGAATTGACAGCATGGAATTACACAATACCTTTGATGTAGTGTCTTTTGATGCTGAAATTAACATTGTCATGTCTTTTGACAGCTGAATATCATTTATCTGTTTTGAGTGATCTTTTGCTGTTAATAATTTCTTGCCAGTCTGAAAGACAAAGACATGTATGATTTAACATTCATCAGATCAATGACTTTATCATAAACAGTCAGAAAAAGAAAAACAAAGAATTTACTCTCTCTCTCTCTCTTCTCTCAGAAATTTTACAGTATGGCATGAACTGATCCATGCTATACCATGAATTCTAATATGACTTGATTCTTTTTCCCTATTAAGACAACAGACGCGAGCCGGGCTCTATTCTCCAATATAGGCCCTATAGTGATAAGCCACGCCTACCCATTTTCTGAAAACAGATAAACCGGCAGGAACTGGTTTTTACCAAGAATCGATTTTGTCGTAAGGTCCAAGTTTGGTCATCATTAGAATAGAAATAAAAAATGACAAGCCAGGCTCTATTGTCTCATAATGCCCTCGCGTCCTCAGCCAATCACATTTATCACCTCGCCGCTGGCGCGGCTCGGTAATAAATGTGATTGGCTGAAGACGCTCGGGCATTATGAGACAATAGAACCCGGCTTGTCATTTTTTATTTCTTTTAAAAATACAATTATTTCTGAGACGAGAGACAGAGCAAATGTTTGTTAAATCCGAGAAAATGGGAGAAATAGTCTTCCCTGTGGATACAATGGAATCAGTATTCTTTGACACGATCAAAACTAATATCATTCAAAAGGATTATGAATCTTCTTTTTTGCGTGTTTAATTGACTGCTTAATTTCCGAATCTTGGCTCCAGACATAAATACCTCGATATAGTAAGAACATACCATTGACATTATGAAAACACACCTTGACATCATAAAGACATACCTTGACATCATGAACACATACCTTGACATCATGAAGACATATCTTGTTGTTATACCCTTATCAGTATCTCTATTTAAAATCTCCATAGGAAAAATGCCTATAAATTCGAATATTTGACCAAGCGGTCAATATTTACATCAATGTTGGCCCTAGGGCAATATTTCAAAAAATATTGACCGATAAAGGGTACATCGTTTGTGACGTCACGTCATTGATGACGCTATTAGCTCTTACTATTTTTCCGCGCTCTTTTTCTTATAGAAGAAAATGAACGTAAACATGCCGGGTTTATCTGTTCTTTGCTGCAGTATTGATGTAAGGTATAACAAAACAATTATTGACTGGAAATTCGGGCAATATATGATTTGTTGGACCTTCAGACAAAATATAGCCCTCGGCCTTCGGCCTTGGGCAATATTTTATCTTCAGGTCCAACAAATCATATATTGCCCTCATTCCCAGTCAATAATTGTATAATATCATGAAGACATACTTTGACATCATGAAGACATATCTTGACATCATGAAGACATACTTTGACATCATGAAGACATATCTTGACATCATGAAGAAATACTTTGACATCATGAAGACATATCTTGACATCATGAAGACATACTTTGACATCATGAAGACATATCTTGACATCATGAAGAAATACTTTGACAGCATGAAGACATTTCTTGACATCAGGAAGATATACTTTGACATCATGAAGACATTCTTTGACATCATAAAGACATATCTTGACATCATAAAGACATACCTTGACAACCTGAAGACATACCTTGATACATAGAGACATACCTTGACATCATAAAGACATACCTTGACAATCTGAAGACATACCTTGACATCATAAAGACATACCTTGACATCATAAAGACATACCTTGACAACCTGAAGACATACCATGATACATAGAGACATACCTTGACATCATGAAGACATATCTTGACATCACGAAGACATACTTTGACATCATGAAGACATACCTTGACATCATAAAGACATACCTTGACATCATGAAGACATACCTTGACATCATAATGTGCTATTTCTCCATTTTCATGTCCAGCTATGATATATTCTTCATAAGGACCCCACACTGCTGCTGTGATTTTGGATGAAGATATAGGAATAACGATTTCTGGTTCACCTGATCCTAGAAAATATGATATACTCTAGTTATAAAATGTTCATGATACATACAGCACTTCATATCTGTGTTTACAGTAAAATTTTAAGTCACTTCATTCTTTTGATACATTTAAATTCAAAAAGTTTTGTGATTGGGAACTGTCTTTGAACCTTTTATTCTTTGATGGAAGAAACAAAGATTCCTATAAATGTTCTTAAGGATTTTTGTGAAATGATACACTGGATGTAATGTAAATAAAAATACAAGAAACATCTCTTATAGTTAAATTTAATACCTGGTGACCTGTTTGACCTATCATCTCTATAGTTAAATTTAATACCTAGTGACCTGTTTTACCTATCATCTCTATAGTTAAATTTAATACCTAGTGACCTGTTTGACCTATCATCTCTATAGTCTAATTTAATACTTAGTGACCAGTTTGACCTATCATCTCTATAGTCTAATTCAATACTAAGTGACCTGTTTGACCTATCATCTCTATAGTCTAATTTAATACTTAGTGACCTGTTTGACCTATCATCTCTATAGTTTAATTTAATACCTAGTGACAGCAAAATTCAATTCAAACATATTTCTAAGTACATGTATATTGGCTTTTAAAGGCAAAACCACTCAAGCAGAAAAAGTAGGTCAAGGTCATTTTATGAAAGTTTGATCAAAGATACATCCAATATGCAAGTTTGGTACATGTAGCAGTTATACTTTGCTCAATATTGGCTTTTAAAGGCAAAATCACTCAAGCGGAAAAAGTAGGTCAAGGTCATTTTATGAAAGTTTGATCAAAGATACATCTAATATGCAAGTTTGGAACACATAGCACTTATACTTTGCTCAATATTGGCTTTTAAAGGCAAAATCACTCAAGCGGAAAAAGTAGGTCAAGGTCATTTTATGAAAGTTTGATCAAAGATACATCCAATATGCAAGTTTGGTACATGTAGCACTTACACTCTGCTCAATATTGGCTTTTAAAAGCGAAATCACTCAAGTGGAAAAAGTAGGTCAGATGCTCCATCCGATGCATTGGTCCATCTCGGCATCCAAAGATGAATCACTTGTGCAAGTTTGGTTACTGTAGCATTAGTACTTTGTCAGATACTGAGCTACCCCAAACTTCTTATCCAAATCACTCAAGCGGAAAATGTAGGTCAGATGCTGCATCCAATGCATGGGTTCACCTCAGCATCCAAAGATGAATCACTTGTGCAAGTTTGGTTACTGTAGCATCAGTACTTTGTCAGATACTGAGCTACCCCAAACTTCTTAACCAAGTCACTCAAGCGGAAAATGTAGGTCAGATGCTGCATTCGATGTATGGGTTTACCTCAACATCCAAAAATGAATCACTTGTGCCAGTTTGGTTACTGTAGCATCAGTACTTTGTCAGATACTGAGCTACCCCAAATTTCTTAACCAAGTCACTCAAGCGGAAAATGTAGGTCAGATGCTGCATACGATGCATGGGTTCACCTCAGCATCCAAAGATGAATCACTTGTGCCAGTTTGGTTACTGTAGCGTTAGTACTTTGTCAGATACTGAGCTACCCTAAACTTCTTAACCGGACGCGGACGCGGGCCCGGACGCGGACGCGGGCCCGGACGCGGACGCGTGGGGTTTTAGCATAAGCTCACTCAACTTTGTCGAGGTGAGCTAAAAACACTTAAGTGGAAAAAGTAGGTCAGATGCTGAATCCGATGCATGTGTCCATCTCGGCATCCCATGATGAATCACTTGTGCAAGTTTGATTACTGTAGCATCAGTACTTTGTAAGATACTGAGCTACCCCAAACTTCTTAACCAAGCTACTCTGAGCTACCCCAAATTTCTTAACCAAGTCACTCAAGCGGAAAATGTAGGTCAGATGCAGCATCTGATGCATGGGTTCACCTCAGCATCCAAAGATGAATTACTTGTGCAAGTTTGGTTACTGTAGCATCAGTACTTTGCCAAATACTGAGCTACCCCAAACTTCTTAACCAAGGCACTCTGAGCTACCCCAAACTTCTAAACCAAGTCGATCAAGCGGAAAATGTAGGTCAGATGCAGCATCTGATGCATGGGTTCACCTCAGCATCCAAAGATGAATCACTTGTGCAAGTTTGGTTACTGTAGCATCAGTACTTTGCCAAATACTGAGCTACCCCAAACTTGTTAACCACACGGACGCGCGTGGGTATAGCATAAGCTCACTCAACTTCGTCGAGGTGAGCTAAAAAGGCTTATGTATACAAGTTAGGATGCTGGAGGTTAGATTTTCGAAAATTTCAAGTGATAAAAAGAAGAAACAAATACTATCAATAGATCTTCCACAATTTTGATCAAATATTTTTAATTTTATGTTACAGAAAGAACAAAACATGTTCTATAACATAAAATAAAAATATTTTATCAAAATTATTTGACCTAACATCTCTATAGTCTAATTTAATACCTAGTGACCTGTTTGACCTAACATCTCTATAGTCTAATTTAATACCTAGTGACCTGTTTGACCTAACATCTCTATAGTCTAATTTAAAATACCTAATGACCTGTTTGACCTATCATTATGCATTAAAAAGAGCTAACAACTGGAAATCAAAGAAAGTAAAGCAATAAAAGAGAATATTCCTGTCTACTTACTAAGGTTATTGACATCAAATATATGAACTTCACATGGCCTTCCCATAGTTTTATCTGTGGTGTACATCAGATACCGCCCGCTGAAGGAGAAGCCACATGTCCTTACTGCCGTCGCTGTCTCTAGTAATGTCAACTGCTTACCTGGTGAAAATTAATAACTTAGTGGATATCTGTTATTTGTCAGTACATAAAAGTTGTTTATATTTTTTCTAACAGTTTTAGTATTTAGAGGCTTGTTTATGCTATGGCTTGGCCTATTACATCGAGGGTGAAATTTGAGACAAATCATTGTAACATACCTGTTTCACAATCCCACACTCTACATGAGTTATCAGCTGACCCTGTTAACACTTTGGTTGTGTCCCCTTTTACTTGTTAAGGATTTTTTCATTCAAAATACCATATACCATTTCTGTAGGAAGTTTTTGTCCTTCATACATGTCTTTCTTTTAGTAATTCAACCTTAAATAGATTTATGAATCACAAGCGATATAAGTCCCCTACCTGTATTTTGTATCAAGGAAGTTAAATGTATGGTTGTTTGAAATACCAAATAAATATTTTAATTTACATGCAATACACTGAAAGATATGGCTTCAAAATCGGCTTTAAGTCGAAATCGTAAGAAATGGGAATAATTCTGGTCAAATTTTATGAACATTTCATAAGTTGGCCGCCAGCCCTCACCCAAAATAATTTTTGTATAAAAAGTTGAATTTGCAATTTATCTTTCGATCTACATAAAATTCATGTTGGGTGAGGGTTGACGCCTATACTAATATTAACGTAGCTTGCGGTTTAAGAACAAAATTGATTACCTACCCTGAAAGTTTGCATATGAAAACTAGAAGATACTAACCTTCGCTCGTGAAGAATTCACTTCATTGCTGATTTAACATTTTATAGGCATCCAAAAATGGCACATTTCATTGTATAAAATAGCAATTTATGTTACTTCCGTGTATTATCATGCTGATATTGCTTTGCTATCATAGACATTTTCTTTCTTATTTTGCAGTCAACTCCCTAAATTAAATCTTATTCATAAACGGCACATATTTCTGAATCGATTTATAAGAAAAAATGTATATGTAAACAATTTTGTTTTCAAGTTATACAAGTATGAAAATACAAGAAAAGAGTGTAAACTCCGAATAAAAAATGACGTCGCAGTCATAACGTTACGTATTTGCTTGACGACGATATCTTTCTTTTACCACGAAGAAAAAATATCCTCTCGACAATTACAATAAAGTGCTGATTATACACCCGTAACAGAGCTGTGGTGTGTGGGTGGGGGGGGGGGGGGGGGGGTATGCTGGATTCACCATTGTCGTCCGTCTGTTTGTCCGTCTGTCCGTCTTTCAGTCCGTAGATAAAAGTTTTTCATCGCAACTCCTCCCTATCCAATCGACGAATTTCAGTGAAACTTTACACCATGACAGATCATGATATGTAGATGTGCATGAAGAAAGGGAATTGCTGTCGAAAAAGTAACACCTGAGTTTTGGTCCTTGGACTTAGATTTTTCATGCAAGTTATCAATGACAAACCTTGTCATCACAACTCATTCCGAACCAATAGATGAATAATTGAAACTTTACACAATGAAAGATCATGATGCTTAGATGTGCTTGAAGAAAGGGAAAAGCTACACCTGAGTTATGGCTTAATTGATTTGATTCGATAGGGGAAGAGGATTCTTTTTTTTTTTTTTGCTCCTATTTTGATTTTGTGATTTATAGCATATAATACGCTTTTAGGGACGAGGGAGAGGGGATTAGTACGGATAGTACAGATAATGTACATGTATATATGTTTCAGGAAAGATTTCACGTAATTCCTAAAATCTATAAGATTTCTTGTGTATATCACTCCTGTAATTATAAGTCATAACATATTATTCCTAAAATTGGTCGTTTTTTTTTCGTGTAATTCATCAAAAAGAATAAATATAATAAAATGTACTTTATTAAGGCTTTATGAAAAAAACCAATTTGTACGTACTGAGATGCATAAATACTCGATTTCAACACAAATCAGATCGCATTGATCAAAAAATAAATTTAAAAAAAAACCAAAATGCATTGCACTGGTTAAAAATTAAACCCAATTTGAATTTTATTTTTATAAAGTGCAAAGCTCAAGTGAGCTATTGTCATAGCATGCCGTCAGTCCGTCGTCTAGCGTAAACTTAAAAAATTTTCGACACCGCAGCACAGCATTTCACGAAACCTTACAGGAAGCAAGTACTCAAGGTCCTCTAATAAGTTTGTGTTTTTCGTGCCGATCGGTCAACAAATATGGCCGCTGAGGGCCCTGGTTGGCTAACACATGTTCCACTTCTCCTCTGCAACCGCTGCACAGAATTTCACGAAACCTTACAGGAAGCAAGTATTTAAGGTCTTCTATACGAAGTTTGTGTTTTGTTATTGCTGTGGTCTAGGGGATATAGGGCATCATCGGACGAGTCTTATAATTGCTGGTTCGATCCTTGCTAGGACCTTGGATCGGCTGACATGTACTCTTCAATGTTCTGGGTTTATATAAAAAAATGTCCTTATCTATGCATTGTTTTACGTGTCTGAGGTGTTTCTAAAATATAATGATTAAAAACCCCCAAAGGTTTGCGCTTTTCATGCAGATCGGTCAACAAATATGATGGCTGATTGGCTGACTTTTGACATCTCCATAATTGATGCTCATAATTTCACGAACCATTAAGAAAGCGTCCACTACTATTCTTCTGTTTGCAACTCAGGTGAGCGATGTGGCCCCCTTGGGCCTTTTTTTTTTTTGGTCAAAGTGGATTGTTACAACGTCGTCAAAGGGCGTCCAATATGTGGCATTGAAAAATATTATACTAGTACGTTTAGAACGTGATAATTCAGCTTTTTTTAATTCCAGGAGGAAAGAGGCCCCGACGATTTCTATACAAGAAACACAGGATAGAAATAAAAACTACGCTCATTATTCAAAAAAATGTCGGATCGGCCTAATTCGACCAAAGAGCTAATGCATGTCACTTTTATAAAAAAAAGAAAATATTAAAAGCCCAAATGAGGTATATATTGACAACGACACTCACAGGATGTATAATCAAATGTTCAAAGCTCTTGCGCTTCACAGAGACTGATCTTTGCTATTATTTCAATCAAAGTTTTAAATCAGTGTTAGTGCTTGTATGTGGAGGGGGGGGGGTGGTTCTTAGCCAATCATGTAAAAAAACGAAAAAACACCAAATTGTACAGAATTATAAAGTTAAAAAAATTACGGTCCATGAATAAAAATTATTGTTTCTTTTTTTTAATCATCGAGATATATTGTACAGGCCGATTGACACTCTTGTCCGTGGCATGTATTTCGCTTTTTGTACGATTTTATTTTAAAAATAAGTCTTCAGTTTACGTCTAATAATTTTCAGCTAAAGATAGTTTCGTTTATATTATAATTGAGTGCGGTTCTTTCTGATATACAATGAATAGAACATTTCTTTTAATTTGGCGGCAAAGTAATGCAGACAACGTCGCGTTGTAAGCATTGTGACGTTACAAATAAAACACCGCTAAAGACGGTATGGCCGGATTGCAAAGTAAGTTTTTGTCACCAACTGGGTCAAGATCAATAGGTCAAATAATACAGCATAAATTGAAAGGTTTTGTCAGAGGCAACCTACATGTATAAAATAAAGTTTCTACTGCATACAGTTCCATAGATTTTGCTTAAACCAGGAACTTTAACCAAAATCCTTAACTAGGTCAAAGTCCAAGGTCAAGGTCACTAGGTCAAATGTTACGGCATAAATTGAAAGGTCTTGTCATGGACGAGCTTCATTAATAATATAAAGTTTCTACTGCATACAGTACCATAGATTTTGCTTAAACCAGGAACTTTAATCAAAATCTTTGAGTAGGTCAAAGTCAAAGATCAAGGTCACTAGGTCAAATGTTACGGCATAAATTGAAAGGTCTTGTCATGGGCAAGCTTCATGTATAATATACAGTTTCTACTGCATATAGTTACTTAGATTTTGCCTCAACCAGAAACTTTAACCAAAATCTTTAACTAGGTCAAAGTCCAAGGTCAAGGTCACTAGGTCAAATGTTACGGCATAAATTGAAAGGTCTTGTCATGGGCAAGCTTCATGTAAAATATAAAGTTTCTACTGCATATAGTTACTTAGATTTTGCCTCAACCAGAAACTTTAACCAAAATCTTTAACTAGGTCAAAGTCCAAGGTCAAGGTCACTAGGTCAAATGTTACGGCATAAATTGAAAGGTCTTGTCATGGGCAAGCTTCATGTATAATATAAAGTTTCTACTGCATATAGTTACTTAGATTTTGCCTCAACCAGAAACTTTAACCAAAATGTTTAACTAGGTCAAAGTCCAAGGTCAAGGTCACTAGGTCAAATGTTATGGCATAAATTGAAAGGTCTTGTCATGGGCATGCTTCATGTATAATATAAAGTTTCTACTGCATATAGTTACTTAGATTTTGCCTCAACCAGAAACCTTAACCAAAATGTTGACGGCAGACGGACGGACAGACGGACGGACGGACGGACGGACATCGTCAATCTATAGACCGGAATTGCTTTGCAATCCGGCCAATAAAATGTGCACCACTTATTCCTTTGAACCACGAAACTTGCGTACTAAAAGTCCAATGACGACACAAACCCGCGAGCTACGTTAAAGATTTATGCAGAAAATATGGCGATTTTCCTTCATTTTCCATCATGCAGAGCAAATGACGTCACAATTTGACGTCACAACTAATGCACGCGACGTTTTGACAATGAAAAATATTTACTTTCTATTTCGGCAGGTATTTGACATAAATATAAGAGATGCTGAATCATAATTTTCATAAAATTATTTTTTGCAAAAATTTAGGGCTGATTTTGGTAGTTAGTGAACCTACCTCTCTGTTAAGTCAAAGGGCCATAACTCCTTTAAAAATGGGTAAATCTAATTGAAACACATACTTGATCTGAATCACACTGATATAAAGGACCTGTAACGTTAAGAGCCGTTATCTGCCCAATTTTTACTTGCGATACCAGCTCAGCCAGTATCAATTAAAATGTGTCATGTGCGTGAAATTATTTCATTTCAAGTGTCTTTAATTAGATATTGTAGTTGTGTTCACATAATTATAAAAAAACAAGCTATATTTTTAAGTAGATGTGAGGGTGGGGGTCTTTTTTATGATGTGAATAATACGAGTGAAATGTCGAAAATTTTGTAAGAATCGGTCGCCTTTGTTGATCGAAATGTCAAAATGGACTACAATGAGAAGATTCAATAAGAAATATCGTGCTTAAACAAGATTTTCTCCAAATATTATATTCCGGATTTATGAGACCGTAAACAAGTGGTCAGAGATATAAAATCGAACACTCACTCTCACTTATATTGCACAATTACCAATGCGGACGTTATAAAAAAAGTTTGAATTAGCCTTTTTTCAGTGTATAAAATTATATTTCTTTTACATTTAGCATCATTACATTTTCTAAAGACTTTGTGCATGTAACAGAAGAAGTTTTGAGCATTTTCCCAAGATTGACTGTCGTTAACTCAAATTGTTAACTTTTATTGCGAGGGGTTGTTGAATTATCAATGCCAAAAAGTAAAATAAAGGAGTTTGTTGTCGAAAAAGTAAACAACGACGAATATTTTTGGTTGAAATTTTATTAATTAGAAGCTATTATTAAAGAAGTTAATTATTTGCCGAAAGCGAGTCAGATACCAATTAGTAATTCTCAGTTAAGTTCAAATCTTTCCTTCACCCCTACCCGCCCAATCGCAGTTTTGTAAATTGACTATTGTTCCCCCCTTTGGAACACAACTCCGCTTTTACAGAAAAATTGTATTATGAAAATACATCTTAGGTAGAAGTGGTGTTGTGTTCCAAGGGGGGGAACGATATTCTATGAAAACTTTTCCGATTTTCATTGATTTCTATACAAAATAAGCACATTCATATTAAAATAAATCTCTATTACAGCAATTTTATGAAATTTTTTCTCCAGAGTTTGAAGGGATTTTCTCTTTTAAAATGTTTCACCAACTTGATTACAGAAATGAAGTACTTTGAAATTTCATTATTTTTTGGGCAGATTTTACGCCTTATCGTTACAGGTCCTTCACATACCAAAAATAATTTCAATATCTGCAATATCATGGAAGAAAAGTCCGAAAAACTGAAAATTTCATGAAATTTGCTATGTCCAAGGGCCATAACTCTTGTAAAAGTAGGTCAATAAAAACCAAACTCGAACTTGATCTGTATAACACTAAGAAGTAATCACATATGAAAAATTATTTCAATACGTACAACAACAGTCGAGAAAAGTTTGAAAAACTGAGAATACATGAAATTTGCCAAGTCCAGGGGCCATAACTCCTGTAAAAATTGTTCAATCAAAACCATACTCGAAATTGATCTGTATAACACTGAGATGTATTCACATATAAAAAAATCATTTCAATATCTGCAATACCATGGAAGATAAGTGCGGAAAACTAAGAATTTAATGAAATATGATAAGTCCAAGGGTCATAACTCTTGTAAAAATAGGACAATCAGAACCAAACTTGAACTTTATCTGTATCACATTGACATATACTCACATACCAAAAATGAGTTCAATATATGCAACAACAGCGAAAAAAGTCTGGAAAACTAAAGTGTGACAGACCGATGGACAGATAAACAGGGTGGAAACTATACATCTCTCCGGCGAGCTGTTAGGGGACTAATAAACATAGGTAATCACAGATTACGAAGCTCACCTCGTGGCAGCAAAATTCAATTCAAACATATTTCTAAGTGCATGTATATTGGCTTTTAAAGACAAAATCATTCAAGCGGAAAAAGTAGGTCAAGGTCATTTTATGAAAGTTTGATCAAAGATACATCCAATATGCAAGTTTGGAACATGTAGCACTTATACTTTGCTCAATATTGGCTTTTAAAGGCAAAATCACTCAAGTGGCAAAAGTAGGTCAAGGTCATTTTATGAAAGTTTGATCAAAGATACATCCAATATGCAAGTTTGGAACATGTAGCACTTATACTTTGCACAATATTGGCTTATAAAGGCAAAATCAATCAAGCGGAAAAAGTAGGTCAAGGTCATTTTATGAAAGTTTGATCAAAGATACATCTAATATGCAAGTTTGGTACATGTAGCACTTATACTTTGCTCAATATTGGCTTTTAAAGGCAAAAATCACTCAAGCGGAAAAAGCAGGTCAAGGTCATTTTATGAAAGTTTGATCAAAGATACATCCAATATGAAAGTTTGGTGTATGTAGCACTTATACTTTGCTCAATATTGGCTTTTAAAGCAAAATCACTCAAGTGGGAAAACTAGGCCAGATGCTGCATCCAATGCATGGAGTTCCTCTCAGTATCCCAAGATGAATCACTTGTGCAAGTTTGGTTACTATAGCATTAGTACTTTGTCAGATACTGAGCTACCCCAAACTTCTTAACCAAGTCACTCAAGCGGAAAATGTAGGTCAGATGCTGTATCCGATGCATGGGTTCACCTCAGCATCCAAATTTGAATCACTTGTGCAAGATTGGTTACTGTAGCATTAGTACTTTGTCAGATACTGAGCTACCCCAAACTTCTTAAACAAGTCACTCAAGCGTAAAATGTAGGTCAGATGCAGCATCCGATGCATGGGTTCACCTCAGCATCCAAAGATGAATCACTTGTGCAAGTTTGGTACCAGTAGCATTAGTACTTTGTCAGATACTGAGCTACCCCAAACTTCTTAACCAAGTCACTCAAGTGTAAAATGTAGGTCAGATGCTGCATCCGAGGCATGGGTTCACCTCAGCATCCATAGATGAATCACTTGTGCAAGTTTGATTACAGTAGCTTTAGTACTTTGTCAGATACTGAACTACCCCAAACTTCTTAACCAAGTCATTCAAGCGTAAAATGTAGGTCAGATGCAGCATCCAATGCATGGGTTCACCTCAGCATCCAAAGATGAATCACTTGTGCAAGTTTGGTTACTGTAGCATTAGTACTTTGTCAGATACTGAGCTACCCCAAACTTCTTAACCAAGTCACTCAAGTGTAAAATGTAGGTCAGATGCTGCATCCGAGGCTGGGTTCACCTCAGCATCCATAGATGAATCACTTGTGCAAGTTTGATTACAGTAGCTTTAGTACTTTGTCAGATACTGAACTAGCCCAAACTTCTTAACCAAGTCATTCAAGCGTAAAATGTAGGTCAGATGCAGCATCCGATGCATGGGTTCACCTCAGCATCCAAATATGAATCACTTGTGCAAGTTTGGTTACTGTAGCATTAGTACTTTGTCAGATACTAAGCTACCCCAAACTTCTTAACCAAGTCACTCAAGCGGAAAATGTAGGTCAGATGCTGCATCCGATGCATGGGTTCACCTCAGCATCCAAAGATGAATCACTTGTGCAAGTTTGGTAACTGTAGCATTAGCACTTTGTCAGTTACTGAGCTACCCCAAACTTCTTAACCAAGTCACTCAAGCGGAAAATGTAGGTCAGATGCTGCATCCGATGCATGGGTTCACCTCAGCATCCAAAGATGAATCACTTGTGCAAGTTTGGTTACTGTAGCATTAGTACTTTGTCAGATACTGAGCTACCCCAAACTTCTTAACCGGACGCGGACGCGGACACGGACGCGGACACGGACGCGGACGCGTGGGGTTATAGCATAAGCTCACTCAACTTCGTCGAGGTGAGCTAAAAATCATTTCAATATCTGAAATACCATGGAAACTGAGAATTTAATGAAATTTGATAAGTCCAAGGGCCATAACTCTTGTAAACATAGGTAATCACAGATTACGAAGCTCACCTCGTGACAGCAAAATTCAATTCAAACATATTTCTTAGTACATGTATATTGGCTTTTAAAGGCAAAACCACTCAAGCAGAAAAAGTAGGTCAAGGTCATTTTATGAAAGTTTGATCAAAGATACATCCAATATGCAAGTTTGGTACATGTAGCAGTTATACTTTGCTCAATATTGGCTTTATAGAGCAAAATCACTCAAGCGGAAAAAGTAGGTCAAGGTCATTTTATGAAAGATTGATCAAAGATACATCCAATATGCAAGTTTGGTACATGTATCACTTATACTTTGCTCAATATTGGCTTTTAAAGGCAAAACCACTCAAGCAGAAAAAGTAGGTCAAGGTCATTTTATGAAAGTTTGATCAAAGATACATCCAATATGCAAGTTTGGTACATGTAGCAGTTATACTTTGCTCAATATTGGCTTTATAGAGCAAAATCACTCAAGCGGAAAAAGTAGGTCAAGGTCATTTTATGAAAGATTGATCAAAGATACATCCAATATGCAAGTTTGGTACATGTATCACTTATACTTTGCTCAATATTGGCTTTTAAAGGCAAAATCACTCAAGCAGAAAAAGTAGGTCGAGGTCATTTTATGAAAGTTTGATCAAAGATACATCCAATATGAAAGTTTGGTACATGTAGTAGTTATACTTTGCTCAATATTGGCTTTATAGAGCAAAATCACTCAAGCGGAAAAAGTAGGTCAAGGTCATTTTATGAAAGATTGATCAAAGATACATCCAATATGCAAGTTTGGTACATGTATCACTTATACTTTGCTCAATATTGGCTTTTAAAGGCAAAATCACTCAAGCAGAAAAAGTAGGTCAAGGTCATTTTATGAAAGTTTGATCAAAGATACATCCAATATGCAAGTTTGGTACATTTAGCACTTATAATTTGCTCAATATTGGCTTTTAAAAGCGAAATCACTCAAGTGGAAAAAGTAGGTTAGATGCTGCATCCGATGCATGGGTCCATCTCGACATCCAAAGATGAATCACTTGTGCAAGTTTGGTTACTGTAGCATCAGTACTTTGTCAGATACTGAGCTACCCAAAACTTCTTAACCAAGTCACTCAAGCGGAAAATGTAGGTCAGATGCTGCATCTGATGCATGGGTTCACCTCAGCATCCAAAGATGAATCACTTGCGCAAGTTTGGTTACTGTAGCATTAGTACTTTGTCAGATACTGAGCTACCCCAAACTTCTTAACCGGACGCGGACGCGGACGCGTGGGGTTATAGCATAAGCTCACTCAACTTCGTCGAGGTGAGCTAAAAATAGGCCTATCGGAACCCTACTCAAATTTGATCTGTATCACATTGAGATGTACTCACATACCGAAAATGAGTTCAATATATGCAACGACAGCAAAAAAAAGTATGGAAAACTTAAGTGTGACAGACAGATGGACGGACAGACAAATGGGGTGGAAACTATAAGTCCCCTCCGGCGAGCCAGTAGGGAACTAAGAATGATAAAAAGTGTCTTATTTGAAACATTATGAGAGGGCTAGGGAAGCTAGTATGATTTTTTTTTTCATAACAGAAATACATAATGTCTTAGGCCATAGTACCCTAGTGCATGTATTATGAAGGATACAGTTGACATCAATATTCCACACTGCTCCATTATGACCTTTAAAAGATCCAAGACGCTCTCCATTTAATGAATACCATACATTTGGCTGAGAATCCTTGGCACAGGAAAATATCAGATCACCTTCTCTGTTGTATTTTATTTGTGTGATGGACCTCTCATGTCCATGTAAAAGAATGGGTTTCTGTAAAACATAAAAGATGTCAATTATAAATGATTCAATTGAATTTTCTTACACAATTACATTTCATGAATAATTATAAATTTAGACAAACATGTATTGTAATGTCCTTAAGTTTAGTAACCAGACAAGTACACCAATTTTAGCCAAAACATTACAGAGCTTCTATGCTTTTTGATCAATAATTATTATTGAATAGCTCTTTTCTGATTTGTGTGCCCCTTACCTCTTACTAATAGAATTTTAGAATCTCTATACATGTACCTACCGAGTTAACAAAATTTAAAAACTTAATTGGAAGACTTCAAAAAAGAGGCCCATGGCCCACATTGCACTCTTTGTCCGACCCATGACTGGATTCACTCATATAAATTGGCTACAAGATAACCTCATAATGTCTCAAAGCAAAGTAACATGTTTGTGCTATAGAATTAGAACTAATCAACTGATGCAAATCTATTGACGCATATCAGACTTTTTGCATTCCATAGCGGACGGACATATGGACATCATCATACCATAGTACATCCCATCATATCATGGGCTTATAAAAACATGTTTTGAAATATTTTGATCTTTTACTAATTTCTCAATTTCGTAACTGTGATTTAAGCTTAATCTAATTTGGAGAAACAGAGCACTGCACTAACGTTACATTAGTCTAGCAGAATAAATTGTTACAGGATCAGATTTCTTAAAATTTTATTTAATCTGTCTTTATTATTCGACATATTTCCAACCTTGCCGTCTTTGTCAGACAAAACAGTTTTCGTTTTTACTAAACTAGAATCTTGATCGTGCAACTACGTGCATTGACGCGTACGATATGCTATGATACGCTGCCCGCAATGCAAGGTGCATAGCGATTCACTGAAAACTAATGTCCTGTAGCATCATATCCTAGCCATCTTGCTACGTCTTTCGGTATATTTTGGACACAATTTCCCAGACTTTGGCCATATTCCATTGTTTAGATTTAGGATTACTGATGAGGGTTAAATACCCGAAACGTGCATGTCTGGTCCATGCTGTAAATTTATCTGCTTTTAAATGATGCTCATGAATTTGAAGACGTTTAACATCACCCCGCTTTCTAAATTTTCTGGGGTAAATATTGGCCAAAAGACTACCTGCTAATTGGAAAACAATATTGTTGTGAAGTGCAGGTATGTAAATGTTATAAATTAGCCAGGTACAACTAGTAAAATACTTAACTGGCCCTATGAGTTGTGGAAGGTCAGAGCAACGAATACAACGTCTGTACGATCCAAGGTATAACTCACAACTGAGTTAATAGTCACCTGTCAGTGACGTATTACAGGTAAAAACTAGGACCCCGATCCCATTAAATTGCACTACATTCCTCCCCATTTTAAAAGAACCAGAGCCTTACCATAAAATGATAAAATAATTAATTAAAAGAAGCATCTTGTGGACATATGTCAGAACATGACAAACAAGAGCATATTTATCCTATCCTAACATAAAAATCCTATCGTAAAATCCTAATTAAAAAAGATAAAACTTATCTCCCAAAAGACATAATTTCCAACATTTAAAAGAATCATCGAAATGAAAAATATAAAATACAAGTTCACTTTGGCTAAACATAGTTTCCTTTTATCACAGTTATTCAGTTATTAAATCATATCATACTCCTCTCCCCATTAATTTCTGAGAGATAGGAAAAGTTTAAAATACATTTCAATGATAAATTTCAATGAAAATTTAAAATGACTAACACCTCATAAAATCAATCTTATAAAAAGCTAATAAAATATCGGTTGACTGCTACTTTTTTACATATAAAAAATATGTCTAAAAGCATTAGAACATCCGAAGCAATAAGTCAGCGATTAAAAGATATAAAACCCGTGTTTGTGAAACACGAATGACCCCATTGGCATCTTTGTCAGTAAAACAGATCAAAAGTAGTATAAAATTTGAGGTCAAGGTCACAAGGTCAAATTCATCCATGGAAAGGTCTTGTCACAAGGAATGCACATGTGAAATATGAAAGCCCTATCACTAACCATTCAAAAGTTATGCCCAAGGTTAAAGTTTTTCAAAAATAGGTCAAACTCCAAGGTCAAGGTCACAAGGTCAAACATTTTTGTATCCATGGAAAGGTCTTGTCACAAGGAATGCACATGTGAAATATGAAAGCCCTATCACTTACCATTCCAAAGGTAATGCCCAAGGTTAAAGTTTTTCAAAAGTAGGTCAAACTCCAAGGTCAAGGTCACAAGGTCAAAAATTTTGGTATCCATGGAAAGTTCTTGTCACAAGGAATACATATGTGAAATGTGAAAGCCCTATCACTTACCACTCAAAAGTTATGCCCAAGGTTAAACTTTTTTCAGACAAACACTTGAAACAGACAGACAGACGGACAGACCAAAAACTATCTGCCCCCGAATCTTTGATTCCGGGGGCATAAAAATGTACTTAAATTTAAATTTTAAAAGCGATTTCGCCAACCACGAGGTTCCATTTATAAATAATTGGTTGGCTTCTTTTGTATGGCGGAGGATTTTCGTTATGGGTAGGCCATTCCGAGAAAATCAAGGCTGGGGATCTACCAATATCTCCAACCTTTACCCGTTTAAATGTTCGTAAAACTGCACATTTGACCGAGTTTTATCGTGATTGCAATCATGTACGTCACAGGTGAATGGTCAGTCTTGGTCGAGCGTAAGATGACAGCCGACATGTTCTCAAGTGCAACAATTTCTGCTAATGTGGGCGGATCTTGAATTATTGCATGGTCTGCCGCTTTTTTGTCTTTGCAACCCAGTAAGAACCCATTATCTGTGATTTGATCAGAACATCCCAATGATAACCAAGAGTGTTAAGCAAAATAGGTGCAATCAGAAAATCCGAAAACACCGTGTTTGTGTGAAAATGTGAAAGACAGAAAAGAATCTTGTAAACAAAATGAAATTTTGGGTAATGTAGCCAAAACGTAAAAAGCCTAAGTCGTACCCTAAATTAGATCAAATATGCTTGCCAAAAATGTGCAAAACAAAAAAATGGCAAATTCCATAATCAAATAACCGAAAACGTATGTATAAGAAGGCAAAAATTCAAGGAAAAATGTCACCGAGAACAAAGAAAAAACGTGCGAAATTCTAAATTGACACAAAGAAAATATGAACAAACAGGGGTTTTTATTTATTTTGGGGAAGGTGCCTGTCCCATTTGGGAAAATTTGCGACATTTTGCTGAAATTGGGAAAATTTTTGTACAAATTCTCACCAAAGTATAACCTTAAAGTATCATTTATTAACACTGATAATCCATTTATTTGCTTGAACTGAACATGGGATGAATAAAAAACTTTAAAAAATGCACTTAGAAATAGGACATTTTGTGCTGACTTCCAGGTTTTGGGTCTTACTTTCTCAGGTGATTTTCTCTTAATTCCTCTTTGGGAATTTCAGGGTGATATTTTGGGAAAAATAGAGGAAATTTGGCATTGGGAAGGGGCCGAAATTCGGCCCCAAAACAAGGAAAAAAAAAAAACCCTGACAAATAATACAAATTCAAATCTGCACTTCACGGACGTTCGACTATCCTACCGGCGACGTCAATGTTGTGAGGTGCAGGTATGTAAATGTTATAAATTAGCCAAGTACATGTACAACTAGTAAAATACTTAGCTGGCCCTATGAGTTGTGGAAGATCAGAGCAACGAATACAACGTCTGTATGATCCAAGGTATAACTCACAACTGAGTTAATAGTCACCTGTCAGTGACGTATTGCAGGTAAAAACTAGGACCCCGATCCCATTAAATTGCACTACAATATTGATTGACTTATTAAGGGGTATGGACAAACTGTTATTCGCCATATTGGATTTTATGTAGTGTGTTATTGAAAATCTTTCCTTACACCCAGTCATGGCTCCATCTTCAACTATTTTAATCCCAAGTATTCTCAACCCCAATAACTACATTTTCCCATATTTGCTACGGAAAATTACATTAAGATTTTAACATTAGAAACTTTTTAAATTCATGCACCGAACTGCACAGCTGCACCTCAGAAGAATATATTAATAATACTATAACTTACCTTAAACATTACATTGATACTATATCTACAACCATTTGTCCTTCGATTTTGAGTACAAGGTCTCATTATCATATAAATCTCTTGTTAATACAACACGGTGTCTTTTCGAACACGAGTTTTTACAGGTAGCCATTTTCACGTGCCGATCCGCCCCAACATAGGTAGAAAAAATAAACGATTTCAAAGTTCCTGGGGTAATTCACTAGAATTTCGACTGTTTGCGATTCAATTATTAATTATTTACATGATATATATTAGAAAAGTGGGATAGTCATGAGAATTATAGGTGACAAATTACAAATGTGCAACATTGCGGGGATCCGCCCCTGGATTCATTTCTATGTTGATAAGGCTACTAGCCCCTTGCGTGTAAAATGGAGATACACGGTATTTTGAGAAGTATGATCAAAATTGGAGGACAAATGTTTGTAGACATATGATGATAGTAACGTTTAAGGTAGGTTATAGTATTAATCATGAATCCTGCAAACCTGTAGCTGCGCAGTTCGGTGCACTAAGTTCAAATGGTTGTCATGTAAAAATATTGATGCAGTTTTTGTTTAAAATTATGGGAAAATGACGATGTTGAGGTAAAGGAAACGTAGTATTAAAATGGTTAAGATTGGAGTCTTAATTCTGCAGAACGACAGATTTTCAATTATGCTTCGCGTCAATTCCAATATGGCCGATAAACTTTTGTCCATACCCCTTAAAATTTATAAGGGTTGGTGGAGAGTGCCGGAACCTAAATAAATATTTGACAGAGTCTGGATGACAAACTTGTTTTTTTTCTGCGGACAAGTAGATTTTCATGCGGACTAATGGTTTTTGAATCCAGCCTGACTAATGCTAAAAAAAGTAAGTTTCGAGCCCTGCTGATAGACATAGTCTCATAGAAGAAAGGGTTTGTATTGAGGAAAAGGTTTGTGACCAAGCGATGATACCTCACTCCTGTGCTAAAATACTATCACAATCATTCTCACAAAAAAGCAGGAAAAACAAGATTTTCTTATTTCTCAAGTGAGCTGCGTGTACAGTAAATGTTCCACAGTCAATACATGTATGGTCAGAGGAAATTCAAACTTAAGTCTATTCAATTTTTAATAATTTTAACTGAAAATATTTTCATATGTATGAATGCTATTCTTTCGTTTGTTTCGTTAATATATGTACATTACCATGTCTATAATATTATATATTTCACAACTCCATATGGACCGGAAGAGTGCTTTTTTTCAAGAGGATTTGTATGAAAGTGTCGGACAATCGCGACATGCCATTTCTCTCCTTTCCCCTTTCTTCTCTCTCATCAAAAGTTCACAGAATCAATTTTTAGTGCCAAAAAATTATTGCATAAAAAAACCTAGGGCGGTAATTTTTTGGACATCAGTGTATTTTCAAAATGGGACTTAAAAAAAAAAGACAATATTGATCGAGATCTAGGTACGTGTTTGGATGCACCCAAGGACAAGTGCCCGTAGTCTGCTGTATCCAAAAAAAACAGACGATGGGGTCGTATATGTCCAAAAGTTTTTATCAGATAATGCATCCAGAGGCTCGTGTAGATGATTTCAGTCCAGAAAAATTCGATCCTAACTTGGGTTTCAAAGGAGAAAGGAAAATGCGAGGTCTCTGAGACTCTGCCTCTCTCTCACAGGCGATTGTTTCATGCGAGCGTGACCCTCCTACATACATGAAACAATCGCCTGTGCTCTCTCTGTCTCTCTCTTTCCCTCTTTATGATGTAGCTGTTCGTATTTAAGGGTTTCTTAAACACAAAATCTGTGCAAAAAAAATCTCGATTATCACAAAAGTATGAAATAATTCAGCAAATCGGCCACATTTGTGAGTGAATCTTCATGTAACTGTTTCTCATGCATATTTTAGCTTGTACGTTGGTATTTCGTTAGCACAGTCTATTAGACTCTATAACAAGTTGTCAATTTTTCGAAAAATAGAACTCGTTGGAAAGGTCGTAAAAAACATAATTTGTGAATAGTTACCTTCTGTAATTTCTACCTGTTTGAAAATGTAGAGTGTTCGATAATCATGTGTAAGTGTGAAAGAGGGGTTGGGTTTTATTCGAAAAAAATAATTTTGCTCTGAATTTTGATGAATAAAATAAATTTGCTTATGGTGTGACAGAAAAAAATAATCTTGGTCTTACAAATAATCTGAATTTGAAGAATAACCATAAAATTCGCTTAAAATTCCTGAAAATTTTTCGGCTCTCTTAATCACTCGTCGCAGTTTTCACTTTATATAAAACAATTTTGCTTAGCTCGCCATAGTTTTCAACATCATTTCTTTCATTGTAGAGTTCACATTTGAAATATTGTTAGTTTTGTAATTGCTTATACATGTATATGTTATGGCTTTCTCAAAGGCTCAAATAATTGTGCATATATAATCATGATAATGTACCACATTGTAAATAGATACTAGTAAACGGTATATACCTGTAGAGTATAAGCTTCAAAGAAAAAAAAAAGTCTTGTATCAATTGATTTACAAATTGTCTGGAAGTCCTCTTATATTGTAAAAATCTTAACTGAAGTTATACCTTTCAAGCTTACAAGAACATAAAATTGGACTCTATGGGATACATGCAACATGTATTAATAGAAATACATAAATATTGATAATTTTAAAATTTAAGGCTAAAGCTTTTAAGGAAGCCCTTTTTCATTCACATACATGTAGTACTTTTGATATTTTCAAATATAATGAACTTTGCCATTAGTGAATAATGTTTTGATAGAAAACTATGGTGAGCTTAGAAAATGTTTGATACAATTTGTAACTGCGGCGAGCAAAGCTGGAAAATTTTGAAGAATTTTAGTTAAATTTTATGGTAATTCTTCAAATTCAGATTATTTGTGATAGCTGAAGATTATTTTTTTCTGTCACAATATAAGCAAATTAATTTTTTTCATCAAAATTGAGAGCAAAATTATTTTTTCGAAAAAAAAAACCATGCCCCCCCCCCCCCCCAGAATATCGAATGGACCGTGCCTTATTTGGGAAATTTGTTTGGTCCAAATGATAGATACAGCTTGAGTTTTTTTTAAATTGGACCAAATAAATTTTTGTCGGCAAATCTGATAAAACCGATACTTTTCATGAACTCTGACATAAAAGTTGCTGTTCACCAAAAAAAAAAAAAAAGAATAATAATAATAATTAATAATGAATGGATATGATAATGTAGTAAAAATTTCTGAGCAGTGTCCTGTGGAGTGTATTGTCTAGTATCTTATTTTCTTGCAATCTAATTATAATTTGACATTTCTGATCCACAAACTCAACTCAAGTAGAGTTTAGTGTTGAGTGAGAGTTAACATATGATCAGAAAAGTCAAATTTTGATTGGATTGATTTTCAACTGTAGGATATTATTTTTCACATTTTGATCATTTTTGTCGTCATTGTACACAATACTAGGTAAAATTCTTAAGGATTTTGGATATAAATACATTGCTTTTACTTCACATGTATATCAGAGTTTTTTTTTTTTTTCTTTTCAGAGCCCCCCGTTAGTGCTGACATTCTGAACAACACTCAGATACCCTACAGATACAGAGACTATTGTGTAGGCCACTACATAGAGATGAAGAAGTGTTTGGCAGATAACATACCATTTATCAATCGTTGTAGTGACCTACGACATGAATATTCATTGTGTCAATACGAAGAGTAAGTCATATTTTGATGAAGTGTTTGGTAGATAACATAACATTTATCAATCATTGTAGTGACCTATGACATGAATATTCATTGTGTCAATACGAAGAGTAAGTCATATTTTGATATTTTGAAGAAGTGTTTGGCAGATAACATACCATTTATCAATCATTGTAGTGACCTACGACATGAATATTCATTGTGTCAATACGAAGAGTAAGTCATATTTTGATTTCATTGCCATATTATGACCCAGTCATGTGTCATTATAACATGAGACATTTCAATCATTCTAATCAGATGTAATCACTGTATACTGTAATAAGCAAATGTGATCAAAAGTAAATGATTTGAATTTTGAATAAATTCATGTCTAATACAAATTTTGATTGTTTCTTACCCGAAATCATATGCATGGAAATGTATATGATCTTCTATTATACTACATTTGTATTATACATGTATGATACATGTAGTTTGGTTTGTCAATTATTACCTGACAGTTTTGTAATTATGTATTTCAGTCAGGTAAAAAGGATGAAAGAATACGAAAGAGAAAAGAGGATACTTCTCAGGAACAGTAGAAAAGAGACACCAGTAAATGAAGACTTAAGTGATATGGAATGATAGAACATCTTGTGTAACTGTTTGAATTATTATACATTTAATATAACTCCACTTTATTATTATAAAGACTTTGAAGATGTCACTTATTATTGGGTTTTTCTTACAGGTCAAGGTCAAGTTGATGTATGTACTGAATCTAATGTTCTAATTTTAGCTATTTTTAGCTCTACTGGTCTATGACCAGTCGAGCTTATGCGATACCCTGTCGTCCAGCAGTTTCTTGTGCTCGCAACTCCTCTGAAACCATAGGTGATAGAAAGTTAATTCTTTTTGCATCCTACTTGGTATGTGGTCTAGTTGGGTCCGTGTACTAAACCACAATTCAATTTTCCATTTTGGAAATGTTAATGAAAAATGGAAAATTGAATCAATTTTTCATTTTTCATTTTCAATTTAGTAAATGAAAAATGGAAAATTGAACCAATTTTCCATTTTTCATTTTAAAATTTCAAATTGAAAAACGAAAATGGAAAATGGACTCAAATACGCTGTATTAAACCACAATTCAATTTTCCATTGCAAAAGTAAAAAACGAAAATGGAAAATTGAACCCATTTTCAATTTTCAATTTTCATTTTGAAAATGAAAAATGAAAAATTGATTCAATTTTTCATTTTTCATTTTAAAAGTAAAAATTGAAAATTGACAATGGGTTCAATTTTCATTTTTCCTTTTTAAAATTTTATTTTCTTAATGAAAAATAGAAAATGGACTGTAATAGGCTGTACTAAACCACAATTCAATTTTCCTTTCCAAAATCCGTAATGGAAAATGAAAAATTGAGTCAATTTTCCATTTTTACACTCCGCGCGCTAATGCAAAAATGAAAGATGAAAAATTGAATCCATTTTCAATTTTTCATTTTTCATTTTCGTTTTAACGACACACGACCTGCACACCCCTATCTCTATAATCCAGAGGTCCAGCAAACAGCCAATCAGAGCGCTCGTTTCAAACGTAAACAAAAGTCTCTATCGGCAGCTTGCCCTTTCTCTCGCTTCGCAAATAAACAGTTGTTATTGTGGAAATAACATTTTATATGTTTTGTTTTAAAAATAAATTTTTTTAAATGTGTTACTGAAACCACCGTGAAAGTAAGATAAAAGTAGCCCATGTTTCAGACTTTCTGTTGATTTTAAAAAAATTTCAGACTTTCTGTTGATTTTTTTTTTATTGTATCAACATAGAGGGCACATCTTGCACATGAAGTCCAACGGTTCTGTAACGTGAACATGCTTTGAATAATGTCGTTTTAAAAGACATTGAATATTAATACTTGTTTCACTCTGACAGTCAAAAGTTAAATTGGCGATCCAATAAACGGAGTAACTGCTAATTAGATAATTGGATTAATGCAGGGGTAGACGTTGTTTGCACGCGCAGCGTCACTGACATCAAGTGAGCCGGCATGATCGTTGCTCAAGCCGATTTTAAAGGTAATGGTGCTATGCATGGTCAAAATCAAAATAAGTCGATTCAATGATCCTTGTATATCTTGGGAAAAAAATGAACAAAGAGACCCAAAAAAATCTAAAATCGTACGCGAAATTTTCGGATTTTTATGACAAAATGGTGTAATCCAAGGCATTTTTTAAAATCGTTTTACATTCCCCATATTTTGACTTTTAAATTTAATCGGACTTCACAGATTTTTCACTTGTATAAAAGCGCGAAGGGTTTGTGATTTAAATATTTTTTTTCCATGAAGAATGTTACTTGCAGTTTTTTTTGTTTTTTTTTTTTTTTTTTTTTTTTTGCACAAAAGTTATCCGTTTGTAGGTTTCCCAAACCATGACACGACGCACAGATTTGCTTGACTTTTTTTTCAAAATATTCTCGGGGAGGCCCCCGAACCCCTTTCCAGATGTAGGGAAATCAACTTCCATTATACCCTCCCCACATAGACCCCTCATGCCTTGCGAGTCATTCCACAAAAAGTGTATGATTATGCACCCCCCCCCCCCCCCCCCCCCCCCCCATTTGAGGATTTAGGCCTGCCGGCCCCTGCTAACCGTCCACATCGAAGCTACGCCCGGCACTGATCAATCAATATAATAGACGGTAAACTAATATTTTAGTGAAAATTCGGCAAGTGCTCAAACCCCCCCCCCCCCCCCATTTTTTACCATATATTTTGATATGCAATATGCACAAGAATATTTGATTAGGCATGGTCCATTTGATATTCAGGGGGGGGGGGGGGGGGGGCTTGGGTTTTTTGTCGGAGCAAGATTATTTTTTTCACCCTGGACCGGGGCAAAATTATTTTTTCTGGCAAAGTTGGAGCAAGGAAATTTTTTTAACAAAGTGATGCGCATATTAAGAATGTTTGTGTCTTATCAATAGAAATTACTAATATTTTTACTCAAAACTCTAAATATTTATAAATTAGCTTATTTTTATGCAAGTATTCAATTCACTTTTAAACAGAGAGATAAAAGATTTTTACCATACAATTCTCAATATTTTATATAAGGTACATGTATATAACATGTATAAGATGGTCTGAGGGGAAGGTCTCCTAGACAATTTTTTAAATGTTGTTAAGAATTTTGTAAATTGGTGAATAACTGAAGTTCTCCTTCCAAGCTTACAAGAACATGACTCTATGGGATACATGCAACATGTATTAACAGCAATACATAAAATATTGATAATTTGGTAATTAAGCTTTAAGGAAGCCCTTTTTCATTCACATACATGTATAACTTTTGATATCTTCAAATATCTGAACTTAAAATGCTATTAGTAAATAATTTTTTGATAGAAAACTATGGCGAGCGAAGCGAGCCAAAAATTTTTGATACAATTTGAAAACTGTGGCAAGCGAAGCGAGCCGGAAAATTTTCAAGAATTTTAGCGAAATTTTATGGTAATTCTTCAAATTCAGATTATTTGTAAGAGCAGGATTATTTTTTTCTGTCACACCATAAGCAAATTAATTTTTTTCATCAAAATTGAGAGCAAAATTATTTTTTTCGAAAAAAACCCAAGCCCCCCCCCCAGAATATCAAATGGACCGTGCCTTATTACAGATTAAAATACATTTATAAAAGAAACCAAATACAATATACAAATGTAGTTCCAGGCACGTATCGTCCCTGATAGTACTTGTTAAGAAACTTAATATCTTTCAAGAAATATACAATTTCACTACTACAGTAAATCTATCATGTGGATAACACATTGGAGAGGTACATTTTTGTACTATGAAAACAATATACATGTGTCACATGGAGGCATGCGCTGTTCAGCAGGCGATGGAGAAGATGGAAAACTTTATCAGTGGCGGATCCAGCTTTTGAGTTAGAGGGGGCGTAAAATTAGCGAGGGGTCCTGGGACCGCTTAGGTCCCGAGCGGGTCCAGGGCAGAGCCCTGTTAGGGGAACCACTTCGCCCCCCCCCCCCCCCCAGAAGCTAACGAATTTCAGCCTTATTGGACCCATTTTCATGACTGAAATTGATTAATGAATTGAAATTGATGCATCTGACAATTATATTAACTAACAAGTAGTTAATATTTATTAATATTTACTCTTTGTTTATGGAAATGATCGTTTTACCTATGATTTGCAGATTTTAGGGGGTGGGTACCCCCCCCCCCCCCCCCCTGAATCCGCCAGTGTTTAACATTTATTTTCCCATGACGTAATCAAAATATCGGAATGAAAATTAGATATTTACTATCTAGATACTAGAAATCAATATCTATCAAACCATTTAAGTTTCAATAGGGCGGATTTAGGGGGTGGGTGGTGGTGGTGGTGGTGGGCAACCCCCCCCCCCCCCCCCCCCATGGGAACCCCCCCCCCCCCCCCCCCAAGGGTTTCGCTTTATTTTGGTGACATCAGCAATCGAAAAAACCCTGCAAAAGCATCAGTAGAAATTGCTCAATGGTCAGCAATTCACCAATTAGAAAGATTTTGTTTTAATGTATTCACCTTAATAGAGAATTTATTGAGGTTGTTGTTCGTACAAACAATATTTTATTGCGAAGTTTTGTAATGTACATCGCGCAGGGGGTTTCTGTTATGCCCGAAAATTGGTCCTTATTCCAAGTAAAAAAAATGTAGTAATCATATCTTTCATTTCAATTTCTACATTTTATCGGAAATGAACAATCATATAAACATGTCAAATGATTTACAAAACATGTACATGGCACGGGGATAGTAACCTTCACGCTTTTATGCTTATAGAAGGATCTTTTTTTAATCTTCACATTTTGTTTAAAACATATAAATGTACATGTATTAAACATTGGATTTGGAAATTATGTAAAAACAAACAAACAAACAAACCAAAATGAAGAAAACAAATTTTGCACCATATCATACCAATATTCTAATTCTATATCCATGTAACTGCGGGGACAAATAAACAATAAGTAATCTGAAAAAAAAAGATCGAGATAAACCCAGGCTCTCCCTACTAATTTGAAAGGGTATCCCTAAAATGGTCCTGATATTCGAGATGATAAGGAGAAAATATGCTTCAGATTGCACAATTTTATTCTTTTTTTCTTAATTCCCGGGGAGGCCCCCGAACATCTACCTCCCTTACCCTCCTCCACTGGGCATTTCGTGCCTCGGATCGACCCTTTGGGCCGATGCAACACCCAACCTCCCGCTTTCCACTCTAGATCCGCCCCTGATAGTGTACAACCATCCATAGGATTACCGGATATACAGCGGTGGTAGTAGAATAACCTTTTGACAACACAGACGTCAACCGTGTTATGAATTGATCAAAAAGGGATTACTTTCAAATTCATACTAATTAAGTGTCCATAGTTCTTTTTATGCAAAAAAAGCACAATTCTGGTAGATTCACTCGAAATATAGGCGATAACACCAGGAAACTTTTTTTAAAAGTCCATGATCCTTTAATAAGCTTATTGCATTGCCTTGTCAAATAGCTATGTTATAAAAAATACGAGAGAGCTGCATAAATGTGTCTAAGATAACATATTTCATAATATCATTTTAAAAACAAAACATATAAAATGTTATTTCCACAAAATTATTACGACTGTTTATTTGCGAAACGAGAGAAAGGGCAAACTGTCGATAGAGTCATTTGTTTACGTTTAACCAAGCGCTCTGATTGGCTAATCGCTGGACCTCTGGATTATAGAGATAGGGGTGTGCAGGTCGTGTGTCGTTAAAACGAAAATAAAAAATGAAAAATTGAAAATGGATTCAATTTTTCATTTTTCATTTTTGCATTAGCGCACGGAGTGCAAAAATGGAAAATTGACTCAATTTTTCATTTTCCATTACGGATTTTGAAAAGGAAATTGAATTATGGTTTAGTACAGCCTTTTACAGTCCATTTTCTATTTTTCATTAAGAAAATAAAATTTTAAAGAGGAAAATTGAAAATTGAACCCAATTTTCAATTTTCATTTTTCATTTTTATAATGAAAAATGAAAAATTGAATCAATTTTTCATTTTTCATTTTCAAAATGAAAATTGAAAATGGGTTCAATTTTCCATTTTCGTTTTTTACTTTTGCAATGGAAAATTGAATTGTGGTTTAATACAGCGTATTTGAGTCCATTTTCCATTTTCGTTTTTCAATTTGAAATTTTTGAATGAAAAATGGAAAATTGGTTCAATTTTCCATTTTTCATTTACTAAATTGAAAATGAAAAATGAAAAATTGATTCAATTTTCAATTTTTCATTAATGTTTCCGAAATGGAAAATTGAATTGTGGTTTAGTACACGGACCTAGTTGTGCACCTGACATTTGGTTTCAAGCCCTGATCCCCAGGGTCTTAGAAAATGGGAGTAGTTATGAAAATCTATGTAATCTTGTGCTCGCAACGCCTCTGACACTATAAATGATGGAGACTTCATTCTTTTTGCAATATGATGGGTCTGTGGTCTAGTTGTGCACCTGATATTTTGTTTGAGCTCCTGACCCCCAGGGTCTTAGAAAATGGGTGTGGTCATTTTCTCCTATATAACCTATGTAATCTTGTGCTCGCAACTCCTCTGACACTATAAATGATGAAGACTTCATTGTTTTTGCAATATGATGGGTCTGTGGTCTAGTTGTGCACCTGATATTTTGTTTGAGCCCCTGACCCCCAGGGTCTTAGAAAATGGGTGTGGTCATTTTGTCCCAATTAACTCTATATAATCTTGTGCTCAAAACTCCTCATACACTATAAATGATGGAGACTTAATTCTTATTGCAATATGATGGGTCTGTGGTCTAGTTGTGCACCTGATATTTTGTAGGAGCCCCTGACCCCCAGGGTCTTAGAAAATGGGTGTGGTCTTTTTCTCCTATATAACTCTTTGTAATCTTGTGCTCACAACTCCTCTGACACTATAAACGTTGGAGACTTAATTCTTATTGCAATATAATGGGTCTGTGGTCTAGTTGTGTACCTGATATTTTGTTTGAGACCCTTACCCCCAGGGTCTTAGAAATGAGTGTGGTCATTTTCTCCTATATACATGTACTTGTAGCTCTATATAATCTTGTGCTCGCAACTCCTCTGACACTATAAATGATGGAGACTTCATTCTTTTTGCAATATGATGGGTCTGTGGTCTAGTTGTGCATCTGATATTTTGTTTGAGCCCCTGACCCCAGGGTCTTAGAAATGGGTGTGGTCATTTTATCTTATATACATGTACATGTAGCTCTTTGTAATCTTGTGCTCGCAACTCCTCTGACACTATAAATGATGGAGACTTTAATCTTATTGCAATATGATGGGTCTGTGGTCTAGTTGTGCACCTGATATTTTGTTTGAGACCCTGACCCCCAGGGTCTTAGAAATGGGTAGTCATTTTCTCCAATATAACTTTATATGATCTTGTGCTCACAACTCCTCTGACGCTATAAATGATGAAGACTTAATTCTTTTTGTAATATGATGGGTCTGTGGTCTAATTGTGCACCTGATATTTGTTTGAGTCCTAGATCCCCTAGGGTCTTGGAAAATGGGCGTGGTAATTTTTTCCTATATAATTGTGCTGTCTACTCTTTTAAAGCTATTAATGATGGAGAGTTAATTCTTATTGCAATATTTTGGATCTTTAGTCTTGTTGTGTCATTGATTGCTCATTTGAGCTAGCAGCCCCTGGTCCCTAGGATCTTGGAAAATTGGTGTGGCATTCTTTTTTGAAGTACTATATCTCAGATATTATGAATTATTTGATGTTAAAAAAAAAACAACCAGGAGAGCTACAGTCTCGTCAGATACTTCTGGTTATAGCTTTCTACGTTTTTGACTTCTCATAAAACGCTTCACAGAATTTCAGCAAACCTTACAGGAAGCAACTACTCCAAGTCCTATGGACAAGGAAATTTTTGTTTTTATATAACATACAAAACTATATACTAGATGTATATGACTGCGGTACTGGCCAGGTTACTGACCAAGCACCTTAACCACTAGACCACAGACTGATACATATACATTTTCATCTTTTCAATCCCTGCACGGAATTTTATCAATCCTCAGGGGCTGTTATTAGACTGTTCAAAGCATGTCTTCTTTATTGAAGGGCATGGAATTACGGCAAGATAAATAGGCTAACTTGGACCTCTTGTTTGGCCTTCGCTGATAGAACTTCAGAAATTTCTAGAATATAAAAAAGCCACTATGCTTTTTTTGAGTCAATGGTAGATTCAAAGATTGTTATTCTCACCTGCTTCAATGAAACTTCTGGATTCCTACAAATTTGTGTCATGACATCACTGGCACAACTAATTACAATTATTCAATTCTTTCTCTGTAACTCCACAAAATACATAAAGTGGCACATCAAACATGCTGAAAACCTGAATAAGTTGCTGACAGGTTGCAACAAAATTTTCTTTTACTGTTTTCTGAAGAGAGTTATCCTGATCTCTCTTTCATCTTCTTAGTTATAAAACGTGATAGTATTGATTCAGTTTGTAATGTATCTTTATTGATATACACACATACTTTTTACAGATTTATTGCCCTTTGATCTAAATCTAAGTAAAACCACAACAAATGCCATGATATAGATCTATCAAAGACTATTAGAGCTACAATTATGAACACTGATCAACCAATAAGGATCCTTGGTCATCCATTGTGAAAAATTTGAAGGTTTTGGGCCACTTGGCTTTACATGATTAATAGGGTGTTACCTTGAACTTCCTCACCTTGAACTTCCTCTCTCTTGTCATGATGGAATTAATAATCAAGTTCCATCGATGAACCTCATAACTTTTCTAATTTATAAGATACTGCGATTTAACTTCAGTGTTTGGAGTTTCTGATGAATTTTAGGCTTTGACACACACAGATTTATTCATCCATTCCAAAGGGAGACATGTAATGCTTCAGCAATAAGTATGCCAAGGCAGCATATCATTAACATTATGATGCATCAGTGCCTTTGATAAAGATTTGTCTTGCCTATGATTTCCAGTAAACCATTGCTTAGCTTAAAATTGAGATTTTATTGTAACCCCCCTCCCTCCCCTGCAAACAAAGTTAAGGGGGTGTATAATATAGAAATCATCCTGAATGTTTGTCTGTACATATGGTTAAGAAGTTTAGAAATCAAAGAGTGCTACATTTTGTTTCCATAACTTTTGACTTTTGACTTAATTGCATCTATTCCTAATTAAGAGTACTACATTCTGGTACCACAACTTTTTACCTCTTCACCTTGACTTGATGCGCATACTGCATTTTAGGTCAAGAAGTTTTGAAAGTATATTTCTTTAATAATATCAATAGTACAGGTGAGTCGTTCTACATTTTGGTACCAGTGACTGTGACCTTGACTTTAGGCCTATACATGTATTACATTTTAGGTTAAGAAGTTTTGCGAGCAGATTTCTGTCGTACATGTACTTTCAATGGTAAGCTTTTCATATTTCACAAATGCATTCACCGGAAAGAATACTACATTTCGGTACCACAACTTTTGAACTAGTGACTTTGACTTTCAGCATACTAGTATCTTACATTTTAGGGTAAGAAGTTTTTAAAGCAGATTTATTTCATGCTTTTGAAGGAAGGTCTTTAATATTTTATACATAAATTCAAAACAAAGTGTACCACATTTTGGTACCAGTAGCCTTGACCTTTGGGCTATGTCAGCATGATGTTATTTTATGATACATGTATAAGAGAAAAGCCTTTCAAATTTTACATATGCACTCACTATAAAAAGTACTAAATATCATATTTTACATATTTTAAAACACATTTTTACTAAATTTGATCCCTTAGAATTTGAAATAACGGCATTGACCTTGAATTCTGACCTTGTTAAAAATATGAACGATGAATGTCGCAAAATAAGTGCATCTATTGATGAAAATTTATGCAGCAGGGGGTATAATTCATCCCTTAGGGTGTAATAAACCTGTATGGCAACCAGGGCCAATTTTAGTCAACAATATACATGTAAATGTATGCTGTACCTTTCAGCTTAATCAACAAGAAATATCAATGAAATCAAAGGAAACAGATTTTATATGTAATTATTCTTTAATTACAAGATATTTTGCATTTGCCTTTAAACAATGTAAACTAATTCACTAAATAAAATATGGGACTGCAACCAATCTTAAAGAAACTTGACAATAACATATATATTTTGACTTGTAAGCAACAAATACCAAAATAAAATAAATCCTATTTTCCTAACAAAGCATACACCAATATTACAGTCAAACCTGTCTTAGCGAGCACCACAACATAAAGGCTTCCTTTCCTAAAGTGGTGGTCACAACCCCCTGTACGTGCACATACGTGCTGTCTGCATGCAAAAACGTAGGCAAACCTTGGGTACCAGTACGGTGTCTGTGCGTTATCAGTGCATGTCCCGCATGTGTCGCGTAAGGGTATCCTTGTGGATTTGGGAACACGCAGACAAAACGTAGCAGTTTTAGTACATACTGAACTTTCACTGCATTCTGTCTGCGTGCTGTCTAAGAATTCAACAAGAAGTATGACAACCACGTTGCAAGTACGTGCAACACACCTTCGACGCAAGGAAGTGAGGACTCGGTGAGAACAAAGTTAAATCTTGACTTACCAGAAATATACGGTAAGTAAATGGAAATGAAGAGTATTTTATCACTTGTTTCTTTAATACCCCTCTCTTTTCTCCTCCCTTCAACACTCTTAACTTGCTCCCAATCAATTCAGAGGTACAAATAATTGATATATTGTGTCTGTCACATCAGAATTAACATAAAACTTAACAAGATGTCTGTGAAATACAATGCCCCTCTCTGCTATTATCTTTTGTATGTAGCTTAAGTCATAGTCCAAAAAAGGGTCAAGGTCACAAGGTCAAACCTTGGTCTTGTTACAAGTACATGTAATATGCATGTGAAGTACATGTACATATATGAAAGTTCCATCATTTATGTTCAAAAGTAAAGATTAAGGTTTCAGACAAATAAACACAGGCAAAAAACAATATGCCTCCTGATCGTCGATACAGGGACATGGAAAACCCATAACGGTAACAGTGAACTTCTCCAGTGTTGCATCTCATATCAGTATTCCATAATGTCATAATAAAATCTTCTAACATATCAAAATCATCAATCATACTCTACAAGTACTACACTGTAACAAACTATCTAAGTACACATCAAAGGGGGTATATATTACATGTATCACAAAGCATATGAGCAAAATATAAAAGCTTACAAAAAGATTTTGCTACAATTTGTTCAGAGTTTGAGGTTGAACAAGAAATGTTAGATTGGAGATATAATTTATATGAACAAAGGTATTCCTAGCTAGTACAGTATTCCTGACACCTGTGTTAACAAGACTATAAATGTATGACAATATACAGCTTGATAGACAAAGCAAAATGATCGCTTCTTTTGTCTCTCGTCAGTTGAGGGCAAAACACACAATAAAGATGATATGTAGATGTCTATTACAAAGTATCAAAGGTATAAAACTAAGTGCATTACATAATTATACAGGTATTTCTTCATCAATAAAAAGATTCTTCAGGTCATTTTGGTATGGCACAGCTTTAGTCTATATGAAGATTATATAAATTTTTAACTCTTTTATGATCACAAGCTCACTCTAATTCTACAAAAAGCTTAAAAAGACGATTCATGAAAAAAATTTCATCTGCCCATCTCAGCCTACAAATTATCTGCTAGACAAGTATTATTTCTTCATTGTCCCTGATCCTATTGTTCTCCATCTTACCACAGCTTTTCCAGCCCACTTGAAAGATCAGCATGAAATGGGATTCTACAGCAAGTTGGAGAACAATGTCAACCACATCAATATTAGAATTTTTGAAAATGGGTTGGTGAGAAATCATAATTATAGTCTATTTTGTCTCTTTAACAGTAACTAAATTTTGTCATGAATATAAAGAATCATTCCATAATTTGAATGCTTACAAATGCTAAAAAGTTATGGATGAAACAGTAATATTCTATCAAGTTTTGTTTTATTGTATCAATGAAACATAACTGATGCTGTAATAGTGATTGTTTTTATCCCTGAAATAAGTTTGATCCACTGGACTAATTTGCAGTAAAACCATACAGAGTCATTTATTACCACAAACTTACATAATTTCACGTGCAACATACAAGTATTAGAGAAACAAGAAATATATATTGCGATCATAAAAGCATCACCAAAAGCTGTTATACACATAAGGACATACATGTATACTAGTTATGATGAAGTTTACAGCCATAAGTTGTGATCAAACAACCAATTCAACATCCTGACATTGCATTAGAATTTTAATGAAGGTCTCTTGGAAAGATTTCTTTGTCAATATACAGAGTATTAGAGCTACAAAATATCTTTGTTATCTTAAGAAGTATAATTTCATATCAAGTTTAAAAAAAAAAGTTTATAAATAATTACAATCTTCATGATAGAAAATTTAATAAATATGATAATTTGAAAGAACAAATCGTCCTAAAAATTAAAAAAGAGTACCAGATAACACTAGGGTAAAGTCTCATCAACTTGACTTTGCTTTTAATCCATTACTAGCAGCCCCATTTTCCTTCCTAGGTTTTTTATAAGCATTGACATAGAAATCGGCAAACATTATGAGGAATATAACGGCATATGCTAGAATCCAGTAGGCAAATAGCTTAGGATAGTCACAATCAATCATCAGCAGTTGTATAGAGTGAATCGTCACTAAGGCAAACTGGGTCTAAAAAGAAAGAGGTCTCATATACATACTATTACAGAACACATATTTTCAATAGACGCATACATGTATCTTTCATACAAGTCCTTATTTTCAGTGAAGGGAAAAAACAAGGCTGTTCAAAATATGTCAATAAAATATTGTGGCATATGTATTTTCACGCCAGTACTTTGACAAGTATGCCTTGCGGAGCCCAAATTTTGACAATTTAGTACATGTTTTGTTATAAGCTTAAAATGAAATCAAAACTCCAAGCAATCAAAACTTCAAAGTGTGATAGATGTACCTGAATGAGTCTCACAATTATATCAGCTTATCACAAACAAACATTTTTGACTTACAATCTGCATAGTGGTCATGTACTTTTTCCACCAGAGGTATTTTTGGTAAGCTGGACCGAGGGCAGACAAGCCGTAGTATGTGTACATCATCAGATGTATGAAAGAGTTCAGGGTAGAATGAAACGTCCCAAAACCACCTGTAAGAAAATGTTTGTCAGCAATTAAAAAACATGCTTAAATGTTTGTACAGACTGATGATATACACATTTTACAAACACTACACTGTTCAAGAACAAGCATATTACTTGTTGTATGTTTGACCTGTTGTGGGTCATGTATTATTTTAGTTTTACTTTATGTGTAGGTTTACATGTACTTAGTCATGTTGTATTATGATTTCATAATAATTCTTTCTAGATTTTACTATGTCATGTTTATTTCATTAGAGAATATTCCAGTATGTTCTTTGTTACATCATTATCATCACATGACTGTGATTTCTAGAATTTACTCTATTGTTAATCATTTGTAATGAGTCATTGTTCTAGAAGCTTCTGGTTAATTCATTGGTATTAAGTATAAATACCTCTGAGGAACTGTGTTGAAGGGACATTCGTACACATTCGTAGACACGATTCATTCATCTATTCTGATATACTGGGACACTTTATTTGTTGAGACTTTAATCCATTTAACAACGCTTGGACAACGATCATTCGAGAACGTTTGTGATTACCGGAAACCATACATTCGATAGACTTTGTGGACCGTAACGGACACTTTGATACGGACATTGTATTGTGAGTTGTAATCGTTTTATATTTATATATTTTGTACATAATTAAACTTGTAAATTTATATTCTGTCTTTGTCTGATTTTTGCTGGCGTTTTGGGGTATTCTGACCCATAACAGAATTGGGGGCTCGTCCGGGATAGTAATCTCTGCATATTTGCATTTTTACGTAAAGTTCGTTTTTTGAAAAAAAGAAAATTCTCAAAACTTTTGCCAGCAGAAATCAATCATGGTATTTTCGGTCACTGAATTTTTGAAATCGCCGACTGTAGATGAGTTCGAATCACTGAAAAAAGATGATTTGATTGGTTTAGGTCTTCACTTGAAGTTAGATGTAAAATCTTCTATGAGAAAACAAGAAATTAGAAATATTGTGGCTAAAGAGCTTTTAGCTAAGGAAATCTTTTCGTCATACGATTTTCCTGTTGAACCTGTTTCAAGTGAAACCAAAATGTCAAAATATGAGTTTGAATTAGAGAAAATGAAAATACAATTACAATTTGAAAAAGAAGAAAAAGAAAGACAATTTCAAATTGAAAAAGAAGAAAAAGAAAGACAATTTCAAATTGAAAAAGAAGAAAAAGAAAGACAATTTGAAAAAGAAGAAAAAGAAAGACAATTTGAAAGAGAGAAACAGGAACGTATGCACGAGAGAGAACTCCAGTTTGAGTTAGAAAAGTTAAAATTAGAGAAAAGCGCTAAGGAAAATCCTGTTCCTTCGCCTGTCAAGTCTGAATTCGACGCCGCCAAAAACATCAAGATTTAAGAACTCATTTGGAAGACAAAAATGTTAAAACTCTTGAAGAAGCCGCTGTTTTGTCTGATACGTATGCTCTCACTCATAAGAAAAATTTTGTGTCAAAAACTCAATCTAGCGATAGCGCAAAAACGTCAGATTTTCCAAAGAAAAATTTACAAGAGTCTCAGTCGTCCATTAGTTCCCAGTCACCATCTCAAGGTGGTTCTACGTCCGGACCTAGGTCCGAGCGTTCTGAGGCATCCCCAGGGGTGGGGTCGCTTCCTACATGCAATTATTGTAAGAAAAAAGGTCATGTTATTGGTGAGTGTTTGAAGCTTAAGAAGAAAAAAGAACTTAAGTCACAGGCCTGTGCGTCTGTTAGAAATGATAGGAAAGCCTTAGATTCGATTTGTTCTGACACTCCTGAGATTCAGGGTTCTAAGTCCAGTTCTGATGATTTTGTGGAGGATCATTATAAGCCCTTTTTGTCACAGGGATTTGTTTCACTCAGTGATTCTAGCGAAGCGTTGCCTGTTCAGATTTTGAGAGATACTGGTGCTGCCCAGACTTTATTGTTAGAGGGTTCATTGCCTTTGTCTGAGCACACTTTTACAGGTAGGTCAGTTTTATTACAGGGTGTGGAGCTAGGCGTCATTGATGTTCCCCTTCATAAAATTTATTTGAAGTCAGACTTAATTACTGGACCTGTTATCGTAGGTGTTCGACCTACTCTTCCCGTTCAAGGCGTTTCCTTGTTGCTTGGCAACGATTTAGCTGGCGGCAAAGTTGTAGCCGATCCGATTGTTTGTGAGAAAATCACGTCCGATGTCGTGTCCGATGATGAAGACGACGACTTGTACCCAGCCTGCGCAGTTACCAGGGCGATGGCCAGGAACAGACTAAAAGAGGCTGAGAGTACTTCTGCACTTAACGAGGACTATTCCTCCAAAAGTATAGACCTTTCTGACACATTCATGTCTACCATTGATGACAGCGTACCTGAGACTTCAGTACCACTTCATGATGACAAGTCTCCGACGGTACCTGATGATGATTACCATCCGCCATTAGACAGAGATACAGATGCCTTAAGCCGTGAGCAGCTCCTCTCCGAACAAACTAAAGATCCGGAGATCATCCGACTAAGCAAGAGGGCCCTTCCCCGAGAAGAAGCGGACAAAGTCGGAGAGTGCTTCTACATACAAGATGGCATCCTTATGCGGAAATGGAGACCACCCGATGCACCCCCTAATGAAGTGTGGCGGGTCGCTCACCAGATAGTGGTTCCAGTAGCGTATCGCGGGGACATCATGAGTTTAGCTCACGACACACCCATGGCAGGTCATTTAGGTGTCAATAAGACTTATAATAGGATTTTAAGTCACTTTTACTGGCCTAAGTTGAGAAAAAATGTGTCTGAGTTTTGTAAGTCTTGTCATAGTTGTCAGATGGTAGGTAAACCCAATCAAGTTATACCACCTGCTCCCCTCCAACCCATTCCAGCCTTTGAGGAACCTTTTAGTAGGGTGTTAGTTGATTGTGTAGGTCCTTTGCCTAGGACTAGGTCAGGTAATCAGTACTTACTGACAATTATGTGTACTTCGACTAGGTTTCCTGAGGCCATACCTCTTAGGAATATTAAGGCAAAGACCATAGTTAAGGCCCTTACAAAGTTTTTCAGTTTCGTAGGTGCTCCCAAGGCTATTCAGTCAGATCAGGGTTCGAATTTTATGTCAGGGTTGTTTCAGCAGGTTATGCATGAGCTAGGTATCAGGCAGTATAAGTCTTCTGCGTACCATCCTGAGTCCCAGGGGGCACTTGAACGCTTTCATCAAACCCTTAAAACTATGATGAAAACATATTGTCACCAGTATGGAAAAGACTGGGATGAAGGGGTTCACCTCGTGTTGTTTGCGGCACGAGAAGCGGTTCAGGAGTCCCTGGGGTTCAGTCCCTTTGAGCTAGTTTTTGGGCATACGGTCAGGGGGCCATTGAAGTTATTGAAGGAAAAATGGTTGACTGAGACTAGCGATTTGAATCTCTTAGACTACGTGTCTAATTTCAAAGAGAAATTATATAATGCTTGCAAATTGGCTCAAGAAAATCTCAAAACATCTCAAATGAAAATGAAAACATGGTATGACAAAGATGCTAGAAACAGAGTTTTTAAACCAGGCGATAAAGTTCTTGTATTTTTGCCTATCCCTGGTCATCCTTTGCAAGCTAGATATTTCGGTCCTTATGAGATTGAGAGTAAAATTAGTGATGTTAACTATGTGGTTAAGACACCAGGTCGGCGAAAAGAAAAAAGAGTGTGTCATGTTAACATGTTGAAAGAGTATTTTGATAGAAGTGACCGAAATTTTGTAAAACCAGTTTCCACTTTGGCCAATGTAAATACATTTGAAAATTGTGTTGAACCGGAATGTAATGAAGAGACTGTTGAAAAAGACTTCGCTCAAAGTGTCCGTTTAAAGAATTCTGAAATTCTGACAAATCCGGAAGTGAAACTCGGACATCTGACCGTGCATCAAAAAGAGGAAGTGCACCAATTAATGCAGGAATATACGACCATCTTTCCGGACGTTCCAAAAAAGACGAATGCCTCTCATCATGACGTCATTGTGGGTGATGCGTCACCTATCAAACAGCATCCCTATCGGTTAAACCCAATTAAGCTTCAATACATGCGGAAAGAAATTCAATACATGCTTGAAAATGACATTATTGAACCCAGCAATAGTGATTGGAGTTCCCCATGTATTCTTGTTCCGAAGCCAGACGGAACCTTCCGATTGTGTACGGACTTTAGAAAAGTCAATTCAGTCACCAAAACTGACTCTTATCCGATCCCACGAATCGATGACTGTATAGATAAAATTGGCAGTGCAAAATTTGTCAGTAAATTTGATTTGCTTAAAGGCTATTGGCAGGTCCCGCTTACCGAGAGAGCCAGAGAAATATCGGCATTTGCGACTCCAGATGGGCTATACCAATATAAAGTAATGCCCTTTGGTATGAAAAACGCACCAGCCACATTCCAGAGGATGATTCATTCGCTCCTAAATCATCTCGAAGGATGCGAGGCGTACATCGATGACGTTATCATCTACAGCGACACCTGGGATGATCATCTCCAAATCATGCGTACCTTCTTCGACATACTTGCGAAAGCAAACCTCACAGTGAACCTTGCGAAAAGTGAATTTTGTCATGCGACTGTAGAATATTTGGGTCACAAAGTAGGTCAAGGTTTTGTTACTCCTATCATGGCCAAGGTGGAAGCTATTTCAAAGTTCCCGATTCCTACCAATAAGAAAGAGATAATGAGATTCTTGGGAATGGCAGGATTTTACAGAAAATTTTGTCCAAATTTCTCGTCAGTTGTTGGTCCACTTACCAATCTGTTACAAAAGAGAGTGAATTTTGCATGGACCAATGACTGTGACGAATCTTTTAAGAAAATCAAATGTGTTCTTATGAATAGTCCTGTCCTGTCAGCTCCAAATTTTGATAAGCAATTTAAGCTTACTGTTGATGCCAGTGACGTAGGAATCGGGGCTGCTTTGTTTCAAGAAAATGATGATGGTGTAGATAGAGTTGTTTGTTATTTTTCTAAGAAATTGACAAAATGTCAAAAGAATTACTCTACTATTGAAAAAGAGTGTCTTGCATTATTGTTAGCTTTACAACATTTTGATGTTTATTTGAATGTTACTTTACATCCCATTCTTGTGTTTACTGACCACAACCCTCTCACATTTTTGCACAAAATGTCAAACAAGAATCAAAGACTTACAAGGTGGAGTTTATTGTTGCAAGAGTACAATATCATTATTAACCATATCAAAGGAAAAGACAATGTGATTGCAGATGCACTATCGAGAGTTTCATGAGTGATTTTTGCAGAATTAACCACCTAAGTTTTCATTGACATTCAAACTTTTTTTAAGGGGGGAGGTGTTGTGGGTCATGTATTATTTTAGTTTTACTTTATGTGTAGGTTTACATGTACTTAGTCATGTTGTATTATGATTTCATAATAATTCTTTCTAGATTTTACTATGTCATGTTTATTTCATTAGAGAATATTCCAGTATGTTCTTTGTTACATCATTATCATCACATGACTGTGATTTCTAGAATTTACTCTATTGTTAATCATTTGTAATGAGTCATTGTTCTAGAAGCTTCTGGTTAATTCATTGGTATTAAGTATAAATACCTCTGAGGAACTGTGTTGAAGGGACATTCGTACACATTCGTAGACACGATTCATTCATCTATTCTGATATACTGGGACACTTTATTTGTTGAGACTTTAATCCATTTAACAACGCTTGGACAACGATCATTCGAGAACGTTTGTGATTACCGGAAACCATACATTCGATAGACTTTGTGGACCGTAACGGACACTTTGATACGGACATTGTATTGTGAGTTGTAATCGTTTTATATTTATATATTTTGTACATAATTAAACTTGTAAATTTATATTCTGTCTTTGTCTGATTTTTGCTGGCGTTTTGGGGTATTCTGACCCATAACAGAATCTACATATGCAATTTACTGTATGTCAAAGTGTGACTACCAAACAGACAGACGGAGTGATCACAATAAGTTGTCTTGGGCTGTTAGTGTCATTACATGATAAAAATATTCTCAAAATGTGACTATTTACCAGTAGGTAGGGCAATGTTGCATGACCTTGAATATGTTACCTTGACCTTGACCCTCAATGGGTGGCAAGTCTTATCATACATGTTCTTTACCATCCCATGATGGAAATGTGATGAAGATTAAATAAGTCAGAGCTATATACATGGTAATGTTAAACTATGTCTACCATACAAACTTTCAAACGCCCATATGTTTCTCCTATGATCACCAGGGACATAAAGATAATTGTACAAACCTGCAACAAATTTGACTCCAAACCACCAGGATATGGGCATTATACCATGGTGAAATACATGTAGAAATGAGGCTTGATTAAACTTTTTCCGAAGTACAAAAAATACCTGGAAAAAAAGAAAATACTTTCAATAACAAGTAAGTACTTGTACACGTACATGTATTTTTAAAAGAAATATTCTTAAAACTTGGGACACTTGGAAGCTGAGAGAGATGCAGCAAAGTGCAACAATTTTTTTTAAATGTCCTTGAAACTTTGTTGAACATAGCATTCTGTATTTTTCCCTGAGTCAAATTTCCCCTCTTATACATGAGAATGGCAAATCTGTCATGATCATTTGTTCTGCAAATTGTCTATATGCATTGTAATTAATGCATGGAACAGGTCTAATAAAATGCTAAAAGTTCAAACTTACTGTGTCAAAAAGTTCTATAAACTTAGATATATAAAACATCCAGCATACACTGGCCATCTGTGAAAAGAACAAAGAGGTAGAAAAAAGAATTATAAAAGTACAACCATTCATCTATCTCTTTTCTTCAATGAATTTTCAAGATAAAGATAATCATCAATTAAGATAAATGTAACTTAATGCAAGTCAGAATGAAAAGTGAAATAGAAATAGAGGCTACACCAATCATGAATGCATGTTAAAAACAATGTAAAAAAAATAGGACTTTACAAATCTTACAGCATGTTAAAATAAGACTTATCAGAAGACAACATTGCTCGCCATGTAGGTTTTTGATGTTAAAATTTCATAAAATAATGAGATACAGCCAGTTTACAGTTTTTATTAAAGTAGGTCAAGGTCATCAGGTCAAAAATCAAGGACCCAAATAAAAGGTCTGGTAGTGAAGAATCTACATGTGAAATACCCAAATAAAAGGTCTGGTAGTGAAGAATCTACATGTGAAATATCAAACTCCTACCCATTACATGACTATACTGTAAATTGCTTTATTTTCGTCAGTATCAATTTTTGTCAATTCGTTAGAGAAGACAATTTCGTCATCCAAGGGTCCCTAAAATATGAATTCGTCAGTTACCAACCAAAAGCTAAACATTTGGATACACCGTCTCTGTTTGCCATTTTATTGTTAATCAATCATTGTCTACTAAACAATTAGAGATTTGTATGTATCACCTAGCTTGTTGTTATAACGTATCATAAGGTACAACTTTGCTGTTATAATGCATTTAGTTTTTTAAACTTTATCTGAACATTTATGTCTTCAAGCTCCATTTTGAGACTCCCTTCGCTTCTACGAAATATCGTTATAATTGTTGATTCCATTAATTTTTTCCTTGACCTCTACATGTCCTAAGTACATGTATAACAGCAACTACATAAAAGTTAATTTAACGGTACCGGTAAACATTTTAACCTTTTCTTTCCCCTTCTAAAACATATTTTGTCAGGAGTATTTATATTCGTCGATACTTAAATTCATCAAGGAAGTCACAAACGACAATTGGTACTTGACGAAAAAAAAATCAATTTACAGTAGTTCATGACATATACAGTGGCCTAGGTTTAAGTTTTCTAAAATGAAGGTCAAAATCCAAGGTCGAGGTTACAAAGACAAGGTCCTAAATGAGAGGTCTGGTTATGTGGAATCCACATATGAAATATCAAAGCCCAAATACCCCTTAAAGTTCATGAGATATAACCCAGGTTATTTTGTCCACGCAACTGATGCCGACGAAATTCAGGCTATGACATTAGCTCCCCGGACATTCATAAAGGCTCACGAAAAAGAGCACAATATGATATTGGCTTCACCAATCATACTGCATATCATACTTTAGAGAAATATGTATTGCTTTTTCCAATTGAAGCTTTTGTTCTACAGAACATACATACCCTGAGAGCTTGAGGCGAGTTTGAGTAATCTACAGGCTGGCATCCCAAACTGTACCCTGCTAACCAACCCGCAAATAAGAACTGTAAATAATGGATTTGTCTTAAAACATTTAGAATGACTATACACAATCAAGAATATGGTTTCTAGTGTAAGTCTAAGAGCATGTATAACAAAAACTTTCAAAATGTGCTAAATTTGAAGATTTCAATTAAGAAATGACTGTCTTACTTTTGGTGTTCATGGGTGTATAATTCTGGTTGGACACGTGCAAATTCCGTGAATCGCGAAGCGATTCTCGGAAAATTTGCACGTGTCCAACCAGAATTATACACCCATGAACACCAAAAGTAAGACAGTCATTACTTATATTTATATTTATTCTAAATATCGGTCATTTTTATTTGCATGCACTTCGCATATTTTGCCTGTTTTAGTGTCAAATGTATTTGAGCGTTGGTAAATTCTCCCTACATGCAAAACTTGCACGTGAGCAACCTAAGTTATTGGAATATAATTCTAGTTGCCTAATGGGCGTTTAACATGGGGAATCTACTAGTAATGTAAATATCTTGTTTTGGCCCCAAGAATGTGATATAAAAATATCAAAATCAAGGACAATTTTACCACAAGACAAACTGCCAAAAAAACAGCAGCATTTGACCTCCAAAGCTTTGAAAGGACAAAATCTGAATGATTTCCATATTACAAGTATTATTTAAGCCAAACATCATGAATGGGTGAAGGAAACATTGAAGTTACAAAGATTATACACAGGAATGTACATACCTCATAAAAACAGTACGTGGAGAGTATAACCATACAAAAGTTAAAGACAAGTAAGACATTCCTAAGCTCTACAGGTTTCCTGTTTGCCATGATTGTAGGTCCCATCTTGACAAAGACAACATAACCTATACAGATGAGGAGGCTTGGTATGGGAGACGACATCATGAACCAGTCCTCCACTCTGGGATCTGTCAATGTAATGTGTGAGTTTATGACAAAGATATAACATATTATACAGATGAGGAGGCTTGGTATGGGAGATGACATCATGAACCAGTCCTCCACTCTGGGATCTGTCAATGTAATGTGTGAGTTAATGACAAAGATATAACATATTATACAGATGAGGAGGCTTGGTATGGGAGATGACATCATGAACCAGTTCTCCACTCTGGGATCTGTCAATGTAATGTGTGAGTTAATGACAAAGACAACATAACCTATACAGATGAGGAGGCTTGGTATGGGAGATGACATCATGAACCAGTCCTCCACTCTGGGATCTGTCAATGTAATGTGTGAGTTAATGACAAAGATATAACATATTATACAGATGAGGAGGCTTGGTATGGGAGACGACATCATGAACCAGTCCTCCACTCTGGGATCTGTCAATGTAATGTGTGAGTTTATGACAAAGATATAACATATTATACAGATGAGGAGGCTTGGTATGGGAGATGACATCATGAACCAGTCCTCCACTCTGGGATCTGTCAATGTAATGTGTAAGTTAATGACAAAGATAACATAACCTATACAGATGAGGAGGCTTGGCATCTTGAACCAGTCCTCCACTCTGGGATCTGTCAATGTAATGTATAAGTTAATGACGAAGATAACATAACCTATACAGATGAGGAGGCTTGGTATGGGAGACGACATCATGAACCAGTCCTCCACTCTGGGATCTGTCAATGTAATGTGTGTGTTAATGACAAAGATATAACATATTATACAGATGAGGAGGCTTGGTATGGGAGATGACATCATGAACCAGTCCTCCACTCTGGGATCTGTCAATGTAATGTATAAGTTAATGACAAAGATAACATAACCTATACAGATGAGGAGGCTTGGTATGGGAGACGACATCATGAACCAGTCCTCCACTCTGGGATCTGTCAATGTAATGTGTGTGTTAATGACAAAGATATAACATATTATACAGATGAGGAGGCTTGGTATGGGAGATGACATCATGAACCAGTCCTTCACTCTGGGATCTGTCAATGTAATGTGTAAGTTAATGACAAAGATATAACATATTATACAGATGAGGAGGCTTGGTATGGGAGATGACATCATGAACCAGTCCTCCACTCTGGGATCTGTCAATGTAATGTGTGCATTAATGACAAAGATATAACATATTATACAGATGAGGAGGCTTGGTATGGGAGATGACATCATGAACCAGTCCTCCACTCTGGGATCTATCAATGTAATGTGTGATTTAATGACAAAGATAACATAACCTATACAGATGAGGTGTCTTGGTATGGGAGATGACATCATGAACCAGTCCTCCACTCTGGGATCTATCAATGTAATGTGTGATTTAATGACAAAGATAACATAACCTATACAGATGAGGAGGCTTGGTATGGGAGATGACATCATGAACCAGTCCTCCACTCTGGGATCTGTCAATGTAATGTGTGAGTTAATGACAAAGACAACATAACCTATACAGATGAGGAGGCTTGGTATGGGAGATGACATCATGAACCAGTCCTCCACTCTGGGATCTGTCAATGTAATGTATAAGTTAATGACAAAGATAACATAACCTATACAGATGAGGAGGCTTGGTATGGGAGATGGCATCATGAACCAGTCCTCCACTCTGGGATCAGTCAATGTAATGTACTTTGATTAAAGAGTGTTACTATCAACTGATCAATACAAGTATTTCTTAATATGACAAATTAAATTACTGGTATTCAGATCTGTCTACATTGTTTACAGATGGAAATCAATGAAACAAGCAATACATAATTATGCTCAAAATAAATATTATCAAAAAGATAAAATTGTAACAAGGGCTGTCACAGGGTGTTTTGGGAATGGGGCCGGCGCCTTTCAAATTGGGAAAAACAGCAGCATTTTGAGCTTACTTGAGAATTTTTCAACTGAAATATCACATTCACTTTAACGTTTATATGTTGATAGGTACTAAGATAGTTGAATATAAATCAAATATACCCTAAACAGCTAAAGGCGGTACGGAAGCGCTAGATTAGTTGATGTATACTTTTCTACGGTATTGTTACCGAATAAGGAATCTATATCTACCAGTGAAATATTAAAGCACTGCCCCCTCTAATTCAAGCTATATAGGTAATTGCAAGTTCAAGGTCATGGTCATAAATAAAACCTTCAAGGTCAAGGTCACAGTCTAACTTGCAAGGTCTTGTATTATACAATCTTAATGTAAAATACGATAGTAATTCCACTTATGGTTCCAGAGATACAGTCTAGGTCTAAGTTTTGGAAAGTTCATCGAAGTTTAACGTCAAGGTCACTAGGTCAAAAGTCAGGGTTTCATTAAAAGGCGTTGATGTAACTTGTAAGGAATCTATGAGTGAGCTATGGAATCTTTATCCATCATGTCCATTGCAGTTTAAACTAGAACTGCCCTAAATTGACAAATTATACCCCCTGTGGGACGTTTTTCTCAAAACCGATTCATTTATGACATAACATTGTTCACATTAAATATCCTCATACAAGTTCTACACTCCTGGTAAAATGCTTTTGAAAGAAAATGTATGTTGAATCCTATAAGGAATAAGACTTGTCAGAGGACAACATTGCTTGCCGTGCAGGTTTTTGATAGTAAAATGGCAATTTCATCAAAAATAAAGGTCAATGTCACTTGGTCAAAAGTCATGGTATAAAATAAATATTTGTTTTCTCAATTTTAATAAAATGCCAATAATTTGATTTTAAAACATTATCAACCAGTAAAGTAACCTTTTTTATTAACTTTTTTGAAACTGGAATCAGCACTGAAAGTTTGGGGAACTCTTCAACTGGAGTACCAAAAAATGGATATTTGACAAAATCTGTACCAATGCTCAGACACCTGGCTTCATTGCAAAAAATAATCAATCAAATGAAAAACAAAAGTCATTTACACTGAAAACAATTCTATATCTAATGGAATAATTAAAGACAATCACACATAATTCATCCAGTTCTTTGAATTCATTGTTTGAATAGAGGATGATTAACATTGCCATCTAAACACATGGAAATTTAAGCGGATTAAGGGAAAACGTAAGAAATTTGTTGATAAAAATGTATCAGTAGTGAATCCTGTATTTGATCATGTTAAAACATCCAAAAAATATTTTGGTGAAGAATTATCATGCCTCTCTGTCAACCCATAGAGCCAAATACACTAGGTGTCTAAGGATAATGGTAGTGTCCAAGCAGTGGTGTGATTAGTCGATGTCATCATGTTTTCAAAAACAAGAAGGCATGGCTAAATTCAAGACTAGAAGTCTCTGATGAGACTGAAGCTCTCTTGGATGTTTGCTAGCATCCATTTTCCAAGAGCCCAAGGGTCAAGGGCTAAAAAGTAGTATCAGGTCCACAACAAGTTAATGCAAAAAGAATGAATTCCATCAATTATACTTTCTGAGAATTGGTGTTCACAAGATTTCATAGGGTTATAAAGGAGAAAATGACCACACTCATTTTCCAAAACCCTGGAGGTAAGGAACACAAACAAAATATCAGTTGTACAACTAGTACACATACTGAATATAATGCAAAAGAATTAGGTCTCTATCAATTATACTTTGTGAGAATTGGTGTTTGCAAAATAACGTAAAGTTATAATGACCACATCCATTTTCCAAGAACCCTGTGGGTCAGGACCTGAAACAAAATATCAGGCCCACAACAAGACCACAGACCCGTTAAAATGCATTAAGAACTAACTCTTTCTTAGAATTGGTGTTCACAAGATTACATAAATTATGTAAGAGAAATTGACCACATCTATTTTTCAAGACCCTGGGGGTCAGGACCTCAAACAAAATATCAGGTGCACAAAAAGACTGTATACTCATTATAATACAAAAAGAATGAACTCACTATCAATTATAGTTTTTGAGAATTGGTGTTCATAAGATGACATAGAGTTGTGTGGGAGAAAATGATCACACCCATTTTGGAAGACTCTTGGGGTCAAGGGCTCAAAAAAAATATCAGGTACACAACTAGACCACAGACCCATTACAATGCACAAAGAATTTATTCTTTATAAATTATACTTTCTGATAACTGGTGTTCACAAGAGATATAAAGGAGAAATGACCACACCTATTTTTCCAAGACCCTGGGGGTCAGGACCTCAAACAAAATATCAGATGCATAACTAGATGAAACCCATTATAATGCAAAAAGAATTCACTCTTTATCAATTATACTTTCAGAGAATTGATGTTCACAAGATTACATAGAGTTATAATGATCACACCCATTTTCAAAGACCCTGGGGGTCAGGGGCTAAACAAAATACCATGTGCACAACTAGACCACAGACTCATTACAATGCACTGAGAATTAATTCTTTATTAATCATACTTTTTGATAATTGGTGTTCACAAGATTACATAGAGTAATAAAAGAGAAATGACCACACCCATTTTTTCCAAGACCCTGGGGGTCAGGACCTCAAACAAAATACCAGGTGCACAAATAGACCACAAACCCATTATAATGCAAAAAGAATTAATTCCCTTTCAATTATACTTTTAGAGAATTGGTGTTCACAAGATTACATAGAGTTATATAGGAGAAAATGACCACGCCCATTTTCCAAGACCCTGGGGGTCAGGGGCCCAAACAAAATATCAGTTGCTCAACTAGACCATAGGCCCATTATAATACAAAAAGAATTAATTTCTTACCATTCACAAATTCAGAGGATTCGCATTCACGAGAGAAGTTTAAGGGACGGACAGATGGACACAGGGCAATCGCATAAGCTCAACAGGTCTTTGACCAGTAGAGCTAAAAAGGAACAGTTCTTTCCACAGGTTTTTGTTTCTACTGTCCCACGGAGTTATGTGATGATCTACCCCGTGGGTTCACACAATGATGAAAGCTCATGTGTATATCTGAAATATCAAGTAGGTCAAAGGACAAGGTCACTAGATCAAAAGTCATGGTATCAAATAAGGAATCTATATGTGAAATATCAAATTCCTACCCCTTATAGTTTAAAAGAGCATGTAGGTCAAAGGTCAAGATTAAATCACAAGGTAAAAGGTCAAGGTAAGGTCACAAGGTCAAAAGTCATGATATCAATTGAAAGCTCTGGTCATGAGGAACCTACTGGTACATGTATATGTGAAATATCAAAACCCTACCCCTTATAGTTTAAAAGTAGGTCAAAGATCAAGGTCACTTGGTCAAATGTCTTGGAGTACAACTTGTCATGATGAATGTGTGTATGAAATATGAAAACCCTATCACTTATACTTGAAGAGATATTCACTTTAAGAACTTCTTAACCAAAATATTACTGTAAAGTCAAAGTTCAAAGTAAAGGTCACTAGGTCAAATGTCTTGGTATCAACATATAGTACTTGATATGGTGAATGTGTATGTATGAAATATGAAAGCCCTATCACGTATATGTGAAAAATATATATATAGAACTTCTTCACCAAAATATAACTATAAGGTCAAAGTTCAAGGTCAAGGTCACCAGGTAAAAATGTACTTGATATGCTGAATTTATGTATGAAATATGAAAGCCCTATCACTTTTACGTGAAGAGATATCTGCTTTAAGAACTTCTTAACTGGACGGATGGACGGATGGACGGACAGAAGGACTTCACCTTTGAAAGACCGGATTTTGCTTCGCAATCCGGCCACAAAAACCACATAGAAATGGGAATTTTTAGGGCCAAAACTGCGAAAAAATACCAACAACAAACTATTTTGTATTGGGAATGGGGCTGAATATCGGCCCCAAATAAACAATAGGGACGGCCCTGTTAAACCTGAGTAAAATACCTATTTTTAACATCTTGAGGATTTTATGTATATCACGGATAATTAATCTACCTACCTGCTTTCTCCAAGAGTTTCTCCCATTTCTGCTGAACATCAGTTATAAGATTTGCCATATCCGCTTATCCCCCAAATCTGTCAAAAAAAGAAATATACAAATCTCAAATTTGAGGAAGAGGGGACACACTTACCTTGGATGCCATTATAGTAAACACGAGAGTGCCTCCACAAGGGCTCAAACTTCCAACCCTCCAAGCAAGGATTTGGAAGGCCACGTGCCTTGCTACTACTACATTGCATAGTCGCTTTCAGACCATTGGAAATACTATTGGATTACTTATGTCTTTTTAGACACAAGAGTCAGGTACATGTGTGTAATCCAATCTCTTGTATACGTATCATTATGTCAAAATTTCTTTACATGTACCTATTCCAATGATCTCATTATATTTGGAAAAGTTCAAATTACCGATTACAAGTATATCAAACGTGATAATCAGACGGTTACTAAATTTTGATTATTCGGGTATTAAAGTTCCCAATGCTACATGTAGGCTCATGCCATGATCAGTACTTTGCTGGAAATGACCAAGCTTTTTGGTGAAATTGAACAAATTCTGGACAAAGCATGGTCAACTTCTAACACATACTGTGTTCATTGTAGGCAACTTTCTTTAAAACTGTATCATTGTATCTTATGAATATGATAATTGTACAACCTTGAAATCAAATTAATCTTTCAATGGCCCTTTCAATTTACAAAATGACATACTGTAAATTGCTTTATTTTATTTTTGTCAGTACCAGTTTTCGTCAATTTGTCAAAAAATACCATATCACCAGTACGTAAATTCATCATCCAAGGGTTCCTAAAATCCAAATTTGTCTGTAATGACATGAACAGAAAATCAAGTATTTAGACTTGACGTTAGTATTTCCTTAATTCCATTGTTTGTTTAACAATCACCACTAATCAAAGAATAAGAGGATTGTATACTGGTGTATCAGATATACAAACATATCAATAGGTAATTAAAAGTACATTATATCATATATGCGACTTTAAATTCATATTCAGTTCTTCTTTTATCTGCCGTACAATTATTTCGTTGGATATGGTATTCATATTAATTTATTTCCATTTCTATGAATTATATAGAAGATGAGGCCAATGAAACCCTCCTTAAATTCCACTATTTTAAATCAATTTAAGCAAAGTGGGCCATGTCTGCACAGGATATATTGTTCAACAAATAAAAGATTTAGAACCTCTGCATTATCAAAGACCAGATTTTAAACTTTGCAAAATTTTCATTTGTTCAAGTAGTAACTTTTTTAAATATCATCCATCGTCTTTTATCAAATATCATTTATCCTCAGGCTACCAATTTTATCTGAATCATCCGTATCATTCCAGCCCTACAACTATATACAACTTTCACCAATAGTTTCTCGAGTTTAAACTCTATCCTCCAATATGAATTTAATCAGAAAATATTACAATAAAATTAAAATGAGACAAAACATCAAATTTCCTATTTCCGAAGTTAGCTACACACGGAGCGTTGTTACCGTTGCCCAGGTAATCAGGTTTTATTTATGATCCCCAAAAAACTTAAAAACTTGGAGTTAGATGTTGTTCACTGACCACTAAATATTAAGTCAGTAAGGTAGCTATTATTTATTATTATTGGCCCTGTTAATTTTTACTGTAATCTATGAATAGGGAGATAAAAAAAACATTGATATACCTCTCCAGAATCAACAAGACCAAACTCCACAAACTCCACGGCAAGCACCGGTCCCTATTTCCGGTCCAATGAAACCAAAACGGTTTTCGTCAAATACGGACGGACTTCAGTGGATATTGTTACAATATATTTCGAGAGCTCCATAGCCTAGTCAAAATAAACTTTAACCTAAAAGAAATTGCAACAAAGCAAGTTTTAGTTTCTATGAGTTCTGTGTATCAAAGTAAGATGTTCCAAGAAGTTTCTATAAAAATCTACCCCGTACATGTGCCTCAAAATTAGAAAATAAATTAATTAGAATCTAAAAATAGAACACCGTGAAATATCGCCGTTTACATTGAACATGATATTTCCGGTGCTGCGTTGACTTATTATCCGATTTCATTCAAACAGTTTCTGTTGTTGTTGCACTAAATCTGACGGGTTGCTTTATGTAAATGAAATACACGAAACATAATGATTTTTAAAAAGCCCGTCTACATCGACTCGATTTTCGTGTTTGTACGAATTTCCTCTGCGTCATGACGTCATTTGCTAGCTAGAGTTGTCCTTCTTGTCAATACTAATCACTGTTTTATTTTCGAAGTAAATGACCCTGTAAATTAATATGAATTATGGCAAAACCATTGTGAGGACGCAGATGAAATATAATTTCAATGAATTAATACCCAATTTTCACAATACATCATTGAATATTTTTTTTACTAAGTTAATAAGAATAAAAATGTCATACAATATGTGTTCTTGTTATTTTTTCCAGCATCATTTTTACCGTCTTTATCAGCCTTACATTAGTTTTTTTTTCTTGAAATCCAGAATCATCTACAGGAGAGGGGATTCTAGATCGACAGCATGCACATAACTCGTAAATGCGGGGAAACAATTCTCAATGTCACAAAACAATCAGTTAAAACATCTTGATATACGTCTATGATGAAATCGCAATGCTTAATTTTGAAACATAAATGACAGATAAGAAAAGATCAAGTGATGTCATCTTAATCTATACATTTTAATTCCTTGGACCTTGACGAAAACCAAGGAAAAGAGAACTCGGGTAAGAAAACTGTGGGCACAAACCATTAAAATTAAAAAAAAAAAAGAAAAATGAATTTTACTGTTTTTTGAAGTATTTATATATTGTAAGATTAGCATGTATCTTGATTATTCAATGAATTCAATTAAACTTTTAAATGTTTACTTTTTAAATCTCATTAGGTGATGAAATGTCAGTTGTCGTATCAGGAATATGTATCCCCCCTTGCACCCACCCACCCCTCTCATCTTTTACTTTCACCGAAAAAATTAGCTTTCAAAATGTAGAAGAGAGAGAAAACTTCCTTTTCGGCGCCGTCTATAGTGTTATCAGCAATATATCGTTTTATGGGATGATCTGGAAAAGGGGGTTAAAACTTACAAATAAGTACAGTATAACATTAGTATAATTACAGGATTTCCCCCTCTAAATAATGTAAATGATTTTCAAATGTAATATCTGAAGACAAAAGTTTTGCTCATTCCTTTACTTTAAAATAGGGTGAAAGGGAGGGGAGGGGCGGGAGGAAGGGGGAAGAAGGAAGGGTGTGGGAGGGGAGATAAGGGGGCGGAGAGAGCGGGTACCCCATGTCTGCTCCCCACCCCCATAAAGGGCAAGGATGAATGGGAGGGGGAGGAAGGAGGCAGCTGGAGGGAGGCAGAAGGGAGGGAGGCAGAAGGGAGGGAGGGAGAGTTTAGGAGGTGGGAGAAGGGAGCGGGACAGGGGAGAGAAGGAGAGAAGTTAGTAGAAATCTACCCCCTGTCCGCCCCCCCCTTTGAATACAATCAACCCCCCCCCCCCCCCCTTCTAAAAAAAATCTGAAGCCTTCACCCCTCTACCTTGGATCCGCTTATGATTTACCTCCAAGGGAAAAAAATACCCAGCCTTATTTCTGACAGAAAATAAAATATACTTCATGGTTTGAACAGAGCCCCAGCTGTGTTGACCTATTTGTACTAAATACTGTAAATGATGACGTAAGTTGTGACGCGTTGTAAACAGAACCAAAGGCAGGAGACATTTAGAAGTTTGTGTTGGGATTTACACTGCATAGATTTCCTGTATATTATACATGTAGATCTTATATATGTGGAGAGAAACCACATTATTCTATCTACAGGTATCAAAATATCAGCTGCAAATCATCCTCGAAAGCAGAATGAAGTTCGGTAAGTCGCTGATCGCGCTGATATTTTTTTGTTTTTATTTTTCTCCCAGCATTATGAGTTTATCCATGGATTTTTCTGAGGGAGCTGTCGATGAAAGAAAGTCCGCGAAACAAAGTTGTATGCTGACGTCGCGTCGCATGCTGACGTCACGTTGTAATTTTCAAAGAGGATATTCAGACTAAACATGATATATGTTGGAAATGATGGTGCAATGTCAGTATTACGTGAAGCAAAGTACAAATCATACAATGGGACACTGGAGGAGTAAGCCAAACGAAGAATATTCAAAGGAGATCGAGAAATCTTGGTCATCGATGGGTTTCATTCTGTCGTCAAGTGACATTGTCAAAAAAATAAGCTTGCGCTTCACGCCGATCAAATGGGCAATGGGGAGAATGACGTCATTGACCACGGTTTTGGAACCTATAGGTATAGCATAGAATTCAATTGAAAAACACCATTTTTCCTATATATATACACGTGTTACCTTGATGAGGACTACGTCCGCGCCTGCGGTGCGGACTGCGTCCTCTATCAAAAAGTTATAGAAAACACACCATTATTTAGATATGAAAAATATTGCCGGCGAGGAGAATACCTATGAAAAGCTACTTAGCGGTACAAGGTCCACCTAACGTCAGAAAAGGAGAGGATGATGACGGGGGGGGGGGGGGGGGGCTGAATATATTGACCAGTGACACTGAAGCGAAAACGATATATACAGGTGTTATCTTACCTTTTTATTTATTTATTCATTTAATATTTTATTTATTTATTTATATCTCTTTATTTATGAAAAAAATCATATTTAAATCTGTTCATTTATTTATCCGTAAGGGAAATATTTTTTTAAGAATTTGATTTTTAATTTACCGATTTATATTAACATCATTTCATTCTTTTCTCAGTCTTGCCATTTGCTTTAATATTGTGAATTATCTTCATAATATTTGTGATCTATATATACATGTATAGTCATTGTGTGTAACCAGCGTGGAAGCTCGTATCTACCGGGGATTCACAGGATGATAATTACTTTTTTTAAAGTAACATCCCCTTGAAGGTTATTTTCAATCGATATATTGTGGCGGACGGAGGAGCTTTTCTGTTCTAAAATCTCTTCCTAAGTTCTGTTTTAAAACGTTAGCTGATCAGTTTTAAATATATTTTTCGTATATAAAAAAAGAAAACTCATAAAAGAATTTATATCAGATAGCAAATTTTGAGAATGTGTCCGCCGTACGTACAACATCATTGGAAAAATCGCTTTTGACTTCTGGGGTGTATTATATACGCAGGACAAAATGGACAACGTCTTATATCAATTAGGACTCGTGTCATACAATGCAGTATCCTGTCAGCTTATGTACAGATAAATACAGATTTTCATTCTATGTTAATAACCATCCAGTGGGAATTAAAAAAAAATTTTTTTCCAAAACATCGGAAATAATTGATAAGAAATTATATATCATTGTCCATTCACATGGAATTTGAAAATTTTTTTTCTTTTTGCATGTTGAACACTGATTTCATGACACTGTGTACAGATTCTAAATTGGAAATGCATGATGTAAACATACACTTTTTTCAGAAGGAATATACGTGTTAGTCGTTTGGGAATTATATACATGTATTAATTTGATTAATTAAATATTCATTCCACACATTCGCATATCTATAAAAGCTAAAAGTCATCTTCACAAATCGCGGCTCTGATACGTCCTAATTTTAACTGTTCCACTCTATAGAGTAGGACAGTTAGGACGTATCAGAGCCGCGGTTAATGAAGTTCAAGAATTCTTCTGAATTAAGTCAAATATTAGTGAAAATTTAGTCTTTAAAATAAGTTTCCAAAAATTATAAGACGGCGTCTCATCCCCATCCCTAACGTACGCGTATTTGGGTAAAATGTCATACCGCCCTTTTGGGAAAAAATCTACATTTGCGCATATAAAGCAATTGCCATGGATATGATAATTCATTGACAATGTATAGTGATATACACATATTGAAATACAGTAGCTATTATGTATGACCGTTCCTTGTCCATTATCCTGTTCTCATTTCTACATAAAAAGCGTATATTCCATGGTCACTGTTGATAGATCTACGATACATTTCTCATGAGAAATAGAAACTTAATGGACATTTTTGAGGGGAGTTTAGGGGTGTAGCCTTGTGTCAAACAAAAACCACCTTCACTTGTCAGTGGCTTCGTTTGCCCCCCCCCCTTTTTTGCATCATGAATAACATTCACTTATTGTTGACCAACTCGTGGCAAGTACACCACTGAAATAAACATATATTTAATAATTTAAAGGCTTTTTAATTAGAATAAACAGATTTTGCTATATTCACTTCGTTCAATCTTTAACAATGGACGTATTTTAGCAATTCTTTTTATAGTTAAAATTTCGCTCTTTCACTATCAATGGCCAATTTGATTTTATAAGAGTGCTCTGGATGTTATGATATGTGAGTATGTACATATCTCGATAAAGGACCAGAGCCACGAACGGCAAAATCGGCCTAATTTGCCACAACGTTCATCTTTTATATTTTGATAATACCATATTTCAGCACTTCAGAAATGGTCAACTTTGTGATTTACGGCCTTGCTGAAGCAAAATATTTTAATGTGAATTGAGGGTATGGTATATTGCTTGCGACGTCATTTGACGTCATTTTCACATATGACGTCGCATAATGTCAGGACAAGTACCATCAATTACTAAGTATTAGAAATGATAAGAGATATTTCTACATTGAGATACTTTTACTTTTTGTATTCGTTTAAATCGCGTAAGATGTAAGCTGCATTGTTCCACAAGAAATTGATGTCATTATTTATGATTATATGAAAAAAAAATCAAAGAAAGACATCATGTTTACCATCTTGATGATTCACGGATCCGATACGTTCCAACTGTCATAGAAGAGTGTTAACCTGTATCAGATCAGACAAAGGAATACCATGTATGCTTCTTCATTTTTTTCGAAAATTTCTGAAATACCGTTAAATTCAAAGCTTTTCTCGTAATAAAGTTGTCAATGACTCAATATAAATAAGTACAGCTAAAACTCGAGTTGAAAAATGAGAAAAATAATGTCTTAATTCATTGCATGATTTTCCTTCTAAAATCAGTGTGTAATACCCATTTGCAGAGACTGTGGCGTATACAGGAATTAGGGGGCGGGATATTTCTAACATAAAAGCAAAGGGTCCCATTCGGGTCAAATGACATAGAGAAAAAAAAGATGGTTGCATTTTGAATATTTCGCATTTTAAATTACTCTTCATGCTCCCGTTCTTATCATGACAAAAATAATTATTGATTAGAGAAATACGTGTGACTCTTCTGACATGACATTGTATGTGCTAGTACATGTACTAGTATAAGTGTTGGACAATCGGAAGTTAAATCATAATCGATAAGCCGAAATAATCGGATGGGCATAACCCGTTATTATTATAATCGGAAAATTCAAATCATTTCTTTTTTTTCATTTTGCAACCAACAATGAATTGAAATTAACACCAATTCATTATTTCTTTGAATAAAATTGTTTTATTGAGTAAAGCACTTTCGATCACAACTACTATTAATACCCTATCAATTCGTTCAAGCTTCTTTTTCTTGAATAACATGCAACAGAAAATGTCATACACTAGTATGTACTTTGAAGTACAAGGAAATAATACTAGGGTAAAAAGGGAAATACACGAATTTATCAAAACCAAGATACTACATCGGACAATCCGGTAATCAGCGATGTCGGCGACAATCGCGTTTGATTTTCAACATCGATTAGTAATGTTCATCGCTGGCCATTCGACGACCGACAATCGATCGTCAGCGATAATCGTTTCATAACTAAACTAGAATCCGTTGCCATGACTCCCATTCTGATACATTTTTAGTGTCATTTTGTGTGAAGAGAGAACATTTTTCAAAGAAGTGTATTTACTCCGATTAATCGATTCTCAGTGATAGAATCGATAGTCGGTGAGTTGGATATTTTAGAGACGATGGCTGCGACTATCGTTACAATAATACAGCGTGTATTAATGTGAACAAGATAGAGATCGAGGTATGGAATACCAATACATGTACGTAATGATTCGCGCTTAGAGGAATGAAAATTTAGGTACGTTACACGAATAAGAAAACACCGATCCAAATCTGCCAGAACAGTACCATGAATGTGACAAAACGATGTCATGGATGCACAACATTGTTAATTTCTGGATCGATGGACTGCAGCAAAGGTGATTAATGTTTGAATGTTATGAATTGCAGCGTTCGCGTACTTTTTAAGAATCAATTTTTTTCTCACATTTTTGCAATATCGGATGATTGGCGAATCTAAAGGGAGGGATGAGGCCAGGGCGAGAAGGGGAGCATGTTCTAGACTCTCCCCTTTTAGCGGTCAACATTTTTAAATGACGTGATTTTTTGTTTTCAGAACTTGATGATAAAGCTTTTTATAACAGTACGGTGTCCTTGAAAATGATTTAATATTACAAAATTTTCAAATGCAAAATCTTTCTTTTCATATGGAAGTTTACGTTCTCATTGGTATAAATTCAAATTTGCAGGCGAATCTAACGCATACATTCGCTGCTATAGCGGTTTGAAAACGTCATTTTTAATTTGGGGTGCGCAGCTCTAATTCATTTCGCTGGCGCCACCTACAATGTATTGTGTTTTTATGATAGAGGTATATGGAGATTTAAATTTACAAATTCCCCAATATTATGGTATTATGGCATATTTTCAACTAAAACTTTTTATGTCTCCTTTTTTCTCAACCCAGACCCGTCGGAATAAATTTTATGTTTAAATCAAAATTATTTTCAGGGAAATGGTATCTTTGAATAAATTATTATATCACGGTCTCCTATCCCCTGTTATCCTTTATATTGGGCGCTGGACTTTATATTACATCAAAATAAACGGACAGAGAATTGATCCAGCATATAGTCTGAACCTCAATCAAAATTCGATGGTTCGATATCGTTCGTCAATCATCTATTTCAAATTGATCATTTGATTTCAAGTTTTCCATTTTTTTTTTTTTTTTTTTTTGGTCTTCAAAAATCCCCACCTCCTCTTTAAAAGAATTAGATCATAAATGTTTCTTCTTGGGTGTCGATCTATTTTGCTTCTTTATGCTGCATTGATATTACGTCTTTCTTTTATGTTTCCAAATTCTCATTATTTCAATCTCGTTTTCTACCCCTTATCTTCCAATTTCTCTATCGTATAGGATAATTGTTGAAAGCCGATGCATTTTTTGTTTACATATTTTATTCCCGTATTAGGAACATTTTAGGAAATAACATACATAACAAACAAATAAACCGAAACCCCCAAAATCCCACATAGTACGGTACATTATATTTGCCGTCTTTAAAAGATTTTCAAATTATTCTCTGATTTTTTTTCCCTCGTAGCATCACGTGTATACATGCCGATATACATGTATACAGGGAAGACATAGAGTGGTTCAAAAGTTTTCTGAAGGATTGGAATAGTTTGAAATAGGTGTAAAAGTAATCAACCGCCAAATTTATAAAATTTTACATAATTTTAAAAACTTTCAGATTATCTACTACCTATCTTGAAATACAACTTCTCATTTTCATGGTCTAGGAGGTCTTTTTCATGACGTTCTAACCATCTTTGATGAACAATTTGTCAAGAAATGTGCCAACAGAGAACTCATAAAAGTTTAATTTTCGACTACGACCGGACCTTCTACCAAAAAAATCTTCATCGAAATAATCACAGGTATAATCAAAGAATATCTAAATATAATTATTTTTTTGGTTGAATGTCCAGCCCTATGCGAAATTATCGATCAAATTTCATGATGTCTAACAAAAATACCGGAAATGCAACTCCTTGCTTGGTTTTGGGCTCTATATCTTCTTAAGACATGTCCGGAATCTCACAACTTCGCACGTTTTCGAAAGACGAAATGTTCTCCTTTCTTTTTGTTGATAAATTAGAATCATTGTCTGTGTTTGAAAATATACGAAAACTTTAGGCCGATATCGCCGTTCGTGGCTCTGGTCCTTTACAACAAGAAAATTCATTTTTATTGAAAAATCTATTAGCTTTACTGTTTTCCCCATTTTCAGCATTTTTTCTTTAGTTTTTGCCCCAAAATACAGTTTGTACTGATTATATGATTGTAACATTAATTATGTGTTAGCTGGTATACTTAATAACAATTACAAAGAAAAAATAATTTTTTGGAGTATAACGTCTTTCAAATAATCAATTTTCCCAGTTTTCGGTGCTTTTTTAAAGGTTTTATCCCAAAAATGGTACTTAGACACCAATTTCGTCAATAGAAACTTGTGATATCTTAGCCGACATATAATAGGACGTGTTGAGGCAAAAAAGGCTTTTGTTGCAATTTCTTTGAGGTTGGGCTAAAATTAAGGCTATTTTGACTAGACTACCAGGACAAGTCCTAGGTTCATTTATCATATCACGAGATGAGGTATTGGATATTAAGTTCTTCAGTTACAATGAATGATCCTGTTAATAAAATTTCCCCATTGAAGAGAATTTTTATAATATGACGTTGTAGCTTATGATAGTTATATATGTCATTGTAGTTTGCATGTTTGTTATTTACTTCATGGGTTATATGACCATTGTGTATTATGTGTTAAAGCCAATAAAGAATTTGAATTCTATCCAGTAGACATATGTCCGCTTTTGAAAATAAACAGCATACGAGCTCTTGGGCTTGAATGTGGTGATCATCTGTATGTCCTTTCAAACAGTTATAAAGTGTTGAAACATTTTGAAATCCAGTCAAGGCACTCTTTTAGAAATTTTGGACATTTTCCCCAAGATTGGGGCAATTTTGTTAGCGAAAATATATTCTTCTTTTATAAATAGTTGGTGTTTAACCCTGTAGAAAGCTAATGTTTTATGTATCAAAATGTGATCTCTAGAAGATGGAGGATTTTATCTACAAAGAATTGTTGAACTTTAATTCATTGAAAAGCACAGGTCTAGACGATATACAAGCTAGATTCATTAATTTAAAAGATGGTGCATCCGTTTTAAATATTCTGATTACTTTTATTGTTAATATGTCCATTACATCCGGTGTAGTACCAGAGGGCATGAAAGTGGCACGAGTGAAACCTTTGTATAAGAAGAATAGTCCTCTTGGGCACGAGTGAAACCTTTGTACAAAAAGAATAGTCCTCTTGAGGTCAAAAACTATAGACCTGTTAGTATACTCAGCATTGTGTACAAAATTCTTGAAAAGAGTGTACATTCACAACTGTCAAATTTTTTATCTGAAAATAATCTTTTATTTGAATTTCAGTCAGGTTTCAGAGACAAATATTCCACTGACACTTGTTTGATTCATTTATTCGATCATATTCGTGATAATAATGCCAAAGGTCTCTTTACCCATGGAATGGTTATGCTCGACTTGCAGAAAGCTTTTGACAATTTTATGCAAGAAATTAGAGTTTTTGGTGGTTCATCCTTTAAGTTGGTTTAAATCTTATTCAATATGTATGTGTCAATGGTGCCACCTCTAGTCCAGGATTTGTCACGTGCAGTGTCCCACAAGGTAGTATCTTGGGCCCGTTTCTATTTTTATCCCTATCATTTACCAGTCAAAAGATATAGCTAATCTTAGATTTTTTGAAAAGTAGGTCAAATATCTAGGTCAAGGTCACAAATTATGGTATATGTAGAAAGGTATTGTCACAACAGGTATACACATGTGAAATATCAAAGCCCTATCACTTACAAATCGAAAGGTATAGCCGTTCTTAGATTTTTTTTAAAGTAGGTCAAATATCTAGGTCAAGGTCACAAATTATGGTATGTGTAGAAAGGTCTTGTCACAAGTAATACACATGTGAAATATCAAAGTCCTATCACTTACCAATCAAAAGTTATGGGGACCGTGACATCCAAGTGTGACAGACGGACAAAGTGATCCCTTTAAGTATAATTCATGTCAAGTAAGTCAAAGCTACACATGTATATATGTGGGAGTAATTACAAGACAAAGTGATCCCTATGTTGCCTAGGGCTGGGACGATACTCCGATTCATCGGTGCATCGCGATATTTTTTTTCGCGATCCAAGTATCGATACACCCCGACGATACCTAAGTTAAGAATTACAAAGAAATTGTGCTTAAACTTTCCGTATTTTCAAGTACTCAAGTTTAAATCCAACTTTCTTCAGTTTACATATAGATGAATACTTGCCATTGTCCCGCATTTTCGACCGAAAAAAATCTGTCCCGGCCGGGAAATCCCGATTTTTGGACGTTCCATTAAAAAAGATAAGCGTAATATTTATTATTAGTCACTCCGTCTTTTCATAAACTTAAACTGTTTCATAATATTTATCTAACGCACGCCGTATACCCATGTACAGTTATCAGCCGGTAATCTGTCGGCTTAAACACAAACAATAGTCAATTAACGTCGCTAAATAAATGCAAGTAAGCCTTCTCTTGTTGTTGTTGTTGTTTTTTTTTTTTTTGCTAGAAATATAATTCGATCATTGAAAGTAATAGTTATAAGATGTTCGAGTGATACCATTTGCAAAATTTTTATGAGAAGAAACAACGTGAAGTAAAAATGTAAACAAGATAAAAAAAAGAAGAAGAAAAAACGACAACCACGGAACGCTCTTAAGTTATTATAATACTCTCTTTATTATTATCACGTAAAAAAAACCCTCAATACTAATCAACGTACGTCAGCTTACTGTCTTTTTCAATACCCGAGACGTTAAGGTATCGATTGTGTATTTGATTTAAACTCCCTTGTTATTGTTCGCCAACGTCAACTCAGGTAACGACACAGGTGTTTAATAGGTGGACAAGTTCGCTGAAGCGCCACTTTAGAAATGCGTCCGACCAGGAGCCGACGCCCGTGTACGTATACGGCGCGCGTTAATAAGATTTCAGTATTTTCAGAAAAAAAAAACAGACAAATTGAAGAGGAAATATGTGAAACAAATTAATACCACATGGTCCTTTGTTTTGAAAATTTTACACTTCTCATTGATTTGACTGTGTTGCTCCTTCAAAAGTGAAGGACCCTCCCCCCCTCCCCAAAAAATTTTCAACTTGTAATTATAATTAAAAGGCCTTATTATAGTGATGAAAAAGTGTCCCTCATTGGTGTTATATTTGTCCCTCTTTTTGATGATTTGTCACTCATTTGTCCCTCTTTGGAACATGACAAAATTTTGGCAAGTATCTAGATATAAAATAACAAAATGATAAGAACCATTGATTTTTAATACGAAATTTCCATGACTTCTTATTGTTAGTTGAAATGATTTTTTGTTTTTCAATTCTTCTAGTCAAATAACAAACCATTTATTAATTGTTTTCATCTTTATTCTAGTCAGAAATCTAGTGTTGGATAAATATAACATGTGGGATAAAAAAAGCTACTAATATGATGAAAATAAATACTTTCAAATAGCTTTTTGAGAAGGTTTTATTACTTAACTTAGAATCGCGATATGTATCGTATCGGATATCAGGTATCGTGATACGTATCGGATCGGCTGGGTACAGTATCGTCCCAGCCCTAATGTTGCCTTTGCTGTTTACAAACGACGAGAAATTATAATCGGCTCTGCTTGCAACCAGTAAAAGGTGTGAAGTTATGAACAGTGTCTTGATCAACATTGTACAAAGATCACTATTGGGCATCAGCCATTCAATCAAAGTAAAATTTCTACTTACAGTATGAACATGTACTTATTCAGCAGGATTCATATTTTATCGGATTGTACTATGGCTGCACTAATTCAAGATTATGCTTTCACTCTTATGGATTTATATAAAGGAAGAAGTAAATTGTGCTAATTCATGGTTACACTAATATGCAAATTTGCCCATATTTGCCCTGTTTCCACTAAAATTTTGTTGCACTAAAAGAAGAACACATACAGTATAATATGAAAACAAGATCTACAAGTAATTTGTGAGTGGATTTTAATCCATAATAATAAATATTGACAAATTCATTGACTTTAAATGACAAGGGAAATGTTGACCTATGACAAGCAGGTATATGAATAATTTGGCAATAAATGATTTAAAGAACACAATTACATGCATCAGAGAATGCCACCATGTTAAGACAATAATTGATGTTTTCACTATTATTTCCCAGTGCTTGGATAATTAACATATACACTCTATCATAACAAAATACAGGCATCAGGCAAGTGATAACAGATATAACCTAGAAAAAAATTCTCTTTAGTTCACATGATCAAAATAGAAAAAGTTTCTTTCCTCTAATTTTTGACCTGATGAATAATACTTTTCCTGAACCAGAAATGCGTTTGTGTAACAAATTAGGCAATACCATCTCCCTCCCTTTCCTTCTAGATTTTATTTTTGTGGGATGGTCTGACATGTGAAATGAAAGTAAAGGTGAGAAGTTGATTTCAAAGAGGAACAAACTTGAACTGATATTTACATTGTACTTCAAGTTATACATCTACATTAAAGATGAACACATGACAAATGAAAAATTTAAAGAAGTGCCAAAGTTGACATTTACGTGATGTGAAATACCGATCTCTGTATCACCTTCTAATGCCTGACATATAATTAACAAATATTGCACATTGATTTGAATATATAAAACAACTCACAGTAAAATGCAACCAAATAATTCCATCAAAAGAGAGGTACTGAAAATTTCAAATGATCAAAATGACAGAAAACAGAATTAACTTTAACAACAGAAATAAGTTATCATTCTGAAGTTTATCATAAATAACTTAAATAGGAACTTCCTGATTCATTTATAAATAAGAGTCTGTCATTTCCCTAGTAGAAGTAGCTAGCCTTTCCATAAGGAGTACATCTCACGTCAGTACAAGTCATATGTAACTGATCTATGAGAATCAAAGTCATCAACTTTTTTCAAGGTTAGGCATTTAAAAGAGGTAAGAAAATGTTACATTTTACATAAAGAAAAATATCCACAATATCCTCAATTTTGTAATATTCTGAGGACCAAAGCTTAACATCATAATGAATTTTCACTTAAGAGATATTCTCAAAGGACAAAGGAGTAGGTGCGGTAATCTGCCATTTCAGCCCTATTTTCAAAGTTGTTAATATATCCATAATATTCTCGATTATAAAATGTCAAATGTATGGTAGGTCCAAATCATGAAAGCCTAGTTTGATTTCACATTCCTATACTGAATACTACAATGCTCAAAACGTCTAAAAATGTTAAGTATCTCATGTGAGAATTAATATTTAAAGAGGGGTCCGAGATCACACACAGTATCTTATTTTGATTACATCAAGGTAGAGCCACATTTAGATAAACATATCAAAGAAGATCTCTACCATTTCTTGTGCACAAAACAAAAACAACAGAACATGTACTCTTCTGCATGATTGCATCAATATATATTACTATTTTTATCTTTACATGACTAAAATATGGTTTAATCAAGTAAACACACAAGAAAATATCTTACAATACGGTAATATTGTAACATAGGCTAGGAAAATATTTAAGTTGTAAAACTTTCTGGATAAAAGCAATAAAATACATATACATGTACATGTCATATTATCACAGCTGAAATGGAGTGTTAAAACCACCTGCTCGTCACAGAACACCACCTTCGAAATGTCACAAAGTTACACACTAACTTCTCATGTAAGCACCTTATGACATCATATTTCAACAAAATTTCTGCTACCAGGCTTCTTCAGTGATTTAATAAATGCCCTAAATAGGATTTCAGAATAAGTCTGCTGCATTGAAACAAGATCGTTTTACCAGTAAAATTTACTAGTTGTAGATTTAAGACAACAACATGTAGTCCATCACTAATTCACTGAGTATTCTTTCCCTTCTTCCCAATTTTTGATAAAAGTTTGACTTATTTCAGCCTTTGTGGGCAATAACTTTCAATTATAAAGATATTCTTAACAAATACAAAGAATGAAAAGGAAATTCAGTCTGACCCGTGTCATCATACATGTACAAGGATATAAATACAAGAGAGCTCCAATTGTGTCTACAGCTCAAACCTTACAGACTAGAAGGAAAGTAACATGATTACGTGAACAATTATTCTGATTTTGTTTCTTTATATGGCCTTGAGCAAAAATCAAGATTTCTTTTGCCTTTCAAATCAAGTCTGTTTAAGAATTGACTTTATAAAGTTGAAAATGACACTTGGTCAAGGTCATGACCTGACATGGAATCCTGACAAATATGATCAACTTTGAATTAGATTTTTGATGGATCTTAATTACAATGAAACAAATCCTGAACTTTTTACGAAATGAGTCATTTACTTTGGTAGAGAGAACATATTATTTTCATTAAGTATATAAATGTTGTTTTTTTTTAAATAATGCATCTATATGTATAAACTTTGAAGACAGGATTAGAGCTCTTTGATAACATAATATGGATAAGAAACAACCACTATTATTTCAAAATGTGTACCCATGCAAACATTGGATTTTTGTCCTTATAAATACATGTATCAAGTCCATGTATACGAATAGTAAATAATATACAGAGATCTGGTTAAATTCATGACACGTGAATATTTATGTGCACATGTGATATTATTTGTACAATTTTTCAAATGATTTTTAACAATAAACTATCTTAACAACCAAACCATTCCTAACTAAACCATTTTTAATCAGACTAAAGAACAACTTGTAAGTAATACAGAATTGGTCTCTCATGGAATGAAGCTGATAAGAAGAGAATGTCATTACCATTACAATGGCAGTCAGTGGATGAATACAAAATTTAATACTCTGTAAGAACTGCCTGCTGAGCATATCAGAGGTACGTACAAATCTCGCTATCTATTGATCAGTGACACACTGGGTTTGCTTGTATTAAGTAGCCCTAGGTGATCAGTGTCCGCCCAAAACACTGGTGTGACTCAATACTTAACATAGATAGTGACTGCTGGACCCTTGGAGGTTAGCATACTTATAATGTTATACTAAAGGAATGATCCTGTCAAACAGACTTCATGTCTGGGGGGTCGGGATCTGCCAAATACTGACCTAAAAAAGTCACAAACACATATTCTAGATTATCATTGTACTTTCTTCCCTACATTGTACAATGATCATTATATACATGTATATGTTGCTTGAAATGAAAAAAGGAAAAGTAAACTATAAATAATCAAAATGTAAACTAGAAAATAGAAGTATCTGTTTGTTTTCAGGGGAATTTTTTTCATTTCTTTTGAAACATTATTTCAAAAATTCATATGCATAATGAAAATATATAATTCTTTTTTTCAGATGTGCAGCAAATGAAAAACTTCTACAAATATCACGTACCTGCACCAAAGCGTTTCTTTGCCAGTGATATCCGATATCCACTCCCTATCAATTCAAAGTCTACCCCTGACAGTGAAGCACCATCACAGATGAAGTGCAGTGACGTTGTAGCTGGCTTACTAGGTCCGTTATTCAGTTCAAACTTAGCTCTTATACTGCCCTGACTACCATCCTCACTAAGCTCTGATAAATCGTTCAGCTTCCACGTTGCTTTCTGAGTTTCAGCATTCCTGTAACCATGGAAATGAAATAAAACGCAACCATGGAAATGAAATAAAACATATCAATTTCATCATCGGTAAAATGATGACAACAGACCTCAGTATTGATCTTATTTCGTTTTATTTTTTGCCTATGGGTCAAGTACAACCATATTCAATGAGTTAAAAACTTCTTTTATAAATCAATAAAGATATATAATCTTTCATAAATCAAGGCACTGCCTCTTGGTTTGGAGAGAACGTAAGTACAGACAAGATACAACAATCTCGAGATTTTTTAAATCACAAAAAAGTCCAAGAAATAATACACCCAGATTATTACGATATCATATACAGATATTTACCAGTTTCCTGATGGGATGCTCTGCATGTTACTGACATCCCCACTAACACTGACTTTGACGGCTATATTTTTGAGAGTTGACGGCGATGACAAGGAATTAGGATTATATTTATAATCTAGTCTATAATCTGTTGTAGAACTATCACATTTCCAATAAGTTATAACTGGCATTGGCGTACTCTCTACTCCTGGCTGAGTTTTCACCTTAAAGAACAAATATCTTTATTTCAAACGATATGTATTGCTTGTTTTGCTGTACCATTTTATCAACTATTTGAATTGTCATATTGATTCTTTAAATATTCAAATTTTATACAGTACAAGAATCATGATGTAATATTTGAAATAAACTACATAATTTTTGTGCAGTGAATGTACATGAATTTGATCAGTCTAGACTCAAGTTCGTTATATCAATATGTAAAAGATGAATGAAAGCTATTATCTGAAAAATTATAATATCTTACATGTTTAAAAGACACAGCATCCCAAAGAATAATGAACTAAAATATATACATGTATATATAAATATTAAGTGAACAGTTATTGTATGGCAAAATGGAATTTCATATGTCACCTGATATTTAAGAATATCAATGTTGAAGTACGATGCCGTTCTGTTTTCCTCCCCCTGCTGTCTGAGATGGTCCACTAAAGCTGCCATGTTGAATGTATAACCTGTATCGTCTGGATTATCCTGATCCTCAAGTCTATAATATCGTAACAATTTCAGCATTGAGTAGACATGTTTGTAATTTTCTTTTCTATAATTCAATCTACAAATGCCATACAATTCCCATAAGCATAATGCATGTGAACAATAACATACTAACAAGTATTTGATCACAAACAAGCAGAGGTCCAAGTCTTATAACTCTGCTTAGAATAATTTGAGTATGTGCTCATGTACAAGTTTCAGACCAATATCTATGTGAATGGCAGAAAAAAGTCTGGTAAACTAAAATAATATTGACAGACGGATGGACAGGAAGTCAGATGAATGTACAAACAAACAGAATGGAAACACAGTAGATATCCTTTCATGCTCTATGTTCTGATGACCATGTGTGACTTACTGTGTCAGAAGCTGTTTATTGAGCAAGACTTGTTCAAGCCGAGAGGTATTTTTGATTTTAAAGCTGAGGTTGGCAGGTGATGGATTCTCCATGAAGACCTTGACAACTCCTGCAGGGAATGACATCATCACGTTTCCCGTTATCCGTACCATACACCTAAATAATGAAAACAAACCTTGTCATACCTGAATAGTAAAATAGGAGACAGAAAATTTGATTTCGTATCATTTTAGAGACTTTTCTAAATAAGAATATTTGATATCTGACCTGAAAGCGTCAGTGCCCTTGAAGAAAGAGTTGACAGTTTCTGTGAAAGCTACTGCTAATGGAATGGTATCTGACATGCCGATGGTAAGAGGACTGGGCCCCCTGGTGGATCCTACTGGCATAGAGGTGGTGTTAAATGTAACGCTGGAGCTACTCTCAGATCGAGACATGAATGAAGCAGGACTTGTCCTACCAGCACTCGGAGAGGGTCGAGAGGGAATCTGTATGTCAAATTGTAATTATGAAAAAAATATCATTCCAAGGTATTTATGTCCTGAAAGCAATCGTTTAACAAATATATACATAAAATTTCAAATGAGTATTGAAATTCAACTACTTTGATACATAAAGATAACACTTAATTAGGTCCCTCACAGGTGTAACATGTATGACTAAAATACTATACATTGCTTGATTACAAGAATACAGCTAAAGGGACAATACTATATGTCACTTTGGGGAAGGCTGACTGGGAAGAGCTGGAGCCTGTAGACTGTGACATTTCTACTACATGTATATTCGTAACAGTTTGATACTTATCTGTGGGGTAGGTCTCCTGGGGAGGTCTGCAGCCCGTTTCACAAAAATACGAAAAATTTTAGGAATTTATGTCACTTTTGATTGCTTGGTACTTCCTATAAACTAAAATTCATGATGTTTTGTTTCTGAATTTATATTTAGTATGTAGAAATAATAAAAGAAAGCACAAAACAAAGTACTTGATGATGAAAGTTACAAAAATTCCTGAATTTTTTTGTAAGAATTTTTGTGAAACTGGGCACTGGTGTCTGTAGACCCTGTGACACTCTGGGGGAAATTTTTGCAAATTAACCATTGCAACAGTAAAAGTAGGGGTAATTTGGCAAAATTGGGAATATTCTTTGTAGTCTTTTATTCAAGCGGGGGTTATTTCACGATATTAATACAATTGTGAAGAGCCCGAAAATTACCAACATACAAAAAATTCCATGTTTACAGTACACAAGTTTAATACCTACCTGTGGGGCAGGTCTTACAGTACATAAGTTAAGTTTAATACCTACCTGTGGGGCAGGTCTTGGAGGAGCAGGTCTACTGGGGAGGGCTGGTGCCTGTAGACCTTGTGACATTTGACTAGATGGAGATAACAGACTACCTTTGTCTGACATTAAAGAAGTACCATTGCTATTAAAAACATCAGAACTATCTGAAATATCAAAGTCATAAGATTACTCATTATTTCTTCATTTGTAAGGTTTTAAAAACAAAACTAGAAACTGCTAAAAACTATATGGCTGGATTGCAAATCTTAATCTTTTCAGATCCAGATTCATAAATTGACAGCAAAATAATGTAAATGGAAAAATGAATGAATAAATGCTAATTTCATAAGTTAAAAGTCATGAAACCAAATTCAAAATGAAAGCTCTGGTCTCTGAGAATTGGCATTTGAAATAATATCATTCTAAGTTTTTCTACGAATTTTTGAGAAAAAGGAAGATCAAAGGTAATAGTCGGGTGACTAGGAACCTAAAAAAATAAGATTTAATTTCCATTCTTAGTGCAAGGCTTAATTGTATACCAAATGAAATTATAGAGTCTCAACGTTCAAAATTGAGATGTCGTCAAAATATTTTGGGGTGCCTTCATAGTTTATTTAGAGGTCAAAGGTCATAGGGGTCAAATTGCGTTTATCTTACTTTATGCCTCTTAGAGACTTTGAAAGTGTGTAATTCGAATGAAATAAACAAGCAAAAACTTTTTTTGGACAAAATCGCATGAAATCAAAGAATCTTAATTTTTTAAAACTTTTTGATGGCTTTTAGTGTATCAGTGACGTCATAAAATCTATTTTTAGACGCGTCCTATTTCTTTAATGAATTTTCATTAAAATTCCACAATTTTCTTGTATAAATATGTTACTAAGGTACTTAAAACAAAACCCTGTATACGCAAAATACATAAATGCACAAATGTGGAAGATTTGCTTATCAATTACCGGTCTGTTGATAACCTATTTTGTCCATTTGCCACTGTATCTGCCATAGACATGACTGTGTTAAACAGTGTCTTTAAAACTATAATTAGACATAAATATTGATTGCCAACGGAAAGAGCTTTCATATTTCATATTGATATTCCAGGATCATTGAAACAATGCCTTTCTGAACTTGTAGTCGTAGGCGGATAGAGAGTTTTTAAAAGGAGGGATTTTAAGACTTTTAAAATATTTTAAGAAAGGGGGGGGGTCGATAGGGCTATCGTATTTTTTTTTCAATTCACTTTTAGAAATTTTTCTTTTTGGATATTTTCTGGCGATGGGCGCAGCAAGCAGGTTATTTTGAAGGAATGAAGTGTACATTTGTACAAGATATTTGTATAATACATTTGGTACAATTCAGTCATTTCTAGTAGAACAATAGTAATCTAATTTCAATGCTATGTGATCCGGAGGGCAAAGCGAGGCTGGAGGTTTTTGGAATATATAGTAATATTTTTTCTAAATGAGAAAAAAAATTAAATGAATGAGCAAGGAATTATTATTCAAACTTTACGTCGGAAACACAGGTTGGCTGTAGACATCCTGCACTCTCTGAACACATGCTCAAAACTCAGTGGACATAGGCGGATCCAGAATGTTTAAATGGGTCGGGATGGGATTTAGAGGATTAAAAAAGCTAATGCATAATTGTGTGTTTTCTTCTTTACATTTTAAACATATATATATGCTGGCGAGCGAAGATAGCCGATGATTTTCAAGAATTTAGGAGTACATAGTGTCTAGAATTTATTCCCTCTCTACGAGATGAAATAAATGAAAACCAGAGATTTGTCTTGTATTTTTGCGAGCAAAAGGAGCCAGAAATATTGTTGAGTATTCGTTAAATTGAGTTATTTCCTGCCATTACTTTGGTGGGTAATACCTTCCCATCATATCTGTTTCTCCCCTCCTGTTTCTTTACATATGATCGACCTACTTATCTAAAATCTAAGATGTACCAAATCTAAGTGATATGTTGTTAAAATTTCACACTTATTTCTCATGTAATTCTTATGTTGACTCATATTCGCACATTAAAACACAAAATAAAAATTCCTGGGGGCAAAAAATGTTGATTTTTCATGCAAAAATAACATTTTTTGGAAAATTGCTTTAAATTCACCGAAGCCCGTTTGCTTTATTGAAAATAACAATTATTTATTGCGTCGTTTTGCAATAATTTTACGCTATTTCGCAATAGTTTGCGTTATTTTGCAAATTTATTAAGTCAAATCTAAATGATATTGTGTAATATCACAAACGTGTTGCTTTATTTCGCAAAAATATTACTTTATATTGCAACAGAATTACATTATATTGCAATGGCATTGCGTAATACTGCAATTATATTGCATAACTCAATTTTATCGCAATAATATTGCATTATATTGCAATGAGGTTGTGTTATGTCGCAATGATATTGCGTTATAGCGCAATTTTATTGCCTAATAACGCAATTTTATCACAATGAAATTGCATTTTATTGCAATAGTTTTGCGTTGTAACGAAACAATATTGAGTTTTAGCGCGATGGAAATGCGCGAGAGCGCAATTTTATTGCCTAATAACGCAATCTTAGCGCAACAGAATTGTATTATATTTCAATAGAGTTGCAATAATATTGTGTATGTAGCAAGGATATTGCGTCATATCGCAATAAAATTGCGTAATATAGTAATGATATTGCGTTATTTAACAATAGTGTTGTGTTATATATAGCAATGATATTGCGTGATATCGCAAAAGTATATTATATATTCCCAAACATTGTGATCTTATGCAATACGTCTGAACAATTTCGAAGTAGTATTGCAAAAAAGCGCGCAATTCATGCAATATCATGCAATATTATAATGATATAATAAACATTTAAGAAGTACTTATCAGTTATTCAGTCTCAAAGTCGAGAAGGCAAGGCAAAGTCTTTAGAATCCCCATAGTAACGGTTGCAAACTTTGGAATGAATAACATTCCGAAGTGAGATCAGGTGCCCGGGGAGGGGGGGGGGAGAGTCAGCGTCTTGGTTGCATGTAACACTTGTGAAAATCCGTAATTGTCTCGATGTACATATTGATGTACACATCAGGTAAGTATTTCCTGTTTGTTGATGATGACAATCATTCATAAAACGCATAACTTTAATGCATATCTATTGCGACATAGCGATAAAATGCAATACCTCCGAGAAACAAGTTAAAAGTCATGTTTGTAAAACATTAATGCCCCCCTACCCCTTCTGTGATTAAAGTCCGTCACAACTTTATACTTGATTTTCATTTGATGTGTCTGTACACAAAATTTCATTTCGATATGTGAATCCACTCCAGAGGTATTGAACGGAAACTGATGTCGTGGACCGACCGACGGACCGATAGACAGAAAGTCAGACAGCGGCAAAGCAATATGTCCCCTCTTCTTCAAAGGGGGCATAAAAATTTTTGATTGAACCCAAATATGAACTTGACCTAGATTTTTATTTGATGTGTCTGAAAACAAAATTTCATTTCAATATGTAACTCCACTCAAGAGATTTTGAACGGAAACCCTGAAATTTTGGTATTTTTCGAAGTGCAAGGGGCATAACTCTGTCAAAATTTTGTTGATCAGACCTAAATATGAACTTGACCTAGTAGATTTTCATTTGATGTGTCTGTATACAAAATTTCATTTCAATATGTAACTCCACTCAAGAGATATTGAACAGAAACCCTGAAGTTTTGGTATTTTTCACATGGCAAGGGTCATAACTCTGTCCAAATTTTTTTGATCGGACCTAAATATGAACTTGACCTAGATTTTCATATGATGTGTCTGTATACAAAATTTCATTTCTATATGTAACTCCACTCAAGAGATATTGAACGGAAACCCTGAAATTTTGGTATTTTTCAAAGTGCAAGGGGCATTACTCTGTCAAAATTTTGTTGATTGGACCCAAATAAGAACTTGACCTAGATTGTCATTTGATGTATCCATATACAAAATTTCATTTCAATATGTAACTCCACTCAAGAGATATTGAACGGAAACCCTGAAATTTTGGTATTTTTCGAAATGCAAGGGGCATAACTCTGTCAAAATTTTGTTGATCGGACCCAAATATACACTTGACCTAGATTTTCACTTGATGTGTCTGTATACAAAATTTCATTTCAATATGTAACTCCACTCGAGAGATATTGAACAGAAACCCTGAAATTTTGGTATTTTTCACATGGCAAGGGTCATAACTCTGTCAAATTTTTTTCGATCGGACCTTAATACGAACTTGACCTGGATTTTCATTTGATGTGTCTGTATACAAAATTTCATTTCAATATGTAACTCCATTCAAGAGATATTGAACGGAAACCCTGAAATTTTGGTATTTATTGAAATGCAAGGGGCATAACTCTGTCAATATTTTTTTGATCGGACCCAAATATGAACTTGACCTAGATTTTCAATTGATGTGTCTGTATACAAAATTTCATTTCAATATGTAACTCCACTCAAGAGATATTGAACAGAAACCCTGAAATTTTGGTATTTTTCAAAGTGCAGGGGGCATAACTCTGTCAAATTTTTTTTCGATCGGACCTTAATACAAACTTGACCTAGATTTTCATTTGATGTGTCTGTATACAAAATTTCATTTCAATATGTAACTCCATTCAAGAGATATTGAACGGAAACCCTGAAATTTTGGTATTTTTTGAAATGCAAGGGGCATAACTCTGTCAAAATTTTTTTGATCGGACCCAAATATGAACTTGACATAGATTTTTGTTTGATGTGTCTGTATACAAAATTTCATTTCAATATGTAACTCCATTCAAGAGATATTGAACGGAAACCCTGAAATTTTGGTATTTTTCGAAATGCAAGGGGCATAACTCTGTCAAAATTTTTTTGATCAGACCCAAATATGAACTTGACCTAGATTTTTGTTTGATGTGTCTGTATACAAAATTTCATTTCAATATGTGAATCCATTCCAGAGATATTGAACGGAAACCCTGAAATTTTGGTATTTTTCGAAATGCAAGGGGCATAACTCTGTCAAAATTTTTTTGATCGGACCCATATATGAACTTGACCTAGATTTTTGTTTGATGTGTCTGTATACAAAATTTCATTTCAATATGTAACTCCATTCATGAGATATTGAACGGAAACCCTGAAATTTTGGTATTTTTCGAAATGCAAGGGGCATAACTCTGTCAAAATTTTTTTGATCGGACCCAAATATGAACTTGACCTAGATTTTTGTTTGATGTGTCTGTATACAAAATTTCATTTCAATATGTAACTCCATTCAAGAGTTATTGAACGGAAACCCTGAAATTTTGGTATTTTTCGAAATGCAAGGGGCATAACTCTGTCAAAATTTTTTTGATCGGACCCAAATATGAACTTGACCTAGATTTTTGTTTGATGTGTCTGTATACAAAATTTCATTTCAATATGTGAATCCATTCCAGAGATATTGAACGGAAACTGATGTCGCGGACCGACCGACAGACCGACAGACCGACAGACCGACCGACCGACCGACCGACCGACCGACCGACAGCGGCAAACCTATATGTCCCCTCTTCTTCGAAGGGGGGCATAATAACGTAAAAGAATTGCGAAATAACGCATAATCTTAGTGAAATGACACATCATTCTAGCAAAATGACGCAATATCATTAAGATAATAACGCAATTATATTGCAAACTAACGGAATATTATTGCAAAATAACGGAATATTATTGCAAAATAACGCAATGCTTCCGAAATAATATGCAATATTATTGCGATATAAGGCAAATTGATACATTTTGCGTATAATATGAAATAATCTTCCCTCTTCCTAAAATATCTAAAGTCTTCAAACACCTCTTCAACCTTTGAAAAAATCCTGGATCCGCCCAATGTATTTGTTTATTCTTTCAACTGCTAGTGGTTTATAGCAACCTTTCAACCTGATTTGAATCAAATCTGATACAATGTACGACGTACGTTCACAGACCGACCGCCATGTCAACAAAACGTAACAGACGTCAAGTCGACTGTGAATAAGTGAATGCATATAGTTCTGCATCTATGTAGATTTTTTGAACATGCTTTAATTCTTCAAACAAATGAATATTTCACTCACTTCCTCAATGTAGCAATATGTATTTTCATTTCTTTTGGTAAATTGATACTGATCAATGCACTGTACTTACACAAACAACGAAAGAATGCAGTGCCTTACGTAAAAAATGACGTCAAATGACGTCGCAAACAATAAACCATACTCCACTTAACATGAATGTATTTTGCTTTATCACGGTGTAAAGTCATCTAAGGTTAAGAAATTAAGTATTATCAATGAAAAAATCAAAGATAAGCGTTATGGCAAAATAAGCCAATTTTGCCGATCATGGCTCTTGTCCTTTTAACAGATTTAAGCATTGCCAATTTTTCATAAAAATCAAACTTTTTGAGACCAAATTGCAACTTTAACTAGGAGTTAGAATGTAATTTTTTTTATTATTCGAAAGAGCATTCAAACTTTTTTTTTATCGCGTCTTTTATTTTTTTTATTTTACGATGAATACAAATGATATATTCATTGCTTCCTATTTTCTGTGATATTTCCTTTAAAACCATGTTTTTCACCTAAAAAGGCCTTTTATGCAACAAAATAAACCCTCATTTTTGCATTGGAAATTTCTTTGAAACATGTTTTTTGTCTGGAAAGGCGATTTATGTTGAACACAAGATAGGGTTCGAAGGATCAAGAGGTATTCACAAATCGACATCATACATGAAGACGTATTAATAACGAAAGAACGCATGACAAGCATACACCACTTATCTCTATTGGTCGCTATTGCAGGTGGATTGAAAGGACCAATTAAGCGTTTTCTGACAATTGGAAGAAATATTTGTTGGTATATTGATAAAAAAGGGCTAAAGTACCTTCGAAACAGATCAATATTAAAACAAGAACATTAAAAATACTCCTGAACTTAAAGTATTCGAAATCAAAATTCAGAAGTGCTGTCAAAAGAAGCTTGTTAAAGTTGTAGTATTGTTCATAAATTGTCTTCGAGTGTGATTGTGACTTTAAAAGACTTCGAAATTAGGAATTGGTAGGATGTTTCAATTCTGCAGGCGAAATTGTCACATTTCAGCAGATTTGAAAAAAGACTTACATTAGCGTTCAAAATATGAGAAATTTCCACCATTTTTATTACGTTATTTCAACGTCAAATTTGACGTAGTAGGCACCCGTAAAAGTTTTGACGACATGTCAAATCGTAAACCTTAGACCATTACCTTTCATTTGATACCAAATATAGCCTTGCACTAGGAGTGGACATTAAACTCCTAAAATAGAGCACTTTTTTAGCCTTGGTCACCGTACTATAAGGTCAAGGTCACTAAGTGAAAATCATGGTCTTGTCAATGTGAGGTACATTTATATGTTTCTACCCCTTTTAGCAGCCGAGCTTTTGCTTCAACAAAATACTCAAACAGACTGATAATGGACATCTGTCAATGTTTAGACAAGAATTAATTTGGAATTTAGCCAAAAATTTTCAAATTAAGTTGTAAAGTACCTTTCTGAATAATACCACTTATGTTATTTTTAATTCAGCAATCATTATATAATTGAGCAAATTTACAAATGAGTGCATTGGGAGTATGTAAGGAATCTGTGTATATCACGGTCAGATGTGTGTCAGGTTGACAGGGACTTACTGTGTTGTGTAGTAAATGGAGTGCCAGCACTGTGAGAGGAAAGACTGTTGTGTAAAGCTGTGTCCGCCATAGGGGACAGGGGGGAGGGGAGATTATGTTTCACACCTGAGGGAGTAGAAGCACTGGATGACGCAAAGAAATCCAGATTTAACAGATCCTGACTGGGTGTTGCAACACTGAAAAATAAATAAGTTCATCAGTAGATAACCTTGGAGAATCGATTATCTCATTATACACAATTATTCTGAATTCTTTGACAGTCCAGTGTTTATATCAAATATTCATTTTCTTATGTAAGAATAATTTTAAAATATGCCCCATCCAGAGAATTTATACAAAAGTCTTGATGTATAGGTCTTTTTGCAAATTGAAAGGTAAGCATTTCCCCAAATTTTTTTCCTTCTATAGAAAAGTATCCAAATTTTGTTTGAATAGAAAGTCCAATTTTAGATTGGTTTAATAAAGATTACATGTACCTACATGTATCTCTAGTTGACTGATTGCCTGTATACATACATGTACATGAAGTCAACTTTTTGGCATGAGCGAGTGAGCCTTATTGTTTGACTTCTCGGCCCCAAGACCAATAAGTACCTATCCCTCCCAATTAATATCATATATTCTAAACCACATTGAAAAGGTTGAAGAGCCTCTGAAAAGATAAAAGACATACAAAGTAAAGGTTTATTGCCCAAGCAACCATAACGAAATAAACAACATGCGTTACTTACTCTAGTGTATCTGATTCTGACTGGGACCTCTTCATCATCATCTTTTTATCTATTGGAGTTTGACTTCTTTTTTTCTGGGTTATCTAGAAAAATTAATTGAAACATCAATTTTCATTCTGTACTTAAACATAATAGTAATAAGAAGAGTAGTCTGTTCTCCAATACAGTGAGCATACTAAGTAATTTAATAGGCTTAACATCAAAAGATTAAAAGAATATCCATTCAAAGGTTATGACCAAGGTTTAAGTTTTTGTGATCTAAGGATGTATTGATGGATGTTATACACTTACCACAGTTGGTGATAACCGGAGCTGACTAACGGAAATCTTAATGTCGTCAACTGTGCCTGTATGCGTTATATCATTATTACCCAAAGGTTTTATTTCTACTTTTATTTTCCGCCTAGCTTCATCATCTGTAAGAGAATATCAAAGAACAAATGATAAAATACCATGAATTTCTTAATAATTGACAGTTTCTCATTTTTAAGATTTTAAGAAGATTTGAAATGGAAAGGGAAAGACTGAATCTATATTTCTATCAATAAAGGTTGGATTCTTAATCTATAAATAGGCCTTCAATAGAAAAATATTCCAAGGAATGCATGTGTCGTGTGCAAAACATAGTGACACTTAGGAATCACTTTTATATAAGGTGTGACAGACATCCAAGTGTGACAGACAGACGGACAACAGACAAAGTGATCCCCAAGTGTCTCTATGCTTCACAGGCGACACTAAAATGATGATGATATGCTTAAAAACTAAAACCAAAACTTGATACCCTTACCTGAATCACTTTCACTATCACTTGAGTACCAGCTATTTTTATCCCCGTTATTTGTGCTCATATCATCTGGACGTATAGAGTAACCTTCATCATCAACCTCTGGGGTAGTTTGCTACAATGAGACATTCTCTGTGAATATAGTATTTCTTTCTTTTACATCAATTGCTATCTAAAATCTATTCCAAATATAAGTATCAATAAATTCAATCTTAGGTATGAATACAAGTTATACTGTAAATTGCTTTATTTTCGTCAGTACCAATTTTCGTCAATTCGTTCAAAATGACCATTTCGTCAGTACGTAAATTCGTCATCTAAGGGTCCATAAAATATAAATTCTTCTGTTCAAATGCCAACTTCACATTCAGCTATAGGCCGTATGTGTTTGTTTTCATTGTTTGTTTAACAATTATTGGTAAACAAACAATTAGAGACATGTATACCACCTAGCTTGTTGTGAAAACATATCATTTTGTAATTAGAAGTACATTATATGCGACTTTGTGTACGTATTCAGTTTTCAATGATTTATCAATTGCCTGTCGTAATAACTCTTAAGATTCAATGTTTCCTTTCTACACTATATTTTGTCAGGAGTATTTATATTCGTTGATACGTAATTTCGTCAATGGAGGCACTGACGAAAATGACGAAAATTGGTACCTGACGAATAAAAACCAATTTACAGTAGATTATTTTGTCTATTCTACAAAATATGATAGTAACTTTGCTTACCCCTTCTTGTGTGTCCCTGTAATAGAAAATCAAATCTGTCAGATCATTTGCCTCTCATGTAAGATATACAATTAGCCATTAACTCAAAACCACAATTTTCTGACAAATCAAGTTTCATACTAGTATTTCATTTGAAAGCACAACTAGGCTATTGATACAGGAGTTGCATGTGTGACCCTGGATTAGGGCTGCAAAGATAAATGATGTTCACAATGAAAAACATATTGTCATATAGCCTTGTCTCATAATTCCTTGAATTTTTCAGTGTAGAGAAAGAGATGAAATAAGATTTAAAATGGAGACTTGAGTACTCCTTAAGGTGTACTTGATACATATGTTTTAGTAGAGCATTAAATAAAACAATGAAGAACAATACCATGCAGTATCAATTATGGGCAGGTTCTTAGACAACTTTATGTAAAGGTTATTATACATAACTCTGTTTGCAAGTTGAGTAAATTTCAAGTTGAGTAAAAATCAAATGACTTCAAATAAATCAATGTGGAGGAAATACCATACTTTGAATTGGATAGTAAACATGAATCATAGTTTATTGAGAAACAAAGTGAATTGTTGCACCCTTACCCTAAATATATGACCTCCACTTTGATGGTGACCTTGACCCTCATTGAGTATGACCACCTCTTTACGTTCTGCGGTATTTTAATACAGATCAAGTGTATGTGGAGGTGTGACTAACAAACTGATGAGCTGATAGATGGAAGATGGACAGTATTATCTGATCTTAACTTCAACTTGATTTGCAAGAAGCATAAACATAGGTAATCACAGATTACGAAGCTCACCTCGTGACAGCAAAATTCAATTCAAACATATTTCTTAGTACATGTATATTGGCTTTTAAAGGCAAAACCACTCAAGCAGAAAAAGTAGGTCATGGTCATTTTATGAATTACATCCAATATGCAAGTTTGGTACATGTAGCAGTTATACTTTGCTCAATATTGGCTTTATAGAGCAAAATCACTCAAGCGGAAAAAGTAGGTCAAGGTCATTTTATGAAAGATTGATCAAAGATACATCCAACATGCAAGTTTGGTACATGTATCACTTATACTTTGCTCAATATTGGCTTTTAAAGGCAAAATCACTCAAGCGGAAAAAGTAGGTCGAGGTCATTTTATGAAAGTTTGATCAAAGATAAATCCAATATGCAAGTTTTGTACATGTAGCAGTTATACTTTGCTCAATATTGGCTTTAAAGAGCAAAATCTCTCAAGCGGAAAAAGTAGGTCAAGGTCATTTTATGAAAGTTTGATCAAAGATACATCTTATATGCAAGTTTGGAATATCTAGCACTTATACTTTGCTCAATATTGGCTTTTAAAGGCAAAATCACTCAAGCGGAAAAAGTAGGTCAAGGTCATTTTATGAAAGTTTGATCAAAGATACATCCAATATGCAAGTTTGGTACACCTAGCACTTATACTTTGCTCAATATTGGCTTTTAAAAGCGAAATTACTCAAGTGGAAAAAGTAGGTCAGATGCTGCATCCGATGCATAGGTCCATCTCGGCATCCAAAGATGAATCACTTGTGCAAGTTTGGTTACTGTAGCATCAGTACTTTGTCAGATACTGAGCTACCCCAAACTTCCTAACCAAGTCACTCAAGCGGAAAATGTAGGACAGATGCTGCATCCGATGCATGGGTTCACCTCAGCATCCAAAGATGAATCACTTGTGCAAGTTTGGTTACTGTAACATCAGTACTTTGTCAGATACTGAGCTACCCCAAACTTCTTAACCAAGTCACTCAAGCGGAAAATGTAGGTCAGATGCTGCATACGATGCATGGGTTCACCTCAGCATCCAAAGATGAATCACTTGTGCCAGTTTGGTTACTGTAGCATTAGTACTTTGTCAGATACTGAGCTACCCCAAACTTCTTAACCAAGTCACTCAAGCGGAAAATGTAGGTCAGATGCTGCATACGATGCATGGGTTCACCTCAGCATCCAAAGATGAATCACTTGTGCCAGTTTGGTTACTGTAGCATTAGTACTTTGTCAGATACTGAGCTACCCCAAACTTCTTAACCAAGTCACTCAAGCGGAAAATGTAGGTCAGATGCTGCATACGATGCATGGGTTCACCTCAGCATCCAAAGATGAATCACTTGTGCCAGTTTGGTTACTGTAGCATTAGTACTTTGTCAGATACTGAGCTACCCCAAACTTCTTAACCAAGTCACTCAAGCGGAAAATGTAGGTCAGATGCTGCATACGATGCATGGGTTCACCTCAGCATCCAAAGATGAATCACTTGTGCCAGTTTGGTTACTGTAGCATTAGTACTTTGTCAGATACTGAGCTACCCCAAACTTCTTAACCAAGTCACTCAAGCGGAAAATGTAGGTCAGATGCTGCATACGATGCATGGGTTCACCTCAGCATCCAAAGATGAATCACTTGTGCCAGTTTGGTTACTGTAGCATTAGTACTTTGTCAGATACTGAGCTACCCCAAACTTCTTAACCAAGTCACTCAAGCGGAAAATGTAGGTCAGATGCTGCATCTGATGCATGGGTTCACCTCAGCATCCAAAGATGAATCACTTGTGCCAGTTTGGTTACTGTAGCATTAGTACTTTGTCAGATACTGAGCTACCCCAAACTTCTTAACCGGACGCGGACGCGGACACGGACGCGGACACGGACGCGGACGCGGACGCGGACGCGGACGCGTGGGGTTATAGCATAAGCTCACTCAACTTCGTCGAGGTGAGCTAAAAATGTGTTTGGTTCTAACCTGTAAAGATTTATATTCTGGAATATCTTAAATTGTTACGTTGAATATCTGATATCAAAGGAGTTATATAGAGGGTATTTCATCAGTTCAAATGAACACCTAACATCACTAAGTAAACAATGGCATAGCATGCCTGTATGATAAACAAGAAAATGAAAATCTCAAATTGTAGTAAAGGGAGGAACACCAAGCATACAATTTTGTAAGACCTCACATACACAATGTAGCAAATAAGGGTATGAACCCCTTTTACACACATGTGTATGCATGAAAATCTAAATCACTGAGTAAACTAGATCAAACAAATCAAAAGACTGGCATTGAAAACCGTTAATGGTAAACAGGGGCATGAAACTCTTATACAAACAATTAAACCTCACAAATCAAATAATGATACAGTACATAAATCACAGTAATTCTTGTAGCATCAACTTTTTGATTGGTTGGAAGAGTCACTTTTACTGGTTCAATGAATGTTGATGGATTTTGAGAAATGGATAGGAGATTGTGGTATCTGATGGTCTAGCATCGTGTGGGTGTGTCTCTGTGATTTGATGACTGTGCAGTGGCTTATATAAACAACTCACCCTGCAGGTTTGCTAAATTACACAAGTGTCCATTAATATAATACACAATACATACATGTATATGATGCACTTTTGTTGTACACTGACTTAACAAAACACAGAATGCACTCTGTCTCACAAAACATTGATTGAACTATCACTTGATAAAAGACTTGATAAAACACAGAATGAAATGTGACTTACACAGACTTGATAAAACACAGAATAAGCTATGACTTGCACAAACTTCATATAACAGAGAAATAACAATTACTAACAAAGACTTCATAAAACACAGAATGAACTATGATTTACATAGAGAATAAGTGTCTTAATTTGTGTTTTGTTACAGGTATGCAACACACAGCAAATGCATTTATCGCGTTAGCGCATTTCATGCGATAAATGCACTTGATGTATGTTGCATACCCGTAACAAAACACAAATTATGACATTTATTCTATATATATGCATCATAGTTGTCTGTTTCATTCTTGTTTTCTGAAATTGCTTTTTCAAGGTAAAAGGGCGACGTCAAAATCATCTCGCCGCGGGTTCAGTTTGCAGGTTAGAACAGACATTGCGGCATGTTTCTTTAGATTTACGCATTGTGACGTCACGAGTGTAATACACAAATTGCAGCACATTCCTTTCAATAGTAACATCTCAGGGAATTACATTGGCTGTGCATATATATAAACTTGATAAAACACATAATGAATCAAGACCTACAAAGACTTAATAAAACACAGAATAAGCTATGAATTACAGAGACTTAATAAAACACAGAATAAGCTATGAATTACAGAGACTTAATAAAACACAGAATAAGCTATGAATTACAGAGACTTGATAAAACACAGATTGAGCTATGACTTACACAGACTTCATAAAACACAGAATGAACTATGACTTACACAAACTTCATAAAACACAGAATGAACTGTGACTTACACGAACTTCATAGAACACAGAATGAACTATGACTTACACAGACTTCATTAAACACAGAATAAGCTATAACTTACAGGGACTTCATAAAACACAGAATGAACTATGACTTATACAGTCTTCATTAAACACAGAATAAGCTATAACTTACAACTTACAGAGACTTCATTAAACACAGAATGAACTATGCCTTATACAGTCTTCATTAAACACAGAATGAGCTATGACTTACACAGACTTCATAAAACACAGATTGAGCTATGACTTACACAGACTTCATAAAACACAGAATGAACTATGACTTACACAGACTTCATGAAACACAGAATGAACTATGACTTACACAGACTTCATAAAACACAAAATGAACTATAACTTACACAGACTTCATAAAACACAGAATGAACTATGACTTACACAAACTTCATAAAACACAGAATGAACTATGACTAACACAAACTTCATAAAACACAGAATGAACTATGACTTACACAGACTGGGTATCTGACTTGTCATCTTTGTCATCCTTTCCTTCTTTTTTCTTTTTCTTCTTTTCTTTTTTCTTCTTATTTTTAAGAAACCCTGTGCAAATACAGAAACAAACAAAAACTTATAATCACTTAATGAAATATCAATTGAAATATTTTGAAATTCAAGGACCATAAGAAAATATTAGATAAGGTAAGATAAATAAATTTAAGCAACAAATGAAATTTTGCTACATTTCTTTGTGAACAAAAGAATGGGAGATTTTTAAATTTGGAAGTATGTTAAAAAGGACAATTTTCAAAAAAGGTATACAAAGTTATAATTAAGGACTAGCTGATTTCTACACCTACTTCAACCAAGCCAAGTCATGCACAGGGAAAGCTATATCTACAATGCTACATGCTTTAATAAGTATACATGATCTATAGTTTTAGTGTCATCTATATCCAAGGAAGGTTGGTTATAAAATAAAATACCAAAACTGGAGAATTTTGATGAGATGTTTCTTAAGTTAAAACCTATAATATACTTATGCATTCAAATTTCATGGAATGAAAAGTATACCATCATTTTCTCTCTGTAACTACATTCTGATTAATTCAAACTAATATCTACATTGTGTTACTATGAATGAATAGATATAATTTATATAATCTATGTGTATGGTATGTAATAAACAAATTCATGATTGCTGAGGAGTTTTGTAAATTACACTTGTGAAATGTGTAATAAAAGAAACTTCATTAAAACATGTCATTCTGCCAAAAATACCTATACCAAATGGAATGGTCACGAGGACACATAAGGATGCTGTAACAAGGCTCCAGGGTTCAATGTATCATTGAAGCATAACTCAATGGTAGAACCCCCGTTTACACTATGTTCCAGGCGGCCATGGAAGCCACGTTTCAAGCCACCGTGGACGAAACCTGGTGACCATGAGACAACGTAGGGGATCAGGATCGACAAACGTAACTAGCTGTGGTTGCCGGGGCTGACTGGTCAAATGTTTAAACTGTCAAAACATTTATCACGGCAGCCCACGGTGCAGATGGCCTACTTTAGAAAACGTAGCAAAACGGGCCGAACGCAACTCAAGGTGACAGAACGTTACAGACCATAACAAAACTTGGGACAGTGTCCGTAGCGGAACGGGAAGCAAAAGTATGACATGGCAACTTACGATTCTAGTGTAGTTGAGTTACGGTCTGTCACGTTCATGTCCTGTTTAACTGCAGCTGCTTAAGGGCAGATGCGCGTTTTATCAAGGTGTGCCATGATTTCTCAGGGCGAGCTAAGGAATGTGTTAGCCGTTTCGTCACGTTCAGTCACGGTACCTCCCAGCTTGTTACGGTTTTCTTCAAGTTCTACTACGGCCTGGAACGGTACACACGGTCACACAAGAAGTATAACAAGTCAAAGCCTTTTATGCATTTTTTGTGTCTCCTTTTCCTGGCGGTCACGGTTAATCGTAGTGGGCCTTGACAGAACTTGGTAGATGTGGCCAACTTGATCGGATCGTAACAAACCGTGACAGACCTTATCAGAACGCGGCAGTTCGTGAGGAAACGTACAAACGTCCGTAACAAGTCGTAGGTTGAAATGCAGTGCACTGTCAGGTCTACGGGATTCATTGATAGACTGTGCGAAAACGTAACGAGACTTAACAGAACTTGATACCAAGATAAAAAGCTGCCAAAAATCCTACGGCATGCTACGTTTTGGGCCACCGTGACTTCCGTAGTCGCCAGGAACATAGTGTAAAGCTAGGGTAATGAATTACATAATAGTAGAGGTGGTACAAAGGGCAAAGATAATCAAATAGGAGATGTACATATTGCTAAAAATAGTCAATATTTGGACACCTAAAGGATGCATGACTATAGCATTTATACAAGAACAGACATCCTTAGTAATTGGCAGTTTACTTAAAGATCCCAAAAAGGTCATTGTCATGTGTGTAAAGGTGGTCAAGATTGGTCCCAAAAAGGTCACTATCATGTGTGTAAAGGTAGTCAAGATTGATCCCAAAAAGGTCACTGTCATGTGTGCAAATGTGGTCAAGATTGATCCCAAAAAGGTCAGTCATGTGTGTAAAGGTGGTCAAGATTGATCCCAAAAAGGCCACTGTCATGTGTGTAAAGGTGGTCAAGATTGATCCCAAAAAGGTCACTATCATGTGTGTAAAGGTAGTCAAGATTGATCCCAAAAAGGCCACTGTCATGTGTGTAAAGGTGGTCAAGATTGATCTCAAAAAGGTCACTAACATGTGTGTAAAGGTAGTCAAGATTGATCCCAAAAAGGTCACTGTCATGTGTGTAAAGGTAGTAAAGATTGATCCCAAAAAGGTCACTGTCATATGTGTAAAGGTAGAAAAGATTGATCCCAAAAAGGTCACTGTCATGTGTGTAAAGGTAGTAAAGATTGATCCCAAAAAGGTCACTGTCATGTGTGTAAAGGTAGTAAAGATTGATCCCAAAAAGGTCACTGTCATGTGTGTAAAGGTAGTAAAGATTGATCCCAAAAAGGTCAGTCTTGTGTGTAAGGGTAGTCAAGATATACAAAGTGCAAGCATAATTCAGTAATAATTGTGTAGACTTTTATTTTCAAAAGCATTATCACATGGATAACATGCCTCATTCAGCTTGAAATGCCTCTTACTTCTTACTCATAGTCATAATGTAGATACAGTGAAACCTGTCTAAACCAATACCTGTCTAATCCGATAACCTGTCTATTCCGATAGAATTTTTTGGACCCAAAATATTTTCTATCTCTTCCTATATAAAATAACCTGTGTAAACCGAATACTGCCTACTCCGAATACCGATATACATTTTTGGTCCCAGTGACATTTTATACATGTATTTCACACTGTCTTAACCGATATTTTAAAACAACATCTACCCTGACCAACCCATGTTTTGATAAATTATCACCCCAAGCTGATCAATTAAAACTATAGGTAAATGGACTCCATTACTCTTACTAGTAACCTGCTCAAGCCATGGTCACTGTCTTAATTGTTTGTATTATAATTAGCTTAATTTATTGTATGTAAACTGATCAACAAGTACCAATATGAAAATTTCATTGCCAATTCCATCTGACATGAAATCTTTTTCATGAGTATATTATTCTAAATCTAACTCAATATGACAGAGAGGATAATCTTTTATGAGATATGAAATTTTAAACAGTTCATGATAAACAAGAAAGAATTACTGTTTCACAGTTTTATGATGAACTTTTCCCTAGGAATATGAAGATAACTTGACGAAATTAATGGATGCCTTAATTCTATTAAACCTGTGTAATCCGATAACCTGTCTAAACCGATATTTTTTCTTGGTCCCAGTCGATATCGGTTTAGACAGGTTTCACTGTATTTATAGTAATTAAGTTTTCAATTTGATAAAGTTAATTACAAGAATTTTTACACTAAGTGAGATATGTAAATCCACACAGTCAAAATTTAAAATCAATCACATTATAATACAATCTAACTCAGCCAACAAGTGCATACAGTATGTACTTACTAGTTGTTGGAATCTGAGATTAAGTGAACCACATCTAAGAGTTTCTGATGCAAAAGAATATATATCTAATCTTTGTTGCACTGAAGTGATGCATTACTCTTCTCACTTACACCTATATAAATCATTTTTTTAATTTACATTCTTTACTCTTAAAACACAATATTTTTTCTCACTTGTGTAATTATTTACATAAAGTTTTATTAATATGGTTCCGACACCTAAATGTTGCATTCTTTATTCAGTTGATAAAATATTATTGTTTTGTCTTTTATCTGCATAGACTATGAGAGAAGAAATCTGTATTTTTCTCATGCCTTACATGAGTGAGAATAGAGTTTCTCTCTTCTAGCTAGACTAGAATTTCCAGATTGTACATTCCTATCTTTGTGCACAAATAAACTCAAAAGCATTTATCAAAATGCAATTCTTATGCAATGTTATGTAGTGTCAATTTACAATAAAGCCATGTCAAATCCAATTTGTATTTGTTGGTTTTCCTGTATCTGCAAGGAACATTTCAAATATAGTAGTATTTATAAAATAGCATTTCCCTAGAGATATCATCTTTTTGTCCAAAATTATTTGTAAAATGAAAATGTAATAGCATTTATAAAATTGCATTTCCCTGGAGATACAAATATGGGTCCATAATTATTTGTAAAATACATGTAGTCCCTTTCAGCGTTGCCAGTAGGGGACTAATCAAATAATGATATTCCCTCATCCCTAAAAGTTCATTTTAAATTAAATCAATTTTATGTTGGTTTAGCATGTTCAGCAATCTACACAAAGTAGCCCTAATATCTGTAAACAACATCATGTACCTATAATTAACTAAGACAAATTTATAACTTTGTAACAAATCAAATTTTAATTTATTTCCTCTAACACACATAATTTTTTTCACAAATTTTAAAGAACAGTTCATTACTTTGGTCTGATTGATCTACATTTATATTTCTTAACTTACTTTCATAGCCCTCTATAACATCATTATCACTTATGACTTAACATCAGAGGAAAATGACAAAACATTAAAATGAGAAGAAATCTGAAAACAAAGAATAACTGTGTATATTACAGATTTGTAAAATAGATCTTATAAATATAATAAACAAGGCAGGTTAGCAATTTGTATACACTATACACATAGATGCAATACGTGTTAGATACTACACAAAACCAAACCAGGCAAAGCAAAACAATGGCAAGCTAAAAGGCAAACACAATATGTATGTTGGTTTACATGTTCTGGAGACTCGTAGTTTGACACTGCGGCTCAGAGGGCCAGGTTGATCGGAGGGTACTGGACTGGGGCTCCCGCTAGAGTCTGTAAAGGACGTGCATTATGTATCAAAGGAGGACTCACTGCTACCTAGCGCAGGTTTATAGACTTGTCAGGTATATATGGGGATCAAATACAAAATAAAATGATGCACCCGTATGGCATGCTCAGATGATGAGTCGTTCATACCGGAGAGGGACAATGATTTGTGATGTAAAAAGGATGAATATGTGATCTAGATATAACTGATGAGGTCTGGTGACTTATTATCATGAGGGGAAAAACGTGAAGAAAAAGACTGAATAGTGACAAGGAACGAACCGTGGGAAAACTGCAAGGAGAAAGCTCATGCTTAAACAGGAACTCATCAACAAATGAAAAACTTATGTGAAGGGACAAATAAAATACCCTACCAGAAAATCTATTGCTTTCTGAAATAAAGAAAATGGTGAGGAAAACTGAACAAAACCTAACGTAAAACAAAACAGCTAGGAAAACGCAGGTGGACAAATGATACTACATGTATTACAACGTGACGCTTACTATCACCAGAATCATTTTTCTTTTGTGATGATATATAATCATGTACGATATTTGAATCTTGTACACGTATGTTAACCTCTCCGGTTAATTTATTTCCTATTTAGGATATTTCCTATTTGAATAGTTAATTTTCATTTTTCTTATTTTTGTCAACAAAGTTTCAAAGGGAACAAATGCTTATAAACTGTTCATAAAAAAAAAGTGGGAAGAAAGATTCTTTTTAATTTTTAATAGAAATATGATGGAATTTGACAATGTCAATTCTGTTTCAACATATATAGAGTTACCTTCCATTTGGAAGGCATCAAATATAAATGCATTATGACATTGTGAAATCCCCATAGAAACACCTTATTTGAAGCTTCATTTTCCTGAATTTTACACTAGTTTCTACAAATTTTGATGACATCACAAGTAGTTTACAAGTAGTTTACGTCAGACACCTTCCAAAATGGAAAATAACTCTGTATATCAAAAAGACTAAATACAGTATTCCGAAAAATCAAAATAGAAATCAAATACGTTTACATTTTACATTGCTTGAATAAAACCATTTATGCCTACCTAATACATGAATAAGAACCATGCAAAAAATATAATTGCCAGGATTTTTTCCAAACAAGAATAGGCACTAATATATCACCTGTTGCATGTTTGGCCAGAGATATGTGACAATGACCTTGACCTAGATAGGTCTAAACATGTTTGACAATTGCAGTAAGTTTGATGGGGAAGCATATAAATGCATAAGAAGTAAGCTATGGCAATATATGCAAATCAGAGCCGGACAAAGTAATCCCGCAAAACCACACGCCCATTGTCACCAACAGGTAGTGTTGAATTAGTTTATAGATATGACCTTGGTTTCCACACACCCATTGTCACTGAAAGGTACTGTCGACTTAACTTTATAGATCTGACCTTGGTTTCCACATGCCCATTGTCACTGACAGGTACTGTCGACTTAACTTTATAGATATGACCTTGGTTTCCACACACCCATTTGCAATGACAGGTACTGTTGACTTAACTTTATAGATCTGACCTTGGTTTCCACATGCCCATTGTCACTGACAGGTACTGTCGACTTGACTTTACAGATATGACCTTGGTTTCAAGGCCTTGACCTACAGCCTTCCCATACACATTACTGGTATTTGCATACAAAGTTTGAATTAAATACAACCAGGCATGAGGATGCTGTGCTTCGGACAAAGTATTACAGACAGATAGAAGAATATCAATGTAACATAAATGTAAACGAGTTGTCAAGAAAGGGCAAGTAATGAAAATAAATACTGAATAAAATCAAAGAACAAATTGTCATGTAGACTTCAGCAATGATCATGAATCTTGAAATGGGGGTTACTTTAAAAGTTGAGCTACGTATTTTTTTTCTCTCTCTCTAAAAATATCTTCATGAAAAATGTGTTTCTACTAAAGCCATGACAGCAAGCAAATGCATGTTTTAATTCATTGAAGGCTTACATAGTTTCTTTATCAACTTACAGTTTGAAAATACATGTACTTACATTGAGATAATTTTATATCTTTGTATGAAACATAAAATGATTGCACACACCAGTTATCTCTACTTTATACTAATTATGAAAGAATAAACTAAACCTTTACCTTTATGTACATATACATAAAGCTGGAAAATGCCTAAAGAGCATCATTGAAAAAGACTGAGTAACATAAAACATAAATGTTTAGTTTGCTAGACATACAAATAGACATTTTCCTTTGAAAGCAACTTTGTATCGATATCTCTTCAGTGGTAGTTTATATTAAGCTTCATAATCACATGTTAAACTTATAAAGCTGGTCAAAAACAAGTTCACTTTTTTATAACTCTTTTATATTACATGTACATGGTTCTATGATTATATGACGTTTAAATATCATTTGCTTAAATTTTCAAAGCAGTGGGACACATGCCAACTCAATGGGATTTAGTTCTATATTTTGCTGACTGCTTTTTTTTTTCCTTTAGAAAAATGTGAGCTGTATTGAATTGAAAACACAAGTTTGAATAAGATGAGTTCAGCTTTCATTTCAGACTCCTAGTGTATTTGAAATCACTGGTAAAGCCTGAGAAAATACACATGTACCATTCATTTTTGTAACAGAAAAATGTTGATTCAATTCACTCAGAGCATTGAATGTGTTAATTTTTTTTTGCTTCATCCTAGTCTTAAAAAGACAATATCAAAAGATAAATGGTCTATTTGTATGTGTCACATTATGTAAGTGTAAGGACAGATAGGTCATTAAGAACACTACACGCTATACTTAAACTCCCACAAACATAATACAGGCTATCATACAGAGTTATATACCTTGTTTGGACTTGTCTGAGATGCTATCTCTGTGCTCGGCAGGTTCAGGTGACATGGCACGGGGAGGAGGCAGGCTCGACAGGTCCGGTTCTACATACTCCATGGGACCTGAAAACAAAGACACGTACAACATTGACATCAGACAACATAACCTTCATCACTTCTATTTGTATATAAAAACAGTCCACAAGACTGCACAGTAACCAAATACAGAAGTCTTATCGTTATAAGAGATGACATACAGATGTTGAGCCATTAATGCATATTCTATCTGTAGGTAATAAGTTACTGAACAGTTCACATAATCAAATACCAAAGTGTCAACAGAAAGCTCTTGTAAAAAGGCATACATTTTCCAAATGTGAAAGTCCTATCCTTTACAAGAAGCTATGATCTATGTGAAAGTTTTATTCTTTGATACAAATGTTGCAAAATATGGCCCTAAATATGTGACCTTGACTTTAAAGGCAATCTTGCATTCGGTTTGCTTCATTGGGTTTTGAAGTCTCATTATGCTTGACAAAACCTGCAAGTTCGATGGATGTTCATGTATAATGCCATTTATGAGAAAATGTGACTACCAGACAGATGGACGGACAGACAGTGTGATCCCATTATGTCACGATTGTAATGCAGGCAACACAAATAGAACTTCTTGAATGAATGTTAGGAATGAAGCTGTATGAAATACTGGAGTCTCCAATGATTCCTTCTAACCATTATTAAGATTGCTTGGTTCATTACACATTACATTAGTAAGAGGAATTCAAAATGTAGTTAACAATGCATACAGTGCTGTTATAAAGGATGTTAGAGTCTTAGACAAATGGAATTTTTTTTTTCAATCAAAGAATTACTACTAGGTACAACGTACCACTACCATTCATGCTTCAAGTTGGTTTGTGATCCAAAAATAAAGTTATGTAATGAAGATCTGATACTTGTCAAATTGTATATAGTTCATGATGACAGTCAGATTTTAATAGACAACTACTACCAGCATGCAAGGATCTAATTTGCATACCACATCTACGTAAAATAAACACAACTTTGTATGTATGGTATTGAAATGAATGAAGGGAATACTGCCTTAGAAGGTGACCATGCAGCTGAAATACCATATACATGTATCAAAGTACACCACTCCCATTGTATTCATGTTTGATGTAGAAATTCAAAACATTCTTCATGGAAAAAAAACACCGATAAATTCAGAATTGCCATCAATCAAGTTGTGTTCTATTTTCTATCTTTTCTTCATTTTTAAAATTAGATTCTATGGTTATCAAATAGTTATACATGTAAATAGAATGTTACAAACACTACATTTTGTTAACAATTGTGATCATGGCATAACAATTATATGGAAAGCATCGGGACAAAGGAAGGGGAAGAATACATTTTATTATAAAACTATGTCTTAACTAGTGTAAAACAAATATAAAATATGTGTGATGTTATGTGACACTCGTTCATATACCTGTAAATTCCCAGCGACTTGCAGCTTGATATAAATTGTAGTATTTCATCACACAGACAATGAATAAGTATATCGGCATTTGTATAACATGGCTATCACACATAAGCGTGATAAGTATATGATATAATTATCACAAATAAATGACATACGATCACTTTGTCTGGGGCATAAAATTAAATAAAATACTTGTATCAGAATTGAAAGAAAATCAGATCATGTGCATTATCAATGTTATATTTGAAATGCATTGATAATTTGCTAGATGCCGGACAATCCATAATTTCAACATCTTAACACCAGTAACACCAAATAGTACGGTAATACACTTTCATGGTAGAAAGGAACATCTTACATTAAGAATAAACATAGGTAATCACAGATTACGAAGCTCACCTCGTGACAGCAAAATTCAATTCAAACATATTTCTTAGTAAATGTATATTGGCTTTTAAAGGCAAAACCACTCAAGCAGAAAAAGTAGGTCAAGGTCATTTTATGAAAGTTTGATCAAAAATACATCCAATATGCAAGTTTGGTACATGTAGCAGTTATACTTTGCTCAATATTGGCTTTATAGAGCAAAATCACTCAAGCGGAAAAAGTAGGTCAAGGTCATTTTATGAAAGACTGATCAAAGATACATCCAATATGCAAGTTTGGTACAAGTATCACTTATACTTTGCTCAATATTGGCTTTTAAAGGCAAAATCACTCAAGCGGAAAAAGTAGGTCGAGGTCATTTTATGAAAGTTTGATCAAAGATACATCCAATATGCAAGTTTGGTACATGTAGCAGTTATACTTTGCTCAATATTGACTTTATAGAGCAAAATCACTCAAGCGGAAAAAGTAGGTCAAGGTCATTTTATGAAAGATTGATCAAAGATACATCCAATATGCAAGTTTGGTACATGTATCACTTATACTTTGCTCAATATTGGCTTTTAAAGGCAAAATCACTCAAGCGGAAAAAGTAGGTCGAGGTCATTTTATGAAAGTTTGATCAAAGATACATCTAATATGCAAGTTTGGAATATCTAGCACTTATACTTTGCTCAATATTGGCTTTTAAAGGCAAAATCACTCAAGCGGAAAAAGTAGGTCAAGGTCATTTTTTAAAGTTTGATCAAAGATACATCCAATATGTAAGTTTGGTACATGTAGCACTTATACTTTGCTCAATATTGGCTTTTAAAAGCGAAATTACTCAAGTGGAAAAAGTAGGTCAGATGCTGCATCCGATGCATAGGTCCATCTCGGCATCCAAAGATGAATCACTTGTGCAAGTTTGGTTACTGTGGCATCAGTACTTTGTCAGATACTGAGCTACCCCAAACTTCTTAACCAAGTCACTCAAGCGGAAAATGTAGGTCAGATGCTGCATCCAATGCATGGGTTCACCTCAGCATCCAAAGATGAATCACTTGTGCAAGTTTGGTTACTGTAGCATCAGTACTTTGTCAAATACTGAGCTACCCCAAACTTCTTAACCAAGTCACTCAAGCGGAAAATGTAGGTCAGATGCTGCATACGATGCATGGGTTCACCTCAGCATCCAAAGATGAATCACTTGTGCAAGTTTGGTTACTGTAGCATTAGAACTTTGTCAGATACTGAACTACCCCAAACTTCTTAACCAAGTCTCTCAAGCGGAAAATGTAGGTCAGATGCTGCATCTGATGCATGGGTTCACCTCAGCATCCAAAGATGAATCACTTGTGCCAGTTTGGTTACTGTAGCATTAGTACTTTGTCAGATACTGAACTACCCCAAACTTCTTAACCAAGTCACTCAAGCGGAAAATGTAGGTCAGATGCTGAATCTGATGCATGGGTTCACCTCAGCATCCAAAGATGAATCACTTGTGCAAGTTTGGTTACTGTAGCATTAGTACTTTGTCAGATACTGAGCTACCCCAAACTTCTTAACCAAGTCACTCAAGCGGAAAATGTAGGTCAGATGCTGCATACGATGCATGGGTTCACCTCAGCATCCAAAGATGAATCACTTGTGCCAGTTTGGTTACTGTAGCATTAGTACTTTGTCAGATACTGAGCTACCCCAAACTTCTTAACCAAGTCACTCAAGCGGAAAATGTAGGTCAGATGCTGCATACGATGCATGGGTTCACCTCAGCATCCAAAGATGAATCACTTGTGCAAGTTTGGTTACTGTAGCATTAGTATTTTGTCAGATACTGAGCTACCCCAAACTTCTTAACCAAGTCACTCAAGCGGAAAATGTAGGTCAGATGCTGCATACGATGCATGGGTTCACCTCAGCATCCAAAGATGAATCACTTGTGCAAGTTTGGTTACTGTAGCATTAGTACTTTGTCAGATACTGAGCTACCCCAAACTTCTTAACCAAGTCACTCAAGCGGAAAATGTAGGTCAGATGCTGCATACGATGCATGGGTTCACCTCAGCATCCAAAGATGAATCACTTGTGCAAGTTTAGTTACTGTAGCATTAGTACTTTGTCAGATACTGAGCTACCCCAAACTTCTTAACCGGACGCGGACGCGGACACGGACGCGGACACGGACGCGGACGCGGACGCGGACGCGGACGCGTTGGGTTATAGCATAAGCTCACTCAACTTCGTCGAGGTGAGCTAATAACACATTTAGGCATAGATAATATAGAGTATATATTCTACATAAATATGTAATTACATATATAGATATGATATACTGATTTTATGAAAAATATACCAAACATGACAAATATAATTACCTGGTTTTTCTGTGCCAGTAGTCTTGGAATTTATAAACGTCTCTAACAGTTTCTGTACTGTTAATTCATCACAGCTCTGTCGGAATTCTTGATGCACCTGAAGGAAAGAAGAAATGACAATCAAGATGCACATGACATTCATACCAAGATATTTTCTTGATCAGTTAAATTATATAAATTCCGGTATTCTATTGCACCTCTAATCAATTATATGACATTATTAAGGTGTACCTGTCCAACGAGGGCATGCTGATTCTCCCAAGCTTTAGCGTACGTGTCTATGAAGTCCTTCATCTGACATATATGTTCCTCCTCAACTTCTTGGAAATGCTTTATAAATGGACAAACAGAACATGTAAGACACATTCTTTTTACACATCATTGCAGTAAAATAAATCACAGTTCATTTCTTTATAATAATAATATATACCATAACAGTATGTTCATTTATGAATAAGTTTTGAATTAATTAGAATTATACCAGTTTACAATTTCTCTCTTCCAATACATAACATTTTTAAGCTTCTTTTATTCAACGCATAAGAAAACCAATCAAACAAAACATTACAGTAATAATTTACAAATTCACTTACTTTGCAGGAATCCAACATCTTTGTTTCAAAATCATTTCTAATATTGGCATACTTTTCTACATAACCTCTGTACTCATCGTCTGTGGATAAATTTGTTTTGTACAACATTAATTATACATTTCAAACTAATATTTTTTTATTACAGCATTCCAAAATAAAATCTACACATAACATGTACATTTTAGAAAATAAAGTCATACTTTTAAATAAAATACATGTACATGTACTTGTAATATCATATAAGGACTCAACAAAATTGAAAGAAATACTAGTATAAACATTGCAAATCAATTTCACATTTGAATTAATGTACTGTAAGGTGCATGATATTTTTAGCCGAGTTGCAAAACTCGGCTCTTAATTTGATGTGAGACGGGCGGGCGGTTGGGCGGGCGGGCGGGCGGGCGTCAACAATTGGTTTCCGGACTATAAGTCAGCTACGAAAGAGGCTATAACAATGAAACTTCATACACTTACTCACCATTAGTCAAGGATAAGCCCTATTGATTTTGGGGTCAAAAGGTCAAAGGTCAAGGTCACAGGACTCAGATGATTGAAAATGGTTTCCGGACCATATTTCAGCCTGTATTGCACCTATAATCATGAAACTTGCCAGAAATGTTTCCCTTGAATCAAGGATGAGGCCTATTGATTTTGGGGTCAAAAGGTCAAAGGTCAAGGTCACAGGACTCAGATGATTGAAAATGGTTTCCGGACCATATTTCAGCCTGTATTGCACCTATAATCATGAAACTTGCCAGAAATGTTTCCCTTGAATCAAGGATGAGGCCTATTGATTTTGGGGTCAAAAGGTCAAAGGTCAAGGTCACAGGACTCTGTTGATTGAAATTGGTTTTCCGACCATATTTCAGCCTGTATTGCACCTATAATCATGTAACTTGCCAGAAATGTTTCCTGTGAATAGAAAATGACCACTTTTGATTTTGGGGTCAAAAGGTCAAAGGTCAAGGTCACAGGACTCTGATGATTGAAAATGGTTTCCTGGCCATATTTTAGCCTGTATTGCACCTAAAGTAATGAAACTTGCCAATAATGATTCCCATGAATCAAGAATGACCCCTATTGATTTTGGGGTCAAAAGGTCAAAGGTCAAGGTCACAGGACTCCGATGATTGAAAGTGGTTTCCGGACCATATTTCAAAATTATTTTGCTCAATGATATAGAATGTGCAATTGGAGAGGATGTTACACTTGCATTGCCTTTATATTTCTGTGTTTTAATGTAATACAATATGGTTGAACACATAATATGTACAAATCAATATTAATCAAAGCTTATATGCAGCAAAAACATTGAATATAAAAAAAAATTAATGTGAAAAAAAAATTATATACCACTGAGAAAAAAGAAATTGCAGAAAAAAAAGAGTCTGCCCAAAAAAGTAAAAAGAAAAAAAAATAAATAAATAAAAAAAAATAAAAAAAAAAGTAAGAAAAAAATGTAAATATGAAAAGAAATGAAATAAAATGAATTACAGAAATAGAAAAAAAAAAGGAAAGTAAGAAATTGCAAAAAAAAAAAAAAACAGAAAGAAAAGAAAAAAATTACAAAGAAAAAATAATGAATATTTAAGATATGAATTGTACCTTATTCTGTATCTTTAGAGTATGCTTTGTTAAATCATATTGTACATACAAATACAGTTCAATATTTAAATCCAATTCTACATAAAAGTTCTTTGTTCTTTGTTTTATAGTAGTTCTCTTTTGCTTAAGGTTCCTGCACCCTAATAGACAACTTTCGGTTAAAATTTTCACAACATTTCGCCATTTCCAACAAGTACCGATAATTTTATCATCGCAAATGTTCATACATAATAGCATGAGTTTACAAATGGTACCATGTAAACAAGAAAAATTAGGACATAAAGTATTCTGTATGATGAGATTGAAAATCTGTATCCTTGAAAATATATTACACGCTGATATAGAATAAAGAGAAGACCATTTCTTGATCCAGAAATTTTCATTTAGGACCACAAAATGTTGTTACAAACCATACACATTTCATGTTAGTCTGCATATTCATACTTACATTCCAGTTTTGCAACTCGGCATTGCATCTTTGATGCATTTTGAGCTTATTTTTTAATTATCCTTATGAAAACCATGTTAGGATATGAGGTGTGAAAACCTTGTACGCCATTAAGTGGCTCTTTATCAATCTAACCCCCTTTTTTTATCATACTCACTAGCCTTCTTGCATTTCTGTTCTTGCTGTATAAAAGACGATTTCGAGTACATTATCAAAATTTATTATCAACAGCAGGTGATATAAGAAATAAAATATATTCACTTTAACATAACAAATATCAATATTCTAAAATTGCTTGAGCAGAACAAGGTGTACTTGTGAAACTGATAATGTACATGTACCTTGTGAGTACTCTTTTTTCTAGGTCCGACATAAATATCAGGTGATAATCAAGGCATCAACAGTTTAGTTTGGGGAAAGCTTCTTCTTTTACACACCTACATTACTCATAAATTTTCACATACATGTATCAAATTAAATATCACTGGATGATCGCTTGCCTTAATCAAGTAAATACTTCTATCAATTTCATTAACCACATTTGCTTCTTAATCTAGTAAAAAATGGCTATACATTTGAAATGGTACCAAGTGTATAACATGTATAAAAAGCTAATCAGTTTAGCATTATGTCTGTAAGATACACAAAATTGAATATGGAAATGGTTGAGTGGTGCCCCAACTTGATTGCTGCTGCCTCATTTTCATCTGAAACCTTTAAGTCTGAACTAGAAAAAGAGTGTTGACAAAAGACATGGTAGATAGTATATCATGGCTTGTAAGGGTTTAACTGATTTTACCGTAAATTTTCCATGAAGATTCCAAAGCATTTAAGCTATCCAAATAAACTCATGAAAAGGCGTATAAACATTTGTCAACCCATTTCTGAAGGCTGAAAAGGTGAATTTTCAGTAAAGGTCGAGACAGATCCCTTAACATTACTTTCAGACTTTTAGTATCCTCAAGCAATCGGGAAACACAATCGATCCTTGTGAAATCGGACAGAAACAATACGCTTTTTTATTTTCTCCACAGAGAGGCATTAAAATTAAATAATTCTCAAAGTTTAAAGAAACTAACAAAGCATACATGTAGATGATATTTACATTGTTTTTAATATGCATGTATAAGAAGTTACCTTTTCCTGTTCTTTTGCTGATGCGTTATCACGCTTCATTCGTTCAAGTTCCATAAATCTGGCATGGTATAAAACCTTTGCCTAAAATGCAATTTTTTATTCTTAGGAGATATTTTTCATAATTTGAATTTGTTCCTTACCGATATGTATCTACATCTTGTAAGGTAAGATAAACTCCAAATTTATCGACTGTTGACATTTTTCCTAATAGGAATACTTTTTAAATTCAACTACATTGATGGCAAAATTTAATGCAAATATTGTGAAATTCAAGATATGTTTTTCATACATTTGTACATGTTATGATGATGTACATACCTTATGCAGGGCATTGGTAGTTTGCTGAATTGCCATAACAACCTCATGTGTCCCATGCTCTTTCTCCTTTACCTATAAATCAGAAAGAATCAACACATACTTACATGTAAGAGTAAATCATAATTTCCATAAATCTACATGGTACAAAGGATACAGAAACAATAATAACACTTTCCAATCAAGGTTGGAGAAGAAGAGGTAACATTTAAGACTGAGGATCAAACTTTTGGGGTTTTTTTTTCTTCCTACAACTTTGATAAAATGTACAAAGAAAGATTCATAAGTGACATATTGCTGACTGAAACATTAGATAATCAATTGAATCAAACAGAGTAAGAGCATTTCTCCATCTCAACATTTTGAGTATTATAACATTATCATATTGCAGTAAATGTGAGATATTGTGATTTGGGTATACATATGGACTTTGCTTGACTTTTTATAGACCATAACACATTTTGTAACTGTGAAATCACATATCTAAAGATATTTTCAAGACTCATACAATGTACTTGTTACAAAAATGTACATAATAGGACAGAAGTGTCAACAATTCAATTTCTCTCTTCATTCAACAATTTGCAAACTACATATAAATCCTAAGACTTACGGCTTTGTGTTTTTTATGCTGTTCATCATTATATCGTAGTACATCCTTGATGATGTCGTTCAGTGAATGTACAAGCTGAGAATGGAGGGTGGACAATTTCTCCATCAACACTTTAATCACATTCCAAAATGGCTGAAAGGTCCTAAAACAAATAAAACACTTCATGATACATGTACATGTAATATCTTTAATTGACAATCTCTTTTGAACGGCAATATAATAGGTTATTCAACAATATTCCATTTATCAGAATATTCAAACATAAAAATCTTTTTTCCACTTTCATTCTGGTCGTTGGTATTGTCAAGAAGTATTGAGGAATATTAATGTTACAAAATCACTTACCCTACATGTGCACTATTAGCTGAAGTTTTGGCTAACTTGTTCAACAATTTACTGTAAGATTCTTCTACAGTACAGCTGAAACACAATTAATTATAGATCAGTGTGACATCACATGTATGTATTAATCCTCAAAAACGGAAACTATAAATATAATTGGGTAAAATTGGTAAATTTCATTCCCTTAGCAATTTTATACATGTATATTGTTAGACTGAAGGTCAGGCAAGCCCACTCTCTATAATATTGTGCTTTTTTGTTTAAAGCACTATATAGAATAGATTAGCCTGTCCTTCAGTCCAGTATTTTGTAGATTGTGATGTCCATGTATGTTTATCCATATGCACTTTTCTACTATTTGAAGTGATAACATACAGATGGACAACTTTAAGAAGGAAACATCAATAAGTCACTTTCACTTCCAATATATGGATCTTAATAAATTATATTCTGATACATGTACATGTATACACATTTCTCTCATACCCTCATATGTCACTATGTGTTACAGAGAAGGAAAGCCTCAGGTTTTACATGATTTTGAAACCCCTCGGTTGGAGTCGATGTATCTTTCATAGAAGACCATGAAAGAGTCTTATAATCTATCATGATGTGGTCACCAACACTGTTTACATTACAACATGACATATACCTTTCCCGAAGAAAATCAATAAATTCTTTGGCCGAAGTTGAACCCTGTTTCATATTATTCTGGAGCACAAAGAACCCATTGTTCTTCTCGCCCTGAAATGAAAGAGAAAAAAACAACGCACATTATAAAATGTTTTTGAATAGGGTATGAAAGGAATAAACTGACCATTTACACATTAGCAAGCTGGGGGAAACTTCAGATTGAAAGAGATTACATACGGTATGACATAAAACTGATCAGACTTTTAGAAACTAAAGAAAAGTATTTTGACATGATTATCAATTGACCATTGATATTGACAGTCCGTTCATGGTACCTGTAAAATATCATCGGTCATTGTGTCCGAATGATACTGAAGCAATAGGCCATATTGGCAGATGCAAGACACATTTATCAACCATTCCGAATTTTAATCAGAAATTGACACCAATCTTAATCCCTGCTACTAATGGCTTCATGCAAATACATGTACCTGCACAGGTACTTTTGTAAAATAAGTGGTAATTCAATGGGTACAAATTGAAGTACCTAATACAGCTGTACAGAAAAGTCAATTTCAGTCATGCTGCGTCTATTGATCCCTTTCCCTAATATCATACATCTTTTCACCATTTTTACTTTTCTAATTCAATTCTGTTGTTCAGAGACCCATGTGATTTGAGTCCAAGTATGTTTGGTAATATCTCAGTGATCCCCCCCATGAGAGATAGTAAAATCACATCTATACCCCGTATGGTACTGTACAGTACAGTAAGCGAAACGGCCCTATAAAAATGGGAAATGTGATTGTTTCTGAACTTGTTTCCTGTGCATATTCCAATAAAGGCAATGCCTTATCACACCTACTTTTTGTATCACGTTTTTGTCATTTGTCGTTCGCTGCCTGTTTTTTTATCATTTAAAAAATGCAACGTTTGTTATCATTTTGGTCAGTTTCATCGCTTCAAACATGCACCTTTAGGGAATCTACCAATGCTTGTTAAAGCGTGTAAATAACGAGTAAAAAAAGCTGCGTCTTGATCAAAGAATCTCCAAGCGGCGGACCCCAAGCGGCACTCCTGACACTCCGGAAGTTCAGGCTGAACAATCTGCACGTACTGTTGATAGAAATCCAACATAAATGGGTAAACCTATACCCTTGGTTATGGTATGATTGACAATTGATTTTTACTCTTGTTGTTTATCAACTTTAATAAAAGTTTTCACCAGCAAAACACCATCCGTTCAGATACCGGTATTAAAGTTTTCACAAGCAAAACACCATCTGTTCAGATATTAATTAATCTGATTTTTTTTTTTTTTTTTTTTTTTTTTTGGCCTCAGTTACACACCCATTATTTTCAAGTTTGTAGACTTCAATTTTTATCTCAAGATTGGCTCAGATTGCACCATTTTGCTTTAAATTTCGGCGCTCAGCTCGCGGCTATGCTGCTCGACTGCCTTACTTTTTCCGTGTTTAGGACAAAATGGCCTTTAATTTTTTTATGCTCTAGGCCAAGTGTCCTATATCTTCTGAAAACAGTCTGAATCACTGGGTATGCGATATTGGTAATTGATACGAGTATTGATCCACACAATTTTCAGGCAGTATTTGAAGTTAACAAGGACAAAATGCCCATAACATGCACATCTTAGCTAAGCATTTGATCAAAAGACCCTTCTGAAATGGAAAGAAGAAGAAATACAGAATTGAGGAAAGGCAGTGGCTCCGGATACGAACGCTCGTATCTTTAGACCTATGTCTCGGCATACGAACACAAATCGTAGTTAGCTTCTGCATATATACTTGGTTCGGACTTTTGCTTTCAAGGCATCTTGTGTTCAAATTGTATCTTTTTGTGACATATTCTGAAAAGTGAATTAAGTAATAAGTACTGAGTTGCATCTACACTATAAACTTTCAAAAACTTCCAAATCCCGCTTGAGCGACGGAACGTCAGTACACAACAGCCGACAAGTGTGTGTCTACATGTATTACTGATCAGTGATCAGATGACTGAGAGCATAGAAATAGCCTCTTGTCGGTTGCTAAATTACAGATTATGCAGAATTAACTCTATACCTTGATATAGTTTCAAAAATCAACTTATTATTTTGCTTTGGACACATGACCAGAGTCACGTGACTGTTACAGACCAATTAGAAACATGTTCGTACGCCGAGACATAGGTCTAAAGATACGAACGTTCGTATCCGGAGCCACTGCCTTGAGGAAATTCGGTAGGAACATCAGAAATTTGTCGGGAAATCGGGGAATCTTTGGAAACATATACACCAATCTGAGATGAGGAGAAATCGTATTATTTAAGGGAGTAGAAATATAAATCAGCCGTACTCTCCAACTGGTAGAGCAAAAATTCGACGCGAACTTGCCAGCTACACCCCCTTTTTGCAAAATATCGAGGGAATCGACAGCAAAAATCAATATTCTACTGTATTGAAAACATGAACTGGACATTGCATGGAAACAATATATATTCTTCTGTTGATGTGATTACCCAGAAGTGATCCGCAAACGTTGTCATCCTGGTTTTTCGACGGTCATCTGGAAGTCCGTCTGACAGCAATAGATATGGCGATTATTTTGATTCTTCACACATGCGCAGTAACAACTTTTCTGCAGTCCTATGAACGCTTCAACCGGAAGAATGATGAATTCTTCAGTATGAAAGCACTTATGTCACCTTGATTCTTTTCAAGCGCGGAAAATTCAAAATGAAAAAAAAAGTTTTTACATATAGACATAGAACAACAGTTTCTTGAAACGAATATCAAGGACAACAACCACCACATGGGATATATGAAAAAACAACCAACATTTTACAGCATGTCTGCACTACACTAGTACCTGAATAATTTACCTAAACAGACGAAAAATTACACATACTGTCCGCGCGGCTCACTTCGGAAACTGGATAAACTCGATTTTGATAACTTTGACCTGCAAAAATTAAGAAAAAATATATATATATATATATATATCACTAAATAGATCTCGCTTTGTCGTAAATTTTGGTATATGTTACATGGTTGAGGGTTTATGCAGTCAGATTATACAGACAAAATAAATTTAAGATGGGGCGTTTTCAATGTTAAATTTCAGAGTGACGTCGCCGAGTTTAACATTGAGCCTATGGAGAGAGTCACGACGTCACGATAAAAATTAGCATGGGAAATGGCCCATCTAAAACTTGTTTTGCCTATAAAGTTTGATTGCGTGCACTGACTGTCATATACTAGTAACCACAGGGATTCATCACGCTAATACCGATTGCTCTATTTACTATATATGTGTTAAATGGATCTAACTCGGCGTTTAACGAAAAGTCGACAAGTCATCGTTAAGTCTTCAGAAATAGGCTAATCAATGTCAAAACCTGTTTTCTGTGGTATATTTCGATAGATTAATTCATACTGAATCTTCATACGAAATTTGAAATCAGTACCTTCTTTACAAGCCGAGATCTGCCCAATACCGCTCTCTTATGAGCGCCGCATTTCTAGGTCGGACAAAAAGGTGTCCGGTGATAATCAAGCAGTACAGACAAAATTTGGTTACTGATTGATCGTTTATAGGTCCGAACACTTCAAAGACATACAACTGCATGATATCTCCTCTTCACATGCTTTGTACCATCTCAAACATCGCTGGTATATGAAAACCCCTCATACAGCTACATCTTTGCATGCGCGTATATGTCATTCATAACTCTGCACATGTTGAATTTAATCTCACTTAAATCCGACGCTTTTCTTATTTCAAAGTCGTTAAAAAAGACTTTATTTGAAATTGTACTAAGCATATATGGGACTATTTCATGCAATGTTATATATTTGAGATGTTCGCAACAATTAATGGTCAAGCGGTGCCTCATGTTGATCACTGATGCCTGATTATCATCGGACACCTTTTTGTCCGACCTACAAATGTGTAGACTAAATAATCCAGTCTCTCCGCTGCCGCTAACAGAGACTGAACCCCACTATGGTTGTTACAGAACGAAGTCTGACGAAACTGTTGCCCAACGATTTTTCCAAATAACAGACCTTTAATATTGATTTTCTTGCGGGTGACACTTAAGTAAACATTAAACTAATCATCTATACCACCTCGCTTTTTTTTTCTCGCTTCGTTGTTGCATTGTTGCATTTGATTGGTCGTTTCTCCGAACTTTTGCTTTGCTTGTTTGGTTTGGTAGGGAGTTAAAAATTGGCAAAAATGCAATAACGGTGTGAGAAAAAAAACGCGAGGTTGGTAGAGATACTTAGTTTGATGTTTACTTAAATGTCACCTACAAGAAAATAAATATTAAAAGTCTGTACATGGAAAAATCGTTGGGCAACAGTTTCGTCCGACTTCGTTCAGTAACAACCATAGTGGGGTTCAGTCTCTGTTAGCGGCAGCGGAGAGACTGGATTATTTAGTCTAACAAATGTGGCGCCCATAAGAGAGCGGTATTGGGCATATCTCGGCTTGTAAGGGAGGTACTGATTTCAATTTTCGTATGAAGATTCAGTATGAATTAATCTATCGAAATATACCACAGAAAAAAGGTTTGACATTGATTAGCCTATTTCTGAAGACTTAACGATGACTTGTCGATTTTTCGTTAAACGCCGAGTTAGATCCCTTTAACACATATAGTAAATAGAGCAACCGGTATTAGCGATATAAATCCCTGTGCTAGTAACTTATACCAAAAGGACATGTAACGATAAGGCGTAAAATCTGCCCAAAAATAATGAAATTTTAAAGTACTTCATTTCTTTAGTCAAGTTGGTGAAATACTTTAAAAGATAAAAACCCTTCAAAATCTGAAGAAATTTTTTCATAAAATTGCTCTAATGGAGAGATATTTGAGTATAAATGTGCTTATTTTGTATAGAAATCAATGAAAATCGGAAAAGTTTCCATAAAATATTTATCCCCCCTTTGGAACACAACACCACTTCTACCGAAGATGTATTTTCATAATACAAATTTTCTGTAAAAGCGGAGTTGTGTTCCAAAGGGGGGAACAATAGTCAATTTACGAAAATGCGATTGGGCGGGTAGGGGTGAAGGAAAGATTTGAAATTAACAGAGAATTAGTAATTGGCATTTGATTCGATTTCGGCAAATAATTAACTTCTTTAAAAATAGTTTCTAATTAATCAATTTTCAACAAAAATATTCGTTGTTGTTTACTTTTTCTCTGACAAAATCCTTTATTTTAATTTTGGGCATTGATAATTCAACGACCCCTCGCAATAAAAGTTAACAATTAGCGTTGACAACTGAAGTAACAGAAAATCTTAGACAAATGCTAAAAACTTCCTCGGTAACATTCACAACGTATTAAGAAACTGTAATTATGGTAATTGTAAAAGAAATATGATTTAATATAGTGAAAAAAGCTTATTCAAACTATTTTTATAACGGCGGCGTTGTTAAATTGTACAATATAAGTGAGAGTGAGTGTTCGATTATATATCTCTGGCCACGTGTTTACGGTCTGATAAATCCGGAATACAATATTTGGAGAAAATCATGTTTTAGTACGATATTTCTCATTGAATCTTCTCATTGTAGTTCATTTTAACATTTTGATCAACAAAAGCGACCGATTGTTAGAAAATTTTCGACATGTCACTCGCATTATTTATATCATTAAAAAGACACCCCGCCCTCACTTCTATGAAAAAATATAGGTTGTTTTTCATAATTATGTCAATAAAACTACTATATTTGATTAAAGATACTTGAAATGAAATAATTTCATGTACAGGACACATTTTAAATAATACTAGTAGAGCTGGTATCGCAAGTAAAATTTGGGCAGATTACGGCTCTTAACGTTACAGGTCCTTTACGACTAAGCGATATCTATTGAATGGTATCAATTTCATTTAAATTTTTTGCATTATAAAGTAGTCAAAATCGCGTTCGTCCAGTTTCCAAAGTGAGCCGCGCGGACTGTAGGATAGGAAGATCCCAGTTGATTTCGTAGTAAATGGTTCAAGGTCAGTATTGGCTGTAAAGGGAAAACAACGCATTACTACCTGCAGCGAAAGAACTCCACACAGCGATTTCCTGTGGCCCCTGGGTGATCTTATGGTAGAGTATCCCTCGGGTCAGAATTGTTGGTAATTTTTTTTGCCTGGATACCATGGTTTTTTCTTTTCAGAATATTGTGCAGATTATCAAACTAATATGGTTTTGGGAAAAGAAACTATTAAAATTACATTTTGTCACTTCTAAAAAGGGATTTTCAGGGTCCAATGTTCAAACGGCTATATTCTCAGTATGATCTTGAAACCATGAATTATATTTTGTTTGTATATTAGGTTTAACATAAGCTTTGAATATATGGAAATGAAAATATTGTAAACAGTAGCGGATTCAGCCGGGGGGGGGGGGGGGGGGGCACGGGGGCACGTGCCCCCCCGGCAGTGCCCAAACAGGGGGCACTTATGGCATGCTTTTGGAAGCATTTAACTACTGTTTCCGCAATAAATCTATGAAATTAGTCAGAAATAGCCCCAAAGCACCACAGAAACCACCGATTTGAATCATTTTCCAAAATTTTCTCGGAGATATAACAAAGTCGGAAAGGATGCATTGCTGTCAAGTCCATCGTCTGTACGTTCACGTTCACGTTTCGGAAACAACCTTCATTGCAGTGGCGGATTCAGTCGTGCCCCCCCCCCCCCGGCAGCACCCAAAGAAGGGGCATTTTTGACATGCTTTTGGATGTTTCCGTAATAAATCTATGAAATTAGTCAGAGATAGCCCCAAAACACCACAGAAACCACCGACTTCCCAAAAATTTCTCAGAGATATAACAAAGTCGGGGACATGTCCATAATATTGATTGTACGTGGACGTACACACGTTTCGGAAACAGCCTACATTGAATCATGCTCATACCGAATTTTCTTCATCTGAGGGACATTGACACCATATTTCTTGACCAAATCTTCGATACCCCATGATCGTTATGTGTTATGCTCAGATGGGCCCTAATTTGGAATAAATAAATTTGTATTTGTATTGTATTTGTATTTGATACAGCCTTCTTTAAAACTGACAATTTTTTTACTTTTTCAAGGTCGTTTTAAATTTGAGGTCATGATCAATCTTTTTGAAATACAATTGAAATTGTTTTGGCCAGATTTAGACCGGAAAGCCTCCAAGAATTTTACAAAGATAAAAATACATGTTTTTCTTTATTTGTAGAATCGAATTGCCAAGAAATAATTAAACCTGTAAATCTGGACGATCCAGAGAATAGGGCATCCGTGATCTCTAGTTTATGAAGGAAATTCATCACTTACTTATTTTCTTTACCTTACAACAAGCACGGATCTAGAGTGATGGTAAGGGGGTCAGGTCCCGCCTTGAATTTGCATAAAATACTGATTTCCCCCCCCCCCCCTAGTTTTACGTGAATTTACGGCTGGACACCCCCATGGGCTGAGATCTCTGCCCTTTCAAAACTTCTGTTGATCTGCCCGTTTCCTTAGGACATACTGAATATGTTGACTTCTGCTTGCCGTGCAAGAACAATACAGTATCAGAAAATGTCGAAAATTTTCAAATATATACTAATTATTGATACTGACACTGATTGAATCATGCGCGCCAACTCCTTTCTAAATTCAGTTCAAATACGCTTCAGATGCCATCAAATTGCTTCATTTTTTTCAAAATTTTCTCGGGGGAGGCCCCGAACCCCCACCAATGGGAGGGGAAATCCCCCTCCCATACCCTCCCCCACTCGGCCCTTCGGGCCTTGCAAGTGATTCCCTTAACAAATTGTATGTGCCCCCCGGCAATTGGGGGTCTGGAGCCGACCCTGGTAAAAGTAAGTTGTTATTTATGAAAAAAATAGCATATGAGATCTGAGGGATGCTCTACCTTAATTGATTTGGGAGTAAAACGGTAAACCTGGCACATTTAACATCATTCCCTCGTGATTATTCATTACCTCATAAAAGGTGAAACTTTACAAACAGATTAGTTCCGAACGAAGGAGGGTAGGATCAGTGAGGATCTGCATAAAATTGATTTTAAGTCTCAAAACGTCAAAGGTGACATAAAACGCATTTGATCACAATTACTCGTACAATACTTGACCTACACTGATGAAACTTCAAACATAAACTGAGGTGTATCCAGGCTGATTTTGCTTTCGATTGGTCAAAGTTCAAACTTTCCATAAATGGAAAACACCTACGTAATTCCCGGCCTAGTCATTGATGATTGAAAATACATACAGATTACAAATTACTCCAATATCTCAATAGATTTTAGTATAGATCGAGGAGTCGAAGGAATTGACATCAACATTTACATCATTTCCTCGAGACTTCAGTAAACCTTTATCTACTGTATGAAGATGAAACTTTACATATACTGGTAGATTCTTATGACACGAGAAATATCTAAATTCAAAATTGACTTTGCAGCCAAAGATCATGGCAAACTAACTGATCATGGAAAACAGCATTTTTTTTTGGGGGGGGGGGGGGGGTACGACAACAGACGTACTGGTAATGCGTGACCTGAAGTGATGCAACTTCACGCAAAGATGCCTGAGATTTCAAGAGGATCTCTCAAACTCCGCGGTCGAGCTCCCCCCGAAGGTTTTTCGGAAAGCGATCGCTGATAAAAGTCAAACTTGGCGTATATGGGAATCTGCGGTTGTAAGCATTTTAGAAGTAATACTTGACCTACAGCTATGAAACTCCACATGCACAGATTGCTTCAGCTTAGAAGTAAACCTCTTGAATCAGAGGTCAAACGGACAAGGTTAAATTTGGCATGCATGACAAATGTGTCTCAACACAAGAATTCAGTAATGTTTTACCCAACTTTTATTTTTCTTGTGTCAGGTACTATAGGCTGCAGTAATGATCAACATCATTGCGGGAAAGGAGGGGGTTATTCCTGCCTACAATTCTAGTCAAATTTGGTTTTGATTGGGGGGGGGGGGGGGACGGACAAGGGGGTACCTCTCTCCCCCTCCCACCCCTTACCTCCCCTCCCCATCCTTTTCACCCTTCCCTTTCCTCCCTCCTCCCTTTTCCATCCCTCCTCCCACCCCCTTCCTCATCATCCCTTTCACCCTGTCCATCCCCTCTTTGATGGGCATATGGGTTTTGGGGTTATTATCTAGAAATCAGAGTCTGCTATTTCTGATAAGAAACCAGAAATCAAAGTTTGGTCTTGACAGGTGAAAGGGCTGTCCAGTTAACAACTGGAACCCGGCCAAACTTTAAGTCTATTTTTCCTTACAATGACTATGACCTTTGACCTATTGAACCAGCTAAGATAAATATTGCGACTTCTCCTTATAACTCAATACGCACATCCTTAATCATTAAACATCAAGCTGAGAATACACAGTGATCAATAAAACACATTAAATTAGTAAAAACCTGGCTGAGAATACTCGGTGCTGAATACACACATCCTTAATCAGTAAACATCTGGCTGAGAATTCACAGTGCTCAATACACACATCCTTAATGAGTAAACACTTGGCTAAAAATTCACAGTTCTCAATACACACATCCTTAATCAGTAAACACTTAGCTGAGAATCCACAGTGCTCAACACACACATCCTTAATCAGTAAACACTTGGCTGAGAATTCACAATGCTCAATACACACATCCTTAATCAGTAAACATCTGGCTGAGAATTCATAGTGCTCAATACACACATCCTTAATCAGTAAACACTTTTTACTGAGAATTCACAGTGCTCAATACACACATCCTTAATCAGTAAACACTTTGCTGAGAATTCACAGTGCTCAATACAAACATCCTTAATCAGTAAACACTTTGCTGAGAATTCACAATGCTCAATACACACATCCTTAATCAGTAAACATCTGGCTGAGGATATATAATACTCACACAAATACCTTAAATCGATCATTTACATCTGACTAAAAATTCACAGTGCTCAATACACACATCCTTAATTAGTAAACATCTGGCTGAGAATTCACAGTGATCAATACAAACATCCTTAATCAGTAAACATCTGGCTGGCTGAGAATTCACAGTGCTAAATACACAAATCCTTAATCAGCAACCACTTGGCTGAGAATTCACAGTGCTCAATTCACACATCCTTAAACAGAAAACACTTTGCCGAGAATTCACACATCCTTAATCAGTAGACATCTGGCTGAGAATTCACAGTGCTCAATACAAACATCCTTAATCAGTAAACATCTGGCTGAGAATTCACAGTGCTAAATACACACATCCTTAATCAGCAACCACTTGGCTGAGAATTCACAGTGCTCAATTCACACATCCTTAAACAGAAAACACTTTGCCGAGAATTCATAGTGCTCAATACACACATCCTTAATCAGTAAACATCTGGCTGAGAATCCACAGTGCTCAATACACACATCCTTAATCAGTAAACACTTGGATGAGAATTCACAGTGTTCAATACATACATCCTTAACCAGTAAACATCTGGCTGAGAATTCACAGTGTTCAATACACACATCCTTAATCGGTAAACATCTGGCTGAGAATTCACAGTGCTCAATACACACATCCTTAATAAGTAAACACTTGGCTGAGAATTCACAGTCCTCAATACAAACATCCTTCATCAGTAAACATCTGGCTGAGGATATATAATACTCACACAAACACCTTAAATCGATCAGTTAACATCTGACTAAAAATTCACAGTGCTCAATACACACATCCTTAATCAGTAAACATCTGGCTGAGAATTCACAGTGCTCAATACATACATCCTTAATCAGTAAACATCTGGCTGAGAATTCATAGTACTCAATACACACATCCTTAATGAGTAAACATCTGGCTGAGAATTCACAGTGCTCAATACATACATCCTTAAGCGGTAAACATCTGGCAGAGAATCCACAGTTCTCAATACACACATCCTGAATCAGTAAACACTTGGCCGAGAATTCACAATGCTCAATACACACATCCTTAATCAGTTAACATCTGGCTGAGGATATATAATACTCACACAAATACCTTAAATCGATCAGTTAACATCTGGCTGAGAATTCACAGTGCTCAATACACACATCCTTAATCTGCAAACATCTGGCTGAGAATTCTCAGTGCTCAATACACACATCCTTAGACATTAAACAACCGAAATAAGTTAACATCTGACTGAGAATACACAATACTCAATACCCTTAATCAATTAACACCTGATTGAAAATACACAGTACTCAATACAAACACCCTAAATCAGTAAACACTTGGTTGAGAATACAGAGTACTCATTACAAGCACCCTTAATTAGTAAATCCTGGCTGAGAAAACATAGTACTCAATGCATACTCCTTTAATCAATTAACACTGGGATGAGAATACAGTTCTCAGTACATACACCCTTAATCAGTAAATACCTGGCTGAAAAACCTATACCTCAACACACAACACCTTAAACAGTAAATACCAGGCTGAGAATACATAGTTCTCAATACATCCACCTTTAATCAACATCTGGTTGAGAATACTCATAACTCCATAATTCCATAACAGAACTATTAATCACTCAACACCTGGTAGAGAAAACTTAATGCTCAATACACAAACCCTTAATCAGTAAAGATCTGGCAGAGAACATATAACTCTATATACACACCTCCAATCAGTAAACATCTGGCTAAGAGTACACAGTACACAATACACAACATCTTTTAAATCAGTAAACACCTGGCTGGGAATACACAATGTTCAAAACACAACCCTTAATCAGTATGGCTAAGAATAGAATAAGAATACTCAATACAAACACGCTTATTAAATTAATACCTGGTTGAGAATATACATTACTGATCGATACAGAACATCCTTTAAAAGAAACACCAAGCTGAGAAAAAACAGTACTCAATACAAACAACCTTAATCGGTAAACACCTGGCTGAGAATACACAATGCTCAATACAAAACACCTCAACCAATTAACACCTGGCTGAGAATTCACAATATTCCATACGAGCTTCTTTAATCGGTCAACACATGGCTGAGAATATACACAGTACTCAAAACACAACACCCTGTATCAGAAAACACATGGCTGAGAGTATGCAGTAATCAATACACACACCTTTATTCAATTAACACCTGGCTGAGAATACACAGTACTCAATACACACACCTATATACAATTTACATCTGGATGAGAATACACAGTACTCAATACACAGCACCCTTAATCAGAAAACACATGGCTGAGAATATGCAGTAATACACACACCTTTATTCAATTAACACGTGGTTGAGAATACATAGTACTCAATACACAAACCCTTAAACAATAAAGACCTGGCTGAGAATACACAGCACTCAATACACAACACCCTATATCAGTAAGCACTTGGTTGAGAATACATAATACTCAATACACAAACCCTTAAACAATAAAGACCTGGCTGAGAATACACAGCACTCAATACACAACACCCTATATCAGAAAACACCTGGTTGAGAATACATAGTACTCAATACACATACCCTTTAACAAATTAAAAGACCTAGCTGAGAATACACAGCACTCAATACACAACACCCTATACCAGTAAGCACCTGGTTGAGAATACACATAACTCAACACTCACACCCTATACACATACCCTTTAACAAATTAAAAGACCTAGCTGAGAATACACAGCACTCAATACACAACACCCTATATCAGTAAGCACCTGGTTGAGAATACACAGCACTCAATACACACACCCTTAAACAATAAACACCTGGCTGAGAATACACAGCACTCAATACACCATACCCTATATCAGTAAGCACCTGGTTGATAATACACAGCACTCAATACACACACTCTTAAACAATAAAGACCCGGCTGAGAATACACAACACCCTATATCAGAAAGCACATGGTTGAGAATACTCAGTACTCAATACACAACACCCTATATCAATAAAAACCTGGTTGAGAATACACAGAACTCAATACTCACACCCTTAAACTATACACCATACCCTAAGCACCTGGTTGAGAATACATAGTACTCAATCCACACACCCTTAAACAATAAACACCTGGCTGAGATTACACAGCACTCAATACACAACACCCTTAAACATTAAAAACCTGGCTGAGAATACACAGCACTCAATACACAACACCCTATATCAGAAAACACCTTGTTGAGAATACATAATACTCAATACACAAACCCTTAAACAATAAAAACCTGGCTGAGAATACACAGCACTCAATACACAACACCCTATCTCAGTAAGCACCTGGCTGAGAGTACTCAGTACTCAATACTCACACCCTTAAACAATAAACACCAAGCTGAGATTACACAGCACTCAATACACAACACCCTATATCAGTAAGCACCTGGCTGAGAATACACAGTACTCAATACACAACACCCTAAATCAGTAAGCACCTGATTGAGAATACACAGCACTCAATACACAACACCCTATATCAGTAAGCACCTGGTTGAGAATACACAGTACTCAATACACAACACCCTAAATCAGTAAGCACCTGATTGAGAATACACAGCACTCAATACACAACACCCTATATCAGTAAGCACCTGGTTGAGAATACACAGTACTCAATACACAACACCCTAAATCAGTAAGCACCTGATTGAGAATACACAGCACTCAATACACAACACCCTATATCAGTAAGCACCTGGCTGAGAATACACAGTACTCAATACACAACACCCTAAATCAGTAAGCACCTGATTGAGAATACACAGCACTCAATACACAACACCCTATATCAGTAAGCACCTGGTTGAGAATACACAGTACTCAATACACAACACCCTAAATCAGTAAGCACCTGATTGAGAATACACAGCACTCAATACACAACACCCTATATCAGTAAGCACCTGGTTGAGAATACACAGTACTCAATACACTAACCAATAAACACCTAGCTGAGATTACAAAACACTCAATACACAACACCCTATATCAGTAAGCACCTGGTTGAGAATACACAGCACTCAATACACAACACCCTATATCAGTAAGCACCTGGTTGAGAATACACAGTACTCAATACACACACCCTTAAACAATAAACACCTGGCTGAGAATACACAGCACTCAATACACAACACCCTATATCAGAAAACACCTTGTTGAGAATACATAATACTCAATACACAAACCCTTAAACAATAAAGACCTGGCTGAGAATACACAGCACTCAATACACAACACCCTATCTCAGTAAGCACCTGGCTGAGAGTACTCAGTACTCAATACTCACACCCTTAAACAATAAACACCTAGCTGAGATTACACAGCACTCAATACACAACACCCTATATCAGTAAGCACCTGGCTGAGAATACTCAGTACTCATTACACACACCTGTAATTTTGCTGTCGCCTCCACACTGAAGAGCTTTTAAATGGAGGTGTATAAAAGTATTTATAATACCTCTACTTGTTTTTTTCCTATATAAAAAGATACTCATTAAAACTAGTTGTAACTCGCCTGATGAGACTATTTCCCTGCAAAGGGTGTGTTAGTGGAGAAGACTATTTCCCTAGGGAAGTAGCTTCCAAATTTGGGCGGAGCTACAGCGCGTGACGTTGAAATGGGGCGGGTGAACGGTGTGTGACGGTGTATTAAAACAGTAAAAGTGTACCATTGAGGGAGTTAGCACCATGATTCTGGTTTCCCTCGACCAGACCTATCTATAGGTCTAGTCTCGGGAAACCAGAATCATGCTAACTCCCTCAATGGTATACTTTAATTGTATAATAGCCCATCTATTGCAAGTTTCATGCTAGCTCAATCAGGAAGAGTGTAGTACTTGTACATGTATTGGTGTTGGAATGGTACAGAGTCTGAATGGAGTATTTTTCTCTCACCTCATGAAAATGAAGATCTTTCCTTTTTTATCATGCTTTTTGTGAAAATATCCATGGGCTCATATACAAAAAAATGTACTTAACTTACTGCTAGACTGTTTTATACTTGAAATGTCACTTCTTTGCAGAATTTGGGAGAAATTCATCCTTTTTGCTGATTACCCAGGAATGACCTTTAATACACCTGGCTGAGAATACTCAGTACTCAATACACACACCCTTTAATCAATTAGCAAAAGGCAAATAATACAACAGGCCAGAGGCAACTTGATCAACCAACTAGGAATATGATAAGCACGAGTTAAACAACTAAAAGAAAATAGTTACATTACTGTTTATTTCAATAAGCGAACATCAACAAATAAAGCCATTTGAATTCATATATTACAGGAAATTGCTAAATTTTTGAACACAAAAAATATTAATATCACTGGCAAGACAACTACAAGTTTAGTCATCATGCAATATTGTAAAAAAAAATTAATATAAAATGTAAAATACAATATCATATGGTACAAAAGTCAAGTCCATTTCAGGTAAATTCATAAATTATGACATACAACAAAGGTAATTTCACAACCAATGGGGGAATATCTATTTATCAAACGGGAAAAAAAATATGTTATACTTGAAAAAACCTTGATGAGCACTCCATGAAACAGTAGTAATTCTAGCGTTGTTACGATTTACTATAAATCACAATTTTCAATGAGCAATTCACCACAAATCAATACAGCACATAATGGATTGTAATACGCCTAGGAATGTCATATAAGGAATGTTAGAATAAATTCACAAATAATATTATCATTGTGATAAAGGAAGAGTGGTACATTCCCATCTATTACTTTATCTTTGATATCATTTAGAATAAGTAACGTTAATTCAAAATTCACAAATTACTTGTACAAAATGGTGATCCACTTTCTTTAGTTTCTATAGATGAAGAAATAAATACATTATAACACATGTATAATACAAATATTCCCTTATTACCATGGCAAATGAACAAGAATATTTCTTACTGATTTCTAAAATTATAAAGGTTTAGAGACAAGGGTAAAGTACATACTGGCCATGTCTTATAATAAAGGAGATAATCCTTAATCATCATGTACACTATTCTATATAGTCATTATGCATCATGGAAAGAAATTATAATTTTCGTTCTTATTTTCAAAATGTGTATAAAAAAGCATTTTAGGATTTTGGAACAAGTATAAGGCATTTATATGTTTTCTAACACAGGAATTGATTATTCACAGTAGAATTATCTAGGAAAGGCATTGGCATGTACTGTAGTACTTTATGTCAGCACTAGTTGTGTAATCTCAAATGATCTCTACTCCTATGAGTTTAAGGCTGATAACAAAATTCTAAAAAGTTATGTGAGATAATTAAGTTATGAGAATATAAATATATTTAATGCATCAAATGCCATTTCATAAGTACTGTCATGTCAGTTTTAGGCACACTGTAAATCATGGCATCTATTGCAGGAGATAGAGATAATCATTAAAGTCACTGAATTTTCAGTAATAGGGCACATATATACATGTATACATATATTCTTACATTCTTGAAAGTGAAGATACTCATTTTATTATCAATTAGAAATTCATTGCATGTTGAAACCTGAATGTACCTTAATTTTGCAAAAGGTGTACTGTATGTGTACTTATTTTAGTGCAACCAAATTTTAGTGCAAACATGGTAAAATAGGACAAATTGACATATTAGCGTAATCATGTATTAGCACACCTGACTTATTTTCAACATTAATCTATAAAGCTTCGATAATTTAGCGTAGTCTTGAATTAGCGCACTCTTTATAGCGCTAACGCCGCTAAAATATGAATCCCGCAAAAATAAGTACACATACAGTAATCCATACATCATCAGATTAAGTACCTTTGTATGCACAGGGAATAGTCAAAATGTCTCAAAATGAAATATGAATAATTGTTTCATACTGAAATGATGTAATGCTTTGGTCCAGTAATAAACAAATGAATGAAGATTTTACAATTCTGTTAAAGTATCAAGTAGTAATAGATAACCATAGAAGTGTGCTGGTATGTTGACCACTTGACGGACAGGTTGCTGACTAGACAATCCTTACAGTCTCTGGAACCAAAGTCGTACTCTGAGAAAATTGTTCTGCCCTTTTGCCCTCCCTTTCTCTAGAAAAACACTCTGCCCTCCCTCGAATAAGACATTATACCTTTACCTCCTCTTGACCCAGACAATCAATATGTCCTTGCCCTCTCTGGAACCAATTCTTAGATTCTGTCCCCACTTTCCTGGAAATACAAGTCTGTATCATGGGAATAAGATACTGACATGCTTAACTTAGTCCAGTATTAAATAGACAAATAACTGATTATTCTACAATTCTGTTACAGTACCATCATCGTCAAGTAGAGAGAGAGAACCATAGAAGTGTGCTGGTACATTGACTACTTCACTGACTGGTCGCTGACTAGATACCCCACCCTCACTGTCTCCAGGCATGACTCTGCCTTCGCCCTCTCTTGGACCAGAGATTCTGCCCCCACTTTCTTGTGAATCAGAGTTTGTATTATGTGATACTGTCATGCTTAACTGCTCATGACCTACATATCCTTGGGGAGGGGCAGGCATGTTGTTACGAGCAGAATTTGAGCAAGGCATGTTAGGATTGTCCATTAAAAAAGCCGAGGAATTATTTGAAGGAATTTCCATCCCGAATTTACAGTATGACTTGACTGGTTGTGAACAGCACTCACTGTTACCTGAACTCAAACCTGGTACATAAGCACTCAACATCATTTCCATAGCACTACAGTCACCGCTTAGATTGTTCATATCGTCAGATACGACACTTTCATTGTAGCAATCTGACTGACGAGTTTTTCTCCTGTCCAGGGTATGTTTAATGTTGAACTGTTCACACACATTGTTTTCGAGTTGCTCCCTCCACGGTATGGAGGGTTGGGACCTTGTGGGGGCTAGTGACAAGTCATTGGTCCCATACGATGGGTCTCCATACATGCTCCCTTCACTGTGTATGTCTTTTCCATATGGACCGTTCATTTTCTTGCCTATTTTTTCACATGTTCTTGTGTCAGTGTTGATGATGTCTGTACAATGATAAGGTGAGCAGTTCTTATCTCCGAGTAAGTTAGGATCTGATGAAGGTTTCTTTTCATGTTTGATACTTCCGTTAGGCGTCAGATATCCTTGATTCATATTCAACTTCTTTTTCTCAAACTTTTCAGACATGTTTGACCCTGAGCTATTATTTAATCTCAACAAAAAGGACTCCATACTGTTTTTCAAGTTGCTATGGTAACCTATACCATCAGTGAGTGATGACTTGTTTTTCAGGGTTGTGTTTTCTCCATAAAGTTTGGACTGAAATAAAGAATAAACAATAATGAATAATATTAACAGATAAGACATATATTCATAATGTTTGGTCCATTTTATCAAAGTCTATGATGACAACTCAAATAGCAAATAAACACAATACAAGGATTACTGTCTTATCATGTAAATTTGTGTATCCTTGGAAACCTAATCTACTAATGCAATGGTTACTCTGGAAATCTTACAGCGAAAAATATGAATGTGTATAAGGCATCAAAGGCAGGAGTAGGTTCTGATATTAAGTCATACCACTGACCAGAAAGGAGTCAATTTGTCAATTGTTTCAAGTCATGTTTCTTCATTTGATATTCTCAGACTCTTAGCCTCTCTGTACATGAACAGATATGGGAACATATCATATATGGTAACATACAATACCTTATTCAGAGTAGCTGGTATATTGTTGTTAATGAGAGGAGCCTCCACCCCTGACACAGACCCTGGTGTGGATGGGTCTGATACGTTATCATCTATCTCAGCATATATACTGTCATCGTCATCATCATCGTTTTCATCATCAGCTGTCACCGTAGGTTTGATCTCACTAGGAGATGACTGAGGCATAGGCTGAAATAAATGCATATATAAAGAAATAGCTATAATAACATGATGTCAAGTTTTCTTAGCCAAACAAATCATGAAAATATTGCCAAAATTTAACATTCAAACCAGAAAAAGAGCTAAAAGAAAAGTGAAGAATTACTACTCACAATTGAAGGAAGTGAAATGTTAGGCACTACTATCTCATAGGGTTTAAATTCTTCTTTCACAGTCTTATAGCATCTCCTGAAACACAAATGAGATGTACCATCATTAAGATTCAACAGATCATAGAAAACCTGATTCAGTTTCTAGGGAGCAGACTGTTTTACTATGTTACGTATATCATATATGTAATGTTTAAATGCTTTTTGATTTTGTCAGAACACTGATAACAATTTTTCGTACTTCTTTTCATTTATTTTAAATTATAAAACATTTGCAATGATAATAAAACTCTAGAAAATCTCTCAAATGTCTTGTTATTTCTTTTTTTATACATAAAAGAAACCATTCAGGGTTGTGTAGCAAGATGGTCATAATAGAGTAAAAAAAATATGCAATGCAAAAACAGAGACTGCCCCAACACAATGCAGTTTATGGAAAGCATAGATTGTCTAATGTCAAAGTCGTATTCTAAGAGTTAATGCATCACAAAGGTGTAGTTTGTATGGTATTAAATATTGAATATGAAGTAAGGAATGAATAGTTTCTTCACCAAGGAATGAAATATACTGATCACAAATAAGTAATTCAGTCTGTCAGCTATGGAAGGGCTGGACCAATACCTTGGAAAACTGAAAGATTTAAGTTTGGACAATACTGCAAATGAAATACCAAAGTAACTTTCAGTAAGAAGCTCTGAGGGGAAAAACTGAAAGGAGAAGCAATTTACAATTTGAGTTTCTTTGACTGTAGAAAATGTAATAACATTGCCCTCCTCTTTTGTACAATTATAATCCCCTCTGTGTTTGCCTCTCCTGTCAAAGAGGAACAACCGTATCAGAAAAGGCTACTTGTGTTAATAGCAAAATCATGAAATACCAAATCCTTTCAATAACGATCAAAATAATACAATTTGAATTCACTCTTTTCTACATACAAACCTGCAAGGTGCTTCATAACTCGTTGCAGTTTTTGATGTTATACATTCCTTGTGGAATGATGTTTTTAAATGGATCATAGTATAGTAATGCATTGGCCATTACCTAATGTCAGAACTATCTGTTTAACCACCTGGCATACACCTTGCATCAAAACTTCATTTTTGGAAGGGAATTTGCTAATACCTTGTCAGTTGTTGAAAAACACAACATAGTAACCCATAATTCAAATGTATCATATAGGAATTACTATGCAGGTTTTATAACAGCCTACCAAAATGCTAGATCAAAATTTCAAAGGACTATAAACAGTACTAATTCACACAAAGGTAAAGGAAAATGAGAATCATATCTTTTTTGCACTGTTAGTAGAGTAAGGTGACATCATTTATGTGTTTGACTTACTTGATACAGCATACAACCCCACACATTGCCAGAGCAAAGACAAACAGAACTGCTAACACTATGCCGGCAATCTCCTCTGGCTGAAGCTCTAAAAATAGAATTATCATCCTGAAGATCCTCACAAGTAGAGAGGAATACATGAGAGAAAATACAAGACAAAACACATGTAACGTCTTATAATGAAGTTTAACTCCATATTCTACTAGTGATCTTGACCTTTTTACATAAGATAATCCAATCGAATACAGGTTTTAATAGACCATTTTCCGATCTTGTTAGATTTAAGCACAAAATGTTCGAGTCAACATCTTTAGACGTTGTTTTACATTATGACGTCACTGTTTAAAGACACAATTCCATTGTGACCTAACCATGAAAAAGTGCGCAAAAATTGCCTACCTCAGACATTTTTCGTAATTTTGTCAGCCATTATGAATTTCAGCAAATGGCCTATTCTAATACCATGATATTTAACTGAACTCAATCTACATCTTTGTATTTTCATACAGTACGGAAAGTGAATAATAATTGATTAGTATATTTGTATTTACTGTCACTCACCACTGAATGGTACCACAGCATATATAGGGAGTGTCTGTGGACCCCGCCCTGATTCTGACACTGCCTCCATCCAGAACATGTAGGACTTGCCCTGCTCCAGACCTGGGATTATGGCGTTTGTAGCTCTACCATTCACAACTAAACTCTTTGCTTGTCCTGAAATAACCATGAATTACTGTGAGTGTGTCAAATATGTGGGCACTAGAGTTTATGTATTCTCTGTGCAGAAAGTATTTCTAGCAGAATCCTCAGCTTTCTGATGATGTGCACTATTTATTAAATTCTGACATCTACAGCACAAACCTGAGCAGTTTTTCTCTTCATCAATAAGACAATGGTAAATGTTGAATGTTGTAATGTAGCCCTGAGCCTCGTGACACAGAAAACGGTCCCATTCAACTTTAATACTGGTGTCAGGAGCGATGGGTGACAAGCGAAAATTACGGGGAGCTGTTCCTGGCTCTGTTTAAAATAAACAATCTATTTTATCATTTGAATATGGTCATGTATAGAAATGAATATTTACATGTAACAAATTATACTAAATGTGTTTAAACTTTTTATATACATGTCATCATTATCATCATTGTGCAGTGTTACAACTCAAATTATTTTGTGAAAAGGATTTTTTCATTAATTAAAAATCGTCCTATTTCTCAACATTATCATTGTTAATTCTAAGTACTTTGTACAATAATTTGAGTGCCATAAAGAAAGTGTTACGTGACTGTACAAATGTATATCTATATAGTAATTCTGACCTTTAGAGTCATTATGAACTTTTGTATACATGTCTTAATTATGTTACTCCTTCACATCATACAATGTATTAGGCTAAAAGTTTTCATTCCATTCTTAACAGAAAAGTTATTTGAAACAATAAACAAATACAGTATAGTATGTACTTGAGTTTTTGATGTAGATACAGTTATTCCATGATATTCCTGAGCTGTATTTGGTACTCCTGGAAACCTCTACCTCTACAGATATACCCAGTATTAAATCCTTCAGCACTTCCTTCGTGATCGGTAAACGGTAATAATTATACCTCTTTGGTAAAATCTTCCAGTCAATCTCAGTCTGAAGTTCAACAACATACATGTACATTGTAAATTTAAAATGCATCACATATAATAAAACAAATTTTCATTATCAATTAATACAGCTGATAATCTAGCATATTTCAATTGGTTTTACAGAGAACAATTCTTTGTCACTGAGTTAATCATTTTCGAGTAGTAAAAAAAGTTGATCATCTGATTGACCCTTTTGATTGTGGGAAAAAAATGCAAAATTTGTTACATCACAATGCTTTTACCTTGGACAAACAAGCTTCAAACCTCAGTCAAACATCGAAATTGCATTATGTCATCATGGAATTTCTCAAATTTTTCCCACATTCGGAAGGATCAATTATCTCCTCTCTATTTTTTCCTATATAACAGATAGAAAACTGCAACGTGCAATAATAATATTGACAAACCTTGCATTTCTGTGTACGTTTGTTTCCATGGCACCAATAGAGGGTATAGGAGACAATTCTCCGTTTGACCTTAGCGGGAGCCGTCCACTGTAGATCTAACCACTGCTTACCAGAGGACTGATCGTCATCATATTCTACAAGGAAATTGTCAACAGGGGCTGGCTCTGTAACAAAACAACAGACTTGTCATGTAAAAATCTCTCTTGTGGAAAACTGGGTTTGATATAATCGTCAAGTTAAATCTCTCTAACAGCAAACTTATTTTGACATTTGTGGATATCTTTAAGCTAGTGTGATTTGTATTTTCTTCAAAGGAGCTTTGAATTGCATCCAAGTGATACCTGTAATTGATATATATCAAAGTGCTTTCTACAGCTATGGTCTTTGTCATGACTCATCAATAATAGTAATCATAATAATTTGATAAATTAATAATTTTTTCCCTATTCACTTTCAAAAGGAAATGAGAAATGAAGTAACCATCCGTCTTTTTAAGCGATTACATATACATGTGTATAAGTAAAATGGTCTGCAATGACAGAAAACCAAACATTTCTCAACTGAGCTATCTTTTGATTAGAAAAGACAAGTTTCATAGCAAAGTTTATGTGAACAACTTCATAGGAACACTGACCATTAGATCTGGATGGTATGATGATTTCTGTAGAGTACGGTGAATAACCGACACTGGTACCGGCCTGGAACCGGATCTTATAGCTACGGTCGTCCGCTAGGCTCAGCTGATAATTAGTCACATTACCTAACTCCCGTGAGATGACATCATGTGTAAATAAATCCTTCTTAATAAGCCTATACCGTGTGATGTTTCCGTTACTCTCGTGTGGATCAACTCCCTGTATGAAATATGTTAGCAATTATCATATATATCTACTATTAACTAAAATATTTCTGAAGCATATGTATCCTTAATATGTACCAGAATTAATTTTTTTTTTATCAATTGAGAAAAGTACTTATGAATGACAAAACTTTTCATTAAAGATGTATCTTGGATCAGGATTGTAAATCTTGTTAAAAGATCTTCAAATAAATTTTCTCAGTGCATTTTACAATTTTTTTTCACAATTACCTTCCAATAAACAATGACATTGCGGCAGTTGACAAAGTCACAGGAATGTACAGCATAGCTTCCTTCTAACACCTGGGGGGCACCTGCTGGTACTGAAATATGTAATCATATATGACAAAGGATTTCATGTTTCAAAAGTAGGATTTTATACTGTGATATGTGAAGTAAGAGTTATCTTTCTTTGTCTCCTGAATGAGAGGTAATCACAGTTATCCTTCTTTGTCTCCAAACATGTTAAAATACTTCTATTTTAAAAAATATGTAGTACACTCACAGTCCTCCTTGGTCATAAGAGACAGAGCCATTTCCTCACTCCAGTACCCAGTTTGTGATTTACCATCCCAATGTACAGGTCTACAAGCTATTCTGACTTTATACCAAGTGTGAGGACGCAGACCACATGTTGTATATGACTGCTCTTGTACCTCTACATTCTGGAATGAAGAAAAATTTTTGATATAAATTACTTTATAGCTGTACAACTAATTTTGACCACATAATTTTAATTTTGATGTGAATAACTGTACGTAACTTTGCATTACGACGTGATTTAGTCTAACCTTTCCCTCACTCCTGTCATCCCACTCTCCAGAGAACTGTAGTCGGTAAATCTTCTTGTGTACGGGCGCTGAATGATTCCAGGTCAAGGTCAAACAAGTGCTACTGGTGTTGTACGTCAAATCTTTGACAGGTGCTGGCTGAACTGTTGATAAAATAATATATGACTTATAAAGAGACTATGATGAACCTTAAAATGAATTTTTCAGAAATTTCTCGTCATTCATGAATGTTGGACAAGAAACTTAATTTCACAATTGTGAAACTTGTTCAAAACAAATCAATTCCTCAGAAAAATTCAAGTCAGCTTTTGTTATTCATTTGCTTACTCAACAAATCATTTATGTTAATAGAAACAATAACTCTAAGGATGAGCTACTTTTTGCCATACAATATATCTAATAACTTTGTGCCCTCCTACCTATTTCACTAGTATCAATTTTAAAGATATCAGAAGTGACAGTGGTTTTATTGGTTTGAGTCCTGTTGTTTGTGACAGCTACTGCCATGGTATATATCATATCGACACGGAATCGGTCCCTTGTGGCGTCCTGGACCCACACACAGGAAGTCTTGGTCAGTTTAGGACAGTCGTACTGGGAACCATCACTGCAACAAAAGGAGGAAAAATGTTAAAGTCTGCAAATCTGGCATGATGCACATCTAGCATCAAATAAGAGAACAATTATATTGAATACACAAAATTCTCTAACAGTATATAAAGTAATCCCCCACTAAAAATATGACACCCATAATTATCATCATATATATTCTGCAATTTTTTAAAATGTAAATGAGCTAAACAAAAATCATTGTGACCTTGAGATCTGATATATAAAATAATAGGTATCTTTCCAAGATTTTAGCACTCTTCATTCATTTATCTTTGATTAAATCTTTATGTTTTGAACACACCTGCCCATCCCTTTCCACTAATGGGTTTAGACAATTAAGTTATTTTCTGAATAGAGATATTTCATTTGTTGTTAATATACATATTACATAATCAATGCCTTGCTTTCAAACTCTCAGGATTCAGAAAACACCTATCAAAGGAAGTCAATACATTATTTCCTTCTGAAAGATGTATCATATTTCAACATTTTTTAGATTTGAAGAACAGAGATTCAATTTAACAAATGCACATGGCATAGATGTAGGACATTATCAGCATATTTAGTGCAGAATTTGTGGCATATATCTTCCTTAAGTCCCATAAAGTGACATTGATTACTATGTTACCATGGAATTAAAGATGTTCTCTATGTTTATCATCTGTAAGATACCCTTTACTTCTCTAATGAGACATAGTGAGCTATTAAAACCGAGACATAACTCGTTAATGAGATACTTTAATTACAAACAGCTAGGATTTTTAAACAAGATTCTGCAAAATTTGAGGCTTCTCAGAGAGGAAGATTGTAGAAAAATCTGAGTGTAATTGATGGTTAACCATGGAGATCTATGTACAAGATAATCATGGCATCGGGGTAATGAGTTAGGTGAAGTGTCACAGAGACGGATTATTTCTCTTCAAACTGTCTCTGGAGTAGCCTGTATTATCCTTATTGATGAAATGTGAAGCCAGTGTAATTCTATCCTTCATGAATACATATGTATCAGAGAGGTTGATTATCAGTCTCTGGTCTGCTATAGATTAAGTTTTACCTTTTTGTTTGGAATGAAAGTTACCATGGAAACTGTACAAGAAAGATGACTCAGATCTGGAGTGACTTGAATGATTCTTTCAATTATGACAATAGTATCTAATGGTTCTGGAGAAGAATTTCTATTGCTATTGATTCTAAAATTGAACTTTTCACAAGATGTGAGATGAACAATTTGATCATCCCATACACAGGCTACAAATCAAATCAAAACCAGACTGCCTAGACCAATTTCATTATACATTACCAGGGAAAAGAATTGCCTGACCTCTTGACACATCCATCCCCCTTTTTCTTTTTAAATAGCATCGTATATTTAGAATGAACATTATACCTGACAGCCCAGACCAGTTCCACCATTACATTATCAGGATGTACATATTGGACACCCAGATCCCATCTACACGTCATACTGTACCAGTTATACACATGACAGTCTATATTCTTCACTTTTTGAGGATAATCTGTAACAAAATAAGATGTGTACATATAAATGGTGTGCCCTAAAATGCAGCTTTCTTCTAAGTTTAACATACTCCAGGTTAAGGTTACAAGGTCAAGTCTTGGTATCAACAAAAAAGGTTTGGAATATACATGCTGAATGTGAATTATCATACAGGGGGTACGTAGTGTGCAAGACTCATGCAAGTTTCTACAAACAAAGAGGGTCATTGAAACATGATAGAATAATATATAGCAAAATCTTGGAAACAGAAGTATGAAAATTCTGAACATGGCTTCTTTTCAATCTAAAGTATGAATATATATTAACATGTTGACTATTAACTATTAAATATCACTTATTGACTATTAACAGCTTCATGTATCATCAAATTGCTGTTAATAGTCAATAAGTGACACTGATGATACAAAAATGACATTGGGTGACCTTTGTTCTAAAGTCCATATAACGATTTTTAAACATTTCGGTGAAGTATGATCAAATTCTGATGAAAGGTGTAGTGGGTAGAGGTACTTAAAAGTATTTTGGGTCTATGCTAATAAGATACATTGACCTTTCAATAAATGACATCAAATGACCTTTGTTCAAAAGCCCACAACCTGAAAAAAATCGGTGAAGTATGATTAAATTCTGATAAAAGGTGTTGGAGGTATAAGTATTAAATGGTATTTTAACACTTAGTTATTATGAGACCTTGAACTTTGATAAATGACATTGAACTATCTTTGCGCAAAAGACCCTGACCAAAATATTTTTTTTTGTGAAGTACGATTAAATTTTGATGAAAAGTGTTAAGAGATATGAGATCGGACGGACACACATTCGGACTCGACAGCGGTTATATGCTCCCCGATTTTTTCGAGGAGCATGTAAATAAAAGGAACGATTATTACTTGGTAATTATGAATCGCCATTTTCTAAGGACAAAATAAGAATCGTTAAGATAATAAGACAGCCAGTTTCATTCTTGTGTTTCATTTTCACTCGTTCCACAACGTTCTTCATATTTTCATAACCTAATATGATATACGAGAGGTCGAAAGGGAAAGAGGAAATAAAAGTCATGTCTATAAATACGCAGATAGTTATACAGGTAAAATTTACACAATTATGAGATAAGTTTTCCAACGTACGTTCTACATCTACAATCTGGTTGGCAATGACATCCACGTCTCCGTTGGCTTTCTTCATTTTACAAACATAGTTTCCCCCGTCCTGTCCTGATTTTACAGGTAACTGTAGACGTATACTCCTTGTACTCAAAATACGGCTATACTCAGCTGGTATCAGCTCATTGGCATTGCGAGTGAAGAACATGGAGCGAGAATCTTCATCTAGAGGTCGTGTCAAGTTGCAGGTCAAGGTCAAGTTTCTCCCGATGTACACATATGGGTCAATTGGTAACACCACTGTGAAAAAGAAGGTCATCATTGCAAGATAATGTAAAATTAGCATAATATCAATATGCATGCTTTGATTAGTTTGAAGATATGAAACCATTCGTGATTTACGAAGGCTTACGTATTATTGAAAAGACTCAGGATTTCATGATGAATTCATGAGAATCAATCTTTGTTACACTGCAAAAAGTATTACCTCCATTCTGATGCATAAATGCTGATACCACACAAGTATTCAGAATAAACAGTAAAAGGAAGTACTGGGTTGCCATGGTGACCATGCATTTCATCAATTATCTAACCCATTATCTCTGCTATTTTAATCTGAAAAGATAAAAAAAGAACCATGCAGGGTTGGTAACAATGAAATTGATACGGCATTTTGAGTCCGGTGTCACTGTTTTGTAACATCAGTGGTATAAATCCATGTATCCATATGTGTTCAATTCAGGCTAATCAAAACTTTGAAATTCATTGTTTTCAAGTTGAAAATACGCATGCAGACCGTCATTACGAATACACATTCTGTTACTATAGAAACTAAGTTTTCCGAATTTCATACCAACTCAAGTATAATAATAGTCCAAAAGAAGAAACAATTTTGTATCTTCCCACATCAATATTCAACACTAGCTGTTCTCACGATCAAGTAGTCATCATACACAAATTCACCATTTATCATACATTAACACAGGCTTTTCGCACTATTTGACTGAAAACGTAAATACATAAAATTAAAACATTACCTTGTTTCAGAAAGCTATAGTTATTCAGTAACATATTTACTGTCAAAAACGGATTTAAATTTCCTGATTGATCCCTTTAGCTATGCATGCATGACGTTAAATTTATGTAACTATGTAACGTTAGAGTGACGTCTAGTGGTGCAACTATATATCTCATCTAAATGTATACACCTTATAGTTATTCATTTATATTTATGCATAAAGATATTAATAAGGTAAACGCAATTTCGAACTAAGGATGTATGTAAAACATATGTCCCTATTGTGTATTCTTGTAACAATAACAACGAAAGAAAGTATGGCCTTGATCTTTGACCTATAAAAGTTAACTAATGAGTATCAATTGGTGACCTTAAAATTTTAGTTTGACCTCCTAAAACAACAATTTCTGTGTCTGGCAGATGGTGATAAGGTTTGGAGATTTCACATTTACCTATTCCTTGGGTCAAGATCTCTCACTTGGTATAAAATTTGTTGACCTTGCGACCTTCGAGTTTGATAATCTGGTAATACTTCAAATCTAGGATTAATGGTACTTATAGAAGTTGCTATACAATTATCTCGATAAAAGGACTGGAATATTACAAGTCTTTGACGAGTCCAATCTATTGCAAACGCCTACAGCATGCTCTAGATTCAACATTTTTTGTAGATCTCGAGGCATAAAACATCCCAGACATGTTAAATAACCCTGACAAGAAAACGTACACGTTTACCACAAATGTCATAATGTAAAATGACTGCGGCTAAATCTTACTGACACTCGTGTCCTGAAATGCCGTTTACGTATGGAATGAACATGCTCTACGACATATTTCAATCGTGCATATCTTGCAAAGATGTGTGCATATTACATAAATGTTATTCATTAATCACTTTAATGAGCATGTATGCCTTAGCGAGCGCCTCATATTTACATATGTATGTTACTTGGAATCGAAATATACATAGACCGAACAAATATTTCTTTCCTTCTCTTTTTATCCGTTATATTCCAAGAGAAGAATGTAAAGGCAAATTATACTTTTGGTATGAAATCCTACATGTTTCATAAAAATTTAGTTTAGTAACTAAATGGTATTAATTACCCGCAGAACGAAAACGATCGCGTTCTAAATACCTTCAAAAAGTCAAGTCAAGTAACATATAAGGTGAAAGTCGTGAAAAAATACCTTAAACAAATGAGCACAAAAACCTCAATACATTCAGCCATATAAAAAACGTATCTATATGTCATCTTAAAGCCAGCATTCTCCAATTATGTAGACATGTCACCAAGTACCTGTATGGTACATAAATTTCAAATTACCCACTCATGATGAATAAATGAATTTTAATATATACAAAAACCTGATGTACTTCACGAGCTAAACTTACCTCGTCACCGCCCCTATACATCTTCCTATGTCAAGGTTATAGTGTTCAATCAGGGAAAAAAGTCAATGACAAATATCATCGAGAATCACCCAGTAAACATTGACCTTATAACAAGGAGTAACTTTCGCTTCGTGTAAACATGATCCTTGATAGAAAATACCCCCAGGGCAAAACACTGAACTTGTTTGATCACTGTCAATAAATATAAATTGGATAATTACACAGGTAAATAAGCTACCTGTGGAATTCTACTGTTTACAATTATCACCGTTTCTTCTATTTATTCAACACCTCTCAAATAAATAGTTTGTCCACTGCCTTTTGTTTAAAATCATAGTAGCACTCTTTTTGTTTTCTCTAACGCCCGAAAGAATCGGATTTCTTGTGTAAGGTGTTAGATAAGCAAATCACAACATTACTCAATACTGATTGGTTTCCTTTGTATAGATCTTAAACGTTAAAAACTTACTTTAATACCAGTAGAAATACTAGTAATATTCCTTTTAGAGCTATTTTGAGATTTTAGATACAAGAAAGCAGTTGAAATTCCCAGGATCAGAAGATCACTGTCAGTGTCTGAATTAATGTCGTCTCGACACTATTTTGGAATTAGTTTGTCATCCATTTTTAAATTAATCTCATGTTTTACGTTTTTACTACTTCGTCGTAGGTAGATATTATTTTCCGCATATTGGGGGAGTCCAACTCTCAGCAATATCAAGGTCTGATGTACCACATCTCTCGGAAGATCGCATGCTAACAAGGCCGAAACAAACGACGGACACCGCACAAACACGGCAAATCAGTGACGGATCCAGCGCCCCTTTGCCAGGGGGTCAAGGGGCGAATTTTGCCGATTTTTAGTGAAAATGGACCAAGATATAAGGGGGTTGGGGGCAGTTTTGAGTAGGGGGGTCAACTGAATCTGCCACTGCAAATACACCAATGAAATGTGAAAGATAGCAGATGGCAGGAAGATAACCAATGTGTATCGGAGCCGACTCTGGACGATCTCTGCCTCGTAGTAGGCTCTTACACGGCAACATATCACAATCAGCACAATATTATCCCCTCGTCAGACTAGGTAAGAGATGTGACCCTGAACTTCGACCTCGTGCTGCAGTGCTTTCTGGCAAATTTGAAAATAACAGGGCTGAAATTTCAGCATTCTGCATGTCAAACCTTGACCTATGACCTTGATGACAAATAAGTTTTTTCCCTTTTGCAGGGACCATTTGTGGCTAATATAAAGATCTTTTAAAAGGCTTACAGTTTCGACGACGGACGTATATAAACGAGCTCTGAAATCCAATAAAGAGGAAATTGAAAAAAAAAAAATCGAATCCCTCTTTATCATTGTTCAAGTATTCCTTAAGCTTTCGCTTTCTACCATGCTCGACAACGAAAGTATTATTGGACCTACCGTCATTGATCCTGTAATATTCATTTAAACCCGAATTCCACAACAATAGATGTTTTATATGGGAACCAAAGAATTTTTCAATATAACCTTTGTACCTAATGCTTTACTGATTAAATGAGATATGTTAACCTTGAGAATTTAGGAGTCTGTTTAGGTATATTAAAGTAAGGACGACATGGGACATTAAAGAATACTTATAACAACTACATGATGATCTATAAGAAAATGCATACTTTTCCTTGTATAAAACCTGATAGTATACCAGCGAACTATGACAAAGAGACTTTGTAACGGACCCCGTCCTTACGACGAGACAGATTCAAATGGTGAATCTTTATTCCATGATGTAGGTAATTTAAAACGATTTCATTTAATCAGAATCAGGGTTTTAATTTACGGTAGGAAGTACATTGTACCTTTTAGAGTAAACGATATAAAATGGATATTTATGACAAATTTTGCATATTTGTGACGTATTTGCATATTTACAGAAGATACTATACAATTGAGGCTTTATCCGCGGAATAGGCCCTCCATCGGAACATTTTTTCTAAAAGAAGCACATCATTGTGTAATGATAACGACTCTAAAAGAAGCACATCATTGTGTAATAATAACGACTCTAAAAGAAGCACATCATTGTGTAATAATAACGACTCTAAAAGAAGCACATCATTGTGTAATAATAACAACTCTAAAAGAAGCACATCATTGTGTAATAATAACGACTCTAAAAGAAGCACATCATTGTGTAATAATCACGACTCTACAAGAAACACATTATTGTGTAATAATAACGACTCTAAAAGAAGCACAGCATTGTGTAATAATAACGACTCTAAAAGAAGCACATCAATGTGTAATGATAACGACTCTAAAAGAAGCACATCATTGTGTAATACTAAAGGCTCTAAAAGAAGCACAGCATTGTGTAATAATAACGACTCCAAAAGAAGCACATCATTGTGTAATACTAACGACTCTAAAAGAAGCACATCATTGTAATATTAACGACTCTAAAAGAAGCACATCATTGAGTAATGATAACGACTCTAAAAGAAGCTCATCATTGTGTAATAATAAAGACTCTAAAAGAAGCACATCATTGTGTAATACTAACGACTCTAAAAGAAGCACATCAATGTGTAATGATAACGACTCTAAAAGAAGCACATCATTGTAATGATAACGACTCTAAAAGAAACACATCATTGTGTAATACTAACGACTCTAAAAGGAGCACATCATTGTAATAATAACGACTCTAAAAGAAGCACCTCATTGTGTAATACTAACGACTCTAAAAGAAACACAGCATTGTGTAATAATAAAGACTCTAAAAGAAGCACATCATTGTGTAATACTAACGACTCTAAAAGAAGCACATCAATGTGTAATGATAACGACTCTAAAAGAGGCACATCATTGTGTAATAATAACGACTCTTACAGAAGCACATCATTGTAATAATAACGACTCTAAAAGAAGCACATCATTGTGTAATATTAACGACTCTAAAAGAAGCAGAGCATTGTGTAATACTAACGACTCTAAAAGAAGCACATCATTGTGTAATGATAACGACTCTAAAAGAACCACATCATTGTGTAATACTAACGACTCTAAAAGAAGCACATCATTGTGTAATGATAACGACTCTAAAAGAGGCACATCATTGTGTAATAATAACGACTCTAAAAGAAGCACATCATTGTGTAATAATAACGACTCTAAAAGAGGCACATCATTGTGTAATAATAACGACTCTAAAAGAAGCACATCATTGTAATAATAACGACTCTAAAAGAAGCACATCATTGTGTAATGATAACGACTCTAAAAGAGGCACATCATTGTGTAATACTAACGACTCTAAAAGAGGCACATCATTGTGTAATGATAACGACTCTAAAAGAGGCACATCATTGTGTAATAATAACGACTCTAAAAGAAGCACATCATTGTGTAATAATAACGTCTCTAAAAGAGGCACATCATTGTGTAATAATAACGACTCTACAAGAAACACATTATTATACAAATATGGACTTGGTCGAGGTCATTATGTCATTATAATGACCCTCGGTCAATATGACAAATCTCATCGGGTCATTATAATGACTTACAAACCTTCAAATGTGATTCTTTTGTTATTCATCGGTCATTTTATTTCATAAAGACCGCGGACGATTCTAAATATACAAGGTTTTATGAACGTTCAATGAAGTGTGGAGGTCAATAAAAAACAATGAAGGGCGGTCTTTAAACACCACCCTGTTCTCTCCTTGGGCATCTAACCTTCATACAGACCTCAACTCGGTCTTTATCCTATACATAATGACCTCAACCAAGTCCATATATGTATTATAATAACGACTCTAAAAGAAGCACATCATAGTGTAATAATAACGACTCTAAAAAAGCACATCATTGTGTAATAATCACGACCGTGTTCATTTACATCATTAAAATTCTAATGCACAATTTTACGAAAATGTCTGACTAATGTGAAATATAATGCATGCATCCCTGACAAATCGTGATTCATTGACCATTTTACAACTAAAATCGCTGCTATAGATAGCATAGACGGATGTTTTAAGGTAATTTACCGTTGCCTATTAAAGTCAATGAGGGGGGACAAGTGACCGAGTCTATTACAAGCGAGCATCCCTGCCATGGGCTAATAATCAGCAATGGGAACCATACACGGAGGCTGATACTTGATAATGCATGTAATAAGGTGAATCAATAATCACATTTGCTTCTGTTCGAATTAAGGATCCGTCTCAAGCCCAGATTTGCAATGTAAATGATAGATATTTGCAAATGACACGATTATCCAACAGTAATTAACATGAGAATGTATCTTTTTCTCCGGATGGTTGAAGGCTTATGAAGCTAGAGAGGAGAATAACTAGATCAATTCTTCTCTGGTTATATCTACATAATAAACCCATCCTTCGCCATTAATGCCGAACAAATTATGCAAAGAAAAGAATAAAAACCCATTGCGTAAATTCACCTTCATACACTTAAATCTATCATACAATGTAGTCACCTTGAAGGTTAATTAATATCAATAACAATAACCTTGTCACAGTCGGTAGGTCAGATGATGCATTCAGTGGCGGATTTAGAGGGGGGCCCAGGGGGCCCGCCCCCCCCCCCCTTTTTCACCAAAAGTTATTGATTCAGAGTACTCTTTTTATGCTTATTCTCTTTACTTTTGGGGAAATTTTCGGCTCGCTTCGCTCGCCGCACAAAATTTTCCATTAGTTGTTAATTTTTTCGTCTTCACCTTGTCTTCAACTTTCTTTGTCATCATGTTTGAACGGATTCATTTGTCATAAACATATACAAAATTCAAAATCGAATTGACACTTGAATAATTACCAAATGCTTCATTTTCATGGGTCGATCTAACCAGGTTGTGGAGTTGTAATGCCCTAATCTTCCCAACCTTCCCCAATTAGTCAAACAAAAATGGAGCATGGAAAATGAGAGAGAGATTGTATTCTTATGACAAAATATTACCATCTATTCCAAAAATTTTACGGCTCGCTACGCTCGCCAATATAGAATAAAGTTGTTTATATACATGTACGGATGACTTAATTTGAAAACAAATGAAAACTTCATATCTTAAAAAAATTTTCTGGCTCGCTACGCTCGCCAATTTACCTATTAACTAAAGTAAATGAATCAACTCCCCTCCCCATCCCCACCCCACTTCTTAATTAGATCAGTAGTCTTGAGGTTCACGTTTTTCGTCTCGACCTTTTTTTTCTTTTCTTTTTTTTTTTTGCTTGTCAGTTTTTCCGTGAACAATTTTCTTCGAGCTGAAACCTTGGGCCCCCCCTTTTATGAAATCCTAGATCCGCCACTGGCATTGGTATCTACAATCAACAACGCGTGTGATCGAAACGTATGATATTGTGAATCCTTACAGAGGTTTTGAGTAAATTTTTCATTTCCTAACTTTACAAAACTGATGATCCGTTGCAGTAGGGCAATGCCTAATAAATCAATCAATATCGTCTAGGTATATGAAGAGTTCATAGTTTTTGCAAACACTTCATTAGTTCGTCGACGACAGAAACACTCTTGACATATCATTCCTCTTCACGAACTCTTGAAGTGTTTTCAAAACTATAGACTTTTCAGATATATAAACCATATGGACTTACTTATAAGGCATTGTCCTACTGCAACGTCTCATCAGTTTTGTACATTATCTCTTTTAAATGAGGGAAAAACAAGCAAAAACCTCCACAACATCATTACGTTTCGATCCCACGCGATGATCAAGGATATCTCGATTCACAGTTCCTAGAAAAGTTTTAAAATAAACCCCCACCCAAATAGAAAACAAGCATACTGAGTATTGCTGAGGCAAAGGGCAATAACTTCTGTAAAAGTGGGTCAACAGCAAACATAGACGAACTTGATCTGTATCTCATGACGGTGTTCCGAACTATGTTTCGTTTAAATATCCGTAAGGGTGACAGAAAAAAAAATCGAAAAACCTATGTGTCACAGACAGACATACATACAGACAGACGGAGTGGAAACCTATAGTTTCCTACTGCTTCAACGGCTGGAGACTAATTATCTTTAAAGATTTTTTTTTATCATAGGGTCATAGAATCGTTTCTTTTGACGTGGCTGCCAAAACATATGGTATAAGATTGAAGATAATGAGGATGCTGCATGGATACGATGCATTGTTTTTCTTTGCTGTATTCAAAGCGTTTTAACGGATGTTGGTGATGTGACATAGACGTAAAGTAAAGATAATTCTACATAATCACAGACGACAAGATAACATAGTTACATCCTGTATGTACCTACAGCTGTTGGTATGAATACCAGAAAAAAAAAAACCACGAACCAAATCGGGTTAAACAGATGGCGAAAAGCTGTCACCAAAAGCTCACAAAGAAATATTCAACAATGTATATAGATATGTAAAAAAATTAGAAACGAATAAGCATATCGCGCATTGCTGAAGCAATGTATGCCCCCCCCCCCCCCCCCCCCCCCCCCCCCCCTCTAATAGGTCGCTATAGAGTCAGCTTAATGCAATTTTCCGTTACATTGAAAGATCAAGTCTGGAAAACTTAATTTCTTCAAAGGGCAATAACTTCTTAACAAGTCATTTAATAAAATTTGATTAATAGCTGAACGCTTTGATGCTAAACACAAAGTTTCAATTAATTAAATTTCTCCGGAAAATCATTTTTCTCGACAGGGCAACAACTCCTATAAAAGTAGGTCAACAGCAGCTCCACACCAAGTTTCATAGTGACAGAGAAAAAAATCCGTTAAACCCAAGTGCCACAGATGGACGGTCATACTGACAGACGGACGTAGTGGAAGCCTACAAGTCCTTCCACTTTACTACAACACTATGCGATTGTTAAATATAAGATGTGAAATTAGCAGTTTTTACATCGCAAAGCAAAATCTTTCGCCTAAGTTCTAATGAAACACGAATCTGACTTATTCATTGACAAGAAATTTTGAGAGGGTCGTGGGCAATTTACAAACTATGAGTTACAATATTACTTGCTGTGCAACCTATTTAAGATCCTCTCCTCCCTCACTAAGGGGACGACCATTTAATCCTGAGGGGGGGGGGGGGGGGGGGGGGGGGGGGCTGGCAGTTTTTGGAAATAAATATTCTGACCCAGAAAATGATGAAAATAAATAATCTTACCCTCTATGCTGCAGAAATAAATATTCTGGCCAACATGTGTTCAAAATCCAAAATATTTCGGCTCGCTTCGCTCGCCATTCACTGAAACAAATTTCAACTTCCTTCGCTAACAACAAGACCAAAATTTCTAGGCTCGCTTCGCTCGCCTTACACTTAAAAAAATCGGACTCGCTTGCCCTTCCACAAAATTTTATATCAAGTGCTGTTTAGACATTTACACTGTACTACAATATTTATTTTAACAAATATAAGCTACAAGTCTTATAGGAATTATGGTACATTACACATCAACTACCTACTTTTGCACCCTCTTCCAATGTGCTGTAAAAACTATTCTTAGAATATGCAGGTGATACATGTACATGCATATGTATATAGACTTATTGAAGTACCTAGAACGTCTTGCACGTTGTATATAACCAGGGTGTGGGTGTGTGTGCATAATTATATTCTTTTTTTTTTCCTTTTTTCTTTTTTTTTTTTTTGCCTTGTCAGGATTATTACAGGTTGAAAATAAATATTCTGACTTGAGTTACTGGAAAATAAATAATACGGCCGGCCCTGCGTTGAAAATAAAAGTAATCCCAAAATTGCCCCTCAGGATCAAATGGTCGTCCCCTCAGATGCACCAGACGTGACCATGAGCCATCGAATGTTAAACGTCTTCAAATACTGACCTTTAATTAATGATCTAAGTGTCAGCATCCATATGTAACATAAGCTGTAAGTGCACTCATTTTGATCAAAGACAAATGAAATATGGTCTTAATTTGTATATGAAACTGATCTATGACATTCAACAATGAGAATCAATAAAGGGTTTTTTTTTTAAAGTCAAAAGTTCGAGACTTAATTAAGGTGGTATTAAAATTGTGGTGCCGATATTATAATTATTTTTGAAACGCCTGTCAAGTAAAATTGCATGAATTAGCTAGTTTTTATTTTAATGCATTTTTTTCTCTTTACTTCAGAACTACATGACCGGGTATTTTGGTCATTTCCGTGTGATTTATGGACTAGTCTTGTAGTTCAGACTTACAAAGAGTATACAGACAAAACGTTGACTAAAAGAAGCCTTATTGACGAACTTATCAACGCAAAAGATGTATAGTGTCAAAACCCCAGTATTGATGTACAAAGGAAATTCTAGGATTTCTTACATAGAACTACACTTTCCATGGCGGATATAGAAAATGTCACATCTTATTGATTTTTGTGGAGTTAACAGATTTAATGTATATTTCGCCTGGAAGCTTTGAGAAGTCAAGATTAATTCTGTCTATGCTCCATACGTCTCGTAGAAACCAAGAATTGCTACAGAGAATCTAAATCAGGCAATTTGAAATAATGAATCGTAAACTTAAAGCAATCAAATTCGTTTCCTCATGCTAATAAGTATCATGACTTGAAATAAAATATTCAAATAAACAATAATGATTTTAAGACAGTTTGAAATCGACAATTTCTTTTGCATGTCAAGGTAATACACAATGAATAAATGGATTTTGTCATGACCCTCGGGCCACCGTGCGTCATGAAAACTTATAAAATAAACATAGGTAATCACAAATTACCAAGCTCACCTCGTGGCAGCAAAATTCAATTTAAGCATATTTCTAAGTACATGTATATTTGTTTTTAAAGGCAAAATCATTCAAGAGGAGAAAGAAGGTCAAGGTCATTTTATGAAAGCTGAATCAAAGATACATCTTATATGCAAGTTTGGTACCTGTAGCACTTATACTTTGCTCAATATTGTCTTTTAAAGGAAAAATTATTCAAGCGGGAAAAGTAGGTCAAGGTCATTTTATGAAAATTTAATCAAAGATACATGCAATATGCAAGTTTGGTACATGTAGCACTTATACTTTGCTCAATATTGGCTTTTAAAGGCAAAAATCACTCAAGCAGAGAAGGTAGGTCAAGGTCATTTTATGAAAGTTTGATCAAAGATACATCAAATATGCAAGTTTGGTACATGTAGCACTTATACTTTGCTCAATATTGGCTTTTAAAGGCAAAATCACTCAAGCGGAAAAAGTAGGTCAAGGTCATTTTATGAAAGTTTGACCAAAGATACATCCAATATGTAAGTTTGGTACATGTATTACTTATACTTTGCTCCATATTGGCTTTTAAAGACAAAATCATTCAAGCGGAAAAGGTAGGTCAGATGCTGCACCTGATGCATGGGTTCATCTAAGCACTTTGTCAGATACTGAGCTAGCCCAAGCCTTTTAACCAAGTCACACTGAGCTACCCCTAACTTCTTAACCAAGTCACACTCAAGCTGAAAATGTAGGTCAGATGCAGCATCCGATACATGGGTTCCCCTCCGCATCCCAAGATGAATCACTTGTGCACGTTTGGTTACTGTAGCATCAGTACTTTGCCAAATACTAAGCTACCCCAAACCTCTTAACCGGACGCGGACGCGCGGGGTTATAGCATAAGCTCACTCAACTTCGTCGAGGTGAGTTAAAAACCGCCCTAAAGAGACGAATTATACCCCCCGCGGCAAAACCTTAATTTTATGAGCTGACATTCAATTTTCCACATGGATATTCTTTCATATAAGGTAATCATTCCGTGTGAAGGTCACTATATCCAATAAAACACTGTTACAAAAACACCATTCTACATAACATCTAAAATGCATAAATCTAAGTCCAAGGCCCATAACTCTGGTGTTACTTTTTCACTTCCGATCCCCTCTCCTCATGCATATCTATATATTATGATCTATCATTATGAAAAGTTTCACTGAAATCCGTTGATTGGTTTGGGAGGAGTTGCTATGACAAGGCTTGACATTGAAAATGCATGAAAAATCTAAGTCCATGGGCCATAACTCATGTGTAACTTTTTCGACGGCAATCCCCTTTCTTCATGCACATCTACATATCATGATCTATCATTAAGTAAAGTTTCAGTGAAATCCGTCGATTGGTTATGGAGGAGTTGTGATGACAAGGTTCGACATTGTATAAAAAAGTAAGTCCAAGGGCCATAACTCAGATGTAACTTTTTCGACAGCAATTCTCTTTCTTCATGCACATTTACATACCCGGTATCATGATCTTTCTCTGTGGAAAGTTTCATTGAAATCCGTCCATTGGTATGGGAGGAGTTGCGATGACAAGCTTTCGTCTACAGACAGACAGACTGACGGACGGACATGGTGAATCCAGCTCCCATATTTCGTAAAACAGGACTTCTAAAAGAAACAACTGAAACCCCAGTCCGTATGCATTTATGGGAAAGCTTCGATATATGATCTGAATTTTAAAGTGGCATGCTAATACACAAGTCCATTAACTAGGATAATTAAATCAGATGGAATAATCATTGACTGTTGATGAGAATTAGTTGGTCGTTTTATATTTTAGGACGGTTTGGGAATACACCGACACGCATAATTCATTAGTTTGAAAATGACGTCTTTCTCTCGGGGCAGTCTTCGTTTTTGTATAAGTTTTTACGTTAATTTTTTACATCACCTGCTGATTCCCATTGTATGTAAAATGAGGCTGGGTTATAAGAGATCAGGGATCACTATGATTGGTGCTGTTTTTCTCTATTCATTATCTTACAACACGAAGCTCTTAAATTATCGGATTTTCAGCATGTAATGGAATGTGGCCTATTCTCAGAGGAAACAATCAATACAAATCCAGCCTGGTCCATGCTGCTGGGACTGTCAGGTAGAAGGCATGATTAACAAAGAATTTGTTCAGTGAAGGAAAGTCCTTTATGATAGATCGTATAGGGCACCTTGATTTTGTAACCATTCCACCGCCTCTAAATGAGACTTGGATTTCCTTTATTTTTAGATCAATGAATCTGCATGATGCTTCTTTTTTAAAATAAGATCATCATTCAATAATTCAGAAGTCTATCAGGGATTCTTTTTGTTTTATATCTACTTTATTCTTTTTTTAATCCATTGATTGGATTTCATTTTGATTGGTCACGTAGTTGTCCCCGGTCGAATGAACCTTACAACGCCACCTACAGGTCAAAGAACTCTTGAAAGATTGCGACATTTCGCACAAAACTTGAAGTCGGTCTCCTCGGTCGAGATGGGTACCGAGTACCAAACTCGGTGAATAGATAATTAATTATCGTTGACAACCATTGTTCATAAAGTATTTTTAATATCAGATAAAAATGAAGTATTCATTCTGACTGGTTGTAGAGCAGTTGCAATCAAAACCAGGATTACAATTTCGGGGTTCAAAACAATGAACCATTTTTTTTTAGAACTTCTTACTATGTTCAAAAAAATTTAATGCGGTTGTTGAAAAGTCAAAATCAAGTATCCATTGACCAATGACATTCGAAAAGTCAAAATCAAGTATCCATTAACAAATGACATTATAACAGATGGGGCTCTTAAACACAAACTTGGCCCACCGTGGTTGGTACAGACCGGGTGAATAAATCCAATCAGCGCCATTTGTGGTAAACAGTTGTAGACAGATTATACTAACTATTCGTATCAGCGCCATTTGTGGTAAACGGTTGGTACAAAGATTCGGTAAATGTATCTAAGCAGAGCCATTTGCGGCAGAAAAATGTTGGTCTACTGACATATTGGGCACATAATATCAGAACCGTTTGTGGTAGAAGTCTGGTAGACCGTTCGGATAAATAATCTTATCAGAGCCATTCGCGGTAAAAAAAAAATGCAGTAGACAGTTTGGTAGACGTATTTGGTAAATGTAAATATATACTCTTACAACCATTTGCGGTAGACGGTTGGTTGGCAGACTTGGTAAATAAGAAGTATCCCACCCGAGATGTTTTCTTTTTGGTAGCTGTTTGGTCGATAGAATGGGCACATAAATTTATCAGAGCTATCATATAATTTTTTCGTAGACTTTTGGTAGCAAGTAAAATGTGGAACTTGAGCAACTTATGAAGGTTGGATGAGTTGACTAAATCAATCAATTTCGGGGACTTGTTGATTTTTGTAAAAACAAGCCATGAAGACTAAGTTAGAGAAGGCTCATGCCATAGGAAATGAACATCACTATTGATTTGAAACTCAAAAATCATATACCAGCATGTGAGTTATACCGGTATTATCTTAATATGTCAAAATATTGTACAAAATATCAAAGGTCAAGTGAAAGATCGGTACCAAAAGTCAATTTTTCATTCTCGTTCATCAAAATACGAACGATGATCGATCAAATATATTATAAACGTCAGACACTTTTTAAACATAAGGTTTCAAACTCTACAAACAGCAACATTTTGGGTCTATTTCATACCTGTTTGAATTACTTTCAACTACTTACAAGACAGACGGAAAGTGTATAACAGACTGTCGATGACCGAGACCCGTGCATAGACAGAAACATGCCAATCATTTTGGTTATGTCTTTTAGACTCTTGACTTGATGAGCTGAAGACGAATTACATTACATCTAATTACCCGGTACAATAGTGAAAGTCATACACAAATTGCGCAAACCTACAATATTTCCAAGGGAGTGGGTGAAGCGATCAGTATCTTCCTTAATGAGGAATAATAATAAAGTATAAGGAATGGAATAATTTCAGCTATTTCTATTGGTTACTAGAATTGTTATGAGATAGAACTTGTCCTTGAGGGATTGTCTCAGCTCAGCAAGACTTCAAATGTCAGCCTCAATATAATGGTCATACTTCCATGGGAGAAATCCCTGTCAAGTCCATACATGATTAACATCTGATAATACAACACGCCCATATCCCACACTGTAGAAAGATTATCTTTGTTATAGTTTAGAAATTGACATCACAAAAATAAAGTAAACATGCAAAATGTGAATTTTTTGATACAACTATCCTTTTTTTATTCATAGGAAAATGCAAATTTTGTTCAATTTTGAATACGAAGTTTCTGTTCAACGTATTATGAACGACATCCAGGTGATTATTATTTTTTGTTTATTTCTAAACAATACTTGAATAGATGTATTTCAAGACATCAAACATGATGATCCTTCTTTCGTTGTAATCAATGTCACTACCGTTTAAGACATTTTCGAAAGAAGAGTTAGACACGACCATTAGGAGCCAAAGTTTGTCTTTCTAATGTCAGCATATTTGTGGAATTAATTAAGGTTAACATTTTGGAAGAATGTTTTATATTTAGGAAATAATGCAACGTTTATATTCATACAGTTCATAAATACAGACGAACAGATAGACATCAGAGATGATGTAATAACGCCGATTAGTCACATCCTTTTTCATACCAAGTGAAGCTTTGTTTCTGAATTAATGCCTTAGTCAATGCACATCTGCCGATCTACCATTGTCATGATTATGCACTGTGAATCATCTGTACAAATTACTCAATAGCTGTAACATTTCATGCCTTCAGCAATACAATTTTTTTGGTAAAAAAAAGCAAATGGCTTTTGAAATTCAAATTCTATCAGCCCTAAGTTTGTAAATAATCTATGTAAAAATGCATTGATATACTCCATTGGTGTATAATAGGCCATGAAATAATGCAGTAAGTCAATAAAGTAGTTGATTGATTATTGTTATCGCATTGATCATAACAAAATAATCTAAATAATTACTCACTTCTGTATGATTTATCTCGGTTTGGGGGATTATTTTGTTGTATAAACATTTATTTCCAAAGAATAAAACTTGGTTCTTCAATACTATGATGGTATACAGTTACAGAAAGCTCTGTCGAACGAGCAATGTTAGTACCAATAGCGTTCGTCGTTTCTATTGCAAACACTCAAAATCGTTCTTCTTCGACGAAAACAGGTAAGGAAAAAAAAAATCCAGAGGATAAAGTTTATACATGTAAACAGTTAGATACTGAAGTAATTTTGTCTTACCTGTAATAAGACAGCCGTGTGAATTCCTCTGTATCCCTGTCCCAGATCCCCGCTGTCCGACAGAATGTGTATCTCACACAATGACAGTCCCTCCTCTGGTCTGAAAAATGTAGAAAAAGTGAAAATCCCTGAGGATGTATAGAAGAGTGGATAGTCTCTGAGATAGATATAAACTACAGGAGATGGTGCTCTCTCCTCCGCCCTGTACTATGACGGTACTTATTGATTTCTCCTTACATGACTTGAACAGGGGAGTGATAATGTCTTTATAGCGAAAAAAAAAAAAACTAAGCTACAGCAACATGTCTGCTTCTCAATGGAGAATTAAACTATAGAAGGAGACAATATCAGTCGATAAATCAGACATATTGCCATCCTAGTGAAGGAATTATACGGTAGATACTGACGGTAGTCATATATCACCCTACAGTCGCGCAACCATTAACGAATATTTCTACTCTTTAAATATTTAACGACAAAATACTGTATCTAATTCTGAGTGATCTTTATTTCGTAGTTATTACATGTAATAGGAGGGTTTCAGAGACAAATTGGAATTTAAGGCTTATTTACCATTTTCTCACATTTTAACAATCTGCATCCGGATTAAAATAAAAGTCCAATTTTGGCAACATATCACGCTTGCGACAACGCTTAACGTCCTGCTATGAATGACATATTTCCGGTAGTCTAATCCAATATTTTTCCCTAGAACTGATCAATATTGATACATTCTTGACTGTTCATCTGTTCATATATTATTTACAACATAGATGATAAACATGAAATAAATTTTATAACAACCAAAATATAAATTTAGTTGTTTTTTTTTAACCGTGTAATTATAGACGCTCCCCTCCGTATCATGAGTACCACAGACCGCCCCATAAATTTAGAAGTAAAATAAGAACGTCAACTTATTCTCTATCGTGCATTAGGTTGGCCCTTATTTCGGTCTAAAGAAGTACCAGTAATACCCCAATCACAATTTTCATCTTATTTATGGAATAAACGACAGGCGTTTACAAATCGGGAATCGAATATCTTCGGTAATTTGACCTTCACTACAAATGGGAATTGTCACAATGATATATGTACATTATTTCTCATGGCTAAAAAGACATCTCAAAAATGTCAATAAGTTCTGGCATGTATGCAAATACGAATGCATCCCCGCCAATCTTATCTCTGTTAAGTATAGATGAGAGCCTATGCAAATTAGAAAATATGCTTTGAAATGCACATCAAAATAGCGCTTGTCAAAATAAGCAACGTTGAACGCGTTGGACGTTGTTGTCTGAAAGTAATTCATTGCAAGTGGCGCCACTTCAATAACGAATTTTGTATTTATCGTTTATATCTCTGGTTTTTTTTTTCATTTGTCTAGGCTACCGAACAACAACAATGTCCCGTACGATACCGTAATACTCTTCTTTGGCGAGGTCATGAACTAGCTATTTTACTCTCTAACATTATTCCTAAAACATCGTTGACCCACCAAGGGAATTCATCCAGTAAATACTGATAGTTCTGACCTTTACAATGAAGCATTTAATCCGGCATATCCATTATGGTCCAGGACAGCACGAGGCCGCGACATGGTGTATGGGATAGATCATTATTAGAGGGAGCTTTACAATTCCATTACCAACCACATAAATCATATGATATGGGCATGCACAAAGTGCCAATAAAAGATGCACACTGACTATCGCGCTATGCATTTCTCAAATGTTCGCTAAAATGTGGTCTTTACAGATATATATAGAGCTATACTTTTAAAGCAGTTTGAAGTCTAAAGTAAGTTATAAAACCATCGGCGGATTCAGGGGGGGGGGGGGTTGCAGAGGGGGCGTCCACTCCCCCCCCCCCCCGGCACTGACCCAAAATTTTCCAAAAACAGGTATATTTTGGCCCATTTTCAGTAAAAATCGGTAAAATTCGCCCCTTGACCCCCGGCAAAGGGGGCGCTTGAACCGCCACTGAAAACGGACCCAAATATCAACCCTCTCCGAAAACAAAAATACATACATATTGATGACTTTCAAATAATTCATTTATATCACGAGGGATATCAATGACAATTCACAAGATAAAACTGGACCATACATAAAGTTGCCAAGTAGAAAATGTTTGTAAAACACATGTTTCCACTGGAGCAATTTGTCTTTTTCAACAGTAACGAAGAGAAGAGCAACTTTACATCGACAGTTGCCTATCGTGCCGAAATGATTTGATAAGGAAAAAGGTCTCATGAGTTATTTCTTAAAATCAATAATGTACATGTAGCAAGTCTATTTTTCTCATTTGTGACCGTTGCGAAGAATTTTGACTTGGATATGACCATGGCTTATGAGAGTTCTGTACAACATCTGAACACCTTTTCCGCGATTGGATATTTCTCAACGACATTCCAAATTTTCAGGTCGATATTCTACTTATTTTCAAACATGCAATTAAAGAAAGTTTTCGTGCTTAATTCATATCCAGACCACGGCGCCTATATATAAACGTTAATCAAAATGTTTACGTACATACAGACAAACAGGCATTACCAATCTACGGACCGGAATGGATTTGAATCCGAACAAGACTTTGAGAGTATGCAGATAAATGAAAATTCGGGGAAACACGACAAATCTGTAACAAGTACTGAATGTTTGATGATATGGTCTTAGTTTGTGTAATAGGTCTGTCAACACGAGCGCACCAAGAACGATCAGACGACAAAGACAGTGAATGAGAATGGAATCTTCTTTAAATCCAGCAATCTTAGACTTGGAAGCTGTACAAGACAGAAGATCGATGATTACTAAAACAGAATGCCAAGCAACATACAACAATGTGTCAAAACCCATTTTACAGAAGAACATTGCCAGTCCTAATTCAATAAGTGAAAAGTTGTGTCGTCCCAAAAGCACAGCGGAATAATGAAAGTGAATTCCATAATTGATCATGTGCAAGTCTTAAAACGCCGGGTAATTCCGCGCTTCAATTTTCAAAGTCTTAATTGTCAGAGAATGTTCATAATTTTTTCCTTATCGTCTTAGAATCTAATTATGGACATTAACTACGAATGACTGCTTAAATTCAGAAAAATTCCAATATTTCTCAGTTTAAGAGAAAATAAGACCATAATTCAGATTCAAGATTAATAACATCCGAAAACATAACAATTACGAGTTAAATATTACAGTTTGGACTGATAAACCCTGCCATTATTTGGAAATGGGAATAGAGAAAATTCCAATGCTACGATGTACAGGTTCTAGCAATAATTTTACATAAAAGAGATTCCAATAATGATTCTGGCACAATAACTGATAATGATGTCATATGACCTATCTATACACAGCCAATTGTGCCTCATATGAAATTCATGTGAAATTTACATGAACTTTACATGAATGTTCACATGAAATTTATGTGAAACGAGCACGAACATGAAATTTACATGAATTTTTTCACATGAAATTCATGTAAAGATTTTTACATGGTTGTTATGTGAATTCAGTTTCCTGTGAAGGTCACTTAGAAAAATTCATGTGAAATTCATGTGAAGGAAATTTATGTGAAATTCATGTGAAATATTTTTCACATAAATCTTATGTGAAATTGATATGAATTTTACATGAACTTTCATGTGAAATTTACATGATGCTCATTTCATATGAATTTCATGTGAGGCACAATTGGCTGTGTAGTCATGAACCGCGGGTCATGATATCGATATCACGCATTAATAATCTACGTAGGAGTGATAATACATATTCTGTCTACACCCCCCCCCCCCTCCAAAAAAAAAAAAAACCCACCAAAAACAAAAAACAAAACATAGGTAATCACAGATTACGAAGCTCACCTCGTGACAGCAAAATTCAATTCAAACATATTTCTTAGTACATGTATATTGGCTTTTAAAGGCAAAACCACTCAAGCAGAAAAAGTAGGTCGAGGTCATTTTATGAAAGTTTGATCAAAGATACATCTAATATGCAAGTTTGGAACATCTAGCAGTTATACTTTGCTCAATATTGGCTTTATAGAGCAAAATCACTCAAGCGGAAAAAGTAGGTCAAGGTCATTTTATGAAAGATTGATCAAAGATATATCCAATATGCAAGTTTGGTACATGTATCACTTATACTTTGCTCAATATTGGCTTTTAAAGGCTAAATCACTCAAGCGGAAAAAGTAGGTCGAGGTCATTTTATGAAAGTTTGATCAAAGATACATCTAATATGCAAGTTTGGAACATCTAGCACTTATACTTTGCTCAATATTGGCTTTTAAAGGCAAAATCACTCAAGCGGAAAAAGTAGGTCAAGGTCATTTTATGAAAGATTGATCAAAGATATATCCAATATGCAAGTTTGGTACATGTATCACTTATACTTTGCTCAATAGTGGCTTTTAAAGGCAAAATCACTCAAGCGGAAAAAGTAGGTCGAGGTCATTTTATGAAAGTTTGATCAAAGATACATCAAATATGCAAGTTTGGAACATCTAGCACTTATACTTTGCTCAATATTGGCTTTTAAAGGCAAAATCACTCAAGCGGAAAAAGTAGGTCAAGGTCATTTTATGAAAGTTTGATCAAAGATTCATCCAATATGCAAGTTTGGTACATGTAGCACTTATACTTTGCTCAATATTGGCTTTTAAAAGTGAAATCACTCAAGTGGAAAAAGTAGGTCAGATGCTGCATCCGATGCATGGGTCAATCTCGGCATCCAAAGATGAATCACTTGTGCAAGTTTGGTTACTGTAGCATTAGTACTTTGTCAGATACTGAGCTACCCCAAACTTCTTATCCAAATCACTCAAGCGGAAAATGTAGGTCAGATGCTGCATCCGATGCATGGGTTCACCTCAGCATCCAAAGATGAATCACTTGTGCAAGTTTGGTTACTGTAGCATCAGTACTTTGTCAGATATTGAGCTACCCCAAGCTTCTTAACCAAGTCACTCAAGCGGAAAATGTAGGTCAGATGCTGCATCCGATGCATGGGTTCACCTCAGCATCCAAAGATGAATCACTTGTGCAAGTTTGGTTACTGTAGCATCAGTACTTTGTCAGATACTGAGCTACCCCAAACTTCTTAACCAAGTCACTCAAGCGGAAAATGAGGGTCAGATGCTGTATACGATGCATGGATTCACCTCAGCATCCAAAGATGAATCACTTGTGCCAGTTTGGTTACTGCAGCATTAGTACTTTGTCTGATACTGAGCTACCCCAAACTTCTTAACCAAGTCACTCAAGCGGAAAATGTAGGTCAGATGCTGCATTCGATGCATGGGTTCACCTCAGCATCCAAAGATGAATCACTTGTGCAAGTTTGGTTACTGCAGCATTAGTACTTTGTCAGATACTGAGCTACCCCAAACTTCTTAACCGGACGCGGACGCGGACACGGACGCGGACACGGACGCGGACACGGACGCGGACGAGGACGCGGACGCGGACGCGGACGCGGACGCATAGGGTTATAGCATAAGCTCACTCAACTTCGTCGAGGTGAGCTAAAAACAAAACAAAACAAAGAAGATAAAAACACAAAATAAAACAAAGCAATAAGCTTACAATACATCAAGATGCAAAGTGCCGAGTAGCAAAACTGGAATGATGTAAGTATGAATATGCAGACTTACATGGACTGTGTATGGTCTGCAATAAGTCCTTATGACCTCAAAATATCCATCCTTGACTCATGGGAAACACCTCTGGCACGTTTCATTATGATAGGCGCAATATTTGTTCTAATATGACCCAAAAACCTTTTTTCAAAAATCGGAGCCATATGACCTTTTGTGCAAAATATTAATAGGGGTTATGAGTTTCATGATAATAGGTGCAATACAAGATCCGGAAATCATTTTCAATGATCAGAGTCCTAGGACCTTGACCTTTTGATCCCAAAATCAAGTGTGGTCATCCTTGATTCATGGGAAACATTTCTGGCAAGTTTCTTGATGATAGGTGCAATACATGCTCTAATAAGATCTTGAAAACCATTTTCAATTATCAAAGTGCTATGACCTTGACCTTTGGACCCCAAAACATCCTTGACTCATGGGAAACACTTCTGGCAAATTTCAGTATTATATGTGAAATACATGTTCTAATAAGATCCAAGGAACATTTTCCTATGTCTTATGACCTTGACCTCCTAACCTTTTGACCCCATTAAAAAGGGATCATCCTTGACTCATGTGAAACATTTCTGGCAAGTTTCATAATAATAGGTGCTATACAAACTCTAAAAGGATCTGGAGACCATTTTTAGTAATCGGAATACTATGACCTTGACCTATGACCTTTTTAACCCACAATCAATAGGGGACATCCTTGACTCATGCTGAATAAGTGTTTGAAGTTTCACTAGCTTTTATCATATTTTAATTATAGTCCGGAAACCAATTGTTGACTCCCGCCCAAACGCCCGCCAGTCTCACATCAAATTAAGAGCAGAGTTTTGCAACTCGGCTGAAAAACACGACAAAACAAAATGGAACCATCCTAAACTAAAATGGACAAGTTTACGGAAGCCAATCTGGATAGGCCAAATATCTTTCAGTATGACAAATGCAAAGTACACTATCATCTTCATACATTTCTGGGATTTTTCGGTTTTGTTTGAAGTAAAAACAGACAACTAGTCCAAGTGGGCATATTTGGAGCAACTGAGTCCAATATATTCGATAAAGCATCTTGGTATAGCCTTTGAATCATCAGCGAATGAAAATTTCATGATTTTTTATGTAGAAGCTGAGAATGAAAGTAAAAAAGATTCACCAGCAATCAGATCAATTTTGGCGTTAAAAACAATTTTTGACAGTGATCTTCAGTGATTGTTATTTTGTAAAGTTGTTGCGGAGAACATTTTGAAAATGTGAAAAGTTACATCGAAATTACCACAACTAGGGATTTCAGTCACGTGATCTTTCAAGCTGACAAATTGATCTATCGGTTACCGCACTGAACTTACCTTACGATTTCTACCAGAATTTTTGATAAAAATATATGATTCTTTCTCTAAACTTTAAAGTGATATTTATTCTTTATATATATATTGTATTTTTTATGATAATATGAACAGAAGCGGCGAAATTATCGAGTTTTTTGGACGACAACGCACGAATTTGTACACCTCTCGCTGCAAATATGTTTGGCACGAGGAACGGCTCATGAAGAATTTGAGGGTCGTTCTGTTTGGCGGCTATTTCAGCTTATTTATTAATATTCATAACATAAAACTCATGTATGGTTAGATAGATGGGACTCTCCGATTGATAACCGAAGTTGCGCAAAAGCTGAACTCCAAATATAACGAAAGTTGTGGCATTTTTCAGTTTTCAGGGGAATATGTAACACTTTTGATATCATCCTTACTATTTTGCGCACTTAAATATTAAAAGTTTGAACATTTCCAATTATTTTGATATATAGAACACCAAATTTTATCATGGTTTACCTAGCTGCATTCCGATTTTCCCGCCTCGACCCCCTTGATTATATACTGCGTGATAATGTCTTCCATGCCGATTTCACGCAAGTTATCAATAAAGTGTTCGATTTCTTTTATATTTACTTTAAAATACAAGACGTAAAAAGGAACAGGGAAATATATATACATTAAATTTCATTTACGATGATATGAAATGATCTACATTTTTATCAGAACTATATCGTACGTACTTTAAACGATTCTCTCGTGTGCTCTTTGTGGGTTTTTTTTTTTTTTTTGGGGGGGGGGGGGGGTGGCTTACTTACGCAATAGCTCTGTTACTGATAGACTCGTTAGATCGCATGTTGGTATTTTTTTCTTTTTTTTTTCTTCCTCTTCCTTTATATATTTTTTTTCAAATTAAGCTTAATTTCACCGAAAAGAACAAAGGTATATCTTTATCGATATTTAGATACAAGAAAAATCTTTTTTTTTTTTTGCCATGGCAACCGAAATGAAGTGCTTTAAAAGCAATAATCACACATTTTTGGTATTTCTTAAAATATTATTTCGATTATCTTTCAAGTCAAACACGTGAAAATTAAGTTTTTAAATCTTAAGATTTTCAAAATTTGTTAATTTAAATCGATGGTGGTCATTTTGTTTTAAAATGGTTACCATGGCGACGTAACTAAATAATCATTGTAATATAAAACGAATAGCTGAAGTCTTTACAAACAAAATGATGTACAGATCATTCAAACAGCAGTAAGATTATTTAAGTTATAGCTATTTCAATACGCTGATAGACCACTCCAAGTTAAATTTGAATGGTGCCACATCATGAGAAGTTTTATATAGTATACTATAGGAAATTGTGTCACAGAAAAGACACCAATCATCAAGCTTTAAACTTCATTATCTCTGTACTCGATCAACCGATTTTGATAATTTTTTCTGTAAAATGTTTCTATTACACAGAGCAATGTAACAATCTTATAAAACATGGATCTTAATAATTAATGAGTTTTAAGGTAAAATCCCTACCACAACGACGATAGACTACGCTGACAACAAAGCTTTTCTCATGCTGAAAAACCTTATCTGAACAAATGCCGAAGGATATGTCAAAAGGGATTACTTTATAGTATTTTTAGAAAACCTTAAATTTCAATGATATGCTTTCTAGTTTCTATCATTAACAACTGCATGTTTTGTTGAATCGCCCTTAACTGCTCAAGGACATGCACGTTGCATAACCATTGCCTATAAAACATCAAAGTGTAATAGCCCGTTGGATTTAGGTGCAATGTCTTTGCATTTATCATTGTGAAAAGCAACCTACTTGGGTCACGTAATGATGTACTGAAATGTGAACACATCCAATAATAAAGAGAAGATCCCCAACATGACGGCGTTACAGTGAACACAGACGAACACACGCACATGAAACGAAAATATGATAAAACAGACAGAGACAATGACATCACAGATTATTGAAACATGAAAGAGAACACTTTATATGTTAATTCAATCATCTTCACAAAGTCCAATTGCAAAAAATAAAATTCATTATAAATACCACGTAAGTGGCGCTTCTCAAGCGAATTTTAAAATACGGCGCCGCACAATTTCAAAATGGTTAAAAGAAATAGGAATAAACGAGTAAATGCTTTCGCACAAAGTAATATTCCGCCTAAAAATTATCGGCGGTTAACCTAATATGTAGTAGAAGGTACAGATTTCTTGCTTCAAGCAAGGTTTGGTCAAGTTTCAGTTGAAGATGCATCAACCAATCAGAGATATTAGTATTAATCTTAGTTGACGGTTTGAATTCATTGATACCAATTCCTCCAATTTCTTCGGACGAAGACGATATACGTCTGTAAAACTGAGATTTTTGGTAGTTTACATTTCATGCTAACATTTTCAACCCATATTAGAAGCTTCTTGTGAGGTTTGGTTGAATTCATTGCAGCAGTTATTAAAAGAAATGCACAGATGGACGAAGAACTGAAAAAATGGCTCTGCTGAGACTAAAATTTGATTCAGATGTGAAAGGAATATCGGTTGAGGTTTTAAAAAAAATCACGACCTTTATCCATCCAAACAAGCACCGAAGCACTACTCGTCCCTGATTGCAACGGGACGGCCTTTCAATCAATATAAACCTGAAAGACTATCAGAAAATGTGCCATTAAAAAGTCATATATTTATATGAAACATATGATTTTTCAAGGTTTGATGGAATTCAGATTAACAATGACGTTGGAGTTTCATGACAAAATGCTTTCTGATTAATAATGAATATTAAGAGTCTTTAAAATCTGAAGTTAATTTCCTTCTTTCGAATCTTTATAAATTGTGCTTCATTTGTGCCAGGTTTGTTGAAATTCCATTGAATAGAAGAATCTGAGATGTCAAGATGTTTTAATATAACGCATAAGTTTTTTTTATCTTAGAGCAAATACACAAAATAAAAAGACAAATAGACATAGAAATAGAAAAATAAAAATATTCATGTTAAAATTATCTTACTTAAAGGTCATTCTCATACTTATGTCCTTCTTGATTCAGGAAATCTTGGTTTAAATTTATCTTATGACAAGATGACAATATGTTTCAATGAAAAATTGATGTATAAAAATCACGATTCTAAAGACCATAACTCCAGCAAAAAAGTTGTCAGGATGGATTTATCTCCCTTCACGAACAGGATAGATTCATCTGATGTACCATGTGATGCTCGTCATTTCTGTCAGGTTATGTGATATTCTGTCCAACGGTCTAGGAAGAGTTGTGATAAAAAATATGTGCATGGAGGAATGTAGTTCCTGCAAATTTTAAAACAAAGTGGCATTGTGCTCATCTTTAGATCCTGCTCATCATTTCTGTCATTTTTTTAAACGAGGTAGGATCAGGAGGAACTATGATTGCAAGGTGTTGTGACAGACAGACGGATGGACAGACAAATGAATGACGAGACACCCTGTAGTTCCATCCATTTTCACTTGAAGGGGATTAATTAGATCCTCAATATTATTTATATTAGTATTTTTCTAGATTAGTTGTAAATTAAATATGTACACAACGAGGATTTTACGCGTTAATTCAAGCTGGACCTATAGTTCCATCTATTTTCACCTGTAGGGAATTAATATAAGACTCTCAAATTTGACCCCCCCCCCCCCCCCCCCCCCCCTCTTCCAATTGTTGTCATTCATTGCACTGTGCTCTCTTTCTGTATGAAATGTATTTGAAATAAGCATTTGTTTGCATTAATTGTAAATCAAAAATTGTACATAACGATGATTTTACATGTAAATTCAAGCTGGGGTTATTAATATAAGACCCTTAAATTTGACCCCCCATCCCCCCCCCTTCCAATTGTTGTCATTCATTGCACTGCGCTCTCTTTCTGTATGAAATGTATTTGAAATAAGTATTTGTTTGCATTAATTGTAAATCAAAATTTGTACATAACGATGATTTTACATGTAAATTCAAGCTGGACCCATAGTTCCATCTATTTTCAAAGTGATATCTCTTACTTACATATTTAACTTACCGTTTATAAGACTATAAAGTTCCGCGTTTTATGGTCACTATTCTTTTTCATTTAGTTTCACGTTTTCGCCGTGACTTTAACCGTCGTTCACACATGACTGCATGTTACGTCGTCTTTTTAATACTTTCATGCAAAAACTCTATAACGCGAGATTTATGCGAATATTCCCCCAAGAAATCGACAAAACAAACGAAATGGACAAACTAACACGGCTTGATCAAACACCACGGGAGCTAATGGTCAAACAAGGAGACAGAAGTCAAACAAACACAAGTAAATACTCCTCAAACATATTATGTATACATTTACTTGTATACCTACATCATACTTGACGCGTCAAGTGGGAAATAATACAGATCAATAAATAAACTACAAGGAATCTTATGAATATGCTTACTGGTTACACGGGACTCAAATATCAAATCAAATTTTCCACTGACAGCTTAGGCACGGTCCATTTGATATTCGGGGGGGGGGGGGGGGGGCTTGGGTTTTTTTCGAAAAAAATAATTTTGCTCTCAATTTTGATGAAAAAAATTAATTTGCTTAAGGTGTGACAGAAAAAAATAATCTTGCTCTTACAAATAATCTGAATTTGAAGAATTACCATAAAATTCGCTAAAATTATTGAAAATTTTCCGGCTCGCTTCGCTCGCCGCAGTTTTCAAATTGTATCAAAAATTTTTGGCTCGCTTCGCTTGCCATAGTTTTCCATGAATACATTATTTACTAATAGCATTTTAAGTTCAGATATTTGAAGATATTAAAAGTTATACATGTATGTGAATGTAAAAGGGCTTCCTTAAAAGCTTAGATATATTATCAATATTCATGTATTGCTGTTAATACATGTTGCATGTATCCCATAGAGCTATGTTCTTGTAAGCTTGGAAGGAGAACTTCAGTTATTCACCAATTTACAATTCTTAGTAACATTTGAAATAATGTCTAGGAGACCTTCCCCTCAGACCCTCTTATACATGTTATATACATGTACCTTACATAAAATATTGAGAATTGTATTGTAAAAATCTTTTATCTCTCTGTTTAAAAGTGAATTGAATACTTGAACTACTATATTAATATTTAGTGTTTTGAGTAAAAATATAAATAATTTCTATTGATAAAACACAACATTCTTAATATGGGCATCACTTTGTTAAAAAAAATTCCTTGCTCCAACTTTGCAAGAAAAAAATAATTTTGCCCCGGTCCGGGGCGAAAAAAATAATCTTGCTCCGACAAAAAACCCAAGCCCCCCCCCCCCCTGAATATCAAATGGACCATGCCTTATAATATAGCAACATTTGTTCCGTTTCGATTATGTTTCGTTTCACACTTTACAGGGACCCTTTCAGAATGTTGAAGCATGGTATTTTACTCAAAACATAACTGACATTTATTCTGATTTCTTCCAAAGAACCTGTCACTGAAAATACGTATCAAGCACCCAAAACCCCTTCCCCCCTTCCACTTACAATTTCCCATCCAAGTAAATATTTTAGAACTCTAAATGGACCAGTTCGTCTGCTTACCGACATAAGATGAAAATAATGATTTTATTTACTGTATATAGATTTTGTTCATTCTGACATTTCAGTCTGACAGCCAAGACCTACCAAGAAAAGAGGAAAGGGGGAGGGGGTGGGTTTCAAACCTTACCATTTTATTAGGATATACACATAAATATGACAAAAATGAAGTCGATCACAAAACCCCAAAATCAGATTTCAATAATCATAATCAATGGGCAATGTTACAAAAGTAAATCCCCTAAGGGAATGGGATAATTCAAAAATTAGTTAATGGACTGACGAACCAAAGTAAATCCCGTATGGGAACGAGATAGGGGTGACAGCATTAGTGCCAAAGGGAGGATAAGCATGTTTGGCAATCAATTTTCAAGGGTCTGGGCCATATCTCATGAAATATGAGGGGTAAAGCTATGATATTTTACATGTAGATTCTTCATGATTAGAGTTTTCATTTGATTCAATGACTTTTGACGTAATTATCTCGATCTTGCCTACTTTTTAACAAGACACCGCTGACTATAGTATCTTGCAGTAAAATGTGTTTTGCACAACAATATCAACACAATACTTTAGAGTACAATTATATCTACATGTATTAACAATATCAATACAATACTTTAGAGTACCATAATATCTACATGTATTTTCATACCAATCAGGTCCACACATCAAGCTCAGTATCTCCATTCTATATTTCAATATTTTATTTTATATAGTGTTAGCACAATATAGTCTAATTCAATCATATCTTCAGTGCCAAGGTCAATCCTCAAAGTCACTTTCAATACAAGAAATTAGTTCAACTTGTCATGTTCTACTTCCTGTCAAGTCTTTTAAAAGATGAAACTATACCTCATGCAGTATATACAGTAATGTCTAGTTCAAAATATTACTGTCCAGTTACATGAAGTTCAATACCTGAAATCAAGTCAAGCCATCATGCTCTAATGCAATGTAAAATTTCCTTGTAATATTTTGAACAACAAAGTCTACTCAAAATTATATTTTCAAGGTCAACTGTTGATGTCAAGGGCAATGCTTGAAATTAAGCCCACTTGTTTTAAGTTAATTTTAATATATTTTGTCTAGCATTAGTATTGATCATATTGTCTCATTCAAAGTTAGAACTGCATATCAAATATCAAGGTAAAGGTAAATACCTGAAATATATCATGTCCACTTTAATGTAATAATGGCATTCCATATGGTATTGGTAAAATAAACTCTAATACAAAATCTTATCTTGAAGGTCAAGGTCAAATCTGAAGATCAAGACCCAAAATAGGTCAAGACCTGAAATCAGTAAGGTCCACTTTTTTAAATACATCTTCATGCTATGTTTTAATGTGATATTTCTTAATGTATTGGTACAATATATCAAATTCAAAATTGATCATTAAATGAAGATTAAACATCCAGGTCAAGGTCAATACATCAATAACTGAGATCAATCAAGTCCACTCTATAAGTTTTAATGTGATATTCCATATATACTATTGGTAGGAGAAAGTCTAATTAAAAACTATCTATATTCAAAGATCAAAACTCTAGGTCAAGGTCAATACCTGAAATCAATGAGGTCCACTCACATTAAATTTCTAAATAATAGTTGAATTAAAATTGTATCTTCAAGGTCAAACCTCTAGGTCAGGGTCACTACATTTTTGACCTAAAGTGGTCTTATTTTTACATTTTACCTTCCTTTGAAAAATTTATCCAGGCCATATCTCATGAACTATAAGAGTGAGGGCTTTGATAATCACACATTCCTCACCTGACACCAGAGTTTTCATTTCAAACCATAACTTTTCGTCTTTTGACACAATGACCTTAATCATGGACTTTAACTCACTTTTTAAAAGCTTTAAGCCAGCTATATCTCATGATATATCTTTTATATATTACATGTAGATACCTTATGACCAGGGTTTTTATTAGATACCATTTCTTTTGAACTAGTGTTCTTGATCTTTGAGCATTTTTATGTATGTTTATATACACACTGACAAGCTCCATTCAGTGTTCTAGGATTTTATTCAAAAACCACTTACCAACGGGTAAGTGCCAACCAAAAATGTGCTTACCCAGCAAGGAAACTCACTTACCCAAACAAAAATGTCAGAAAAAAGGGGATGTTAATTTTCTATCCTGCATCCTAGCCATTACCATGAAAATAAATTATTGTGTCCAGAAATATTGTGACACTGGAAATGCAGGATGACTGATAAAATATGATCTTGTACTTGTGGGCGACTATTTACTTTTGTTTTTACTACATGTATATACAGAGAATGTAATTGGGATTGTGCTTCAAAATTCAAAAACCAACGGGTAAGAAGCATTCTGTTACCCGACCTCAATTTTCACTTACCTCGGATAACGGGTAATTGGAATCCTAGAACATTGCCATTGTCTAGATTAATGGTGTAGGTTAGGTGGGAACAGTCCATTTTCATCTAATTTATTGCAAAAATATAAGCAAAAGAGGGTATGTTCCTGCAAAGCCCTCTCTCTCTCAATTTGATATCTGGAGAATTCTCTGACCATGCAAGTCAAATCTTAGTCTGGTTTGTGGGACCTATTTAAAGGGAACCAGACTAGTTAAGTCTCTAATCAAAGTAGACTTCAATGCTTTATTAGAGCAATATTTTATAAAACAAATCTATGCCACAATATATACTTCCTTCATTGGCAGATCTGGGAATGTTTTTCAGGGGGGGGGGTTCCTAAAGTCCGAAATTTTTGAAGAGCAAAAAATAAAACCTGTGTTTGTGAAACACAAATGCCCCCGGCGGCATCTTTGTTAGTATAAACTTCATTTTCTGTTAAGTAAGTGAAAGGTCAAGGTCAACAATTTTGGTATCAATGAAAAGGTCTTGTTACAAGGAACACACATGTGAAATATGAATGCCCTATCACTTATCATTCTAAAGTTATGCCCAATGTTAAAGTTGTTAAAGTTCTTGAAAAGTAGGTCAAAGGTCAAGGTTAAGGTCACGAGGTCAAAAATTTTGGTATCAATGGAAATGTCTTGTCACAAGGAATACACATGTCAAATATGAAAGCCCTATCACTTACCATTCAAAAGTTATTCCCAATATCAAAGTATTTGAAAAGTTAATGAAAGGTCAAGGTCATGAGGTCAAAAATGTTGGAATCAATAGAATATTAGAAAGGTCTTGTCACAAGGAATACAAATTTGAAATATGAAAGCTCTAGCAACTTCCATTCAAAAGTTATGCCCAATGTTAAAGTTTATGAAAAGTAGGTCAAAGGTCAAGGTCATGAGGTCAAACATTTTGGTATCAATGGAAAAGTCTTGTCACAAGGTATACACATGTGAAATATGAAAGCTCTATCAACTTCCATTCAAAAGTTATGCCCAATGTTAAAGTTTTTTTGGACAAACAGACAGACAGACAGACAGGCCAAAAACTATATGCCCCCGAATCTGTGATTCTGGGGGCATAAAAAACCAAACAAACAAATAAAAAAAAGCACACAACAGAAAATAAAGTCCTTGATTAATGATTGTCAGTTCTGTTTCTATCATTATGAAAAAAACAGATGACTGGCGAGCAAAAGCGATCGAGCAGGAAGCTTAGAATCTGGAATAGTTGATAATAACTACTGTTGGTTCTAATATGTAAATACAACAAATGGTGAGCGATAGCAAGCCAGCGAATTTTATTTTGTTCAGAATAATAAAATCCTCTATTCGTGTCTTAATTTTTCAGTTTCATTACTCTTACTGCCCTTGTTTATTGACCAAGGTGTAATGTATATGGGTTGTATAGGAAAGCGCAGCATCGTTTGAAAATAACGTATGTAATAAATTCTGGCACGTAGAAGCAAGCCAGAGAAAATTTTTGAAATGCTGATGGCGAAATACTATAAAAATGAATGATTTCCAATACAAATTCATGTTATATTTTTCAAATATTATGACAACAAAAGGGGAATCGGGTCTTAATCTTATGAAATATGTATATTTATATATTTTTTTAACTATGCTTCGAAAATTCCAACCCCCCCCCCCCCCCCCTCTGGACCAGCGCTAGTCCTTCACAATTTATCTTGATTTGGAAACAAATCTGCTGCTCCCCCCCCTAAAAAAAAAACAGCATCCACTAAATAAAATTCCAATCTGATTATCCCCCACTGAGCAGCTGCCAAATTGTTTGCAAATTTGGGTAGAGACCCATGCATATCCCCATCCTTTCTACTTAACCTTGATGATACAGAGGGAATAAGTGCAAATCCCAAATGCATCTATTAAATTATATAACTCAAACATAGGTAATCACAGATTACGAAGCTCACCTCGTGGCAGCAAAATTCAATTCAAACATATTTCTTAGTACATGTATATTGGCTTTTAAAGGCAAAATTATTCAAGTGGAAAAAGTAGGTCAAGGTCATTTTATGAAATTCTGATCAAAGATACATCCCATATGCAAGTTTGGTACATGTAGCACTTATACTTTGCTCAATATTGGCTTTTAAAGGCAAAATCACTCAAGCAGAAAAAGTAGGTCAAGGTCATTTTATGAAAGTCTGATCAAAGATACATCCAATATACAAGTTTGGTACATGTAGCACTTATATTTTGCTCAATATTGGCTTTTAAAAGCAAAATCACTTAAGCGGAAACAGTAGGTCAAGGTCATTTTATGAAAATTTGATCAAAGATACATCCAATATGCAAGTTTGGTACATGTAGCACTTATACTTTGCTCAATATTGGCTTTTAAAAGCAAAATCAATCAAGCGGAAAAAGTATGTCAAGGTCATTTTATGAAAGTATGATAAAAGATACACGGCCGATTGACGGCCGGGTTAGCGCAGTGGTAGCGCGCTCGCTTCTCACCTCTAAGGTCCCGGGATCGAATCTCAGATTTGGCAAAGGGTCTTATGTGGGAGGGTAGGTGGTCCCCCACCCAGGCCTCTGCAGGGGGTTTTTCTCCGGGTACTCCGGTTTCCTCCTGCTCCTTGGACCCCCTCACGCCAACATCTGAGCCAACGTGAGACATTAATATAAGTTGTGTAACTTGTTTGTTAAACGTTGTAAAATAAATAAAGTTTAAATTTTAAAAGATAAATCTAATATGCAAGTTTGGTACATGTAGCACTTATACTTTGCTCAATATTGGCTTTTAAAGGCAAAATCACTCAAGCGGAAAAAGTAGGTAAAGGTCATTTTATGAACGTTTGATCAAAGATACATCTAAAAAAATATATGCAAGTTTGGTACATGTAGCACTTATACTTTGCTCAATATTGGCTTTTAAAGGCAAAATCACTCAAGTGGAAAAAGTAGGTCAGATGCTGCATGGGTCCATCTTGGCATCCAAAGATAAATCACTTGTGCAAGTTTGGTTACTGTAGCATCAGTACTTTGTCAGATACTGAGCTATCCCAAACTTCTTAACCAAGCCACTCTGAGCTACCCCAAACTTCTTAACCAAGTCACTCAAGCGGAAAATGTAGGTCAGATGCAGCATCCGATGCATGGGTCCATCTCGGCATTCAAAGATGAATCACTTGTGCAAGTTTGGTTACTGTAGCATCAGTACTTCGTCAGATACTGAGCTACCCCAAACTTCTTAACCAAGCCACTCTGAGCTACCCCAAACTTCTTAACCAAGTCACTAAAGCGGAAAATGTAGGTCAGATGCAGCATCTGACGCATGGGTTCACCTCAGCATCCAAAGATGAATCACTTGTGCAAGTTTGGTTACTGTAGCATCAGTACTTTGCCAAATACTGAGCTACCCCAAACTTCTTAACCGGACTTGGACGCGGACGCGGACATGGACGCGGACGCGTGGGGGTATAGCATAAGCTCACTCAACTTCGTCGAGGTGTGCTAAAAATGCAAGTAAAAATTCAATATCAAACATTCATTTCAAGGGGTTTCCAAGACAATTATACATGTCATCATCATTTATTAGTAATTGCTTTGAAGTTAGGAAATCTTTCATTGAATAGTTTTAAGTGTTTTAATGTGTAAACAACATTGCATTCTAAATTTCTGATTATTACGAATCTTTTCATATTAATATCATGATTATCATTCAATATGTGTAATGCATGCTCATATTGTATTCATTCTTTTAAACTTTAATATAAGCTACATTGTATTCATTCATCCAAGAATTATAAGCTACATATAACGTATGTACAATTTTATTAATGTAATCATTAATACATTTGCTATATGCCATGTTAACCTCAATTACTGTTTTTGTATTTCATGGGCAATGACATTTATAAAAATGTGTTTCGCCAATAAAGAATTTGAATTTGAATTTGTAAATGTACAAATATTAAAGGTGTGGTTACATAAGGAGATTACATTTGATGAAAATGTGCACCGTGGAAATTTTATACAATGCATGAATCTAGTCCTCAGATATTTGTCCCAATAAATAATAAATATTTTATTGGGACAAGTACGTAAAGTAGGCAAGAATAAATGCATTTACTTGAGGGTAAGGTCATTTTTGACTTAAATGGGGCCTTTAAAGATACACCTGTCATAGCTTCAAGCCTCTGTGTCTGGTATATAGTGCATGAAAATGTTTTAAATCAGTGTGCACGAAAATCCAATTGGCTCGCAGCAGCCAAATGCTATGTGAATTTCAATCGGGCCACATGAATTAATTTAAATGTGGGCCAATTGGCTTTGTAAATTTTGCTACAGTTTTTTTTTTTTTTTGGTTGTCTTTGTGGAACAAATTCTGAAATTGCCCCACATCAGACTTGTCGGACAAGAAAAAACATGTAATTGGCTTAACTATTCTATATAATTTTGATACCAAGATGAATTTTGATGGATATGATTTTTCATGCCTATTCTTAACAGTACATCCGTTCCCTCGATGCATGTCACTTGCCATCCTTTGGATCCGCCCGCCCCAAGATTTCACAAAAGCCGCGAAGAGTTGTAGTTCTTGAATGGGTCGCTTAAACGTTTACTTCCAACGTACCTTTGCGTTTCCTTTGTTAAGCTTTCTTTTGAAACACCAATAACAACCAAACGCGTCAAAATGGCGAATATTAATCGTGTGGGTTCGCCTATGGATTTATGTGAAGAGAACTACAATCAAACTAAAGATCAGCAAGATGAGAAACGGAGATTTCTAGAAAATAAACAACGTAGTAAATCTCGTATCCTTAAATGAAATTGCACTGGTTTTGTTGGCATACATAATTTGATTGTCAACCGGTTGCTATGATTTTTAGGTCGAAATATTTCAAAAATAGTCCGACTTGCAGACCTACGATGGTGTTATCTGTTTTTTCTTCTACGGTCTGACTGCTATGCATAGGCAAAACGTGAGAATTATGATGTGAAAATTTTTTGACAAGTTGTCCTTTTTTTTTTTTTTTTACAAATACCAGTCTCTTCAACCAAAAAATAAGTCACCCAGTCCTCCTGCCCCCAAAAAATCTCCTCTAAGCCTGGTTTCACCTCGTCTCTCTTCCGATTTTCCTCTGATCGACGACATTTTGTCATGTGCACAGAGATATGAAACCTGGCTGAGGCCTAGATGGGATTTTTTGGGGGCAGGAGGACTGGGTGACTTAATATCTTTTGGTTTTGTCAAAAAAAAAAGGATGACTTGCTGATTTTTTTTTTTTTTTTTTTTTTTGCATTGAAATTTCTCAAGTTTTGTCTATGTGCATAGCAGTCAGACCGAAGACGAAAAAACAGATAACACCGTTGTTGGTCTGCAAGTCGGACTATTTCAAAAATAGACCATTTGCAAGTCCTCAAAGACATCTGGTTACCTAACTGAAATCTTCTTCCGATAATATGCCGGGATCCTTGTGTTATCGCACATGAAGTTTAAAAACATGCCAGGAAGGGCTCATGAGTCATTAAAAACAGGATAAAAACAAACACCCATTGCCTACACGTAATGTTTGCTGATTCGGACCTTAAAAGCGGCCTTCAGTGAATCTGTAAAGTTTAAATACCTAGTCGTTTAATGGAGATAACCTTGTGGGCCCTGAAGGTTGAAGGTGTCATTAACAAATACATGTATTGGGGAAGAAATGTAAGGTACCGTGTTTGGTTTCTTCAAAAATGCGGTTCAAGTGTATTGATATACTTGCTCATTGCAGCAAAAACAAATTAGATTTAAAGTAGCGTTAATCAAATCGGACGAATTCAGTAACCGGTTCCGACCGAGTATTTACTGCATGCACCTGTGAATCGGACAATTTTTTATATCGATCTTTCCAAAGTAATAACACTTAAGTATTGTTACACTCTACAAGCCAGGAAATACAGCTACTCTAACTCAGTGATATAACTAAAGCAAAGTTTAAATCAAAAAGATTCCATTTATTATAAGAATCATACAAAGTTAATATGTGCGACGGAAGTGAGATTTATAATTAAATTACACAAGTGAAAATTCAAACACAAAATGTATTATAAGTTAATTATGATAGAGTGTACATGACAAATCATACACCGTAATAGCACTAATGTTGCTCAATCACTCTGAATCTTATTCTTGTTCATAAAATTTTTTATTATTTTATTCCACGACAACGACTGCAGCCACTGCAGCTGTTCATGTTTTGTCCCCATATCGGTTAAGTCCCCCTGGAAAAAAAAAGAATCTTTCTGATGGGACTCAGAATTCCCTGGCACAGTGCAATGATGGAGATTCTTGCATGCAGGATACTAAGCTTTTCAGAGTTTGAACCCCACCATTCAATCGGGTCAGCGTCTGCTTCTAGACCCTTGCGTTCATATGTGTCAACCTCCATTACTTGGCCGATGTTTAGTTATTGTCACCCCCAGTATACAATAGTTCCAAGAGATTTACTATTGGATGTTCTTTAAATTATTAAGATAATTAAGTCCAAGCTTTTGATGTAGGGGTAGGCAGGTTGCTTTAGCCAAGCCAGAAAAACGTATACACAACTCTCGATTCAGGTATTAAGAAATCAAATTCTAATCAAATTATAATTACTTGAAACTGTTATTACCTGGATGACACAGGTGGTTCATATGCTTTGTCCACCAGCAATTTAAATAATTGGCAATCATTAAGTAATCAAACAAATTAATTTTTAGGTGAATATGATCAAGGCAATAAACTAAAATTTTAGTTTTATCTACCGGTATATTTTTTTTTTCCTCCGAGTAACTGAATTTTGATTTTGTAACTGTTATTCTGTCCGTTCGGGCCATATTATTTTTTTTTGTATCACTAAATTTTCCTATGTCGAAAATTACCAAAAGGTTTAAATAATTTGGCGTGATTTTTCGGCTGTATTAAACATCAAACACAGAATTAGTTTATCTCTTGCCAGCAGATCACTTCATTTTAATTTCTTGAACATGTTGAATGGCATCATGATACCTATAATCTATTCACTTAAATGATACTCAACCGAGACAGGCTGTATTAGGTGCTAATGATTTTTGAATTTGATTAATTTACTCCAAATTGCATAAAGTTTGTTCCATTTTTATTTGTACTTAGTACAAATAAGTACTTAGTACTTTTGTACACACAAAAAAAGTGTTTACTGGGCATATGTAAAGGTCAGAAGAGAAGGGGAGGGGTGACTTCATGATCCGGAAAATTTTTTGGCCGGCCCTTTGGGCCAAAAAATTTTTTCTCCTAAAATTTTAATCCGGAATCTTTTTTTTGCAAAGTCTTCCTGCCCCTATAAAAATCAAATGGTTGCTCCCTAATTAGAAATGCATTTCTATTTGAATTACCAGTACTGAAAAAAAGATTGTAGGCTTTATTAACATTACAAAATGTACATAGTTATTTATTGTATATAATTTGAGAACCTATACATGTAGCTGACAAAAACTTTGTAAAAGTCTAGACGTCATTATTTCTAATTTCATATTAGCCATGTGCATGCAAGAATTGACTGGATTTTTCATTGGAGGTATTAAATCAAATAATGATATCTTCTTTACTGTATATAAGTCCTAGAACTTACTCACAATAGAGTAGAGTATTATCCTCACTTTATGATAAAATCGGAGTATGTATGTGCATATTATTTAATTATACAGTATATGATAGTTTCTGTTAAAAATTCTTGTCCTTAAGATATTCATAAGCATTTTTCATTGGGTCCATAGAAGAAGTAAACAGAAAAATAAGTAAGTTAGACCACAAGCTTCAACGTTACACAGAGTTGGTGGTTGAAAGTAGGGCATCACATTATGAGGACATTGATGACAGTGCTTCAGTGGCTAGTGCTAAAGGACGTGATCGCTTTGAAAAAAGAGGTGAGTATCCTTTTAGGTCTGCCGCCAGGGGTTTTGACAATCTTAAGATTTAAATAATTTTTTTTAAAATATTTTATGCCAGTTGTGGTATAATAATGTATGATATATTTAATATCAAAATGATCAAAATATAAGAAATACTTTATTCTGATTTGAATGGAAATTGTCAACATTTTAAAAAGAATGGTATGAACTAGTTACTAAAATGCTTTTATTAGCACAGGACAATGTCAAGTGGTATTATGAATTGTCATTAAGTCAGCTTTGCAAATATATGATTTATAGTGTGTCTTAATTATTGAATTTCATAAGCATATATACTTGTATATCTTTCAGAGAAAGAAACCAAAGAGTTAAACAAATTTGCAGGATACTTCACAATGAAACAAGGTTAGTATGGGAAAAAAATCTAAAGAATAAGTTCTTTCAAAATGTTTATGATGAAGAGTGTCGTGGTCGTGAATAAAGATTAGCAGTGTAAAATTGCATATTAAAGTTCCATCTACTCTTTTCACATTTTCGCAGATATTCTCTTAAGGATACAATTATATGAAAATCGCATTACTTTAAGATCACAATTGTAAAATTGCATAAATTGCACTTCATTCAGTCTTTTTAATGTTTGTTTTCTTTCAGTCTTTTTTTGTTCACCGCCTTTGATACAACTCAGATACTTACATCCATATTTGCCTTCGCATAATCATTAATGAATATGATCAATAAAAGTCAACATGTACTGTATGTGTACTTATTTTAGTGGGATTCATATTTTAGTAGAGTTAGCGCTGTCATAAGTCTGCTAATTCAAGACTACGTTAACATATAAATCTTTATTAAATTATAATGAGAAAATGTGCACTCTATTTGGTCAATTTTCCTCCTTTTTATCCGTTTCTTCTAAAATTTGGTTGCGCTAAAATAAGTACACGTGCAGTATATTAAGTTGCAAAGTAAATGCATAGAAGTACATAATTACATACATGACATTTCAGTCCTACAACAGTATAATACTCAATCATCATACCCTCAAGCTATATATTAATCTTTCCTAAAGCATGTCTAGGTTTTGATGTCTTCAAGCGCTAAAGTATCTACCATTAGTTATTTTCAAAATTACTTTTCTTTCTAGCGTTTCTACCTGGTAGAAGTGAAAGAGTAAAAAATATATCCAAAGTCAGTATGCAGCCAAGTAAAACCGTGGTAAGATCAATAAACATTTACAATTAGTTTCTGAACTTGATTTGTAGAGCTACAACAAATGAATGTTTTGATAACAAAATTCATTGGTTCATTTAATTCTGTTTTGAACTCTACCTTTTAACTACTTGACAAATTTATTTAAGTAGAATTACATGTACACATAGAAGAAACAGATTATCTTTTGAAAACCCAGTTGAAGTTTGTTATAGATTTCAAATCACAGACTTTTCAACTCTTTCAGGTGAAAAAGGAAACTGGTAAACCAAAGTTTGTGGAGGTGAGTTAAACAAACAGCATTCAGGTAATTTCCAAAATCTTCTAGGTATAAAATCATCCATCACTCAGACAATGTAAGACTTCACTGATAATCTATAAATGTTGGAATTTCTGCACAAAATAAAAACTACATTCAGTAAAATTGTATGACCATATATAGGACACAAATAGGCTATTTTTGTCCCAAAACATCTGTTTTCAACTATTTTAAGTACTGACACCAAAACTTCACATATTTCATTGATTATTTTGTCACATGTTACAAGCGTTATGCAGTTACATAATTAAATGTTATGATAACACATTACATATCACTTTGGGTACATAGCCATTGGATGGAGCGCTCAAGATCGTTTGTGACATCACAATAAAAACGGCATTGTTGGCATGTTATTTGCAAGAAATAAGTCAAAATTATAACATTTCCACTGTGATTTAAATAATAATGTAAAAATCACACAATGAGTTTCATGAGTACTGTATGAAATAGAAAATAATTTGAGATCCTTTATGTATGATAGTCAATGACAACTACTTTTCTGTTGATTTATTACTTAGTGACATTCAATATTTTTCACCTGATGTAGCTGCACCAGTATCCAGGGTACGATCCAAGGGAGATAACCCCCTTACCTGATGATGTACCTGTCAAGGATATGTTACAGATGGCGGCTCAAGCATGTCTACAGCTACATAAAAAGGTTAGTATTATCATAAATACTGCATGAAGTATATTCATGTAGAAGCAGAAGCTGGAATGCAAAATTTTGCCGCTTGTCGTTTCAGTAATTATTCAGTTTCAGCTGTCATGTTCCTTGGAAAATGTTGAGAAATATTGTGAAAAGAAATGGTATAGGCAAAATAAAGTCAGAGAATTGTAAGAGTCATTGTCAATATGTGATACCGGTGTATGATTCACAAGGAGAGAGGGGGATCTTAGAACATCTCAAAATGCAATTGAAATAAAATTACAAAGAACATTGGATTTTGTTTGAAAATTTAGATTTGATCTAAATGAGTTAACTTTGTTTTCTTGGATATGTTCAGCAACATTAGTAGGATTCCTATTATACATGTTCTTATGTGACAAATAGAACTTCTCAGCGTACTTACACAAAAAAGTTTTTGCTGGCTTCAGGTGTTCAGAAATGTTTTTGTACACTTTCTTCAGTAAATCATATCTTTATTATACATGTGCCATATATATGTTCTACATAAATTTCCCCTTTTTATACAGCCACAGTACAAGCCTTTCTTTGAGAGATGGTTTTACTCAGAAATGTCAGAAGCTGTATACCTGGTATGTGCTCGATATAATCAACAATATTATAGACTTGTCATTATCTAAAGTCAGAAATTTATTTCTTTCAACATTTTAAAAAATTCTAGTTAAATTGCAACATTTTTTCAATGTTTCTGAAAATAATATTTATGTTTTTGATATTTTAGGATTTATTTTGGTACTTGTTCCTGGATAAGTACCAGTCCAGTAAGAACTCACAGGTACGGCTGTTTAATCGAGCAGCTCATAACTACGTAAAGCTCATGTTATACGTACAGGATCCTGTCTATAGAGATGTCTTCTTCAAGGTAATACACAGTATTTGGGACATCTTCATCTTATCGTAAATTAGGGGGATAATATGTTTGTATTTGAATGCTTTTTAGGCATATTAATTCTATTATTTTATAGTTGTAAATGTAGTTTTACCATGACACTTCAGCAGAGCAGTAAAAGAGGTATTTGTGACTATGAAATAATACAATTTATGCTTGCAAATCATTCAAATGCAATTCATCTGCAATGTTATTTCCATTCTAGTTCAATGTTTTAAATATTCATATTTAATCGCTTCACTATGCAGTGTTGCTGAGTGTTGCTATGACAATGTTGTAGATTTGAAAGCATAAGCATTATGGTTTTATAACCTCAAATTTCACCACGTCAACCAATGAAATTGCGCATTGATTATCACGTGAAATAGAGTATTATAGTCCTCAATTCCAAGTTATTTATCTGTAAGCCATTGAAGATGCTTTAAATACTTCTATCAGGTTGAAGTTACAACTTATCTGTTTTGACTTTTATGACTTTTACAAGTGTATCATGTACCTACCAGTATTTAGCATAGAAAACTTACATGTTTCCTGTTTGTTCTACTCAATTCCGTTTAACAGTAACGTCTGCATCATTCTATGCTGCAAATAATAGTGAAATTAATCTGGTCAGATGTATCAAGTTGATTCAGTGTAATTTGTTCAACTCATTGAGTGAATGTTTCTCCTCCTTCAGGACTACCCAACTCTGATAAGCCAAGCCTTGTATGCTGGATACTGCCACTCATTCCCCGACTCCTATAAACAGTTTGGAGAACAGTTCAAAGAAGAATTAGTCATTCTAGTCTACGGATGGATTGCAGGTAACATTTCTCTGTGCAATTATTTGTGTATATGTGTATAATTTTCAACAGAACTTCATGAACTTTAAAGTGAAATTGCTTGTGATGTACATGTATTAATAGCCTTACTAAAAATAGCAATCCAAGGAATGCTTGTGTCGCCTGCAAAGCGGATTTTTTTTAATTGAAAGTAGGTCAAATATCAAGGGCAAGGTCACTAGGTCAAAAATTATGGAATTTTTAGAAAGCTCTTTTCAAAAAGACTACAAATGTGAAATATCAAAGCCCTACCACTAACCAATCAAAAGATATAGCCAATCTTAGATTTTTTTGAAAAGTAGGTCAAATATCTAGGTCAAGGTCACGAGGTTCAAAATTATGGTATGTGTAGAAACGCCTTGTGACAAGGAATACACATGTGAAATATCAAAGCCCTATCACTTACCAGTCAAAAGATGTAGCCAATCTTAGATTTTTTGAAAAGTAGGTCAAATATCTAGGTCAAGGTCACAAGGTCAAAAATTATGGTATGTGTAGAAAGGTCTTGTCACAAGGAATACACATGTGAAATATCAAAGCCCTATCACTTACCAGTCAAAAGACATAGCCAATCTTAGATTTTTTGAAAAGTAAGTCAAATATCTAGGTCAAGGTCACGAGGTCAAGAATTATGATATGTGTAGAAATTCCTTCTCACAAGGAATACACATGTGAAATATCAAAGCCCTATCACCTACCAATCAAAAGATATAGCAAATCTTAGATTTTTTTGAAAAGTAGGTCAAATATCTAGGTCAAGGTCACGATGTCAAAAATTATGGTATGTGCAGCAAGGTCTTGTCACAAGGAATACACATGTGAAATATCAAAGCCCTATCACCCTAACAATCGAAAGTTATGGGGTGTGACACCCAAGTGTGACAGACAGACGGACAGACAGACAGACAGACAGACGGACGGACGGACAGACGGACAACGGACAAAGTAATCCCTAAGTGTCGCTGTGCTTCGCAGGCGACACAATAAAGAAAGTCAAGGCCACTGATAGGTTTTACTCTAAGTTCTTGTATACACACTATTTAAGATAAATCAGTCATGTTAGTGGTACAGCTTACCTATAAAGAAGGAGTAGGCAAAGACAAGGTTCTTTGGATAGCTTAGATTTCTTTTTGGTCCAGAAATAAACCTTGAACAGGGCAAAAGGTGAAAAAGGGCCAGCATCCTGTTTCACAAAAATTCTTACGAATAATTTCATGATTTTTTCGGAACTTTTGATTGTTTAGTTCTACTTTCTAACTGAATTTAGTGAAGTTTTTTTTTGAATTTATATTTAGTATTTAGAAATGATATAAGAAAACATAATACAGTCTAAATGAAGGAAAGTTAACAACATTTTATTCCATGATGAAAGTTACGAAAATTCTTTATTTTATATGTAAGAACTTTTGTGAAATTGGGCACAGAGGTTTGATTGAGCTGTTGTCCATCCCTTATGCCTTTTAAAGATTTCTCTTCTTTTTAACTTCTTTTCAAAAACTGTCAATATTTATGTTTAGTCTATATAGCTATGCACCTCGTTTTGTTTGAAATTAAGAATAGAATTTTTAAATAAATTTTGATTTGACCTATCTGGAGCTGCATGACCTTGTTTTATCTTTAAGGGATTAGACCATCACCACGTTGCTGGTTGTTGTGGAATATGGACAAGTTAGAACCAGCTAATATCAAAACCAGAGAAGAAATGATGAATAGAGAGAAAAGCAAGAAGTGTAAGTAATGTACCGATAACTTTTTACTTTCCACCCCATACATATCACAAATATAAGTCTATAAGCCAAAAGTTTGAAATAAATTTGGAAATTTGCCATTGATGATACATCTGAAATAATGAATAATTATTTATAAGATGGAATTATTTTTCGAACAAAAACCATTACTTATATCTAGGTATGAATGTACAATCTGATAATCCGCATAGTCAATTTTAATTTGAAAAGTAAGACTGACATTGTATAACCCTTTTATATCATATAATGAGCATTGTGACTTTGTCTTACAGCCTCGCCATCACTAAATTTTGACTTCCTCGATTCCCTGTTCTCCAGTAATGCTAGTCAGTACACGTCCACCACCTCTCTTAACCAGTCCTTCTCTAAGACTTCTGTTCAGAGCTACGGAAAAAGATACCGTAAGAAAGGATTGACACGTAAAGGAAGTTCTCATAGCTCTGTATCAATATCATCCAAACTCCAAGCTGCCTCCCCAGGATCATCTCAGGAAGGGACTCTCATTGACTCTGTAGCAGACTATCAAAAAACCAGCAGACGACAGTCCAATGCTGCCAGTAGCCAGACAAGCCGTCGCACATCAGTGGCCCATCCTGGTGGTGGGGCCACCAAACAACGACCAGTAGATGCCAGGAAGCTTATGGATGCCCTCACACCAATAAGGGAGACGACTCTAGAAGAAGATCAGCTGCATGCGGAAATGAAGAGAAGCGAAGGCAACAAGACATCCACAGTGTCTGTGGCTTTAACTAAAGCACCGACCAAGTCCACTGATAAAGTTGTAAGGGAGGTAAGGTGTTCCGATTTTAAAGTCTTATTTTTGTTAGCATCAAAAGACTAACACTAAGAAAATGATTCATGGGTTCTGTGAATCTTCTTTTTTTTAGTCCATCTTTTTGTATAATTATAGTTCAGCATTCATATATCATTCAATAACACATATTTATAACGAACCTTAAGGAACCAATAAAATAAGTTTTCAATTAATAATACTTTGTTATATCAATAGAAAGTTTCATTAAAAATTAAGCCTATAAATTAGAATTGATGAAAAACTTGTAAACATCCTAGAGATATATCATTTCTTTGACATCTGTACATGAATTACTTCTGTTTTGAGAAAAAAAAACTCTTTGATTTCACAGACTGAAATTGGTCAAAATAGATAATTTATTTGTTATGTTCTTAATTTCAGTCACATCCGGCATGTAAAGGTCCAAATTACATCAAATCAATATTTAACATGAACGGCCAAAGTCCTCTTGTAGCCCATTACCTACGACAGAAGAACTTAGACTATGCCTCTGGTACAGACGTACTCGCACAGAGGACAGAACTACAGGATCTACCTGCATATCCTTCTACAACAAACTTGGTCTTAATTATACATAATGAGTAACCCATTTGGGAAGTATATGATTTCAAAGCCGTTATTGTTTTTTGTAGCATATAAATTCCCAGAATGCTAAGTCAGTTTCTAAAGAAATTGTGATGTCATAATAAACTTGCTGTCATGTATCTTTCTACTGTTCACCACAGCTTACTTTCAAACTGGATAAACACTACTTTACCCACTTTATCTTGATTTTTTTTTTTAATTTTATGCTATTCAATGGATCCTGCTAAATTGTAACTTTAAAGTTCCATATTGTAATCAAATTAAACAGATAAAACTCATTTTAGATCAAGAGTTTCCAATGAATATCTTGTAACCATTAAATGTCAGACGTATAATTTTCAGGTTAAGATTTAAAATGCACCATATAAATAGAATTTTGTCTGATTAAAGAAAATTCTGTGTAAAACTACAAACGTATAACAAACATATATCTTACATCAGATTGACAGCAACTTATTTCTTAAGTTTGGAAAGTATAGATTTTATTTTAAATTTTGAAATTTTAAAATTCATGTTTGATGAGTTTCTAAAGTAGAGTAAGGGGGACATAACTCTATTGAACATAAAGTCCTGACAAGCACTAATTTCAAAGATATAAGCTTGACATGAAGGTGCCTCTATAGGAAATTTTTTGTGCACACTTTTAAGCTCAAATGTTTAAAGAAATTAAAATGGAAAGCAATCAGAGTTTTGATAAAAAAATTATCAACTTGTCAGTAATTGACCCTTGTACATGTACATGTAAACCAAATTGATCTTTCTCTCTTGTTAAAAATAAACAAAGATTTGTCTCTTAATTAAGGCAAATGATAGTTTTAAAGCACAACAAACTTCAGTTTTAGGCATAGCTATGAGTAAATTTCAAATTACATGTACTCTAAAACTGTCTTGCATCCTTTAAAGCATGTATTAATTTACCATAAAATCAAAGAAAAGTAAAAAAGAAAATGACTTTAATAATATTACATGTATTGAATTTGGCTACTTATTTTGTGCTTCAATTTACTTTCACTATTGTAAAGTTTTTTTTTCATTCATAGAAATTTATATAAAGTGCCTAAATGCAATAAGGTTTGAGTAAGTGGTGTTTGATAGTTATAGTATGTGTACTTATTTTAGTGCAACCAAATTTTAGCGGAAACTGGGAAAAAATGGGCAAGATGAGATATTAGCATAATCATAAATTGGAGCTATTGACTTTTTTCTATTATAATCTATGAGTGTTGATTTATTTAGTGTATTGACTTATTTCTATTATAATCTATAAGCGTTGATTTATTTAGTGTAGTCTTTAAGTTGCTCCTTCTTAGCAGTGCTAACTCTCACTAAAATATTAAGGAAAACAAACGGTATCCAATACACGTAGATAACAAAATGTTGTCCTTAACAATGTTTACATTAGATGCTCCCACCTACAGAGATCTGATCAAGGATTCATATAGAAAAGCCAGAGATCTGGAGAAACAGTATGACAAGTAAGTAGGATGAAAAAAAATCTAAAGGAAAAATTGATGATTTACATCTTTGAATTAAAGATACAGCTATTGATAACAAATTATTGCCTTAAAGGTTAATAGAATAGTTACATGTACATGACAAGGGAATCTTATTTAGAGAAAAGATGCCATTATAAGTGAAAACTAAAATTAGCTAGTACAAAATTTTGATATTACTGTCTGTGTTGTCATTCTGTCATCGTTACATTGCTATTATTAAGCCCCTCAGGAGGGAAAATGTTTACAAATGCAATTTCAAGTACATTTAATGTTAATTTTTTTTTCATTTTTGTTCAGTTTCATCGAAGCAAACAGAAAAGAGCGTTTGGAGATTGCAAAGAGGAATAAGGCCCAGGACAAACAGCATCGTAAACTGGAGTCATTATTATTGGGTAATCCTAAGGAAGTCAGTCGACTCAGCGACCTTATCATACTAGAACAACAGGTTTGTTACCATTTCTTACATAGTTGTCATTTGTGAACTTGAAAAACATCTAAAGATTTCAAAAATTGCATATTTGTAGAAATTAAGATCAAATGAAATAACGTAAGGTCAGCTGCTTAGAACACTGAATATATATTAGAAGTATTCTATTATAAAATTTGTTCATTTTTGAATGTAAGTACATAAAATTATTCACTACAAAAGTTTTTTCTGTCTCACTTGTATGTCAGTCTGTCTGTCTGCAGCTGACTGGTATGTTGGACATGAAATGAATTATCTTTTCACTAGGTCATGATTTATTTTTTCCAGCAATATATTCTTTCTGATATGTTGTTTCAGATCAAGTTCTTGTTGTGTCTCAGTTAATTTATTTGTATATGAAATATGTATCTCTTAATCAACAACCCATATACTACAAGAGTTTGTTGAAAAAGATAATCTATAACAAGTCTTAATTTCTTTAATTTCTTTAAATAGCTGATTTTCCAGTAGATTCATTGGGCGGACAGACACCAGACATCACAATATTTGACGATATCTTCATTGTGACGTCAAAATAGAAAACATAACAACACATAAAGTCAGTGCGATCCAATATGATGTCACAATTAAAAATTTTGCCAAATGATGTAATGTCTGGTGTCTGTGCATATAAATGTAAGATTTAAAATGATCATTTATGTTTTCTGGAAAATAGACTTTTAAGCTCACTCCATTAATCGTCCAACCTTCAAGTTTCTGTCCATTTGCACTATTCACATTTCAAACATCTGTATGGCACTTCTTATCCTAAAAATCCTTACCCAGAAGTACCATACTAGAATGATAAATATTGATTTCTTTTACAAAATATGTTAAAGATTTCTTCATTCCAAAGCTTATTTTAGAAATGTAGATGGTTTTGTAATATGCAAATATTTCAGTCGTATTGTGTATGGTATTCACTCACTTTATGCTCATTTTTACATTCTTATGAATGTTTGATTTGAAATCCTATGCTACATTTGTCCCCTGTATTGAGGTGAGCAGCATATGAATCAAGTGAACACATTGATTTTATAAATTTTGAAAGAATTATAATACACAATATATTTTATGATTTATGGTCTATTTATTCTATAAATTCTTTTAAAAAGAATTATAATAGACAATTTATTTTATGATTTTACCGCCATGCTTACAGGCTGTAGCTAGGGTATGTTGTAGACTTCTGATGAATGTGAATAATACATTGATGATTTAAAAAATGTTTGAAGTGCAACTGAAAGAAAATGAAATGTTCTTTATGCAGTCTTTGCTAACAGTGGTTCTGATGTGCATTTGAAAAAAAAAATAAATAAATAAATGCTATGATTAATTAAAATTGATTAGAAAATTAGAAAAAAAAAGTTTGCTATTTTTTTTTTGTACTTGAGAGATGTGATGACTAGCTACTTTTGTTGAGTGTTTTGATTTATCTTTTTCAGCTTTATACCAATGATTCACAAATGATTTTTTGTTTTTGAAATAAATAAAGTTAGGAAAAAATAATTTTGGACGAGTTGAAAAAAAAAGATTACTTGTGTATAACTTACTTACAAGTTCCAAAATCATCTGTCTGATTTATCTTAATTTGTCTTTGGCTAGACGAATTTTAAAATGATGTAACTTTGTAACACTGAATGTGCCAGGGCTTTTAAATTCTTTTTTATAATTCGTGTAAGGAGACCTCTATCTAATCCAAAAACCAAATAAGATACTTTGTACTTTACATGTATCTCATATTATTCAATTTACTGTTTCTTTAACATCTATTATAACCTAAGAATTTCTGCAATGAAAACTATTTCAATTAATTTAAATGGATATTATCTGCATTTTGTTAATTTATTTATTGTATTCATTTCTTCTCTTCTTTTTTTCTTCTTTTGACACACATAGAAATGTCACAGACACATGTATTATTCCTCGTGAAAATTTCATTTTCACCAGCAAGATCACTAAATTACCTCTAGCTATGACTGATTATACATAAAAATCTATTCTTCATATTCACTCCAATATCTTGTTTTATTCAACAGCTAGCTAATCCAGATTTTATATTACTTTTCATCATGGTAAAATCCTTATTAATTTACTCACAATGACATCTGTATATTACAGAAAGACGAGGATTCCGTATCAGCGGGTGCTGATGCTGCTATAGAGGCTGCCCTACAGTCCCTGACTGTATCTTGAGTACAATATCAGTACTGTACTGGTACATAGTAGGTACAAAAACAGTATACCAATCAGGCTATGTACACCTTTACTATGGTGACTCTGTGATATCTCAACTATCTGTGATAATTACCTGTTAACAGGTTCACATGGAGAAACTTACTCTGTGGTAGATCTTATGGGCTAAATAATACTGATTTTAATATGGTGTCTGATTTTTCAGTACATGTTTGTTTGTTAAAATGTATGTATAATGTTTTGTTATGCAAATTCATGTGTCAAAACACACCTTTTATATTTTTTCTGTGTTGAACTTAATGCTGCTAATGTATGTCATAGAATAATTCATAGAAGTAATGTTTTGATACAGTGTATGTTATGATTGATGTTTTGTGTGTCTTGTTAACTTTGCAATATTGTTTCTGACACATACATAGTGCTGATGCTGACATATGTGATATTAAGTTTTTACATAATGTGTTTGATGTATGAAATCCTTGTTTTAATTATTGTGTTTTATACAAATATAAATCATGTCAATTAGAACAATCTATTTAAACTCTTTTTTTTCTATATTCTGAATGAAAAGTGTAAAACTTGTAAAATGTTATTAAGGTGTTACATGAATTTGTAATGATGACAAGGGTTGTTCTGTGGCAAGGCCGGGTTGTTTTCATAACAGTGACCACTGTCAAAATGACTATTTTATCTGAGACTGCTTTATATGCACAGTTGGACCATCATTTATTTTAGAAATATGTTTATCTTGTCCAGAAAACAATATGATCATGTTACACAAAACTGCACCGCAGCACTGGATTAGATGTATAACTATTTCACTGCCTACGTAATGTGAAATATTAATTGTGCATATGAAAGTTGCTGAAATTGTGGAAAATTTAATCAATGAATTGACATTGAATGTTGTATAATTTAAAAGAGCTTGATTTGTGCAAGATAGAGTAGACATAAATATTTTAAGGTAAATTAGGTCAGTTTGGTTATTTTTGTCCTTTTTGGTGACACCAATATTTGATTCTAAACTACTGTAATTTGAAAAGTATTGTCAAAGGTAAGCAAGCAGTAGAAATGATGTAACACAATTATGATACTTTGCCATCAGGATGATTATATTGAGACACACAAAAATTTTAAACTGTTTCCATGGCAACCATTTACAAAAAGCCAAGATTGACCCTCCCATTTACTAGCATAATACTATTCTTGTGACAGGTTGTGTTGCAAGACCTTTTCAGTCATGGATAAGAACATCTTCAATGAACAAGGTTATGGATGGTGATATTTGTTCTGGTACATTATACGGTTATGGATGGTGATATTTGTTCTGGTACATTATATGGTTATGGATGGTGATATTTGTTCTGGTACATTATATGGTCATGGACGGTGATATTTGTTCTGGTACATTATATGGTTATGGATGGTGATATTTGTTCTGGTACATTATATGGTTATGGATGGTGATATTTGTTCTGGTACATGATATGGTTATGGATGGTGATATTTGTTCTGGTACATTATACGGTTATGGATGGTGATATTTGTTCTGGTACATTATATGGTTATGGATGGTGATATTTGTTCTGGTACATTATACGGTTATGGATGGTGATATTTGTTCTGGTACATTATATGGTTATGGATGGTGATATTTGTTCTGGTACATTATATGGTTATGGACAGTGATATAAAAAAGTCTTTCTTTGACATTTTAATCATTTGATCTGGATTATTTCTGTGGATAGAATAAGTTTGAATTCATAGTGGAATCTAGCCTGGCACTTCAAACTCTTGACAGGCTTATTCAAGAAAGGGAGGATGTTCATTCTCCAGACAAGGTTTTATCTGAGCTCTCCGGGGTAGGGGAAGAGGCAGATTTTGTCAATCCTAGGCAGTGTCTACCTCCACGATTTAATCCTTTCTTTCCGTTATTTTTTTTTTTCTTTAGTGTATGGTTGTAGTTCACGGAGGAATTGCTTTAAATTTTAACATTACGAGAAATTTGAGACTATATAATGTCAAGTTGAGATGATTTTAACGAGTCCATATATTTAGACATTCTTACATAGAGAGTGAATGCGTACATCTGTTTATTCCGGAATCTGATCACGTCACGGTTCATTTCTCTTGTACCCTATTAATAATTGATTTCAATCGATTTCCAGTTTCAATTTAAGATTTTTAAATAAATTACGACCTGCATGATGAGACTTGGTGTATCTATGACGTATATACATTAACTATAGATTTACCTATCCCGTGTAGTAATCCCCACCCGAGCTGAAACTAGCGATTAGGGCCCGATTCAGGTCCACTAAGGCGGAAAACATCTTCATTAATGACCCATGTACACTTTACTTATTCATTATAAAAAGGTATGATACATCGATGATCCCAGTGTACTCTTACATATGGTAGTTAGAGAAACGCAGAAACTATGAAGTAGAATTCGAAATATATGTTGTACTACGGTATTCTATGATGTACTGTCAAGCTTCCACTGGCGTGAAAAAAAACTAGATACATGAAATTTGGTGTTCTTCTACAATTTCCTGCCCCCCCCCCCCCCCCCTCTTCTTCGTCTACAGTACTAAGTAAGCATATCTTGTTTCTCAACTAAGTTAAACGGTAGTATATAGCACCTAGCCCTTTTCTAAGATTCTGGATGGCCAATGGCCAGACATTACAACAGGATTTGGTTTGGTAACGACCCCTTATCTCTTTCTGAATATGGATCCAATGAATGAATGCATTTAATCCTTGGAGGTCAACAATTTCCTGTGGGTCACGTAACAGAATGGACATCTATTGTTCACGTATTGATCATTTCATAATAATCAAACTAACAGAGGTCGAATATTGGAATTTCAATTAGGAAATGTCAATAGCCTGATGCTAGTATACTGCCCTTTTCATTAAAATCTCTTATTATTTATTTCGTGTTAAACCCAAAGGGTGATATTCCTTATGATTTGTTATTGGGGGGAAGATTATTCTATGACTGAAATTATGACATTTAGAGAACAATAGATCTGGGGCGTTTATGTGTAAAGAATACGGTGTTGAGTCATATAACAGGGCTTAATGTTGCGAAATATGTCCATCTATTGGCTCCCATTTGTTTATTTTGTCAGGTAGTTTCCATAAACAGATAATCTGATCTCCTTTTGTTTTAACGAATAAAGAACCCTCATATAGAACAAATTCAAAGATTTCAAAGACATGCACGATGTTTCGATGGCGGGCAACTATGAAAGGTTGCATCGAAATAACATACATGTACACTAAAAATGTATGTACTATAATTTCAATTGTGTTCAGTTGGGTCGATATATACAAAACATGGTTCATAGATTTAGAAACACAAAAAGAACAAAGGATGAAAATAATTTTTGATTATTTATAACTCTTATGTTTGCGTTTCAACATGGCAATTTTTATAAGTTACATATTGAGAATATTACCTCAATCAATACACCAATTAGTCTATATCAATGTTGCCTAGAGCCGCTTCAAAATCTTTGCTACACTTGAAATAAAATCCTCTTGAGTTCCCCGCGAACATACTAGGGTCCCTCTTTGCTGCTGATAGTGGTACAGGGGATCTAAGGCGTGGTAGGTGATCCTCCCAACTAGATTTTTTGACAGCACCCCTTAAATGTTCCCCTTTATCTCCGTAGGAACTCACTGACGGTGAACGGGGGGTATAAGTAACTATCCCGTCCTTCTTCCTCAGTATAGATTTGATAGGGTGTCTCTCTTCACTGTTTGAAGTTAGTGGGGGTAGCACCAATTTCTTTCTCGGGATGAGATTGAATTCCACCTTGCGTCTTTTCGTTATTGTAGTAGACACTTTATGACTTTTTTTGCTCTTCGTGGTAGATGACGAGCTTTCAGTGTTCGAGGCGATGGTCCATCCACTCCCTTCGCTCCGTTTATCCTCTTCTATATGGCTGTTTATGGGAGGTAGCGTGATTCTACCCCTCTCCGGTGTACTTCTCTTGCCATTCAAAGGCTTGTCGTCTAAGAAATTTAAAACTTTCTCATTTGAAGATACACTGTCATCACGTGACCGGGGCTTTTTTGCAGCTTTAACTTTTTCTAACTTTGTTTTGTCCATGTCTTTCTCCTTTTTCTTGGCCTCTAGTTCTTTCTGGTGACGGAATCCGTGGATCGATGCTACAAAATCACTGTTCTCTGAGTATTTTTCTTTTAACTCTTCGATGTGTTTCAAATTATTCACCCAGAAGGATTCGTCGAATTCTGAATTAGAGAAAGAGTAAGGTCTACTAGTAACTGAGGTTGTACTGGTCTCTGAGCCTATACGGTCACTCCTGGATTTCGTTGGTCTGGATGGCAGGGATACCGTGTCGGGGGAAGCATCCCGTGCCTTGGGCCGTGGCCGCACGGGGGCCAAATTTACATTCCTCGGAGTGTTCTGTTCAGATAGATTTTTGCTCCTAGGCATCCTGGCATACACATTATAATGTCGATGTTCTTTTGTAGTTTTGTGAAGCACTTCACGATCTAAGGGGGATAACCTATGTTCATTGTTCCTTAGTACATGCAGGCTCCCTAGTCCCCGTTCGTATGGTACTGATATAATTGCAGCACTCAGTCTTTTCCTGATATTTGCGTAAGTAGAATCGGCTGTATTGGCAGCCTTATTTAGATCACGTCTTGAATTTTTCCAGTTACTAGGCAACGCTTCGTATGGAGAATTATCCATTTTCCCCAGTTTTCATAGACAGGTACTTTCTTACCTGGCAGCACTATTCGTAGTTGATGAGTTAGGTTATCCACAGACAGGTGGGCAGGCTATCTGATAATCATTATCACCTTAATCGGAAAGTCCAATAAGAGTCTCTATCCCACCTCACATTGCTGCGGATAGCGCTATTATATCGCCAAAACGATGTTCCATTGCGTGCAGTGAAATATAATGCAGGGTAATCGAATTAAAAAGTTGCGCTTAGTGCAAATCCGTTTTGGTTTACAAACGAATAAGTAAATAATCCACTTTTAAGTGTTGCCTTTTTCCACATTATACATTCGGTATAGCAAAGTAAAATGACGAGAATCTTTTAACTCTTTCTGCATCTGACGCTACCATACATAACATTCAACTTCACAGCAGTGTCAAAAGAAGTCCAATGATCGGATCAAATTTCGATACTTATGTGATCGGACAGAAAAAGAATAGATCAGTCCTTAACAAAACAAACGGTACGGAGAATTATAGATACATACAATCAGGCCAACCCGATTAAAGTTGCGTTTTTTATTTGCACATGCGATAAAGACAACGGACACTGTAGTCATTAAAGAGATTGACCGAGATGTAGAGGTATATAAAAATATCCTAATAATAGTGCATTTTATCTAGATTTCTTGCAATTAAGAATTAATCGTGATAATTCAAATAGCGCGAACAACGTAAATTTAACGTGCATCAACTGTTTACAGTGTAATATCGAAAGAATACAAATGAGACTTTAAAGATAATACAGCTTTATTTCGATAGACTTTATTGTCCTAACAACAATGGGGTGATCAGGAACGTGAACTAGACTTCAAATATTTCAATGAAATTTCCTTTTTATATTCAACATACTGGTTTATCGCATAATGCATCTGTTACTTGCTCTTGGAAGGTGATACTTTCTTGTATTGTGGTACAATGAGGGCTGTAATAACCCCCTTTGTCTATTCACTGATTGATATATTGTTGAAAAGGTAACAAGTGCAGTGCCGTAGCTCTCCATGTTTTATTATGGCATTTCTTACTCTATGAATATGCCCAGTTGTAGAAAATATGGGTACGTTTTCGACTAGTGTGTCCGCACGTCAGTCTGCATGTCCGAAATTATAACCTTGATTAACATTAAATGATCATGGTGGTAGGACTTTTTTTAAATTCACATGTAGATGTACATCAGATAGCTCCCAACGAGAGTGTAGTGTTTCACAAACATCTTGTTGGTTATGAGGATAAATTCACATGTGAAAGTATACTATTTCCTATTTCAGAAAAATATAGATTAGATTAGATTTTGCTTTTGCGACTCTTAAAAATCTCAATAAAGGTCGAATATTTAAACAACAACAAAATATTACATATTGACATATCCACCCTGCTTTGTAGTGACATTTTTATTTAGTAACACCCTTTCCGCCCTTTCACCGTGTCTCCATATATCAACTATTAATTGACATCATTCTGGTACCTCAGTCAGAAGAAAGGGATCTCTCTCTCTCTCTCTCTCTCTCTCTCTCTCTCTCTCTCGTCCGTTATTTTCATGTTTTGTCAAATTCTGTTTTGATCATTTGATGTGATTCTAAATAGTAACTCAATATCAGGGTATTGGAATTTGGTAAGATGAGTTCTACTGGAGAAAGACAATATGTTGTTGCACGGCGAAAGAATGCATCTGACAGCGGCATCCTGTACATGACTATATCGATTAGGCAGTCCAGATGCCATATAAAACTACCTCATTTCGTGTAATTAATCCGACGAGAATTCTGAATAATACAAATTCACAGGGCAGTTTAATCACACCTGAGCCAGTGTCATGGACTTCTTCTTTACAAGACTGACATAAGCGAGCGATTGAGCTGCACATAGCTAGCCATTAATACGGATTGATAGTATCCTATTGCCGTTAAAATTCTGTTTACATGCATGTTTACAAAATAGCTCCAAATCCGAGCGACTTATTTGAATTTGTTTAATTTAAAGTTTTGAATTAGAGATTTTTTTGATAATCAATTAATTACAATACTCGTAAACTGATGGTACACATGGAACTTAATCAGTATGTTCATAACGGGTAATTTAAAGGGGCGAAGTTTTTTTTTTCGGTCTTAGGCCTTGTCAAATAATTACTTTTTCGTATCCACCAGTCAGATGTCTGTCTTAAGTCTGCTGTACATATTTCCCTTGTCTCCTGTCAAAGTGAAAATTTTCCCTTTTGACCATCCTCCTTTTTCTCTTCGATAGTCGACATGGAATACTAGTATGAAAAGTGGGCTTGAGTGTTTCTTAATTTATAAAAAAAGTCTTTGGGTAAAAAGTTAACCCCCCCTAAGAAATGATGATCAAATTCCTTGCTTTTATAAGCAATTCTCAGAAAAGGTGTAAATATATGACCATGCTTTCTTTATCTGTTAATTATACCATGCATCGGACTTCTTGTTGAAGACATTGATAGTGACGAATGTCCGTTACTGCGTAAGCTAATGCCATAGTCTTGCATAGCGTTAACGTCGCAAGCTGCGTGGACAAAACCTTACCTGACATTTCATATTTATCATGCCTCAGACAAAAATGTTGGAATCGGATTGGTCAGATCATGGTCACATGACGCTGTGAAAAAAGCCGTATCAGGCCTGTAAATCCGTATCGGGTGAGTAGTTTATTATGACGTCGTGAATTGTATGATACAGAGACCCCCACACATACAGTTAGAGGTCTTCGACGTGATAAATTCGTTACACGGTTAGTTAGTGACCTGATACGGAAAAATACATGGTGTGAAAAGAAAACCCGTATCGGGCGAGGCTTGAAAACCCGTATCGGGCGAGGCTTTCGCCTCGCCCGATACGGGTTTTCCTTTCACACCATGTATTTTTCCGTATCAGGCCACTAACTAACCGTATAACTAATAATATCTCATTATAAGAGGTTCAAGGCTTTAAATTTCACATGTAGATTCCTCATAACAAAAGCCTGCATTTGTTTTCATTACATTTTCGAATCTTTCGAGATCTATGTGAAGAGTCGTAATAAGAGAGTGTATCAAATCGCAAAGTCACATTGAACTTTCATTGTCCTGATACAGAGAGTCAGTCACCTCGGTGAACCGAAAATGTAAATAATTTAAAGCCATTTGTCTGGAAATGGGACCAGACCGATGTTGAACCCCGCCCAGCCCATACAGCCCAGCCTATGTTTTAGAAGATGCCTTCCTTTCTTACATATCCTAAAACGCTGTGAGGCTACAGCCTATCTCACTAACATGCTTACGAAAAGTTTTGAGAATTTTCGTAATGTTTGATTGCTTAGTACTTCGTACATGTATTAACTAAAAATCACGATGCTTTGTTTCTGAATTTATATTTAGCATGTAGAAATGGTATTTGTACGGTGGCCGTAAAGGGCCGTGTAAAAAAAATAAATTTTTTCGTTCCCTCGAAACAATATTTCATGGGAACGAAATAATATTTTGAGGGAACGAAATAATATTTTGAGGGAACGAAATATTATTCCATGGGAACGAAATAATATTTCGAGGGAACGAAATATTAATTTTGTAGGAACGAAATTTAATATTATTTCGTAGGAACGAAATAATTCTCCTTTTTGTGCATGTGCAGACTTCTGTACATATGTGCCATACGTAAATGTATATGAAATTTGTCAATTACAGTTATGAAGTCAATGAGTCCTTTCTAAGCGTAACTTTATGTGATTTTATGGTTTGACGTGAGCAAAGTAACTGAGTATGATGGGGATTTTTTTTTATTCAAAACATCTGAATTTCGACCCAATTTTGAAGATCGAGTGCCCTGGCAATATAATTGCATAAAACTAATATTCTGTACAGATACAATCTAAGTATATGAATATGCTATTTCAGTTGAAATGTGCAATTTCTGAACTATAATTATAAATCTTGATCACGTATGAAATCTATGATATACGGCAAACGAAACTAATCCTTTAGAATCCATAAGTCTTAGATTGTATTTATCGGTAGTAGATTCATATTTATTATTTTCAGTAGTTATATATCCCATACTCTATTCTTGAAGCAAAAAAAAAAAAAAACAAAAACAAAACAACAACAACAACAACAACAACAAAACAAACAAACAAACCCCTCATTATTATATCCAATAGCTTTAAATTCAATCAATAAAGGTGCCAAAAATGAAGATCGTCCATGTCTTTGGAGTAAAATATATTTTGCAAAAACTACTTATTTTGAGAAAATATTAGGCTTATTTATGAAAATATAAAGAGTAAATGTATGTCCATATGAAAGTGTTCGAGAGAGGGAAATACATAAGAACATTTAGCCAGAAAAAAAGTTAACAAAGGGGGGGGGGGGGTATGAGTAATTATAAAGAGTGTATCGTATTTAATCATATTTTAAATATAATTTTCAAAAGCGTAGCAAAAAACCTTCAACAATAAAACAGACTATAACCTGAATGTTTGTATTATCATTATGCATGTGTTTGTTTAAAAATGTAGGACAATCGGGATAAGATTTTTTCCAAATGTGGGACAATCGGGATTAAACCCTTGGCATTCGGTCCTGTGACCTTCACAGATTTCAAGGTGATTTTCTAATTAATAATGCTCTTTTATATGCACTGATAAAATATTGCTCGAAATATATAAAATGCAGCTAAACATTTACCAGTAAATTACTCTATGTGTAATAGTAATGAAATGAATATCACCATGGTAACCATTCTTTATACCCTTTGAATAAAATTTTGAAGAGGTTCCACTAAAATTTTGACATTTTCTGAATGTTCGAGGATTATACTAACAAGATAATAAGCATAAGAAATCAAGTTAGGCAGACATTTCAAAATTTTTGCCTCTAAAATTGAGCAAAATCATGTAAAATTAGGAGCTTTTTCGGTCTAGAATATGGCCCCTACAGAACAGGTTTTTGTCTTCATTTTGAGTACATTTACAAAAAGACATATGTACACCAGGGATTTTTCAAGTCCGTTTTTGGGTCCGATTATCGGACCCATTCCCAACGCCAAAATGACCTGTATTTTCCCAATTTATGATTGAAATTTCCCAATTTGAACCTCTTAATTTTTTGTTAAAGTGTTCTTCAATAAAGAGCAAAATAATGACGACTGAAATACCTAGCAGAAATACGACATTAACGATCGATATGTAAACTGGTCATAAATCTTATATCCAGTATAGGTTTACGTTTTAGTAGGAACCCCTGGTCTCACAACAGCAAATCTCATACCAAAAATTACAAAAGGGAGTTTCTCCTCTTCTTTGTAGAGGATAGATACGTTCTTCAAAATAAAACTTTGGATAGTGACTATAAAAGAAACAACAGAAAGTATTTCATGTTCAGTAAACAGAATTGGGGCGACTTTGACAGTGGGAATATGTCCCCCGTCAAACACTGACTTTGAATCTGAATCCTGATTGATCATGATCAAAAGTAGCCCCTCTGAATCTGACAAGATGCCTGTTCCAGATCCTAGAGGTTGATATCATTTGAAGCACAATCTAAAGTATAGATGGCTTTACTAGTAGTGTTTCTTTTATTGAAGACACTTTGAATAAGAAGGAGTTATATCTCTGTGTAATGATTTATTCCATTAAGAATCAATTAAACTGTTGGAAATTCCCAATTTCATTGAAACGCCGCGATTTTCCCCAATTTTAACGGACCCTGGACCCAAAGTAAAATACCTTGAAAAATCCCTGTACACGTATTTCTTTTTTAGTATTTATACTATGAAAGAAAAGGAAATTTCGGCTGACGACAATACCTGTTACATGATGGAAACAAGCCTTGTGAAAATGCCTCGTAATACGTATTCTACAGATGCTTAAAATTTCCAACATGGTTTCTAAGGCAACGAAAATTTTGGACGTTAATTTTCGTCTCTGTACATCATAATTATATAAACCTGGCCAAAAATCGCCAAAATTGGTGACATGTCATTTCCACGTGCTATTCAGTATTGGAATTCTTTTGGTCCTTACAGAGAATAGGTATTGTTTCGGTACATTTTAATTCTGTTCATTTCATAGAATAAGCAACGGCAAATAATCTGAAACATTGCTCCCTAAAAAAATGTTTTTGTTACTGTAGTGCATGCATGCACATTGATTTTCATTCCAAATTGGCAACTCTGAAAAAAAAAAATAGCCGACTGACTCACAAGTCGTGATAATTAGAAGTTAATTGAAAGTCTGACATTAAAATTCTTGTTGTCCGAGGTTTTCTTTAAAGCAGGACTCCCCCCCCCCCCCTTCTGGTCCTCGGGATTTTCGCGGGTCGATCATTACAAGAGACATAACTCTCACTAATGTGCCATAACAAACACTTGCAATGTGCTTACTCGGGTCTTGTGTAACTGATGTCCTGGCCAAAGAAATATGATTGATATTTCGGTGAATTTCATATTGAGGAATAATTAGCTAAGGTATGTAAGGCTAATGTATACATCAGTCTAGATTTCAAGGGGGGGGGGGGGTGTTGGGGTTGCGCAACTTGAGAAATCGGTTGTTGGGGTTTTCCCCAAGTATGGAAAGATCTGTATATTCACTGTTTGTGTAATTTGAATTCAGATTTATATATAGGCTATCGTAAATATCTAAATTTGTTTTCTTTAAAGGCTAACGTAAATTCTTTTAAAGTTTTTGTCATTTGATCAATCTAAGCTACAGTAGTACAGTTATCGTTCCTTTCAACACAGATGGCGTCAAGATTTGTCATCCAATCGCGAGCGCTTTCACTCCGACGTAGTCTGGCGGTGTTTGTGAAAAGCATTTGCGCCAATTTTATAGTAAGGAGGGAAGCAGGCGGTAAAAATTTTCCAGATTCCATATTTACCACCAACATGCTGGGGGCAGACCAACTCAGACGACTAACAGCAAAAGGTAAGGACACAGTGGTACAGACAATCAAGTTGCTGATCACTGAATATTCTGTGAAAACACAAAATGAAAATCTGCAGAATTCTGCTGATCTTTGCATTTGGATTTGCAACACAGGAGCTAGCTACGTAAATTTATGAGACAAAGGGATTTAAGAAAATTTACCCCAAACAGACTAAAACAGCAGTAAAATACTGTAATGTAGCTTACACCATTCGATATCGGTTCAATAAATCATTTAGTATTTTAGAATTAGTGCGACTAGTCTGATGTGGGGCAAATTGTTCCGGGGGGGGGGGGGGGGGAAGGAGGGGGGGCAGGAAGACAAAAACAGGTTGGGGAAAGGTACCGATCGAGCTAATATACATCGATCGGGCTAATGTACCTTGATCGGGCTAATCAATCTGACTTTTTTATTCAGAAAAAAAAACTTTTCTCCTCCAAATTATATTTGGGTTCAAAATCGCACAAGCTTTTATATCAAGAAACAATATTTAAAAAGCAACTATGCCTGAAAACTTTCTAGATTTAGAGAAATCTTGCCCAGTATATTCAGGAAAATGGAGGTATTGTGACGGTTCAGGAATCGTGCCCGGTTAGCTCAGTCGGTAAGAGCGTCTGCCCTGTAAGCAGGTCTCGGGTTCGATTCCCGGACCGGCCACATTTTCCATTCCGCCTGTCACAGTATTTGGTGCCGTGAGAGTGAACCTCATGAGTTGCTTGTGGTTTAGGGCAACTATGGGGAAGAACCAGGGATTTATTTGTCTTTCTTTGTGAGGTTTCCAGTTAACAACTTTGGGAAACCTCAAAATTTGGCGGGGTGGAGTGTGACGGTTCAGGAATCGTGCCCGGTTAGCTCAGTCGGTAAGAGCGTCTGCCCTGTAAGCAGAAGGTCTCGGGTTCGATTCCCGGACCGGCCACATTTTCCATTCCGCCTGTCACAGTATATTTTCTCGGTAACCATTCACTTTTCAGGTATGTTTCTTTTGTAAACATTACTTCTTTTATAAGGAACTAATGTGATTTTGCACAAAAAAATAAGTTTGAGAATGTTTTGATTTTTTACTACAGAAAATGTTCAGATTGATTATCCCAATCGAGGTATATTAGCTCAATCGAGGTATATTAGCTCGATCGGTACCTTTCCTCAACCTGAAAAATAGAATTCTTCATCTAGATTTTAGGGGCCACATAAATGTTTTTAGGGATAATGAACCCCCCTTCCCCCAAAAATGTACTCTGCAGGGATTTTTTAGGGGCCTCCAAGGCCGATTTCGGCCACATTCCCAATGCTGAAAAACGGGCATTTTTCCCAGTTTCTGTGCTTAAACAGTCAGGGGTGCTACTTCAACAAGTAATCAAAAAAATTACTTCTACATGTAATTATCTGACTGATATCAAATGTACCCATGATTTCACATAAAACGTTAAATAATGTTTTAGTTAAAATGTTTTATTTCCTATAGCAAGTAAGAAAATACAGCAGTAGAAAGCAAGAGCACTTCCATTATTTTCAAAAGGAAATAACTTTCTCAGAAGAAACTGTTTCAGTTAAGAAAGATAGTCGAAATTGTTGCTTAATTTCACTTAAAAAGTTGCAAATTTGTGCAAGTATGCAGGTTTTTTTCTAGCCCCTGATGCCAGGGGCCTGGGCCGATGAAATTGGTAATTTTGCAACATTTTAACCTAAATTGGGAAATAAATTTCAAACAACAAAAAGATATATTCATGCAAATGATCCCTTATCATATCAATTGTCTATATTTTGAATCCCTCCTAGAGTTAATTAACACAACATGTTTGTTCTACTTTCGCTTTCCTTTCAGTTAAAGATATGTAAATTGGAAATGAATCTCTCCTTTTGGAGAAAAGATTGCATTGGGAATTTTTCAGTCTAAAATTGGGAAAAGTACCTCTTTTTGACGTTGGGAATGGGGCCGAATTTCGGCCCCCTACAGACCCTAAAAAAATCCCTGGTTTGTAACCTTGTAGATTTTTAAATAGAATTTTCATCCCAATAGCAATAATTTTTCCTGTAAATTCAGACTTTCCATTTCAAAATAAAATCTAAATTTAAATTACGATAATTGCTTAAAGATTTACTCCTTTCCTTCAAAGATAAGCCCCTTTCAATAAATATTACTTAAAAAAGTAATTTTAAGGAATGGTATTAACCTTGATATTTCTGTTACTGAAGCAACTATTACTGATATGAGTAGGGCCACAATTAAAAAATTGTTTGTTTCCCCTCCCCCCGGGTCTGTTTTTTCCAAGTGACCCGCCAGGCGGGTACTTTTTTTTTTTTTTTTTTTTTTGCTGCCAGAACTACATGTATCAAATATATTAAAAGTCGTTTGAATCCTAATTGAACATAACTGGACTCCTCAAAGCTGCACACTCACACTCTGTGTTTCAGAGCTAGCAGCCGGCGATTTCTTACCTCTTACTTCGGGAAAAATCGCCGCCTGCTTTCCGTAAAAAGTATCCGTTATGTCTCAATTTCTATCACTGGTTAAGTATGAAATGTCTACTTATTTCATTGAACATGTTCAAAAGAAAACTTCGTTGTCCTGTAAAACCTACTCTATATAAACAAAATTGTCCCAAGATAAATTTTCCGCAACAGGTGCATCAGTTGTTTCAGCGCGGCGTAACGGGTCATTTTACGGCAACGTCAAATCTGCGAGAATAAGATGCACTTAAATCATGGAACCATGAATTATACTTTGTTTATATTTCAGGCTTAACATAAGCTTTGAAGATGTGGAAATGAAAATACTGTAAAAGTTGTTATTTAGGAAATATGAGCATCCGAGACCTGGGGGATGCTCTACCTTAAATGGAAAGTGGACTAGCTATGTGTATTCAAAATAATTTATTCATAAAAGTTTTTAAAAGTACAAGTTGACAATATATATTCAATTTGTACAGCTTATGGACAAGCTACCTGCCAATCAATTGTTTGAAAAAGATACCACCATCAGAAATTTCTTTAAAGTTTGAATATTACCTTATTTTCAGTATTTGACGAAGAAAAATTAAGGAACCTCCTGCCAAAGGGAAAGAAGTCATTTATGGTTGGTATTACATTTTATATTATAGGTGAAGTAAAACCTCTATTCAGTTTGTGGTGGACATATTTTGATACTTAGTTCTGCAGTGAAAATGGAATAAAGATAGACTTAGTTCTGCACCATATTGCGTGTATGCCAAGGCTGTTGCTAGGGCTAACATGGGGTCGACATTCGGCCTCATTCCCAATGCAAAATACCATTTTTGTCCCAAATAAGGGCTTGAAAATTAACAATTTTCTGTGGTATGAATATTCTTGATATATTACACTTTTATCACAGACATTAGAATGTTGTTCATGTATGAATTACACACTGTATTTACATATAAGACAAATTGTCACTACATTGTACAATGTAGGTTTCTGTGGAAGGCAACATTGGCTCAGGGAAGACAACTCTTCTGGAATATTTCAAAAACTCTCCAAATGTTGAGGTAAGTTTAAATTAATAATTTTCTGTTATTCCTCCTCTAAACGCAATCTTAAGATTTGAATTTAAACTTTCAATATTAATTTACAACATTTAACGAAATAAAGTTGTAGCACAGGTATTCAGAGTTTTCTTTTGTTGTTCTGAAATATTGGAAGGATAAAAACAAATTGATCACTCTGTATAACTTTGTTTGATACAAATGAGTTTAGGGTGTTTTATGAATGACAAGTTGGGATTTAGTACTGGTCTAATTTGAAGTTGTGCATCAATAAAGCTCTAAGATCTAATCAGATAATGCATGTTTGAGCCAAAAAAAACCCCCAAAAACCGATCAACAAATTTTGAAATCAACATGATCAATGTCTTAATAAAATGTTATCATACAAGTCCCCTACTGGCAAAACTGTAGGAGACTCATAGTTTTTTGAGAAACTGAAGTCTAATTCAAAGTTGCACAGATACAGAAGCTTTATTTAGTGTCGAACATTGCAGACACCTTCACAGAACTGTTAGACCAAACAATGAAATGCACTACAAGAGTTTGTCTGACCGATTGAATTTTCATCAGACATTTCTTTCAGTCTGACACTTTTCAATAAGTCTTGAGTTTTTGCAATTCCATCTCTTCCTGTTCATAAACAAAAGAAAATATGTTTGTTTATTATATAATCATTATTTTTATTATTAAATATTTAATATTATTATTATTAATTATTAAATATGTTTATTATTGATATGTTCATATTTTTTCTTGTGTAGGCAATCAGAGAGCCTGTTGAGCAATGGACCAACATCCAAGGTCACAATGCTTTGGTAAGTCTAACAAGACCATCTCTGATGAATAATAATAACATGTTTTTCCTCCCTCAAACAGGAGTTTGATCAATGATGCTTCATTTATTTTTTTTATGTAAAGTTTTCTTCACATAATATAAACAACAATGCGATTTACCATGTTTACAGTATGATTAGATTTACAAGTTACTTTTATTAACAGTTTGGTGTAATATAATATTTTTAGTATTTTGAGAAAATTCCCAGTTACAGTAGAATTTAAACAACTGATATGTAGAAAGGCAAGTTCAAGACACAATATGAAGAATGAACTACTTGTACTTCTGGTTTGTTCTGACTGTGAAAAATGTTTATTTCCGATGTTGGTCGAGTTCGGGCCAAAAATATTTATAACAAGTTGAATGGTGATAGATTTAAAGAATTGAAAAATTATTAAGGAATTTTTCATTTATGTTATTACTTGATCGAAAAGTACTTGGTTTGCACGGTAATTCTTATTATATATCTAATAACTTGAAATTATATTTTAATCTTGATAATTATGATATACATTGTAGTAGGTAGAAAGCAACAGTTGATACATTGTATTTATGTTGTATTATAGAAACTGTTGTATGAGAATCCAAGCAGATGGAGTTTTTCATTCAACCTTTATGCTCAGTTAACAAGGATTCAGATGCATATGAAGGAAACTGTAAGATTATTTACACGATTAAAATGTTTTTGTGTTGACTGCAAAGCATAGCGACACGTGGACCGTTGTCCGTCTGTCTGTCACACTTGGATGTCACATCCTATAAAAGTGATTCCTGAGTGTCGCTATGTTTTGCAGGCGACACATGCATTCCTTAGAATGATTTTTTCCAATTTAAAGCTCCTTCATTTTACATATTAAATCATAGAATTCATGCCAATCGATCATTTTATGAAAAAAATAGGTCAGTGATGAAAATCAAGACTTTTGCTTATTTGAAAACAGGTTAAAATTGCTGGAAATTTGTTGCTAAAAATAGTGACATTTGTAACCAAAATTCAAAAAGTGCTAAAATGCACTCATCTGATTTTAATTTTAGTTTTCTTTGGTAAAAAAAAAACAATAAAACAGGTTAGAAACTTTGTATAAAACTTAATTATGATGAAGTTTCAATGTAGGTACCAAAGTCACCAATCATTTCAATAAAAATCATGCAAGTTTAGGTCAAAATATCAGAGATACTGAATATCAACAATTTTTTTTCAAACACACAGTTAAATGTGCTCCTGAGAAAATGGAGAAGGACTTTCCAAAATATTGGAGAAAAAGTATATGTCCCTGTTGAAATAAGAGAGTATAACCAATGAATAGTGCAATTTTGCGGTTTTCTTGAAAAAGCATCATCATGGTAAAATTGCTTTAATTTGGGTGGAATTGAACAATTTTTAATTTTTCAATATCCATCAGCTCTACCTTGAAAAAAAGTTTAAGTCAATTATATTCCATACCATAAAACAAAATTCATTCCGTTCATTTTCTAACGGATACTTCATTCAGTTTAGATCAAATTTTCAAACTTACCCACTTTTAGGTATGTAATAAATTAAAATCTTCAATAGAGTCAGAAATGATACATTGGCCATGATAGATTGAAATATCTATATAATTCAAGCTCAATTTGTGCTAAAACAGGAGATGTGCAAGAATGGTCCTAAATCGTGACCAATGACGCACTTTAAACCCCCCCCCCCCAAAAAAAAAAAAAAAACTGTTGATATTATGATATCAAGACAGATCAATTTTGAAAAATGTGAGTAAAGATAAGATTTATGACAAGTTCCAATAATTTTCAAAAAAGAAAGTTTCATTTTAGTTATACATGTATATTCACAATTTCATGTAGAGTTTTTTTTTTTCACAGGAAAAGCCTGTGAAGTTACTTGAACGCTCACTACACAGCACTCGCTTCTGTTTTGTGGAGAATGACTTCAGAAAGTAAGAACAATTTTAAATTTGGTTGACCTACATCAACAAGTTAAAAAAATCATATTAAATGACATATATTTGCATACGTGATAATAAGAGAATCTATTTTCTCAATGCTCAAGAAAGTTCAGTCCTCATGAACATGCAATAGCTACTAGAAATTTTGCTGGGCTAGTAGAAATTATCTAATGAACTATAGAATCTGACAGTGGTATTTGTCATTGGGCTAGTGGTTCAAGAACAGTTTTTTTTTTTTTTTGAAGATTGAAAGTTTGAAATATCAAATTACATGTATAAATGCACAACTTAAATATCTTAAAAGCCTTACTGACTTTTTCTTGTGGCAAACCTTTCTATTGGTACCAAAATTTTTGGGGAAAACTGTCAACAATTAAAAATCCTTTTTCACAAAGATCTTACCTAGTTTATAAATCAAAACAAATCTGGATCTGTTCTTGTGAGGAGAACACATCCATTTATTGTACAGAGTAATGTCACAGAAGCCAAACTTTGGCTCAGCAAAAATATATGAAATTTTGAATTATGCTACTGGTATACTTCAATGGGAAAATCAAAGCTTGAGAATGTTTTGGCTCTTAAGCCCAATTTTTTTTATTCTACTGTTTCAGGAAGACGATTAATGAGCTAGAATATACCATCCTTACCCAGTGGTTTGAGCATTTAACTAGCAAGGAGAACACTGACCTAGATTTGATAGGTAAACTTTTTGTATGTTTTAAAAATGGGTTATTACGTAGTCATCTAGTGACCTGATATGGAATGATACATGGTAAGTACATGTAGGTTTTATACCGGGCAAGGCAGAATTTACCCCATTGATGACTAATTTTGATAACGAAGTGTTTGTATCACTACAAGAACAACGTCAACAAGAAAGATAATGTAATATTGTGACGTATCACGAAGTGTGATACATGTACCATTGTAAGATATTGTACAGAAATATACAATATAATTGTGTTGGAATACGAGGGTTGTGTCACTCCATCCATATCAACCCAGCCATAGAGAATATATAACATAACACATGCCTTATTTAAGAGATTCCTATGCAAAAAAGGACAAATGTTCTGGTACATGTATGTATTCAGTATTGTTATGAGGGTGAAACTGCAAGAAATAATGGATTTGATTTACTATTGATTAATGTATGTTTACTAAATGTAACATGTACAAATGTATATATAAAAACAAGTACAATGTACATGTATACGATAAGAGTATTTACTGAAGAATCAGATATACATACATGTACAATGTATATGATGTACTACATGTACATAAGAATACAGTTTTGTTGTCTGAGAAGTTGAAATTCTTTAAAGACAGTTTATTGTTATGGACAACCATTTCAAATTTTTTGTTAGTTGAAAATGTTTCATAAGTGTATAAGGACCTTGGAGTGAAATTGAAGAAGCAATTTACCTGAGAATTCAACTTGTGATTTCATCTGCATACAGAATAGGCAAAACTTGTTCATGCAGTGTTATTCACTTTACTTGTACTTTACTTTTAATGTTAATGATTTCATTACTCCATTTACAGTTTACTTAAGAGCTGATCCGTCCATATGCTATGAAAGAATTAAGAAAAGGTCAAGGAAAGAAGAAGCTGGTGTGCCTTTTGTAAGTTGATAAAAATTATCTGTTAGGTGAATCAAATTACTAAGAGATCATTTAAGTAAAGGCTTTAAAACGATAACATACTCCCCATGAATATTGCTGAAGTCACATTTTGCTATATGTGTAAGAAAAAGTTATAATATTAGAATGGACTTGATTAGAATAAGAATTTATATTTGGAGTTGGTAAATGCTGATTTAACGATGCAAATATCATTGCCAGATAACTCAATTTGGGACAATAAAATGAGCATTTACTGGCTGCAAACACATAGTCTAATTTTCAGATTAGCAATAAACTGGGCTCAGTTGAAACTCTATAATGGTAATTTGCTTTTCAACATTGTAACAACAATTTGAGTCGGTTTGAATATAAAGTTACATTGATAAAATAATGAGTGAATTATTTCTTACAGGAATTGATAAAAGATTTACATGAGCTTCATGAAGAATGGCTGGTACAGCAGAAATACTACAAAGCTCCCGCTCCAGTTTTAGTAAGTTCTTTAAAGTGTCATAACTAAGGACGTACTTGTTTATTTGAAATTTAAATTAACACCGTTGTTGGTATGAAATTTTTATTTATAAAGTCGTTGCTGCAATTTCTTCGTCATTAGTTGTTTGTAGTTTTTCCTTCTGACAATGAGATCAATATGGTATTCTGAACTTACATGTAATTTTAATCAAATACTGAAGTGGAAAATTTTAATGCAGCCTAATGAAATTGAATGAAGGGGTATCACATGATACTACTGTCCTGTTCACTAAATCCAGAGCACCCTGTTTTGACGATTTATTCTGTTGTCTGAAGAGTTTTGCTATAGATTATTGTTTCCGAGAATTGACCTCCTTTAATTGTAACTGGAAATCAACTTCAACTTACCGTATCAGCTGCCTTCAAACCGCAATACGAAAAATAAAAAGTCTACAGGAAATTCCCATGTTAATTTCAAGCCGCCACCATATTGTTCTCCGTGTCAACAATAGTAAACAGTGATGTCAAAGCCTCCGACGTCACACATTTTGAGTGATTTTACTATAGAAAATCCCCGTAGACTTTTTATTTTCCGTCCTATTTCTAACTTAGCTGATGCACAGCCAAAACAATGGTATTTTCTGTTACGGCTAAAGGAGTACTATAAAATTGGAAGATGACATTATCATATTTTAGAGAAAACCGGGAAAACAGGGTGCTCTGGAATTAGTGAACAGGACAGTAGGTACATGTACATACATGTACATGTACAATTATCAGGGTTTGAAATTGGTAGAAAATTCCAAGTTGAAATTGAGCAACCATGTGCACCCTGAATTATTTGAGATTTGATCATTTTGCGATCTTCAGCAATCTCTAATCAATTAGTTTGTATTTAAGGTCTTGGATGCAAACTGTGAATACCAGAGGATGACAGAGGTGTACGACATGAAGCGACAGGAGATATTATGTGGTTATGTTTGATGGGAACCTCCCGGTATAGATATACTCAATTCTTCTAAATGTGCGATTGTTTAGGACTGAACTCAGACAGAATGTGTAGGTATGTGTGTAGCAGAAAGAAGTCTTGAACGGAATGGAAAAAGGACAAAGTCATGTTACCTCTGTGATGCAATGCCGTTGCTGGACTCTGAGCCTGTGCCAAACACAGAAGAACCTTGCAGGATTTGTATGAGGTAGGAAGTAAAACATCCAAACAACCAGCATGGTCTGTTCCGTCAAAATGTTAGGATATATATCGGGTTTTATCCAATATCCTAGGAGTGTGTCCACAATACTGTCTCGGGTATATTTTTGCATTATCATATATTTTACATGTGTTCACACGCTTTGATTTTATGAATGATTTCCTATACCGGTATTAATTTTTTTTGTATCAGACTTTTGCTTAATTCCTCATTTAAAAACTTGCCAGGATTTTAATTTTAAAGTCATATTTTCAAAAAGATGTTGCAGATAAATGTTCAGCTTGTTGCAATATTTTATGATTATCTACATGTAGTTTTAAAGTCCATGTTTATATTGATAAATGATTGTGCTGTTCGTTACATGCATCAACATTCATGATGCATACATGTGATTGTATAGTGTCAGGAAAGCTCTCGAGAATTTAGATTTTCATCACTTCTCTCATCTCAATCTATCATTCCTTTTCTAATCTGAATTGTTTCTCACTGCCTTATCACCAAGAACAAGATAGTGAGGTTAAAAGATTTCATCTAAATGTGTGTGTGATCGATGAATGAGTAGGAATGTATTTTGACAAGAAAAGTAAATAGTGTGAAAAGATAATGCTAGTGTATGGTGTTGTGAGAAATCTTGATTTTTATCCATTGTAAGTGATCTCCTTTATAATATTTTATTTGTTCATTCACATCAATATCTGTTTCATGAAATATTACGTGTAAAATTGTTTCATCATTTTTACAATGTGACATACATGTAAGTTCTGTGGTGAAGATCAACGTGTAATAATGTCATTGTTAATGATACATCTGTATTTGTTAAGATTTGATACTATCAACTCGATATATATTTATTAAACTGTATAAATCATATTGATCTGCTGTCTTCTTTGACTCTATGGGAGAAGTATATAGTCAGCTCATACATACTTCAGTGCTCTTGTGAACAATGGAAAAGTTTTCTAGCATTATTATAGTTGTTGTTGAGGATATGAAATGCTTGGTGCTTTATGTCTATCATCATGTAAGACTTGCCGTTAGGAAGATGGTTTCTCTTAATCTCTAGCCTTATTCATGTATGACAAACATTTAATCTTCACCAAGTGAAGTGCAAGGTCATTGTTAGAGTTGAATGTATTTGAAAACCACAACTAGAGAAGTTCAAAGTCTTGATTCACAGACCACATGTTGCCATGTTCAAGGCATGTTTAACTTGCAATAGACTACACCTAGTGAAGATCAAGGTCATGCTTAGAGTTGAACAAATTTAGACAACGCCCAAGTTCAATTTCATTGTTCTGAGTCATACGTACTTGCAGACCAAACTCTTTGAAGTTCAAGGTCATATTTAGAGTCAAACATATTCACAGACCACACCACGTGAATTTCAAGGTCATTGTTGAGAAATTAATGAGAAACACTTGAAGTTTAAATTTATTTCTATTTTAAGACAAAAAAGTAAGCATCAACAAAGAATATTTGCAACACAAATATCATAGTATAGTATTATTATTGCGAAGTATTCCTTAACTTCACAGTATACTTCTAATGCCACTCACAAAAGAAGGCGACATATAGGGATCACTTTGTCATCAAGATATTCTTTATCAACTCTAGAGGTATACTTTTACGAGAAGGGAAAACAATGTCATAACTTTTGTCATACACTACAATTAAAATAAGAATCTAAGCCAGCTTATGAAATATTTTACCCTATCAATAGAATAAAAGCTAGTCTTCAAATCATGAAAAAAAGAGGACAGAAAAACATTACTATAAATAAAAATCGAGGAATTTGCCAAGTTTGCAACATGTTAAAAAAAAATTCATAATTTTTAAAAATGTTTAAAAGTTTTTAGATACTTTTTTAATGATGAAAGGTGATAGCTGGGTAATGAATGTGATAAAAATAAATGTCCAATCAGATCTAGTGTTATATCTTCAGCAGGTTCATATATCACAGTCTTCATTCAATAGTAGGTATACTTGTATATATCACAATGGCAAGAGTAAAATACACAAGTCGTGCTGCACATATACTATACATATTCATTAAAGAAAAATAGATATTGTACAATATGTTAATTTAAACACTGAAAGACTAACAATGAGGTAAATAGAATAGTAGCATAGGCATGGGGGGGGGGATTGGTAACAGGAATACATATAAAGATAATGATTATCGGGAAGGTATCCTAATGGTTGAAAAAATTTCTTCATTCTTTTACTTTACGGCATGGAAAAATAAACTAGTATGTCTCCAAATAACAGGTAGATTTACAAAGTGTTCATAACAACATTGATAATATTAAAGCTTTCTTTTGGAGATGTTAGGATTCTAACATTAATTAATGCATATAACATATAGAGTAAATATCTCAGCAGTCTCGTAAATAGATAGGATGGAAGAGGCACTACATAAAATAGATTTTAAACAACTGACGAGCATGATTCACAAAACGAGGACGTCTACATGAATAATAAGAAAAAAGGTTTTTATGGTAATTTTGCTCAACTCTTGACAATTAAAAACTTTCAGTGTGTTTTGTGCTATATTTCATGACTATTGGATAGCATACATTGTACATGTAAATTAAACTTTTGTAATAAAGTCAAAATTAAGATAAAGGTTGAAGACCAAAATTTGACATTGATTATCTACTGAGAATCAATGAAAACAATGTTAAAATCGGATTCATCCAAAATTAATTCATGCATGTCCTTAAAAGTAAAAAATTCTAAAGCCAGTGCCTATTTTGATATCCTAAGGTTGTGTCAGTGATAAAACAAAAACCAACATTGCCTGTGGTATGTAAATTGCAATTTTAAACAGATAACATTGCACATATAAATGAAGACGAACAAATCTGTTAATAGTATTAAGCATATCTAACATACTAACAATGAAAGCTTGGCACTAAATTGGACTGTAAACTAATGTTTCAGTTCACAGAGAAAAATTACATATAGCGTAATCTTTAACCCTGCATGGATTTAAAAATGAAATGTCCATCATCGAGGCAGGCTGAAACCTGTGATGGTTATGTCCCCTTTCCGATATGTTGGTATGGTTGGGACTTGCTTTTTGGATTTCTGACCTTTGTTTGGAGTACCCGTAACACGGATGTCGTTTCCTGCAAAGAGATAATTTTGATGATACATGTAGAAACTGAAAATATAAACTTTATTTTTTATTCAGATTAAAACCGATCTTTAGTCTATATCAAGCACTATCAATGAAGAGAATAAAATAAAATTATGAAAATTTCAGAATGACTGAATAGAAACAACAGTATGTATTTTGCTTTACCCAGTGAACTTGTTTACAGGATTTAGTACATGTGCAAAGATTATACATGTATATATACTAACACAGAATCATATAGCCTTACCCTTGTAGCCAGCTTTCTTTGCACCACGCTTTTTACCTCCAGGGGGAGTTAACTCACCTGAAACATACAATTATTCTATATTTTTATCATAGCAATATTCAAACAATGCATCATTTTGGATATTTCAATGGCAGCTTAAAGACTAAATATGACACATTTAAGACAAATAATGTAAATTATACTTCATGCATCTTCTTTGATTCTATCTTGTATTCATTACTGGTTTTAATTTACTGGAATTTCATTGCGAGCCATTTTTTGGTTATAAATACAAAGTTACATCCGTTTGATGTTTTTCTAATATAAACTTATGTTTCTGATATTAGTATGTTTGTGGTGTGAATTCTATTGGTGAATTTTGTATTGAGCAGTGTGAATATTGTAGACTCCTTAACACTTTAGTGCAACAGAGAAACACTGTGCTTTATTGATCTGTTTTGTCATACCCTGGTAGTAGACATTAGATTAATGGACAGGTGCTATGATCCACAGCACAAAGATTGCTTTTGTGTGTCATAATTGTGATCCAAAGAGACAAAATGTGCACATCATCACCCTGTGATCCACCCCACACAGTGGGTACCTGATCCTATAAACAGGTTTGGTGCACCAGGTATAGCAGTGTCACTCTTGGCTCTCTTGTCAGTCTTTGTTGGTCTCGCCAGCTTCTTGAAGCTCATTCTTGGTCTGAGACTAGTGGGCCTGGCCCCGGTGGGTGGTTTACCAGTAATATTTAGAACACTGTCTTCACGTTTCACACGACCCGTGTATATCTCACTGTCTTCACTCTGAGCTACTTGGCTTGCAAACAGTGGTTTCTTCTTTTTACTGTAGTTTGATTGCCTAGCACTCTTTGGACGGGTTTCCTTCTTTAATTTTCTAAATGTATTACTCCCATCATGTAGAGGAAGGTCTCCTGGAGACTTCTCAAGGTTATAGGTGACAGCAGTGTTACCGGAGTCAGACTTGGTATCACTTCCCATACAGGACATTCCAGGAAGGCTCACATCCAGAGTCGTATCTATCACTGACGGCTCAGTATCGACACCAAAATCAAAAGGCTGAAGAGATTTCGTTGGAGTAGTGACTATATTTCCTTCTGTTATAAAGACTTTCCTCTCTGCCTCATCCTTTTGGATGTCACCATTTGTTTTAGTTATAGCATCTTTTCCATGCAGGTCTGTCATGGCTTCCTCTGTATTTAACTTATCCTCTGCAGTGCTTGTCCTCTGTGTTAAGCCATATTGCCCTTCAATCCTGTTATTGTCCCCATTTTGTAATGAGCTCAGCTCTCCATCATCTAAAACCTCACCTTCCTCCATTTCTTCATCAGACCAATCATCAAGATCTACCTTATCAAGGTGACCAAGCTCCTGATTATCGTTATCTTGGCGTTTTTCAAGGGTTTTCATACTCTTTGTGACAGGTTTACGTCCCTTCTGTGGAACCATAGTTTTAATAGGGCCATTTTTCCTACTCACCCGTATGGACCCTTTTCTAACAATTCCTGAGCTTTTAATTTTGACATCTTGTTTGCCAATGTTTCCTTTCATTTTATTTTCTTTCCTTGACTTTGTTTCTCTAGATTTGACTTCTCTAGAAATTGTTTCCCTTGTTTCTCTAGACTTTACCTCTCTAGATTTTGACTCCCTAGTTTCTCTAGATTTGACTTCTCTAGACTTTGTTTCCCTAGACTTCGTCTCTCTAGATTTAACTTCTCTAGACTTTGTTTCTCTAGATTTAACTTCTCTGGACTTTGTTTCCCTTGACAAAGTTTCTCTAGATTTTGTTTCTCTTGATTTCGGCACATTTTTTTCGATATCAAATGAAATTTTCAATGAAGGTTTTGTTTTGACAGATTTTTGTATAGCTGAAGTTTGATTCAATGTTTTAGATGAATTAGTTTTGTTTAAGGGATTCTGTGCATTGCTTCCTTTAGTACCAGATGTTGACTCCTTATCTTTCTGTTGTTTAGTTTCTGTATTTCCAGCCTTGGATAGATTTTCTTGACCTTGAGTGTGGATATCAGAATCCCCATCTACCGTGACTTTTGAAGGTTCTGATGTTACAAAGGTCAATTCATTATTCACACGATGACCAGTATTCCATTTGGAGGACTCATTTTCCTGTAAAACTTTCTGAGAATCTGTATTGACACTGGGAACTTTGGTCAATGTCCCTGACTTTTTGCTTGCATTTTGTATTGTGTTTTGAGTTGTTGGTTTATGATTTTGTTGAGTTGTTTTATCTCCTGTGATGTTTCTAACTTTAGGCCTGGCACCTCCTTCTGGCCTAGAGAAGCCATGAGAAGGTGGAACAGACTCATTTATATTTACAACACTAGCCGTATTTTCATTTTGTACAATGTCAATGGCATTACTCTCAATATCATCATCAGAAATATAATCATCCTCACTCTCTTCAGAAATATCAAGTTCATTACCTGTACGTCCATTCTCTGGTCTCCAATGGTTATAACCAACCTTTGAAAAAAATGGGATTTGATATCAAATTCTTTCTTGTTAAATTTTGAATCTTCTGGATCATTTTACTAGAATTCAACAGAATACAACATCTAAAGAACAACAGTAGAATTAAGGTAATGAAATATTTTCATACACCTGTAGGATGTAATATAATACAAACCTGTGGTGAGTAGCCGTACTCGTAACCTTTCGTGCGTCTATTTCTCCGGTTGTCTCCCCTGCCCACTCTTCCATCTCGGATAGGTGGCAGGGTACTATCAGTGTTTATGCTATGCTTAGTTCCTGTGGAAATATTGTCTAAATTATCGTCACTTGTGGTTTTAATAGTAGGTAGCACAGAATCACCATACTTCCTGTCATGGTTTGCCAAGGAACTCTGGGATAGATACGAGTCTCTTGCCTGTGATGACAGGCCTAATGACCTTGGCTCACCACCAAATTGTCTCTCCAGATTAAGTAGATCATTGTGAGCTTTAGATCGTTTTTTAGCTGCCAAAGCGGCAATGTTACGAGTGCCTGTGGTTATTACAGTTCGATCTGTGTGTGATAACTTTGAAGGACTACTTTTTCCAGATTCTACATTGTCTAGATGAGATCCCTGGTCACCGTTGCTTAGACTGGTTTCGTTTCTCCAAGCACCTGTCAAGGATCCATCATTTGCCCACTTGTCTCTCCTTGAAAATATTTTGTCATCTCCATAACTGAAAGTAAAAACATGAAAATTTAAAGATCATAATCTTTGGAAGAGTTGTGCCAATGTACTAACTACTCGGAATAGCTGTGCTACCTCTATGTATATTTGCTGAAAGTTAAAATGCTCTATTAAAGAAGATGTAAGGAATATATTATGTCAGAAATTATGTCCATAAATACTTCAGAAAAAGTCTCAAGGTTCATAGGTAAAAAGAATCGTCGGAAAAAGCACTAATTAAGGTTTAGGAAGAAGTTAGGATTGGGATTACGGTCTACAAATTTCATAGTACATAATTCCTCATGCAGTTATCTACCTACCTAGGTGAAAGTGTATTGCGTGATCTCTGACTGCGTTCATCCACCTCTAACAACGTACCTAGCTGTTCAGGATCATCTTGTAGTATAGATCTGTAATTACTGACCAAAGATGGTGCCTGTATAAGAGAGATCATCAAGCATGTAAACTGGGACAAACTATCGAGTCAAGTAATTTTAAGCTACATGTCCTGAGTTTTGTTTTTGTGTATGAATTCAGGATTAAGATGTTCTGGCAAAGTAAAGTGCTGAATTGATCTTCAATGCTAAGTTCAAGACCAGACCTCACCTTTAGTATATGATGCCCCAAATGGCTTAAAGTATTTACCTATAGTTGTCCCAGTTCAGGATTGAATATGTCTTGAACAATCTTACATGTTTACCATGAGTATGACTCCATGGTTTGAGTTCAGGACTGAGATGCCCCGAGTTAATTACATTTTTACCTTGAGTCTGAGTTCCAAGACTGAGATGTCCTGAGTTAAGTGACAAGTTTACCTTGAGTCTGAGTTAAAGACTGAGATGTCCTGTGTTAAGTGACAAGTTTATCTTGAGTCTGAGTTCAGGACTGAGATGTCCTGAGTTAAGTGACAAGTTTACCTTGAGTCTGAGTTCAGGACTGAGATGTCCAAAGTTAAGTGACAAGTTTACCTTTAGTCTGAGTTCAGGACTGAGATGTTCTCAGTGAAGTGACAAGTTTACCTTGAGTCTGAGTTCAAGACTGAGATGTCCTGAGTTAAGTGACAAGTTTACCTTGAGTCTGAGTTCCAAGACTGAGATGTCCTGAGTTAAGTGACAAGTTTACCTTTAGTCTGAGTCCAGGACTGAGATGTCCAGAGTTAAGTGACAAGTTTACCTTGAGTCTGAGTTCAGGACTTTACCTTGAGTCTGAGTTCAGGACTTTACCTTGAGTCTGGGTTCAGGACTTTACCTTGAGTCTGAGTTCAGGACTTTACCTTGAGTCTGAGTTCAGGACTTTACCTTGAGTCTGGGTTCAGGACTTTACCTTGAGTCTGAGTTCAGGACTGAGATGTCCTGAGTCCTCCAGCAGCATTCTATCCTCTCTCTCCTGTTTGTAGAGATTATACAGGTCCTCCAAGTCCTTACTGGCTTCTATATTGTGTTCTGATAAATAAAACAGACACTATAAAATATCTGAGGATAGCTGATTTTACTGATGTACTTCTTTTCCTTACAAGAATTGAAATTGATTATCGATACTTGATTTATAAATTGAATTTTTATGTGCAATACAAGTAGGGTAAACAAGTGCTATCACTGCTATGATAAGCATTTTAGATAAATGAAATGTTGTGAGGCCTTTAGTTCAAATGGATGGTGGATCTTCAGTGAAAAGAATGACTGGATTGTGCTCATTTTGATTAAATATGAAATTTTCATTGAAATAATTTTAATGCAAACAAGAGACTTCAAAAAAAAAAAAAAAAAAGAAAGAAAAGTTGCAATCCATTGTAGTTGCCTTGAAATTTACATTGTTAAGGACCTTAGTTTATTATGTAGGTTTTTCAGAAACATTAATTTGGCATTATTATGAAATTTGAGGTCATTTCTGTTTAATCTTTTAGCACACTAGCATGCTATAGTATTAGATGTATACAAGTACCTTCTATCAGTTCTACAAGACAGATTTATGTACAGTAAGTTTAAGGTTATTTTACCATATAAAGTATTGTATCAAATGGACAACATGGTCATGCACAATGCCGTATGATATTTTATATTTCTAAGGATAAAAATCAACATTTACTAAGCTATTAACTGATTTAGCCTAATTAAAGTTTAACTTCATGTGTAATAGCTAGCCAACAATGTGTTTTGGGAGACACATGTGATAACAAAAAGAAAAGTTATCCACATTGAATTAGTGATATTTATAGATACAAACCTTTCATGATTTCTCTTTGTCTGCTGATAATCTGATCACAAAGATTTTGATGTTGTCGAAATCTGGAGATGACCATGTCTTTACGTTTGATCTGGAACTCGCGGAGCAGACATGCTGACTGGGTCTCAGTGTTCTCGATTTCTAGCTGGTGAACCTTACATAGGAGGTTCAGGATCTCTCTCTGATCCTCTGTGTTGATCCTCTGGGGTATTGTCTGATAATGACCAGTAAGACAATAGTAAGTACCAAGGTGACATCGGTACAAGGGGAAAAGGTTGTGATAAAATTATCAAGATTTTTATGCCAGAGATTTTGGGGCCTGCAGTTCTGGATCTGTCAAATTGTCTTTCTGTTTTTCCACAAAAGATTTAACCTTAACCATAAGTGATAAAGTTTTCATATTGCTGTTTCATCTTGTCTCCATCTTCTTAAATTGCAATTCATAATGTTATTGAAATAAAGATACATGCGCATAATAAGGCTGCCCATTATCTATCACTGACATTTTCATTGTCTCCAGAAGTATTATTTCTTTCTCTATAAAACTGCTTTTAATTTATTACAGAAGTTATGTGACTGACTGGTGGTGACACCTACCTCCTCCAGTCTCCTTGTTTTTGCCTTAGCTTGCTCGAGCTCTTTCTGCACTGTGGTTCGTAGTTTCTCTGTTCTATGCTTTTCATCATGAAGAACTTTTAGCTCCTCTCGAGCTAGTTTCACATCCTCAGGTTCAGGGAGCTCATCAGATCCTGCTCCTGACAGTTCAAGAGCCTTCGAGCCTTCTACAAGGAGCAATATAAAATCTTACAAGATCACTACTATTATATCCATAAGATAATTTTGCATATATAGATAAGAAAAGCAGATTTAAAATTTTATTTTTGATTGAGTTGAAATAACGGTAATGTTGTGTATCATGACATACCTCTATCATTACCCTCTCTCCTTGCTGACTTTGTCCTCTCCACATCCCATCTACAAATTAAGTTATGAAGACTTAAAAAGAAATACTTCAATAGAAATAACCCATTATTTTTTAAATGAGATGGTATATTTTATGGAAAACATCAAATGCAAAATGTTTTCACTGTCTGCGCGACTCAATTTGGAAACGTGATAAATGCGATTTTGATAACTTTGTCAAGCAAAAATAAAAATAAAATCTATATCATTGAATAGATCTCGCTTATTCGTAAATTTTGGTATATGTTACACGGTTGAGGGTTTATGTAAGCAGACAATATAAATTTAAGCCGAGACGTTTTTAATATTAGATTTCAGCATGATGTTGCTGAGTTTAACATTAAGCCTATGGAGAGCGTCACGACGTCACAGGAAAAATTAGCATGGGAAATGGCCCATCTAAAATTTGTTTTGTCTATAAATTTTGATTGCGTGCACTGACTATCATGTAACTTATTTATACCAAAATTTCCGACTAAGCGAGGTCTACTGAATGGTATCAATTTCATTGAAATTTTTGCATCATAAAATAGTCAAAATCGCGTTTATCCAGTTTCCGAAGTGAGCTGTGCAGACAGTAGACAATTTAGCATATAAATATACAACTTTTTAAGAAAAACGTTTTGCTGTAATATTTTCTACTTATACCTTAACTACTGAATGCCTGATTAAAGCATGTGATTTTTTTTCAACAAGCATATTCAAAAATTTGCATGAAATCTTTGCTTTATCAATTACATATATAAATATTTCTATATTTGACATACTCGCTGATGATTAGCTGATTTCTGTTGGTCTCTAAGCTGATCTCCATTGTGGCATTGTTCAACTCCATTAAACTTTTCCTGAAGAAATATTACAATAACTTTGAAATTGCTCAGTTTAAGGGAAGAAGAATTCAAGTTGCTGAATTTATAATAATTGCCACCTTACACAACAGCAGAGTTTATTATGAATTGACATTATAATAATCTATTCATTAAAGAATTTAAGACGTGATAAAATCAATCTACCTTAGCTCCATCTGATCCTTGAATGAGATTAGAAGTTGCTCTTTCAGTTTGTTGAGTTCAATACGTTTTGCTGCCAAAACTTCGGCTGAACAAAATAAGAGATAAATCATTTATAAGAGTTATCTTTCTTTGTCTCCAGTCACAATCGTTTTACTTCGATTTCTCGGAGTTGAGGATCAGCTGACAAACACAAAATGCAGAAACTATACATGAATTATATAAAATTATCATCGCAGTTCATTTCTATAGAAAAGAATGATGAAAACTATCAAGATATAGCAGATGTGTATTATATACGCAGTTCATTCATGTACATCACTTAACACGAGTTATCTCTCTTTGTCTCCCGTTCTTACCTTGTACGACCTGTATATTCGCGCCGCTGTGAGGACTGCCACTTTTAGGACTCGTTGTCTTGTCTTGTAATCGATGTCTGAGGCGGAGGATCTCCTCCCTTAACTCCTGTATTATGTTAGTGTACTGAGCTATGTGGAAGGACACGTCTGTCACATTTCTTCTTACCTATAATGTGGCACATTCTCAATACCTAATCTTGGTTGCTGTTGTTCAAAATATTATCATAAATGCTAACTAACTACCTGTATCCAAGATTCATAGAAATTCCGAAAATGTTTTCATAATTTATATAATTATTAACAAATAAATGCATGATTACCTTCGTTTTGATATGTTTGGCCCTGTCAGCGTACACCAATGTATTTCTGGATTCCTCAAAGTGTATAGAGGCGGGGGATATGTGTGCTATCATCACAGTTTTACAGTTTCCTCCCAGGGCGTCTTTTAGTAGACGTGTTAGTTTACTGTCTCTATAATTCACGTACTTGGAACCTTTCTGGTCGGCTGTCAGAACAAAGATAATATATCATTACAATGTGAACACAGACGACTTGTTCACGAATTATTACAAGACAGCCTTGGTTCTTTGTACTGTTTTACAACTAGTATTTAATCTGTTTTTTTTTTATTCTTCTTCATTGTTATATTTCTTTCGCAAATTTTAGAGTGTAAGAGTTATTTATTTCATCGTTTATTTCGTATTTTCAGTTTTTTATATATGTTTTAGGTTTCTAATAATAAGTACTATGAACCACGTACTGAGTGCATTTATACAGTTTCCTAGGGCCAGTAAGGAGCGGTTTATGTGAGCGCCCTCTACCATACGTTTGCCCCTGTTGTGTGTGTTAGCTGCACGTTCAGATCCCGCCAAGTCTATCATGAAGAGTTTGCCCATTCGGACCTCTTGTTGGGTGTTCCTGACCTTGTTCTGTTGTTTGATCATGACCTGTAGCACGGCATGCGAACGTGAAGAGGTCTTGTTAGCTGCCGTTGGTTCCTGGGTACGCTCCTTGTTTCCTTTTAGTAACATCTTCATTACCTGAACGTTTAAGTAAACTTTTATGCTCATTCATCCACTAATGATAATATTGAGTTATTTCAAGTATTATAAAGTGAGTGTCATTTGTGATAATAAGTAAATCTATTACATACTTATATTCGAGGAGAATTACTGAATTCATCATTTGTTTGAAAAAGGCGTTGAATTCGTGTTCTGCTCAAGAGTTCTTGAAAGCGGATTGATGTATTTACAAATGTAAAGTTATGTAATAATTCGTGTATAACAGAACAAAACATTTGAACTCAGTCAAATTCTCATATGAGGACAAGTGGATTAAGGGCATTTTAATAAAGTAGTTCTGTTAATCTCCGAGGCATTATGTAGTCTTCAAAGGGTTTAAATATTTCTAGATAGCAGACAATGATGACAATGCATGTTCTATCTATCAGAATCTTTTATGTTTAAAATCATCTGTTTGAATGGCATTCATTTTAAATGCAACTCTGTAAGGTGAGGACAAAGTGTTAGAGGACAGACTGGGACGAAACTCTGTACTTGGTAATTAACCCTACCTCATTGGTTGACCTTGCCGTGACCTCTGATAACCCCGCCACTTGTACTCCACCCTTGGCGTCCTCCCTGAGGTCAAGGATACCAGCACTGGGATTCAGCAAGTCTCTGATCATCTCGTTGTAAATCTGAAAGTTCAATAAACAGAATGTCAAGTAATATCAAAAAGCTGGAAATATTGGCACGGCAGTGCCCCACCCCTTTTTGTATAAAAACACCTCAAATTTTCGTCCAGCATAGTAAGTTTCAAACGTTTTAAAGAGATGGGGACCCCTTCACGTCAACATCTGAACAAACCTGCAGTACCTGTTTATTAAATTTTGTAAAATAATCAAAGATTGATTTTTTTTTCATTTTCATTAGAGAGACAGGGAATTTATTCGTATTATAATTACGAATTAACAACCAAATACGGTAACTAATCTCAGTAGCTGTTTTGAAAATGAGAAAAATTACGAAAATGTAAAACATGTCTCTGACCGAGCAGATCGTGGAAGCAATATCGATCCAAAATGACCTTCAGAAAGAGACAGCCATCTTAAAAACAATACAATAAATGGGTTTAATTGCCGTAATGACAATGGTTTTCTTTTCTGTAGAACTTTCATCCTTGACTTCCAATTCACCCAGGCTCATAATAAGATACTTTTCTTGCCATTTTCTCTTTCCCGTCAGTCAGCAATACAGCAGGTGGTTGAAAACGTGAAAATCACGTCGTGAAAAAAAATTATTGGTTAAATAAGGTAAAATGATGATGTTTAGAGGAACAGTCTCCTGTGATCTAAGGTACTTAAGTTTAATTGCTTAAGAAATAGTAAAAGAATCAATTAAAACAACGCTATCTGATTGGTATCGATATTTATATCGACTTACATCCTACCTCGAGTTGATTATGTTAAGTTAAGCCACTCGCCTCTAGACTTTATAAGCCTTGAAGCATTCACCTCTAAGTAAGACATCGTGACTTTATAAGCCATGTAGAGTTAAGGTAGTACCATTCACCTCTAAGTAAGACATCGTGACTTTATAAGCCATGTAGAGTTAAGGTAGCACCACTCACCTCTAAGTAAGACATCATGACTTTATAAGCCATGTAGAGTTAAGGTAGTACCATTTACCTCTAAGTAAGACATCGTGACTTTATAAGCCATGTAGAGTTAAGGTAGTACCACTCACCTCTAAGTAAGACATCGTGACTTTATAAGCCATGTAGAGTTAAGGTAGTACCATTAACCTCTAAGTAAGACATCGTGACTTTATAAGCCATGTAGAGTTAAGGTAGTACCACTCACCTCTAAGTATGACATCGTGACTTTATAAGCCATGTAGAGTTAAGGTAGTAGCACTCACCTCTAAGTAAGACATCGTGACTTTATAAGTCATGTAGAGTTAAGGTAGTACCACTCACCTCTAAGTTAGACATTGTGACTTTATAAGCCATGTAGAGTTAAGGTAGTAGCACTCACCTCTAAGTAAGACATCGTGACTTTATAAGTCATGTAGAGTTAAGGTAGTACCACTCACCTCTAAGTAAGACATCGTGACTTTATAAGCCATGTAGAGTTAAGGTAGTAGCACTCACCTCTAAGTATGACATCGTGACTTTATAAGCCATGTAGAGTTAAGGTAGTACCACTCACCTCTAAGTAAGACATTGTGACTTTATAAGCCATGTAGAGTTAATTATGGTAGTAGCACTCACCTCTAAGTAAGACATCGTGACTTTATAAGCCATGTCGTCGCTCGTCTTGTCCATCTCCAGGAAGAGGTCATTCAGAGCCCTGGCCATGATCCCGGGCTCGTCGTCTGTACCCAACATCGTGTAGGTTTTACCCGCTCCTGGAAAAATATGTAGTGAAAACGTATTCAATGGTCTGGTTTGCACGATGACAAAGAAATCATAGAGCCGATAAGATAAAGATTAGAAAAAAACACTTATCAAATTTGAGATTATCACAAGCAAATTTGACAGCAACAACCACAACAAGAAACAAGCACCAATAACTAAGTCTAAACACTACATATTCCAAAAACACATACATTTGTATTTACACTTTGGATGTTGACGTTTATGGTTGGCCATCTATACTAAGAATTAAATATTTATACTGCAGTATAATTATTTATACTGCAGTATAAATAAAACACTGGCCATATGTACTCACAATTAAATATTTACACTGCAGTATAATTATTTATACTGCAGTATAATTATTTATACTGCAGTATAATTATTTATACTGCAGTATAATTATTTTGTACTGCAGTGAAAATACGGAATGGCCAGCTCACTCACAAATAATAATTAATACTGCAGTGTAAATATTTAATTGTGAGTACATATGGCCAGTGTTTTATTTATACTGCAGTATAAGTAATTATACTGCAGTATAAATATTTAATTCTGAGTATAGATGGCCAACCATAGACGTTGGTATATTTTTTCTAGTGGTAAACGGTGTAGCTATCTGGATTATTACAGACCCCCTCCCCTACTTGACTGCTTTGGAATCTGGTATTAATGTTCACACTAGTTATAATTCAACACAAGGATTCTAAAAACATGTAGAGCGATATTCAAATTTAAAGTATTAAGGGTATTCATATCAAAGATGATTCCTAGCTGAAGCAAGCTTAGACACTAGTATCATTACCGTGGAGACGAACTTTTTTTTCAAATTGACAGATGGAATGACCCTGGATTTTAACGAGATTTTGTTAGAATGTATTTAAAAAAACCAATGCACATTTGGCTTGTCACTGCACTTTGTGTACTTAAGGCGAATTCAATATCACATTAGTTGTCATAAATAGATAAATTCAGGCAAATTCAATATAACGTTAGTCATGAATTCAATATCGATGTAGATTATGTAGATGAATTCTTAATTAGGTTACACTATATGTAATTTGTAGATGAATACGATATCGTGTTAGATTTCATATTGTAGATGAATTCATTATTGTGGTAGATGGGGTATTGTAAAAAACTAAGAGTCCCCTTCGGCATTGCCGGTAGCGGACTAATAAATTCTAATTCTCAATTCAGTATCATGGTATAGTCATATTGTCACTGTGGATATCATATGGTTGATGTATTCAATATTACAGCAGTTGAACTGAATATCACGGTAAAATTCAATGTTTCATTAGATGTCATATGGTAGATGGATTCAATCTCACATTTAATTAATATAGATATCAAGAAAAGCTGATGATTTTACCTGTTGCTCCATATGCAAACACCGTGGCATTGTACCCGGATATGACGTTAGGAATCAGAAACTGTGATGTTGTCTTAAATACGTTTTCCTGAAACAAAGAATGAGAGAAAACAATTATGTGGGAAAAAAAGTCCTCCTTTCTCCGAGTTAAATAAAAATCATTTCAGTTATTTTTCATAAAATTCTCGTAAATTCTCGTGAAAGACTTTAAAATAGAACATTGTAATATTGCAAGAATTGACTATGATACAAAATGTTGTTCTAAGTTTACCCCAGATGTTATATGGTAGATAAATATTCGATATCACATGTCATATGGTATAATATGAAATCAATTATCACGGTAGATATCATCATATGATACATCTATCATATGCCATATGGTATAATATGAAATACATTATCACGGTAGATATCATCATATGATACATATATCATATGTCATATGGTATAATATGAGATCCATTATCACGGTAGATATCATCATATGATACATCTATCATATGTCATATGGTATAATATGAAATACATTATCACGGTAGATATCATCATATAATATGTGGATTCATGATCATGGTAGGTATCATATGGTATATGCGTTTAATCCCACGGGATAAAAAGTCTTCCTTTCTCCAGATTAAATAATAATCATTTAAGTTTTTATTAAAATTTTAATGTATTCTCGTGAGTCTTTCAAAATTGTATGGAATGGCTATGATAAAAAATGTTGTTCTAGCTTTGCTAGCGACGTGTGTCATCAAAGATATTTAATAGTCAGTTTGAGATTTCTGAGAATAAGTCAATTCACAAGAGTCATGAATAAATGATGACGTTGTCGGGGTAGACGAGCATTAGGTACTACTCTCTCTGTATAAAGGACCAACCCTCAAATGCAGCCATAAATATTTGTATTACATTTGTGTAGACAAAAACCGCTCCCTTTCATCAAGTTCAGATATCTATCATTTAAATTGAATTCATTTGTACAACAATTTGAATAATTAATAGACCAATGATCTCACGGGAGACGTTAAAATGGCATCTATTGAAACCATTGGAAGCACATGATCTGGGCTCGTGTGACGGATGGATCGTCCATCCTGGCAATGTTCTATCATATCTACTAATTAACTGGGTTTTATTCTGCATATTTAGTTATGTGGCAATTTAATATATGTCTATCCTATCCCTCGTCAATACATCACTGAATTATGTATTTTCAATATCAGCTCTCCATGCATATAAATTGATATTATTAGTGCTTGCATACTCAGGTGTCACAATGTTCAAATTCAGTTCATTATTGCCTAATTTGGGGTAAAACATTTTGTAATGCGGCATTTAACTTTCAAATAAAACAGAAAGATGGCTCATTTATTCATTTTTTCTATCAAACTACAGTGGATTTTAACTTACTTCGAACCACATGCTGTCCACAATTATCACGTAATGAATTCTCGTCTTATTAGATGCTAATTATCTCTTTATGAGACTTTTACTTGTCGTGTACAGATTGTAAATGGGTGGTAGAATGACTAGGCATTTATAACAAAGGAATAATAGTATAATACCCTTATCATCAAGAATTATGTATAAGTCTAAAAAGTACAATCTCGTAAAACCATTCAGTGCTGCCAAATGTGGCCTTACATTGTGGGAAAGGTCCACGGTGGGTCCTAGAAAGGGCATCAAGATAATAAGTCGATTGTGAATACGATGCTGTCATTGTCGTAAAGTCTTTCCCCCTGTTTCCCTCTATAGAAACCCCTCATCTTCTCTAGGAAGAAGAAATGGTAAAGGCTTCACAGCGATATATAGTATCGTTTTATCATATTGAAATATATGTTTTATCGTAATAATTTAGTGCACCATATGCGCATTTCAACAATAAATATATCATCAGTGATGACTGAGGTCGAAAGAGAGGAAATCATTCTAACAGAAGGGTATCATGAGATGTTGACAGTAAACTACGATTCATATGTTGACATAAGGGCATCGTGACATGTTGGCAAACTAATGATAGGGGATAATGTAATATGCTGACATAAGGGCATCGTGACATGTTGGCAAACTAATGATAGGGGATAATGTAATACTGAATATCATTCCAACTTTGAAAACAAGGAAATATGCTGACATGTGGGCATCATGACATACTGACAAACTAGTACTAAGAGAATAATGAAATATGCTGACAGATGAACATCATACACTTTCTGAAAACTAGTATTAGGGAATAGTGTAATATGCTGACATAAGGGCATCCTGACATGTTGGCAAACCAGTACTTAGGAATAATGTAATATGCTGACATAAGGGCATCCTGACATGTTGGCAAACCAGTACTAGGGAATAATGAAATATGCTGACATAAGTGCATCCTGACATGTTGGCAAACCAGTACTAAGAAATATTGTAACATGCTGATATAAGGGCATCCTGACATGATAGCAAACCAGTACTAGGGAATAATGTAATATGCTGACATAAGTGCATCCTGAGATGTTGGCAAACCAGTACTAAGAAATATTGTAACATGCTGATATAAGGGCATTCTGACATATTGGCAAACCAGTAATAAGAAATAATGTAATATGCTGACATAAGGGCATCATGACAAGTTGGCAAACCAGTAATAGGGAATAATATAATATGCTGACGTATGGGTATCTTCACATGTTGGCAAACTAGAACCGGGGGATATCGTAATTTGCTGACATAAAGGCATCGTGACATGACAGGTATCATCATTCCTGATATAAGGACACCGTGGGCATCGTAGTTTGCTGACATATGGGCAAACTTGTATATATAAAACTCGTAGTAAAAGATGGGACACACTTCTATTTTTAAAGCTGTGGCAGTGTGAACTGTAAGGATCCTTCTCTTATTGTCTTGCAGAGATTGCATTTAAAGCAATAAGGCATCAAATTTCAACAGCCAAGAGCAGAATTTTTAAAACATGCAGATATTTCAAACAGTAAGATGCATGTGATAATTATCGTAAAATATTATTTAGAATCTTAAGAATAATGATAGGAAAAATGTCATGTCTGATAATACAGTAGAGCCTGTGCCATTTTGTCACGGGATACGATGATCGTGATTTAAGACAGTACTAAGTCTATAGGTCTATGGTTACTGACACGCACCAGTACTTAATTACCTCTCTTACCCTCACCCACAAAATACCTCAATAGATTTGTCCCTTTTTGTATAAATATATTACCATATTTATTGACCAAATATATGCTTGGTATCACCCTCAAAAAATGTCATCTGCGGAGCTTTAACAATTTGAAGAGATTGGAACAAGGACCAGGAAGCATTATGATAGAGAGTTTATATAAGGCGAAACCATTAACATAGTAAATCTACAAATGATTCTATTCTGATTCAATTATCGAGCATGTACTTCTTTGTAACTAAGTGATTTTAATGAATCAACACGGGACGGGGTCTCTCACTGGAATGCATCGTCCCGATCTGAAATTGGCCAACTTCCACTTTGTCGTGACGACAGTGAATATGTAAAGCAAGAATTTATCCAGCCTAGATACACCTTGGAAATAAAAGGGTTTAAAGGAATTTTTGTCCAATTTTAATGCACGTTCAGCTTTTTGTAAATGTATATGTATCCTAGCTAAGGCACGTTGCTGAGTAGCTATGTCAGCTTTATACCACTCTTTATGATCATGGTCTATTAGAATCGCTTGTCAATACACCATACCTCCATAGACAACACATTAACAAAGTCATATTTGATTGAGCGAATTCAAATATGTCCCCTAATCAATAAAGTCTGTTTCCTTTTCTACATTATCAATAAAGTACAGGACATAAAACCCGTTCCGTTCGTCTGTCCGTCCGTCCGTCAGTCAGTCAGTCAAAGAAAAGTTCTAATTTGGAGCATACTATTTGTTCAAAAGGGAAGTGAAAAAGATGCCGTTTTATATATTTCATGAAACGAGACTTTTATGTATAGATACAGTATGTATCAATTAGTATCAAGATTATTGACCTACATCAGAAAATATAACTACATGTACTCAAGAAAGAGTATGTCGCCTACTTGACCTTAAATACGTAACCTTGACCTGAAATTGTTAGTGACCCTCATTGGGTGTTGAGTATCATTTTGCTTGGTCATTCCTGTAAGTTTTAAGGTGTACATAGCTATGCATGTGACTACCAGACAGACATACAGACAAACGAACGCCGGACAGAATGGTCTCTATATATGAAAATAAGAAAATTAGCGTTTATGAATTTATGTTTACTTCTATGGCTTTCAACTTACACAAATTTAATTATAGCTTCTGACATTGATGGTCACTTTTGAAAAAGTGATAAGGGTGTCAAATTTCAAATGTACATCCATCCCTTGCGATAGAACTTCTTTTAGTATCACGTTTTGACCTTTTGACCATGACTTTTGACCTAAGTCTTTTTCAAAATTCATTTTGGTAATGAATATGTATCCGTTTTAGTGGTTTATTACATAATGTTGCGGATTTCGTATTTCACATGTATTCCTTGTAAGAAGAATTGTCTACTTATATTGTATCTGTTCGTACCAACATTTTTGTCCCTTACCTTGACCTTAATTTGACCCACTTTTGAAATACAAACCTTGGGTATACTTTTAAATTATAATTAAAAGAACTTTTCACGTGTGTATTTCTTTTGAGAAGACCTTCATGGAGTGTGACATACTTTATTACAATCGTGACAAACATCGAAAAGCGCCAAATTGCAATCCTTGTTTTGGTCAGTTTTTTTTTACTTATGTCATAGTTTTCTCTTGATATCAAGAGTCACTTAGAATATCTAGTCTTGTAAAAGGAGAGAATATCTAAAGGAATAATAATACATCAGATCTGTTTTGGGTAATTTTTCGAAAATGAATGGTGAGTGATATAATATTGAAAGATATTAGTTTTTATATTCGTCCTAAGTAAGGAACGTACCTGACTGGCAGCGCCGTCAAAGGTGTAATCAAAGACGTATTTTTTCTCCCTCGATCTGTTTGCCCTCAGAACATCTTCTGGGTCCTCCATTGGATCCATCAGTACCACCATCTGGAACAGAACATAAAAGGCTGGAAATATTGTAGAACATTTTCTGGATCCTCCATGGGATCCATCAGTACCACCATCTGGAACAGAACATAAAAGGCTGGAAATATTATAGAACATTTTCTGGATCCTGCATGGGATCCATCAGTGCCACCATCTGGAACAGAACATAAAAGGCTGGAAATATTATAGAACATTTTCTGGATCTTCCATTGGATCAACCAGTACCACCATCTGGAACAGAACATAAAAGGCTGGAAATATTGTAGAACATTTTCTGGATCTTCCATTGGATCAACCAGTACCACCATCTGGAACAGAACATAAAAGGCTGGAAATATTATAGAACATTTTCTGGATCTTCCATTGGATCAACCAGTACCACCATCTGGAACAGAACATAAAAGGCTGGAAATATTATAGAACATTTTCTGGATCCTCCATGAGATACATCAGTACCACCATCTGGAGCAGAATATGAAAGGTTGGAAATATTATAGAACATTTTCTGGATCCTCCATGAGATACATCAGTACCACCATCTGGAACAGAACATAAAAGGCTGGAAATATTATAGAACATTTTCTCGATCCTCCATGAGATCCATCAGTACCACCATCTGGAACAGAACATAAAAGGCTGGAAATATTATAGAACATTTTCTGGATCCTCCAAGGGATCCATCAGTGCCACCATGTGGAACAGAACATAAAAGGCTGGACACATTATAGAACATTTTCAGGTGTATAATACTTATATGTTTAAAAGATGTATCATTGAGAGCGATTCGTGGTGTTTTGCTTTCATTTCATTGTTTAGATTGAGGATCATCGACGAGGATTAAATTACCAGAAACATGTACGTCTGGTCCATGCTGCTTTATCTGATGCTATGAATTTAAAGACGTAACATTTCATTGTTGCGTCATTACTTTGAATGTTGCACTCTTGACTTACTATAACAATTGCACTCTATGAAAATTTACCATAAGACATTGTATATATGTCCATTGAGAAAATTGGAATAGAATGTTTCATTATTCTACAAGAGCATTAAAAGGGCAATGCAAAAACACGCGCGAATTGCCTTGTCTTATTCTTTTTTTCATTATAGCATTTCGGAAGTAATTCAAATGCATTTGTTACTAAATCAAATTAATAGCCTTTTCCATGCCTACACTGTCTTAATTTATTAATCGTTCTATTATTGTTTCCTTGGAATATAGTGTACGTAATATCTTAATGTCTCTAGTAGATGGATATAACAGACTAATATAATTTGTCTTTAATTAACAGAGCCAGGTCAAATGATGTACGGTATTGTTTCTGACGTCAGTTGGTCTGAAATGGCAAACAACTATTTCCTGTGCGCAATTACTCTCCATGGATTCCCCTTGGCAAACTTTTATTTTAGTCCCAGATTTACTTCCATTTAGTCTCAAAATACCTTAATCAAGTGCAATATTCGTGCAAGAATTACATTTACTCCTCAAGAAGCAAAATTTTGTCTGAAGTACATTTATAGCTAATTACAAAATCATATACTCATGTAGAGATCTATCGACTGACAAAAAAGTTTGTTTTGGAACAAGAAATTTGAGGTTCATCTGAATTATTGATGAAGTGAATTAATGTAGTGTCTTGATCTATAGACTTTGATGATGGTTCCTTGTCACGTTATCTGAGTTGGTTTTTCCACTGGAATGATTCAGCACATCATTACTGTAAATAAAACCCCAAAACGTTTATGTTCAAAAATAAAAGATGTTCTCTCTTTAATGCCAGTTACATAATCCAATAATTGACGGTTGATTGGCAAAGCAGGCTCGCCAAAGTTTGATACGTTCTCGGGTATAGTCGGATCTGATTAAAATAAGCTGTATCTTACGTCCCTATAAATCAATAGTAACACCGTGTGTTCCACGTGAGACCCTCTGATCTATTACAATATATGTCAGCAAATCGATAGGGGCCGATTTCGTTATTGTTTTCAGGTTTAAGCACCTTGACCTTTCGGAACCCGGTGTCATATCGAACACTTGAATCGAGCATGGAATAGCCTCTTATTGCAGAAAAATATAACGGTTATTTTAAAAATCTCCGAGATTAATATCTAATTTCAATTTTAATTAGCTTTTCGTGATCAGCCTTGACACTGATTTTCCATGACTGATTGATATTATGTGAGCCTGGTACTGAAGGAGAAAGCAACGGATGTTCGTTTGAGTCATAGTAAGCCCCTGTACCCAAGGACGGGTTTACTGGTATATCGACGAAGCAGCACTTCAGAGTATATAAGACAGGTCGCATTTGTAGAATGTCCAAAAGAACAACGTTTCTATATTTGAATAAAAAGGCTGAACACTGGCGAAATATTTTCCTCCTTCATAGGGTGGGTAAAGGACTCGATGATGACCCCGTCCTTTAAAAACTAAGACCTAGGACTCGATGATGACCCCGTCCTTTAAGACCTGTAACTGAGACTGTACTTAATATAGTCCCAGAAATTGTCAATATAATCCTTGATACATTGTTAAGGCTAACAGATGACTAAAGAACTAAAAGGTCAGGCATTGTTTGACCTAGTTCACCCTTGGTCAACCATGATCTGACCATGTCTGTATAGTCACGAGTAGATCGAAATCAAAAGTCAATGACTGCTTTATTAAAATATCAGGATTTTTTAAACATTTGCATTGTAATACGCAAAGTCAAAGATCTTTGACTTTGCGTATTACAATGCAAAAACCAACGCACGTGCTGTTTATTATTACGTCACTGAATCCCGAATAGACCGCTTTCGAGCATAAGCGGTCAACTCACTCTGAGCCTGAGGTACACTCTCTCAAACTGCGTCTCCGCCAATCAGAAATTAGCAAAATCGGCAATAATTCATGATAATTTAATAATACCTTTTTGTTGAATGTGAAAGGCCAATAGAATTCCCATAAAAGTCATCATAGGTAATAATTTGCATACAATAAGCCTCTAGCTCATTCTAAATTGTAAGACTATTGCTCGTAATGGTGGTACATTATACAATTATTGACTTTTGATGAGGTCTACTCGTGACTATACAGACCTGGTCAGGTATTGGTTGACCGAGGCCGAAGGCCGAGGTTAATCAATGCCTGACCAGGTCTGTATAGTCACGAGTAGACTGAAATCAAAAGTCAATAACTGCTTTATTAAATTATCAGGATTTTATTAATATTTGCGTTGTAATGATACGCGAAGTCAAAGAAATCAACGCACGCGCTAATCCCGAATAGACCGCTTTGGAGCGTTAGCGGTCAACTCACTCTGAGGTACACTCTATCAAACAGCGTCTCCACCAATCAGAAGTAAGCAAAATCGGCAGTAATTCCTGATTATTTAATAAAAACCAATGAAGTATATGTTCTTCCATAAAAAAAACATAATTAGAGCGACAGGTCACAAATAAAATTTTAAACATGACCTTTCTATTGGCCTTTTGTTTACTTTTCCGACGAATGTGATGGGCTTGAATTGGATAGCACTTGAATCGTGATTTATTTGACTTATAACGTTATGAAGTGGACTAAAACTGTTAGGAAAAAAATATGGCACACTTGGACAAATAAGCTGCTTGTTGTTTACCTTATCCTGAACTTTATGGGCAATCTGTGTGGCTCCCATAAGAATCTCATCTTCATTCAGAGGTCGGATCCTCAGGGCCACCTGAAAAAATCAAATTTCGTCCTGTAGAAATAGAGTATAAATCATTAAATGTTATTTAGTATTTCTCGTTTAGCAAAAATTGAATATCTTAAGGCTTTATTGTGAGATTTAATGTCTCTTATGATGAGACCATTCACCTATGTACCTCACATTTAATCTAATTGTTGATGATTTAATGTTCTCTTACGATGAGACCATTCACCTATGTACCTCACATTTAATCTAATTGTTGATGATTTAATGTTCTCTTATGATGAGACCATTCACCTATGTACCTCACATTTGATGATTTAATGTTGATGATTTAATGTTCTCTTATGGTGAGATCATTCACCTATGTACCTCACAGTTGATGATTTAATGTTCTCTTACGATGAGACCATTCACCTATGTACCTCACATTTAATCTAATTGTTGATGATTTAATGTTCTCTTATGATGAGACCATTCACCTACGTACCTCACATTTAATTTAATGTTGATGATTCAATATTCTCTTATAATAAGACCATAATCACCTACGTACCTCACATTTATTTTAATGTTGATGATTTAATGTTCTCTTATGATGAGACCATTCACCTATGCAGCTCACCCGCGACTCTTTCGTAATAGAGGTGTACTTTGACCAGCTGGCTTTGACGAACCAAAACTTGTGTAGCGGTCAGGAAAGGTTTGATTTCTGTTAACAAAATTTTCTTAAATTTCTGAAACCTGGGTCCTGTAGCATCATATCCCAGCCATCTTGCTATGTCTTTCGATATCTTTTGAACATAATTTTCACAAATTTTGGCCATATTTCATTGTTTAGATTGAGGATCACTGACGAGGGTTAAATACCCGAAACGTGCATGTCTGGTCCACGCACAGGGGGCCACCTTACATGGAGGTTTTCCCAAGTTTTTCCCTAAATCTCTAGCCAATCCATAAGTCAAGGGACTTATGGATTGGCTTGAGATTTAGGGAAAAAATTGGGAAAACCTCCATGTATTTTCCCAAGTTTTTCCCTAAATCTCAAGCCAATCCATAAGTCAAGGGACTTATGGATTGGCTTGAGATTTAGGGAAAAACTTGGGAAAACCTCCATGTAAGGTGGCCCCTGTGGTCCACGCTTAAATTTATCTGCTTTTAAATGATTCTAATGAATTTGAAGACGTTTAACATATGTATTTGTGGTCCACTTGTTTGACAGATCGAGTAAAGCAATACTTATTTATTAGTAAGTACCGGTTACTTTAGTGAAATTCTGTGAAACTAGTACAGAGAAGTAAAATTCAGCCAATCAGATCCACTTTGACAATTTTGGTGGATACTTGATGTATACTAGATAGAGTTTCGTAAAATTCTTCGAAGCGAATGTAGAGAAATATAAAACGTCTTTACCAATCAGACCACTCGGTGAACACCTTTTTGGACTAATCGGGGTAAAAAACATTGGTAAGAGAACTTGAGCCCTTTCTTTCTGTGAGGTTCAGTGAAATTCTTTGAAACGGTGACGGAGACGTCGCAAATGTGACAAAAAAAAAAAAAAAACAAACAAACAAACAAAAAAAAAAAAAAAACACTAACAACAACAACAACAAAACTGACGACCGACGACAGTTCTCTTGGATTCGTCAAGGTGAGCTGAATGATCTCTTTAGTCTTTTTTTTCAGAAATTGATAAGACTGTCTATTTCATTCAATGACTTATACACAGTGATGTGTAAATGATACTTCGTGATCAAGTAGGAGTTTAGGAACACGATTAGACATAACCAGACTCTTCAAACCTTCATCAGATCCTGTTATTACACGGAAATTATCCCACAAAAACTCTCATTATGGTTTATGGTTTCAATAAGGAGATACAGAAACACGTCTCACCTACACATTAACTTTTACCAGCGGTTGGTTACCTTAAAATCCTTTCAGAAGGGAGCTCGACCGGGGAGTTTGACCTACACATTGTTTTAATGTAAACCATTTCAATGTAGAGTACAATCTGGTCATAGGTTGGATTTTTCACTATGGCTATGAAATAAAAGTATTTTATCTTAAATCTGAAATTCTGCTAGATTGGACCCCTCCTCCCAGGCCAGTACAATATATATTCAGATTGGTAAGTGTGGAGGATGGAAAAAAGGGGAGGAAATCGACAGCTTTTCTCATCACTGATGAAAGGGGGTTCAAACAAAAAAAATCCTAAAAGGGAGAATCCTCTCTTGAAAATGAATATTGATAACTTGGTACTAAATTATGCAATATCTGATCAGGCAATGTATTTAATTTCACTTTCGAACATCTAACTTTGAAGATGGGTTTGGTGTTCTTTCTGAGTAAATTATAAAATTATAAAATCGAAGTCTTGAACCTTGTTTTGTGTAGGCTGATGCCTTTAAGTCTGTATGAAATACACGCCACTGTCACAATATCTCTGAATGTCATTATATTTGTTCTTTATTGATTCTGATATTAGGTTTAAGTCTTTGATGTACAAATTATTCCTTATTCAAATAAATTTTATGACAATACAAGAAACGACCAAAACGGTCATGATCGAACAATATCTTCTTTGTACTAGAATGTACATGATGATAAAGCGTTCCTTCTCTGTCATTCTGTTGCTATTGGCCTATCTTCTTTTTATCAGTAGAAAATGAGAAACTAGAAAACAGGGCCATAGACACCGTACATTCTATTGACGAATGGATTCTTTGTCCCGAGATGTATACAATATTTGATTTAAACAATTTCATTTGCTTTGCTGCAAAGGTAAACTCGTACTAAAGAAATACTGTCCTTTTAATATACAACAAATACTTGTATTGCAATCTATAACCCAAGTCAAGAATGTTTAGATATATCTTAAAAGCCAAACATTTACTAAGATTGATCAAATGGGTGGGAACAATGGCGTCACTGCTACCCGCGTTTTCATCTCAGTCTACTTTATGTATATATACAGGTATTATGGCAAGTTGAATAAGTATTGAATTTGAGATTCTTTATAAACGGTGTATTGAAATAAATCAGTTTGAAACTGCATTGTCCAGATATTCAACAGGTTTTACTATGAGCTGAATATAGGGTATTGAGGTCGTTATAATGAATACAACTAGGTCATACATGTATATCCATTCTAAAGAAAAAAAAGGTCATTAAAAGACAATTTATATCAGACTAAAGAGCAATCTTACTTTCAGTGCACGGTAATAATTCAAATTCAAATTCTATTTTGACTCTAACATATTCCACGAAGTGATAATGGTTAGTGCATTGTTAATTTATTAATAAATAATTGTAGAAAAGTCGTAATGTTTACCATTTTCTCACACCTACTGGGGTAGACTTTACTTCAACAAAAATTGTAAAGAACGTTGTCCCTTCCCTCTACCCCCCTCCTCCGATGAATTAATAAGTGATCAGAATTAATCAAAAGCTAGTAATTATTTCCGAGTTGGAAGGTTTAATAAAAACCCCGATTTGTACGATTCAAAATAATTAAATTGAACTAAAACAAAAAAATATCAAATTAAAGGAAAAGAGTTCGAATTAGAAGGATCTCAATGAAATGGCAAAAACGGAAAAGTTCATCGATATATTACGTTTGTTTTTCACAAAAACCTGATAGCTTTTACTTTCTATTGAGAAGTATATACACAAAAACGTGTGGAACAAATTGAATTCTGTGAGATCGAGTAGCAATTCATTATTTTATATTGAATACAATATTAGCAAGATTGTTTTACTCTGATTATGGGATCGTGTAAACCCAGGTACAGATAGTTAATCCAATAATAATTAATCTCTCGTGACATCTGTTTTATTTCCATGGATGATTGCTTCTTTTATATATCGGGCTTTGTATAAACAATTCTCCTACGTTCGGAAGGTTCACAGCTAATAATATGCTTGAATATGCTTGAAATGTAGAACAAAAGGCATTTTTTATAAGGTACAATATAACACTTGTAAAGAAAACCCCTGTACTGTACACGTGATTCTGTTGAAGTCCACAATTTGGATTTTTTATTAATAATATAAAGTACAGATTCAAATACAAGCATGTTTCTACGACATAACAATCTGCTGGACAGAAAGCGGATCGTCCAAACCACAACATTTTTGACAATCTGAATTTTTATATTTTTTTTTTCATGTGAAATCTTTCATATTTAAGTAATTCAGAAAGAAGCTATTTTCAAACTTGACTACTTATACTTTATTTGTTTTAACTTGCAGACCTCGCTGATTTTAATATTCTTTCAAAATAAGTCATTCCGTTTGATGTTTATTGTTCGCGGGTTCATGAAGTAGGTAAAATAAAACAAAGGTTGCTGTATAATCCAACCGAATGATTTGGCCCAATTACTTTTTTTCTCGATATTTCATACCGAAGCGTTTTTATATAAAACAATGCTTCGACGTAACACATGCATCTCGCGAAGATTGTAGATTTTCGTACAGTATGTTCTGTTCAGAGGATTTTACATATTTCCACTGTGAATTATTCCCTATAAGTCTTACAATAGATTATCTTATTATTCATGACGCCTTTGACGGGTGGGATTAATGTTTTGAAGTTCACGCATACACACTGCGTAAGAAATCCCCTTTTTCGACATGATTAAATATGTTGTAATTTATTGCAATATCATGTGTAAGACTTTTGACTATTTATGAATGTGCAACATGAAAAAAAATAATAATTTCTCTGTCAAACTATAAATACGATTTGATCATTGGAGAGTGTTCAATATGAAAACTGATTATAAGTAAGAGGAAAATTAATTTACACAATATTATGAAGACCAGCAAATCAGGCAAATACATTCATATATACCAATATTTTTATGAAACTTTTGGTAAGATTTTCTCCACCATGAATTATTATGGAGAAAAAATGAACACACAAAATTTTTCTTTTCATGTCTTAAATATTTATTAAGAAGTGATATTGTACATTTATATATTTCATTAGATGATCCTTACCGACAGGTTTTGTTCCCCTCCTCCTTTACTCATGTTGTCAGTCAGGGGGATCACACATCCTCACCCCGGGGGTGGTGGTGGTATTAGCACTGTATTATAGGTATATATCCTTGTCATAAAGCATATAAAGAAGAAAAGGAATATCACACACAGATAACTTCACATTATGGTTCTGTATGTTACATACACGGCATCATAGACCCTAGGTCTGTAGGTCACTGTCATATACAATCAGGGTCCCCATGCTGGCTTTAAACCCAGTGTTTATCTTTCTCGGAGTGTAATGTCAAAAGCTCTATGTTACCGTCGCACCTGAATAGACATGTTCTGCAAGATTGAGAAATTGATCCACTCAGTGTATTACTCCGCGTAAAGGTAAATCCAAAACTGTCATAAAAACTAATCGCCCCTGCCAGAGTAAATCGATATTTATTAATATGCCGATACGGAATCAGTTATCGCGCAAAAATCAATTTTCACGGCCTTGTGATTGGGTATTGATAACACTATTTTGAATTAATTATAGCCTTTTGCGATAATTTTGATGAAAATAGAAAAGGTATAATTTGATACCGTGGAAAACAAAAGATTGCAAAAAGATTTCTTTTTAGTCTAATTAGACCCCTTTGTATGTATCGCGCTGAAGGGTGTGAATAATAAAGAGTTCTGGTACTGTATTACTTTTACTTGCAGTACAAATTCTAACAACATGGGAGGTAATCAGCACAACTTGTGTAATGAATTCTCAACACTGATTCATCAAAGATGCAACAAGTCAATGACACCCTGTTATATATATCTTAATTTCAAGTATAAATTCGAGATCCACTTTTATATGGGATGGTTGTTGGAGAGGGTCAGGGCGAGATGCCACATAAAAAGCGGAGTTTTGGCGTGTAAGACCGCTTGGACATCAAATCTGCGAAAAGTCCCACAGCTTATAAAGTTATATGAATACACTAGTAATCGAAAAACGCTCTTTATTTGAAATACTAGTATTCTGTTGTCATTTTTCATGTTTCACTGAATCTTGCAGTTAATAACTTGTTGGTCCTGTTGTATATTTAGTGTCATAAATTGGTGCCTAGTGTCTTGTCTTCATCGTTGTTGTTGTTGTCTTCGTCGTTGTCGTCGTTGCTGTTGTCTTCGTCGCTGCTGTTGTTTCCGATATTGTTGTTGTTGTCGCTGTTGCCGTCTGCGCTGCTGTTTTCATCGCTGCTGTTGTTTTCGTGTTGTTGTCGTTGTCGCTGCTGTCTTCGTCACTGTTGTTGTTTCCGATATTGTTGTCGTCGTCATCGCTGTTATTATCACCGTCGCTGTTGTCTTATTCGTTGTAGTTGTCTAGATCACTGTTGTTTTCATTGTTTTCGTCGCCACTGTAATGGCCGCTGCATTGAAGACTTGGTCGGATACCACTTCCTTCCTTTCATTTCAAACCGCGTCATTTTACTATTACTTCACCGGTCTCTTGTATATTTCCTTTCTTACCAGCCTCTACAGATTTTGCAGCATAGATAATCTCCCAGCATTAATCTTTCCTCGAATAACCCGACCTAGAACAGAATACACCCCTCCTTTCCTTTTGAAAGGCAACATAAAACGTGACTCTTAGTTGAATTACGTTTTATGTTTTCTCTATATCGTATTTGCCCTTGTCATAGCACGCCGTCCGTCGTCCGTCCGGCGTAAACTTTTTTTTTGTACATTTTCGAGTTTGCAACCGCTGGATAGAGTTTCACGAAACCTTACAGGCAGCAAGTCCTCAAGGTCTTCTACCAAGTTTCTGTTTTTCGTGCCGATCGGCCATCAAATATGGTCGCCGAGGGCTCTGATTGGCAAACGCATTTTCGACTTCTCCTCTGCAACCGCTGGACAGAATTTCAGGAAACCTTACAGGAAGCAAGTACTCAAGGTCCTCTACCAAGTTTGTTTTTTAGTGCCGATCGGTCAACAAATATGGCCACCGAGGGCAGTGATTGGCCTACGCATTTTCGACATCTCCTCTGCAACCGCTGCACAGAATTTCACGAAACCTTACAGGAAGCAAGCATTCAAGGTCTTCTACCAAGTTTGTGTTTGTCGTTCCGATAGATCAACAAATATGGCCGACGAGTTCTCTGATTGGCTGACGCATATTTTGACTTCTTTTCTGCAATCGCTTTAAGGATTTCACGAAACCTTACAGGAAGCAAGTACTCAAGGTCCTCTACCAAGTTTGTGTTTTTCGTGCCGATCGGTCTGATTGGCCAACACATTTTCGACTTCTCTGCAACTGCTGCACATTGTTGCGTGAAACCTAAAGGAAGCAAGTACTCATTATCCTTACAAAGTTTGTGTTTTTCTTGCCGATTGTCTTACAAATATGGCCACCGAGGGCTCTGTTTGGCTGACGTATTTTCGATATCTCATAGTTTCACGAAACCTTAAGGGAAGCAAGTATTCAATAGCCTCCACCAAATTGTCCATTATCATTCTTTTGTTTGCAACTCAGGTGAGCGATGTTGCCCCCTTGGGCCTCTTGTTTCATGTATATGCATATATAGATGTACATGTATACATTTTTCTAGGTTTATTTTTTATTTTGTCTTCAGAAAAAAAAAATACCGAAAGATTTTGCTTGATTCAAGTATGACAGAGTTATCGTTCCAAATTCTTTGTCGTATCGAGCTCATCGTATTTTCTCCACCTTATACTGAGAAAATAAATGTCACATAAAATATCAGTGCCTGAATGAGTTACAGAAAATGAAATTCATTATCTAGATAATGAATTCACACCAAAACACGCCTATTATAGACTATTTAACAGCTTCAAATATTTTCCAAAATTAGATAATTCATACGATCAAACTGCATCTCGATTCTCTGTAAAAACATATTTCAAAAATCAAAGTCTCTGTAGTGACCTTAAAATCTTAAGTATGTTGCATAAGTCAAAAAAAGAAATCTTACCTACTTCAAGGATCAGTGAGATTGAAATCAAGGGAAAGCGCAATAAGAGTATTCCTCGAATTTGGACATACATTGACTTCTAAGTCAGTGTTCTGCTTTAGTCAGCGAATATATAACTGAGAAAGTTCCTTAACTTTGTCGTTGTCATGCGCTCATTACAAAATATTACATGTTCATATAGTTGTCAAAATCTGATAGCATTCATTTGTTAAGATATGTAGTTGATTGTTTTATTTTGGGTGGCGCCATATCAAATAAATTATATATAACATGTACAACGGTCCATCTCCTTTTTATGTGTTGCCCGACTTGATTATAAGGCGTTTTTGCCTTTCTTGTTGGTCGATTTTAATGTGGAACTTTTGTTAATATCTAATTATCTGAATGTGTATTTCTTTACGTTAATTTGGTTGCCTGTTTTTTTTTTCCTGTTTCGGTGGTTGCATCTACAATGATTTCGTTTTCAGACCTTACAAAATTGTAATTGGTCTCCTTCCATTTTATGTGTTATCCTTTGGTTTGAACAATGTCGCTCTGTCTTGTTTGATTGTTTTGATGCGAGTTTTCTCGTTGTCTCATTGACTTGGCATTTTACGTGTAGGCAACCCTATTCTTCTCTAGTAATGTACGTGTGTTTCCCTATGATCACTACAACGCCGACTTGTCGGTACGTTCGTGTTACAATGTTGGTTGGTATTCTAGACAAGAACAATCTCGGAATTACCAACAATTATCCACCCCAAAAGGAATTAAGCGACTTCAGGCATCCATGGAACTTCTGTGACGTGCAAACAAAAATGTTCACTCACCCCGAATATATAGAATGAGCCTAGTTAGTGTTTTGTTACGGGAATGCAACACTCATCAGATGTATTTATCGTACATGTAGTGGGCGTTAGCGCATTTCATGCGATAAATGCACTTGCAGTGTGTTGCATACCCGTTTATATATGCATCACGAAAAAATTGTCAGTTTCATTCTTGTTTGCTGAAATCATATTTTCCAGTTAAAGAGATGCGTTAAAAGTGAATACACGAAGAGCGAAATTTTAAGCATGGCCTACGAAGTATGCCAATCAGCCAGTTAAAGACTGAGCTATGCCCCCCCCCCCCCCCACTTCTTGCGGACATATTTTCATATTCATACGAAAGCTGACTTCATTCAGACCTTGCTCTCCATTGTGTGGCAACACCTGGCATCTCAGTTCAGTTTTACCTACAGATATGTGATGAATAATCCGAACTTTAAGGATCACTTTCATGAAATCTATCCTCACAAAAAAAAAAAAAAAAACAAAAAAAAAACGAGAGAGACAGATCCGCCTAGTACTAGGATATACCTCTACTCTTTCGACGCAAACGGCTATTTGACCACCTCACTGTATCACAAGCGTGATGATCTCTACTTCCACTAATAATTAACATCCCTAATACCGTCTTCTTTTTTATGGCGTTTTTGTTTCTCAGTAATTTGGAACAACGGGGCAAGTTCCAAAAATGACGATTCATCGTAAGAGCCAGACGGCTTGCAAGTAAGCAACTCTTTCAAGATTATATTACACAACGGCTGGAATCATCACTGAGGATGTTCTTTGGTCACTACGGGGATCTAAAACATACGAGATCCTTCTTTCTAGAATGATCAATGACATTCTGGATAGCGATTGTATGGCTGCCGACATCAACAAACAAGACACCTTCACCTGATATGTACATCAATAAGTACATCGAGACAATCGCCGAATTTGACATGTTTTCATGGAACTGTTTCGACCAGTGTTGCATACAAACAGGAGACACTGACTCTCCCCGGGCATCTGGTCTCACTCGGAATATTGTTTTTTTCCGGGGTTAGCCACTATTCCAATGATTTTGCCATGCCTTCTCGACTTTGAGGCTGAATAACTGATGGTTACTTCTTCTATGTTTATTTTAGAGTAATTGATCAAATTTAGAATCAGAAAAATTACAAATACATGTTGTCATTAGAAACTTAGAAAGATGAATTCACAAGATAGGTTTGAACCGAGATGAAACATGACACAAAACATAGTGTCATCAGAAATGACAGAGCTAACCTCGACGGCAACATTGTCACATGACCAGCGTCTGTACCTACATTGCACAAAGTATTTCCAGATGCATCACCAACACAAGTTTGGTTGATAAAGAATTTAAAGAAGGCTGGAAATGAAGATTCTAATTTTACCTTGCCTGGTCACTCAAGCGTGAAATATAGGTTAGACGCAGCATCAGTACATTGCATTGCGGCAAGCATCCTCAGATGCATCACCCCAATTTTTTTTTATTGATCTAGGACTTATGTCCCATATTACTTAATATCCTGATTGCTCAAGCGTGAAATGTGGGTAAGATGCAGCATCTGTACCATGCGTTGCAGTAAGCATCCTCAGATGCATCATCCACACAAGTTTAGCTGATGTAGGACTTCTAGTTAGGCGGAAATGAACCTGTCCCATTTTACTTAACCTTGTCACTCTAGCGTGAAATATATGTCAGAAGCAGCATCTATAGCATGCATTGCAGTAAGCATCCTCAGATGCATCACCCACACAACTTTTAATTACCTAGGACTTATAGTAGAGCGGGAATGGACCTGTCCCATTTTACCTAACCTACTCACTCAAGCATGAAATGTAGGTCAGATGCAGTCTCTGTACCATGCACTGTTATGAACATCCTTATTGCATCATCTATGTATAAGTTTGGTTGATGTAGGACTTATAGTTAGGCAGGAATCGACCTGTCCCATTTTGCTTAACCTATAGTGCCAACGCCAACGACGGGGCGATATCATAAGCCCCCCTCCCCTCTACTTTGTCGAGGTGAGCTTAAAAGGCATGGATCTGTCCTGATATCATTTCAACTCAGTGCAGAAGCACAGTAAAACTAGGCTAACGGTATCCTCGGGGACTAACTGTCCAACAGCAGATATACCAACCTAGTGGTTGAAAATATCATATTTAAATATATATTCTATCGTAAAATCTTAATGCACCATATAATCGCATTTCACGAACACATCATCAATGATGCCCGAAGTCGAAAGAGAGGGAATCTAAATGGTGAATATATGAAGAGCAAATTCTATACATGACTTGCAAAGTATGTCAAAGAGCCAGCTAAGGACAGAGTTATGTCATTAGGGAGGTACTCCTTTAGGTTTAGAATAATTAATCAAATCTAGTTTAAGATAATTTACAAATTATATTTCAAGTCAGTGCAGAAGAACAGTAAAACTATGAGAACAATATCCTCGGGGACTATAAACTGTCCGCCAGCAGAGATATCAACCATGTCGTTTAATCATCCTAGTAGTCCCACCAGAAGAGATACCAGCTGTTTAATCATTCTAGTAGTCCCACCAGAAGAGATACCAACCTGGCTGTTTAATCATTATAGTAGTCCCACCAGAAAAGATACCAACCTGGCTGTTTAATCATTCTAGTAGTCTCACCAGAAGAGATACCAACCTGGCTGTTTAATCATCCTAGTAGTCCCACCAGAAGAGATACCAACCTGGCTGTTTAATCATTTCTAGTAGTCCCACCAGAAGAGATACCAACCTGGCTGTTTACTCATTATAGTAGTCCCACCAGAAGAGATACCAACCTGGCTGTTTAGTCATTCTAGTAGTCCCACCAGAAGAGATACCAACCTGGCTGTTTAATCATTATAGTAGTCCCACCAGAAAAGATACCAACCTGGCTGTTTAATCATTCTAGTAGTCCCACCAGAAGAGATACCAACCTGGCTGTTTAATCATCCTAGTAGTCCCACCAGAAGAGATACCAACCTGGCTGTTTAATCATTCTAGTAGTCCCACCAGAAGAGATACCAACCTGGGTGTTTAATCATTCTAGTAGTCCCACCAGAAGAGATACCAACCTGGCTGTTTAATCATCCTAGTAGTCCTACGTTTTTTTTAGAAAGGACACTGAGTTTAAATTGGTACTTTTCTGTTGAGCCTTCTTAAAAATAACTAGCTTCCTAACAAATTAGTGCTGACATATTTTGTACAGAATATCACATCATAAATGGATTACAATAAAATTCAGATTAATACAATACTATATACCATGTTTATTTCACAATGAGAATGAATGCTGGTGTGAACAGTTTGAGAAAGAAAATTAGAATGTCCCTGATGAAAGCAAAACATAGGAAATTTCATAATATCGTCTTTATGGTAATATAGCATGTGACTATGAGGTGCTAACATAAAGTCTTTAATCATAAAAAGCAAAAATTTGCAAACTCATGACAGAACATTAGGATCAGAAATATCAATTGGGAATGTCGCAAGTTACAGTACCCTGGATTCATTCAAGGAACATAAAATATAACAGAGTGTTGTTTTCAGTCTCTGATGTCGGGTTTCTTGGGTCTGAAATGTACATATCTGGTGAGCATGGACACAATACAAGGCATCTGTTTAAGTCTCTCTGTGAACTCCTCGTCCGTGCATGACTCGAACTCATAGGCTACTATACGATTAACCTGAGTTAGCATGTGGACCAGTTCCATCTTATTACCATAGTTCTCTAGTACAATACACAGAGCCTGTATAAACCACGTACCTTCCTGGTGATTCCTCCATGAGTAACGACCTACAAAACGGTCAGATAAGATGAGTAATCTTGTGGCTCTTAAATTTTGTATGAAATATTTCTATCTGCTCATCTGATAATAATAGTACTTATTGAGAAAATGCAAAATTGTATTGCACTGGACCAGTTTAAGACTTGTTGAGAGTTATTCTACAATTGATCTTCAATGCATTATTATTTTCGATAGAAGAAGTTTCATTTTTTCCTTCTGAGCCGTTTTTAGTTTTGTGAACGCTAAAATTTATTTCAAAAATGTCTTGCTTCTGTAATTGCCAAAAATGTTGTGTAAGTCTTGCATAGGCATCACCAAAAGTTGTTGTGTGTATGTCTTGTTTTGGTATTTTGTTATGTGTAAATCTTCTGTTGGTGTCGCCAAAAAATTGTTTTGTGTATTGCATTGGACCAGTTAAAACTAGTTGAGAGTTATTCTACAATCTATCTTCGATTCATTATTATTTTCGGTAGAGGAAATTTCATTTTTCCGTCTGAGCCGTTTATAGTTTTGTGAATATCTACTAAAATTTGTTTTGTGTATATTTTACTATAACATCGCTAAAATTTGTTTTATAAATGTCTTGCTTTTGTAATTTGTTTTGTGCATATCTTCCGTTAGTATTGCCAAAATTTGTTTTGTGTTAGTCTTGATTTGGTATTTTGTTTTGTGTAAGTCTTGATTTGATACCACCAAAATTTGTTTTGTGCATGTCTTGCATTGATATTTTGTTTTTTGGCAAATTTATGTTGGTATTGCCAAAATTTGTTTTGCGTATGTCTTGCTTTGACATCACCAAAATTGTTTGTGTACGTCTTACTTTGGTATTTTGTTTTGTGTAAATCTTCCGTTGGTATTGCCAAATTTCTGTATGTGTTAGTTTTGCCAAAATGTGTCTTGTGTATTTATTACTTTGCCATTTGCTTAATTTGTTTTGTGTATGTCTTCCTTTGGCAACACCAAAATTGCTTTGAGTATGTCTTGCTTTGGCATTTTGTTTTGTGTAAATCTTTCATTGGTATTGCCAAAGTTTGTTCTGTATATGCTTTGCTTTCGCATCGCCAAAATCAAATCTTGCTTTCGTATTGCAGAAGTTTGTTGTGTGTATGTCTTTATTTGGCATCGCCAAAGTTTGTTTTGGGTAATAGTACGTCTTGCTTTGGTATTGTCAAGGAGGATCGTAATGGAAATATGTTCCTTTAATTCTGTTGAAATCGTCTCAATTGTTGAATGCTTGCATGGTTGGTATCTACGATCTGTGTTCACAAGTCAGGAAGGTTTTGTACATTGTCATAAATAATGTTCTATGATCACCTGCCCCGTCCGAGATTGTGAGGACTTTTCTGTAGATAGAACTTGATCTTGTGTCTTGTTTAATATTTCTGTTCACATTTGGTGACCAGTAGTGTGACAGGGTCTTTATCAAAATGAATAAGATTTCGTAGTTGTATTACACGAGATCTTGAGTATCTTTTCATGTGGACACCATAAGGAGCTGCTATTGGGTTTTTTCCCTTCATCTTCGAGGGAAAATGTGGACTCAATTTTTAAGGATACACAACATATATTTCATCATTGTCCACAACATTCTTGCGTACTTTACTGTGATTATTGCAATATAGTCTCTTTGGAAATCTCTCATTTTTCCTTTAGAACAGAAAACCTGGAAGTAAAGACAGTAATACAGTCCTCAAGATAAGACATACTAATGGTATACCAAATTGGATTTGGGTTTTCTCCTGTAATATACCTAACTTCAATTATGAGTATTCTCCCATATAAATGACATCAAAGCTTTTCTATCGTTGTCTTACCTGGGACCGTTGAATAGAAAAATAAGAAATCGGACTCTACGGGTATTTTGCGCATGTGCGAGACACCGTGTTCTGAGTCCTCAGAGAATCCGCTCCTGTCTGACACACTGTCGTCCACAGAGACATCAAGGCGACCACAGCGACAAGCCTAGGAAACAGGAATACGTCATACATGATAGAAATTATTGTCAAATAATTCACTTTTCATTGGATAACCTTTTAACATTGACTTACACGTATCATTTTATGAACACAGACGGACAACCAAATACTATGGATGTATGAAGATGGGTATATACATCTAACATAAGACAATAAGACAGTTAATTTGAAAAAGCCTCAAAAGCAGAATTGATCAGTTGGTTGATCCAGAAAACTCACTGCAGTATGGTTCTTCTAAAATTATATAACATAGTGCTATCCTGTGAAAAACAAGCATTCTGATGAACTACGGTGTCGTAAAAAAACAACATCCACAGTGAAAACGCTATCTTACGTCCCCAGAGAATAATTATGATTCTGGAAACAAATGTCACGTTTTGTACAAGTTATAAAAACAGGGACTTTAAGGAATGGAAAGTGTCAGACTCGTTATATTTCATTGTAAACTGAAAAGAATCGTGAGTTCTCTTCTATCTTTTGCTCTCAGAGTGTTGAAAATATATTTGTAATCTTACTACAAAACACATTCAACAACTACATCGAAATATATAAATATCCCCCGATACAAATCTGCGTAACGTATATATATTGGGAATAGTTCTGCAGGGAAAAAAGGAAGTGTGCCAACTCTACTGCCAGAGAACAACTTTACGGACATGTCTCGGTAAATGAATCCTCATTAGTGGTACGTCAAGCCAAAATGTTATCTAGAAGCCAAATAGTTTTGTCTGGTATGTCAATAGTGAGCAGCTGCAATTTTTACATAGGGTATCTTCAGAAGTATTATTATTGAAAATGTGGTCAAAATCAAATTGGAGGGACACTGGATAGTGCAAGGATGTTAACCACCCATAGTTTGGTAATCTTGAAAATTGCATTATTACACAATTTATATTTACATGCTATATCTAAAGTTCGCCTATAAACAGAACATTGTACATGTATTCGATTAATGTTTTTCACCTCATGTTTTGCTTCCGCTGCAATTTGAAATCGATAATATCCCCCAGTAGAGAGCCACTAATTGAAAATTAAAGTCCAAAATAAGAATTGTCACTGTCCGTTGTACTTTGTGTTAAGAGGGCTGCTAGCTTGCAACAGAATTAAAACAAAAACAAAAACAAAAAACAAACAAAAACCAAAAAAAAAAAAAAAAAAAAAAAAAAAAAAAAACCAACAAAAAACAAAAAACAAAACAAGAGACCCAAGGGACTACATCTCTCTCATATGAATTGCAAACAAAAGAATATGGACAATTTGGTGGAGGGCCTTGAGTACTTGTTCTTTTAAGGATTTCAGAAATTCTGTACATCAGTTTCGGTGATGTCGAAAATGCCTTAGCCTTCGTGAAATTCTGTGCAGTGGTTGAAGAGTTAAAGTCGAAAATGCTTCAGCCAATCAGATCCCTGGCAGCCATATTTGTTGCCTAATCAGAAAAAAACCCCACAAACTTGGTGGAGGACCTTGAGTTCTTGCTTCATGTAAGGTTTCGTGAAATTCTAATCAGCGTCAGCCAATCAGAACCATCGGAGGCCATTTTGATTGACCGATTGGCACAAAAACACGCGTCACTCAGGTGAGCTAAAAACCTTCTTCCCTTTTGGAATCGCAAATAATACTTCGCATGCAAAAGACTATAATTCCCGACCAGCTTTTCCCCTTGAGAATTTGGCTTCCATACCTGATTTTACAAGCTAATTAAGTAGTTGTAAGCATTTTAACCCTAAGTTTGAACATTACAAAAGTCAAATTTTCCCGACAATATCCAATGTGTCTGTTTTCCAGAGTTTCCAAATTGGCTGGAATTGATCGGCGAGAAAAAAATAGTGTTTGTGCCAAGACACAGACAGGAGGTTATTATGATTCATCCATGATTCGAGAAAAAAAGAACAGACTATGATTTTAAACTATACGATTTGACTCGAGACAAAACCTAATGTAAAAATTAATTTGAAATAAAACTTATATGCTAATATCATATCTGCTTTTATCCCTTGATACCCCTATATTCGATTAAATAACGCTATTTCATAATATGTGTTAGAAAACACATTACCATCGATCATTCCTGACAAAATTACTGAATGAATATCAGAAATTTAGAAATTAAACTACAGTGCGCCACTAAATCCTTTTTGCTGTTCTGAATCATCATTGGTTTGTACACAGCATTAGAAAAGTTGGAAGATTGCTATATGGCACGTCATTTATATTTATATTTAGGACATAATTTTCACAAATTTTGGTCATATTACATTGTTTAGATTGAGGATCACTGACGAGGGTTTATTACCCGAAACGTGCATGTCTGGTCCATGCTGTAAATTTATCTGCTCTAAAATTATGCTAATAAATTTGAAGACATTAAACAATTATATATAACGTCAGATACCTCCTCAGTCAGGAGTACGTCTGTTATAGACTGATATCTGGTCTGATGAAGATTTTTTTTTAAATATATATAAATGCATCACTTGATAAACCCATAGAATTCCATTGTTAATGATGAGTATTTAGCATCTCCTGCTGTATGAACAATAAGCGTTATATTGAGGCATCACATGAATGGCAAAGACAGTGCGATATGAAAACCTCAGTGTTTCAAGTAACTAAGTTACATATATTACCCAGAGCGAAGAAAGTGAGAAAGTTCTGTTTCATATATTTCTCAATAATTTGTAAACCTTTTGATAATGATTTTTGGATTCTGATTTCGGGTTTTGTTTTTGAATTTCATTCACCGACTTCAACTTTTTCAGTTGAGCTGATTATTATTGCACACAGACAAATAGATGCTATAGGCCATCATTTTTTTGTGAAAATAATTTTGAACATCAGTAATGGTTCTTGGAACAAAAATTGCTTTCTGCTCAACTCAATAATTTTCATCTCCAACATTCCATAACCTCCGGTACAAACGAACAAAAATCAATTTGTGTTCAAATTATGATAGTTCCTTAGCATCTGAATCTCACTTAAAACCCTCTATCGTTCTCCTGTAACACTTGGGGCGGAAAAATTCCTCTTTAAGGGTTTGTAAGCCTCTCCCATCATAGTCAATCTATGATCGATCTCGCCTCTGAAAGTATTTCTGTGTCCAGATTCAAATTGTGCTAATGGAACATGCCTATATGATGCGATATTAAATCTCTATAAATCGTGGTCCACAGAGAGAAAGAGGGTTTAAATCAAAGACGATATGATTCCTCATGGCAGGGGCGACAACCGAATGCTCCACGGTTCGTCTACCCCATAATTGGATAAAGCTAGGGGGAGATAGAACGATCTATTGATCATTCATATATATCCAGGAAGATTTTTCTTGTAATCTACTCTAATGCTATGGTATCAACATCAAATGACTTCGAGATGTATCAAATAAATCCGATTATCATTTTTCTGTAATTCTAGCCTCAAAGATCCAGAACCTCTATCGATATATCATAACAACTAGCTAATCATGCTAACAGAACATCGGACTGGCATAAAACAATAAAGCATCAGATCCACCACCGGGGCTTTCTTCCAATACAAAAAGGAAATCTACTTAGGCTTACACTAATTTTTCTCGTCACGAATAATTTGGGCTGATGTACACGATCATGTCATTCTCTATACATCCTTATCACAGTCTGGTGCAATTGTGTTCAGAGAACATATTCCTGTCCGAACAATGCATAACAGGGAAATCGTTCGGATCAATTCTTTCCGATAGTGAGTGAAGAGAATAGAATAGAAACACCAAAAATACTCAAGTTCTGTCAATATAGAACAATCTTGTACACAAAAAATATCAAAACAGCAAGCTAGACGCATAATTTTACAAGATTCTTGTCACCCAGTTGATCGCACATACACATTTTTTTGTATTCCATGATCATATAGTAGAACCTTACGATAAAAAGGCAAAAGAAATAATAAAACATATAATTCTAAATCCTGTTTGTTTACTGCACCTTTATATACACGTGTGTATCATTTGGACATTGCAAAGGTGTCAAGTTGAAGACGTGATCCATTTCTCCTTTTAATATTTAAAAAAAATATTTCAATCATAACACCATCAAATCGAATAATGATTAAAAGGGTCCCCTCCACTTTTATAAGATTTTAGTTTAAACAAGGACTGAACATCTTGGGAAACTTCTTTGTATAATTTGGATAATTGGAAAGGTTATGCGCAAGTAGTCCGGATAACAACATCATTTGCCATAAAAATAAAAAAAGCAGATGACAATCTATAAATTAGGCACAAAGTGTATAGTGCGGTCCATCTATTTATGTGTTGTAATTCTTGTTTCTAAAGTATCCGTACTTTGTGTATTGGTACATCTGGTGTGTTATTGTTGTCTCTTATTGTTTGTTGTTGGAGTTGTTTCTTGTTCTTTGTTGCAATCTTGCGTGTGTGTTCCGCTGTGGTCTTGTTGAGGATATTTTCATTATTCTAGCTGCTACCTAAGAAACGGGATGGATCTCCAGCATGACCACCCTGCACCGACCCAGCGGAACAATCCCACAAGAAAGCGACACATACGGAACAAACCCACAAGAAAGCGATACATAAATGGAATAGACAAAACTACAACCAGCCACAGGACACAACAATATGCACTAAAACATCATACAAAACAGACAAAAACAGTCAAAATAGACATACAGAAACACCAAACTTTAATGACGACACATAAATGTAAGAAAATCGATGTGCACCCTAGGCACAGAATCTGTTCGTTGTAGAGCTGAATTGGGAAAAAAATAGACTTTATGATGAGCCAGTCGATACAGTGGACAGGAAATAAGGGTTCTGTTTGTGGTTTTGGTGGAATATATGATATCTGGAGGTTCATGTAAAAAGAAGTTTAGTGTTGCGCATGTAACCCGAGTTATTGAATCATTTTTCTCTGGTAGTTTATTGCCGCCGTCCAAAATCTACTCTAACGTCTATTGGTCATTACGTGAATGTATTGGGCTGTTTATGGATTTCTTCGTTCCTCATTATTGATTGTGTTTTTGAAAAATGTTTAGTTTGTCACGTTGAGCAACTTTTTGAGGAGCACTTCATCATATCAGGAGATCATTTCCATTTTTGGAAATAAAGAATCTTCCCTTATTAAAGAAGCGACTATGTGTACTTTTTTCTTTTTTTTCAGATTATCCTTTACCTGTAGAAAGAATAGCTTTGGTTTTCCCACGAGGGTCGGGCATTTATCCCCACGGAACGGGAGTATCAGGACATCCAGTGACAGCATACCGTCTGTTGCATAGACCCGCCCCTCAACTCCGTGGCTGAGGATGGCACAGCCAAAACAATCACAATCTGAGTGGTCAAACTCAGAGGCTGAAACGAGATAAGGCCAAATTAGGTGGAAGTAATGAAAATACTTATTGACCACGCCATCATCTATCACAGTCTTCTTCGTCGTACGGATAATCTCCCGCTGTCAGCAATGAAAAGTTAAGATTGATGGTATTAACAGAAAATCTACATATCACAAAGAATTAACCCACACTATTTCCCTTGGGTGCGCACTAAGGTCATACATTTATAGTAAGTACTCAGCAGCCTGTGATATGGCAATCTGCGATTGAATTATGAAAGAATTCTGATTAGAATTAATTGCTTTTAATTCATGATGTTATCTGATGTTTTCTGCCATCCGTGTGTCCTGGTGTCCATTCATCCTTCATAATAGTATAGCTTTCTCATTGAATCCGAGCCAATTTGCACACACTGCATAAAAAGATATAATTCAGAATTTAGTATCTTCAAAAATTACATTGTTGATTTACTTTTAATTGTCAAATAACCAAACGTGATTCTATGTATTTCGCAAACATGATCTTGTGATTTATGATACTAGTAAATTAAAGCAAAAGAAGTATTCCAATCCTGCCAACATAGGTCAATTCTGTGGACATAAAAAAATTCGAACTCGATGAACAAGACATGTATTTTTATATTTGGATAACGAATATAAAAAGTGGACACAAAACCAAAATGATTTAGAGTTGACTGTTCAGTAAATTAGCCAGAAGAACGCAGTTTGATGTCCATTAAAAGAGTTGAAAAGAAATAAATAACTGTTGTTTTAAGTTATCTTAATTTAACATATGCTCGTCTACATAGAACCAATGCATTTTGGTTTTTTACCTTCCCTAGTTCCGTACGCCGATTCATTTTTTAATACTGGTTAGAGTTGGACTTGCACACACCCTCATATACACCCCGTCAGGTTACAAAACTTTTCACTTTTTATGTAGTGAATGAACGTCCCGACTTTGCTCTTGACTCCCATTATCTGATGTTTCATTTCTACCATGTTCTGTTTGTCTGGAGCATTAGTTGTATTTCCTGATCGTCAAATTTGGTTTCCGTATCTACTGAAGTATGCGCGTCTCTCAGTAGACCTCTGTCACATCAACATTGTTATTACCCATTTGGTGCTTTTAAACAAAGTGCAGTTAATTTTCCGACCAACTTGGTTGTATTCACAAATCTTTGATTCCCAAATCCACTCTACACAACGTAACAAGTAGAATCCGTTTACATAACCTTAGATAGGAAACAGACATATCACTTACATAATATGCATTGTGCACTACTCAGAACAAGAGAAAGATAAGCCATTATTCCTTAAATGCCCTCTCATCAAACCCATTAGGTTCCTGATATGTGTCGATGAACGAGTGGATGTTGCAATTATTTATGATGTAAACATAATGAAAATGCTCGTTGCTTCATGAAATACACAAGAAGTGTCGCGAAACATTAGCGACAAAATGGTGATTCTGAAGTAGGCGTCTGTCGTCTTCTTTTTGAATAAATTTACTGCTTTTTCTATTTAGCACCTTGATGAAATCCCTTTTCAATTGAAGAAGGATAAAACCATAATAGCTTAAAACAGATCGAAGGGGTGATCAGAAATCAATTCTGAAAGATGACTAAATCCCCAACGGGAGTTGAAGTGAACCCCTCCCCAATAGAGAAAGCATATACCACTTACATCATGACAATATGGATTATGACCATATCCCAATTTACAGCACAAATTCACAAATTCGATCATTCAGAAAATTACGAAACGAAGACATACAAAATCAGGATAAAACAGGAACCAAAGCAAACAAACAAAAACCTCCACCACATGAAAACAAGCGAACTCCCAATTAGGAGTGAGACCAGATGCCCAGGAAGAGTCAGCATCTCTACCCGTCGCTTAAAATCTGTAGAATTGTCAGGAGTGAGACCGGATGTCCAGGAAAAGTCAGCATCTCTACCCGTCGCTTAAAATCGGTAGAATTGTCACATCCGGTTACTGCCATTTCGGAAGATACAAGTATATTCTGTGGTTGGATGGATCGAATTGTCTCCGACAGAATATCATCCACCCTTCTGGACAGTGGGTTATCGTAGTGTTTGACGAGTTCCCCGTATCAACCGTAGAACTTCCTCAGTGACGATGTTAGTCGGTCACAAACGTATCCTTGACTGAGAAGCTTATCTGAAAGACGCATAGCTCTCAGAACAAAATATAATATATGTAACAAATATTCTAAAAGATAGAAACAAGGGTAATGATTGTAGTTACCGTCGTTCATCAGTTTGGTGAGCTTGGTGGACGTGACGTCATCGTATCTGCGGACCATGAATCCTAGATCCTGGAACCGCTCCTCAAGTCTCTCGGCGTCAGCGTTGGTACCATCGCGCGTCATAAGACCTGTGGACGGATGGAACCTCTTGTTGTTGATGATAATGAATAGTCCCCGTCTTTGATAGTTGAAGTTATACTCATTTGGTTCGGATGGTGCCCCCGGCTTCACTGACCTACGATCGCCACTGCAAAATACAATAAAAATTTGACTGGTTATTCACATTCTAGAAATCTCATTGGTTGGCTTATTTAGCCGTAAATATGACATGATGTTTAGCAGTCTGCGGTCGTAAATATGGATCTCTGTGATGTCACGAAAACCCATTATGTAATATGATTAGATTTGTACAGTATGGAAAAATATTGAACGAGTCTATGCCTTACGGAAAACCCGTATTGGACGAGACGCCGAATGGACGAGACGTTGTGCAAAATTCTATCTGCGTTCTTTCTTTTTTAAGAGAGGCATAGAAAGGTTGGCTTACCAAAGATTTTGAAAGTTATGCAATGTTTTGTTAGAGACAAAAATGGAAACTCATGATGGGATACTTGTTCATTTATATGGTGTATCATATACACACACATAAAAAAACGAATGTCGACAAAGACGTAGTTCATCAACAGAAAAAGACAGATGGGGCTTCATCAAAAGAGAAAGAGTTGAATCAGCAAAACTCTAAATATAAATTTGACGGGAGTCAGCCGGGAGAATGTCAAAGGTAGGGCATAAAAAATGAGATCAAAAGAAGATTGCCACTGAAGTAGAAGTAGGTTTATTTTTAAGCGTTTAAAACAAAAATGAACATAATGAACGAAGAACCAATGGTCCATAAAGGTACACCGGAGAACAAAATGTTTAATACAGTGCGTCTCGTGTGTATGTCCCCATCAGTGATACTTCGAAGAAATGATTCAAGGAAGCTTTATTTTAAAATAAACTTGCATAACCCATATTCGATTTTCTTAGTAATTCCTTCATATACCGGTATATATAGCGTTGTACCCACAGCAAAAAACCCTTAAAACACCAATGCAAAAACACAGAGCAGACACTCACAGAAAGAGACGTAAAATGGACAAGGAACACCAACGCACAACATAGAAACATGAAACGCAAAAGACCACACATAAACTAACGAGACCAATGTGCAACCGGTGCCGACTTTGAATGGCCATCTGCCATGCAAGAAGCATACAGTGTGGATGACGTGCGCATAACCCTCCACTTTTGCGATTACCCATAGGTCTCGAAGGACGCAAGTAGCAAGACATGCCCATTTGAGGATAACAACAATTTACCCGTAACAAGATAAACAAGATAAAAGAAGAAATGGTTGTTATCATAAGAAGAGAAAGAAAAAGATCTTTGGAGTTATTAAATAAACCAAGGTAACTGTATTCGTGTTATCAAACGGCCGTGATTCGTGACTTACTCCCGATTTGTTAAGTGTTAACTGTCATAGGACATAATTATGTTTTTCTGTATAGATATTAATCTATCTGTCTAGGTCTCTAAATTGATATCCTCAACAGAGCAACATTGCAGTGGTCACAACGGAACACATACACACAAGGGAATAACACTTCAAGAATCAGACGGATACAACGGAACAATTTCATCAAAGCGAACAACAAACATTGGAACACGATGAAAGAAGAAGAGACCACAACCTACATTGTACAGACTGGAAACGGAATTTATTATGTTAATTCAGTCTCAATGTTTTATTCTGTCAAAGAAATAATTATACATCTGGAAAAGAGACAAGCTTTCTCACACATGCTAATGGATTGTACAAACTACATTACATCTTAGAAAATAAAATCTTTGACGCAGAGGCCACTTTTGGTGCAAAATTGTTCCCTGAATGCAGAATCTGCTCAAGATGTCTACGGAAAACATTTTTACTATATATGTAGTCGCATGGGAAATTGTATTTGTTTCCTAGAAAATTAATGGAACGTGAAATAAGCATGTAACATGCCATCTTAGAAATCCCAGATCGAGTTTAAGAGATATTTACTGCTTTCTTACCAAGAATAAACTGGTTACACAGAGAATAGATGTAACAGAATATTGCATGATCTATTATGGCGCGAGAGTAGTCTCGTCATACAACGCAATTGTTCCCTCACGCAAGATAAAATTGTCCTTACTTCCCGTATTAGTAAGAATTTGGGATGGATGAAAACAGAGTACTTTTTGAAAATAAATCAACTTAATCTAATTAGGCACGAAAGGGATAAATTATTCGTACAATTTATCAGTACTAAAACTACTTTGTATCAATACATTCATTGTTATCAATGAAATACATTATATATTGTAAAATTACATATATGTAGAAGGAAATTTTATCCAGATATATTAAGTTGAAGCGACTTCAGCAAATTACATATGAGCAATATTTTCTGAGTAAAATGTGTAAAACTCATTGCCTCATGAAACATATAGAAGTCATATAATTCATATATGAAACTTATAGAAGTCATATTATTCATACTATTCTATACAGATAACAAATTACCGAAAATTGTCAATTCATAAAGAATCCGGTTACTCGAATTTCTTAAACATAAAACATTGAAGTTCATCTTAAAACCGACATTTGAAGACAGAAAAAAATAGAATATTGGCAATATCAACCACTAGGTTGTCATCTCTGTTGGTGGATTGTTCAGTACCCGAGGTTACCATACGCCTAGTTTGGACTCTCAGCTGGTGGATTGTTCAGTACCCGAGGATACCATACGCCTAGTTTGGTATCTCTGCTGGTGGATTGTTCAGTACCCGAGGATACCATACGCCTAGGTTGGTATCTCTGCTGGTGGATTGTTCAGTACCCGAGGATACCATACGCCTAGGTTGGTATCTCTGCTGGTGGATTTTTCAGTACCCGAGGATACCATACGCCTAGGTTGGTATCTCTGCTTGTGGATTGTTTAGTACCCGAGGATACCATACGCCTAGGTAGGTATCTCTGCTGGTGGATTGTTTAGTACCCGAGGATACCTCACAGTATTTCTGCACTTGACTCGAAGAATATTAGGAAATTCTCCGTCGCAATATTCAATTAAAATTGTCTAAAACTAAGGGGTATCTCTCTGATGACATAGCTCTGCCCTTAGCAGGTTCTTTGGCAAAAAATTCAAATAAAATTTAGACTTTTGCTCTTCATAGTTTCATATTATTTTGGTTTTCTCTTTTTCGATCTCAGCCGTCACTAATGAGGCACAACTTGTTGAAATGTGCATATGGTGGTCTGGAATTTTAAAGTAGAAAATATATTTCAATATTGACAATGAAGTGGGCAATACTTCTTTTTTACTAATATTCTCATACCTACAGACCTATCGATGTGTAATCAAGAATGTATGATTTTGTTATAAAAACTGCACAGTTTTATCTTTTCTCTTTTATCGGGATAGACTTAAACTTCTATAGCTGACTAGTATATCACTGCTAGTATCGACTTCGGTTGATCGTTTCTTCAAAGTCATTCGAAAATTTCTGTTACACTAAAAGCAAAAATTTCGATAGAGGTAGGGGCAAAATCTGCCGTTTTTGGTCCCATTTTTTGCTATTTTCAAAAATTGTTTTCATACTATTTTTTATCTTTCAAATAAGAGTAGAGATGTTGTTGTTTATTGAAACTGAATTGAAAATAGATATAATCAACTAATATGAGTGTTATTTCCCGCCAAAATTGCCCACTACTATGGAAATTAGTCGTAAAATGATAACAACCAGATTTTAACACAAAAGTTTATATTATATATAGAGCACACAAAGTTATACTTTCTACGTACATTCAGAATATGAAAAGGAATATCCCATATGAGTATGAACCTGTTACACGTCCTTGCTCTAGGGCTTACAAATGTAGATATGTGTGTCCCTTACCAAAAATCTGAATTTCTAATGTGAATGTTAAACGTCTTCAAATTGAAGACATAGTGCTCAACTTTCAATCATTTTGCCCTAAAAGGCTGGGTTTTCGAAAAATCACATAAAATTTGTCATTTTATGTTTAGAAGAAGCATAATGAATAAGAAAATAGAACCATTTAAATTTTTTTGTTTGGGGCCAAAAATGGTCACTTTTGCCCCTACCCCTTTCTGAAAAGTGGGCCCTGTAGCATCATATCCCACCCATCCTGCTACATCATTCGGTATTTTTTTTTACATAACTTTCATAGTCTTTGGTCATAATTCATTGTTTGGATTGAGTATCACTGACGAGGGTTAAGTATCCGAAACGTGCATGTCTGATCCATGCTGCAAATTTATCTGTTCTTAAATGATGCTATGAATTTGAAAACGTAACAGTTGTTTATTTATCATATAAAACAATTAGAGACAAAAATCAATGTAAAGATGAGCTCACTATTCAATTAAGTTTCAATCGTCTTGTATATTAACACTATTAAATACATGTAGTCATTTTTTTAGTATTTATCAATGGCTCTAGGAAAATACTGTTAAGACTAAAACTTAATCTACGGATAATTTCACAATTTAATTAAGATTGAATGCCATCGTATATCAATACTATGAAATTTTCCTTTGTCATTCTGTTTGAATGGATAATGATCAATGGCTTAAGGAAACCTATAAAAAGATGATACGCGCTCACTGACATGCTAACAGATTATGTGATACTGCTGTTTCCTCTGGCAAACCATTCTCCTTGTGATAAAACTAATATTCTTGGCACGAAATAACTTTGATGGCTGTCTTAAGCACCCAAGTGAAGAAACTTTGTTCTTCCTAGGGCTCACAAGGACAACACAATTATATCGTCATTTCAAAGCAATTCTCAGGTTTACATAACATAAAACCAAAAAAGATGAAAGACAATGAAATGTCATGTGTAATAACGATTTCATTTGAAAGCTAGGCATCAATTGTTTTCATTGGATAGAGAAAAGATGAAGATCATATTATTGAACCTTGAAACAGATTTCGTTCGTCTTGTGTTTGCAATGCAATCTTCACTCACTTGAAACATATTTTATGTGCAGAACGCAATTGATCTAGAACAAAGTATACCAACTTTAAAAATTTAAACTTTATTCATTTTACAACGTTTAACAAACAAGTTACACAACTTATATTTATGTCTCACGTTGGCTCAGATGTTGGCGTGAGGGGGTCCAAGGAGCAGGAGGAAACCGGAGTACCCGGAGAAAAACCTCCTACCGAGGCCTGGGTGGGGGGCCTCATAAGACTCTTCGCCGAATCTGGGATTCGAACCCGTCGGGACCTTAAAGGTGAACTACTGCGCTAACGTATAAGTTCCTGCTTTTACAAGGTATAGATAAGAAGGAGATCCCTACCATGACCAAAATCAGATGAGACAAGGGAAACAAACAGATGGAGACAATCCCATTTGTTCCAACGGTTATCTTCGGTTTGAAGAATTAGTGAAAGAGAAGAGAATTTACAAATGTCTAATAATGAATACTTTGTCGAAAATCGAATTAAATTTTCGGGCAAATGATTTTAAGATAGGGAGAAAACAAACTGACGACTAAAATTCTTGGTTTTATTATGTCGATTTAAAAAATACATATCAATGGTTCTACTGACCATCGATTATGACTTCATAATGTCCATGTCTAAGGTCATGTGTTCCTTTGGAAATATGGTGATTCATCAGTTTCCATACACCCTGGTTTGCTTCAGATCACCTTCGCTCTGTTTGATATCCATCCTTGTCTTAATACCCACTTCCTTTCCTTTGTATAAGCATCGCGAAAACCGTAAATTAAGTTTCGACAGGATTTTTGGTGGATGAAATTAATGATAATTCCATTTGAGTCGATGACAGACCGGTGTCGAAATCCTCGACAGGAAAATCAGGTTTACATAACATAAAACCAAAGAAGATGAAAGACAATGAAATGTCATGTGTAATAACGATTTCATTTGAAAGCTAGGCATCAGTTGTTTTCATTGGATAGAGAAAAGATGAAAGATCATATTATTGAACCTTGAAACAGATTTCGTTCGTCTTGTGTTTGCAATGCAATCTTCACTCACTTGAAATATATTTTATGTGCAGAACGCAATTGAATTAGAACAAAGTATACCAACTTAAAAAATTTAAACTTTATTTATTTTACATCGTTAAACAAACAAGTTACACAACTTATATTATGTCTCACGTTGGCTCAGATGTTGGCATGAGGGGGTCCAAGGAGCAGGAGGAAACCGGAGTACCCGGAGAAAAACCTCCAACCGAGGCCTGGGTGGGGGCCCTCATAAGACCCTTCGCCGAATCTGGGATTCGAACCCGTCGGGACCTTAAAGGTGAGAAGCGAGCGCGCTACTACTGCGCTAATGTATATGTTCCTGCTTTTACAAGGTATAGATAAGAAGGAGATCCCTACCATGACCAATATCAGATGAGACAAGGGGAACAAACAGACGGAGACAATCCCATTTGTTCCAACGGTTATCTTCGGTTTGAAGAATTAGTGAATGAGAAGAGAATTTACAAATGTCTAATAATGAATACTTTGTCGAAAATCGAATTAAATTTTCGGGCAAATGATTTTAAGATAGGGAGAAAACAAACTGACGACTAAAATTCTTGGTTTTATCATGTCGATTTAAAAATACATATCAATGGTTCTACTGACCATCGATTATGACTTCATAATGTCCATGTCTAAGGTCATGTGTTCCTTTGGAAATATGGTGATTCATCAGTTTCCATACACCCTGGATTGCTCTAGATCATATTCGCTCTGTTTGATATCAATCCATGTCTTAATACCCAACTTTCACTTCCTTTCCTTTGTATAAGCGTCGCGAAAACCGGAAATTAAGTTTCGACAGGATTTTTGGTTGATGAAAATAATGATAATTCCATTTGAGTCGATGACAGACCGGTGTCGAGATCCTCGACAGGAAAATCAAGTCATATCGGCGACAAATGTAGGACCTATAGGTCATATGAAGAATATTCATTTATAAGTTTTGTTTATTTGAGTAATCCAAATCCTCCTCTATCATTTATTTCGGAATCCTATTAATTTTTTTTTCAATACGATTCTATGAATATATCGGATGTCTCCACCGGGTAGTGGTTCTGAAGACTTGAGAGTACACTGATCTATGATGTCATGACAACCATCAATCAATCTTTGTCGTTCAGCTTAACAATTTATCATTACTTTGATTAGAACTCGGTCAGGATTATCTGAACAACAGAAATATATCGAGATGCTGACCCATCCACCTTTTGGTTTGATGAATTGCAATGATTCTCATAGAAAAATCATAAAAAGCCCAGTTGGGTTTTGGCTTCTAAGGCCACTGAGTTTACTTGACACCAAAAGATCACATTACATATCATGACGGTTAACATTCTCTTAGATTGCGCTCTTGATATGAATGTATAGCAATTCACAATTATCGTTTGAAGAATATCATATTTCGAAAATTATTTTATAAACGTGATTTGTACAAAAATAAATTTTTTGCCAGCATAAGGAAATTTGATTTTTCGTTTGTTTAATTTCCCATTCCTATATGGTTTTGTATTCGACAAACATGAAAAAGAACCAGCGAAAGAGAAACAATGGAAAAATACTTATTTTTCGCGGTTTATTACTTTGATGACTGGGATATTCGTTGAACAGAGAACCTTATTCATTACTTGCTAACTAGCTGTAAATCGGCCCGATGGTTTCCCAATAAGACCGGGAGAGAATTAACTGTATTTGATGGTATACTTTTATAACAGACAGGCCTTACGAGGGTATCCTTACCAAACACTATAAAGTTTATAATGGTGTACAGATTAAACTCAGACAGATGGTTCGTAAAGTTTTCCTAGAATAAGATATACTGTATTTGTGTTTTCTGAAGTTTCAACTTGCAATCTTCTCACGTGTTTCTTGCCTTTTGTATAGCAAGTCTATGATTTTTTTTTTTAGAATTAGAAACTCATAGATTGAGATTGGTACCAAATATAAGCGAATGAACATAGGTCACAAACCAAGGTCTCTGAACAAAAGTACATCTGTCATGATTAACCAGAAATAGTGCATTTGGAACTAAAATGAAATCCCAATGGGTCACTCTTCTGATTGACAATGCGCTTTCATTTATTTTTGTAATTCTGCCTGTTCACTCTAGATTATCCTCAAACACCATAGTATCTATTCTCCAATGGTTTTTCGAAAATTTCTGTTATCAAAATTTCTTAAAATTTCTAAAACGTGGGTTCTGTAGCATCATATCCCACCCATACTGCCACGTCTTTCGGTACATTTGCCACAGTCTTTGGCCATTTTATACTATTTAGATTGAGGATCATTGACGAGGGTTAAGTACCCGAAACGTGCATGTCTGGCCCATGCTGCAAATCCATCTGTTTTTAAAAGATGCTATTGAATTGAAGACGTTTAACATTTATACCACTTGGTGAATGTCACTGCTGGTGGACCTGGAGTCCCCGAGGTCACATGTAACAAATTCGGTCAACTTCGGTTGATCGTTTCTTCAACGCATTTGAAAATTTCTATTAATAACTTTCACTCTTTGGCCATTTTACACTATTTAGATTAAGGATCACAGAGGGTTAAGTACCCGAAACATGCATGTCGGGTCCAGTCAAACAAATGGTAATTCTAAATCCCCAAAAAAGTTGCTACTTAAGGGAGAGTGCCATGAGCGTCCAAAGGCTACTCTATGACTGCAGAGCTGATGCGTGTCTTTTTTATATTCACTTTTCATCATATTTAGGTTTCATCTTATATAATGTGACGATAATGGCCACCAAAATACTAGTACTTCAATATATGACAAACGTGACAACTTCAACCTCGAAAAATTCAAATTATTCTCCCTTGCCCAATGTATGTACACATCGCAGTTGATATGCTTTTCCAGAGCAAGCAATGTACAACTAAAACTACTTCGTTTTGAGGACGAGTATTTGTGAACTTTTTCTCTGCGATATTTGTTTTGACAGTTTGAACAATGAAAAAATAAGGCACTATGATAAATCATTGTTCAAAGTGTTGAAAAATACAGAAAACAAGGAAGTTGATACATTCAAATATCTTGACCATATAGATCGTGACATTTTCTTCAAGGCTGAGCACACAATATTGCTAATTCTCCCAAGCCAGCTGAGCTCTTTTTATTGTCGTTTAACTACTTTATGATTTTTTTTAAATTCTGATTTTGAGGTCTCTTTTTGGCCTTCATTCAGTCATTGATTTTGCTGTTCGTGGCATATGTTAGTCCATGCAGGAAGAAATTGTTCGCACCACTTATCATTGACTTTGCACTGACATGCATTTTTGTAAATGAATTCTGTGAATTATTCTGAAACAAGGATATAAGTATTGTTTTCAGACGGTTCGTTTACATTTTAATGCCTACATTTTGGTCATTCACATTTTATTTTTCCTCTACCACTTTGGAGATTCCCTAAAGAAGCGTGACTTACAAAATGTGTATACGATAATACGGAAGTGTTTTAAAAACCCAATACGAGGCACTGAATTATTAATGGAATCTAATGTTCTTTTTAAATTGTAACCTTTACGTTTAGGAATAAACATCAAAGAAGTACTTATCAGTTATTCGGTCTCAAAGTCGAGAATGCAAGGCAAAATCATAGAAATTCCATTGGAACGGTTGAATAACATTTCGAAGTGAGACCAGGTGCCCGGGGAGAATCAGCGTCTCCATAGAATAGATACACCAAGGCTATATAGATATACATTTGTATTTTAATATACAATTTATGTATTTTCTTCACGCATGTCTTTACGGGTTTGCATTTTATGACAATTATGAGGTCAAACTTTTGAAATATTCATTCTTGGAACTCCTCCTCTTCAACTTTGAGCATCACAAAGGATATATGTCAATTTACCCATTTATAATAATAAGTATATAAAATTGTAATGTAATACTTTGTTAACACGTATTCCGTTCGCAATTGCTCTGTGGCAGGGAAATTGGATCACTACCTCTTTTTGTTTTCAGAAAATTCCATGACTGACAGAGTATACAAACCATGGAGTAAGACAATAAGTACCCAAACAAGGGAGAATACATGTACATTGATTGTTCAACAGTCACATTAACGGTAAATACTGGGCGTATTTTATTCACTAATTTTGAAAAGAATAGTTTGAGAAAGAGAGAGAGAGAGAGAGAGAGATTATATATCTAAAATTAGTTATATTAATGTCATTTGTGAGCAATCACGTTGGTTCTCAAGAGAAAATGTTTAATGCCTTGTAAGAGCCCATCCATTATCACAATGTTAGGAAAACACCTTCGGGTATCATGTGGTAGCTATATAACTGTTCCATTACTCATTCGTGTCAAATTTCCCATCGGAATTTTCGTTCGATTTGATACATATAAGCGAAAATGTTTTCTTTCTTGGTTGTTGCTAAGCCAAAAGGGACTTCCCGAGGATTGACTGTTCATTGCGCATGCCTAATAGCAAAGGTTGATTAATACAGTTGATGATTGGCTTCCAGTGACATACGGTGGCTGATTGCCTGTCTTAGCTTCTTTTACTGTGTAATGTGAAGCTCTAGTAGTTCAATTTTGTACAGAGATGAATGTGTCAGTCGCCAAGAAGAAACATTAACATGGCGAAATAAAATTTGAGGCAAATAAAGTAGGCTAAAATGACGCAAATACTTTGTAGCAATTGGCATTCCATCTTCTGGGGTGTACAATATATGTCAAGAATGATTAGAGTTTAGAGGAAATACGATTGTTGAAATATGCCCCTTAGTCATTATCGAAATTTTGACAGTACGAGTACATCAGCAACGTAGGAGAAAATCCCCTACAAGACGTCGATCCAGTCGTCATAGCGGAACACACACATAAGGCGAAAGAAAAGCGATCGACATGTAAAAAACAGACGGAAACAAAAACTAGAGCAATGGTATCACATATCAAAATGACCAGAAACAAACAGATGAAACATAACTAGTTGAAATACGCATGCGGTGCAATTAAATTCTACTGTAGAAGAAATATTTCAGTATTGACAAGACAAACACCATTGAAACATCAGAAGGGTAATATTGATACAACAAAGGCTTTTAATGCTAAAATTTAAAATGGATGATTTTTTTTCCTTTTCGTAATATCTTTATCATCAAACAAATTAAAGTTAATTATTTTGAAATTCTAACTGAATGTAGAAATTGTTCATGCTTTACATTAACTGTTAATCGAAGTTGTATTCATAACAACAAATCGAACATGTTACGTAATCTATCGATGCATCTCTGGTAAAGTGTTGGTATCCGTTTCCTAAAAAAACTTTATTATTACACTTTTTACTTTTGTTTTAAGATAGTAAGAATCAAAACTATGATTTTATTACTTGTAGATTTGATTTTGGTGACCTTAATTTTGAGTCAGGTTTTACAATGAATACAAAGGTATCACCTTTCCAATAAAATTTACAAAGTAATACAGTGATGTCCCATTTAATGCAGTTAATCTATTATAAAAGACTTATGCGGAACGTTCCGGTTGTTCCGGCTGTTTCTAATAATACAACGCGCCGTTCCAGCGGATCGGATCAGATCGTCTGGCACGACTAGGACCGACGTTCCAGGCTGCTCCAATATGGCGGACATGGTCACGATCTCCTTACAGTGCTGGTCATTTCGGTATGGATATCACAAGAAATGATAAACATTTGATAAAATAAGTAAAATTAGAATTATTTCAGCATCAAATTTCACGACTTTATTTTGGGATTTTGTGAAGAATCCGAATGAGACACGCACTCTCTACCTTAGGTAAAAAGGGAAGTGTCCGACTCTGCTGTCAGAGAGCAGCCTTCTGTACAACAATCTCTAAATGTGATGCACTAGACATACATGTTTCGGGTAATCAATCCTCATTTAATGGTAATTTCAGCAAAAATCATTAAAAGTTAAATAAACATATCGAGAACATTTCACTGCGGTGTGGCAAGCAGCTGAAATCTAAAATATGTTCGGACAAACTAATCAAATGAGGATCTTAAAAAGTCCAACAGTCTAAATACAGTCAAACCTGTCCTTGCGGTCACTCGTTTTGTACGGTCACTCCCGGTAAACTTTCAGCAAAAATCATTAAAAGTTAAATAAACATATGGAGAACACTTCACTGCGGTGTGACAAGCAGCTGAAATCTAAAATATGTTTGGTCAAACTAATCAAATGAGGATCTTAAAAAGTCCAACAGTCTAAATACAATGTATAATAATACGGAAGTGTTCCAACTCTATACCTTCTTGAAGAAAATTTCAAAACAATTTTAATGCACCAGACACGTGTTTCGGATCTTAAATCCTCATCAGTGATGCATCCAACGAAAGTGTTTTTCATAAGCCGCCTAAATTCATTTCAGTAGCGACCTATGGTTTTATTTTTTGAATTTGAATTTTACTTTACAGAGAGTGCGCGACTCCAAATTCCTGAAGGGAGTGCGCGACTCCAAATTTCCTGTAGGGTCGATTCAGTAGCATATCCAAATAAAATCTATGTTCAAAATAGCATTGTAGGGATGGTGCTTAGATGTTAAACCTCCTTTAATTTCGATCATACTTTTGGGTGAAATGACAAGTTTCCGAAATAGCAAAAGAATTTATATTATGTCTACTTGATAGAAGGCCAAAACAAAGCTTCTATCAGGCGACAGAGCAGGAAAGCAGTAATTAATACACTTCAAAACATCAAGTCACGGGGAAAGAGTTTAACTGCTCCACAGTGCAACAAGAAATATGTTTTTATAATAATAATGCGGAAGTGTTCCAACTCTATACCTCCTTAACGAATTTCAACCCAATTTTTATACACCAAACACGTGAAAAGGAGATGGAAAAAGGAGGAAGGATTCAATAATATGTTAAATTCATACCTAAGTTTTTAAGAGCATTTATTGGTATACATATTTAAAAATCAATGTTTTTGTGTTAATAAACAGAAAAAAAAAAATCTAGATTCTTAGCATATTCTTTTAAGATTTTTCAAAGACATGTCACAAGAAAGAAAGGGATTTTCTCATCGTGGAAGAGGAAATTAACTATCTTAGTTGATTTATATACCACGTTAAAGAAAATCAATCGTTTTGGTCGTGATATAATCTAAATTAATTATGTACAATCCATCCATTTCTCCCATGCTATCATTTATTCTCGAGCTCAACCTCAGACGTTTGCGAGATGGACGAATCAACTGCATATAAACTTTGACGCCATAATACATTTTGAACGAACACAATTTTTAAAACTTCATGATCGCATTCTAAAAACATCTTAAATGATGCTATGAATTTGAAGACATTTAATATATGTACCACTTGGTGAGTGACACTGCTGGTTGACCATGAGTCCCCGAGAGCACATGTAGCCTAGTACGATCAACTTCGGTTGATCGTTTCTTCAAACCCATTCGAAAATTACTGTTCACAAAAAATTCTCGTAATTTCTGAAACGTGGGTGCTGTAGTATCATATGCCACCCATCCTTCTACGTCTTTCGGTATTTTTTTTTTTACATAACTTTAATTGTCATTGGCCATATTTCATTGTTTAGATTGAAGATCACTGACGAGGGCTAAGTACCCGAAACGTTCATGTCTGGTCCATGCTGCAAATTTATCTGTTCTCAAAATGAAGCTATGAATTTGAAGACGTGTTACATTATCTCATAATGATACTGTTAGTGACTATTGTGTTTTCCAATGTCTAAAATACTAAAAATATTCTGCTTAATGTTGAACATCAATATTAGTATCACTTAAGTTGCTACTTTTGTTTTTTCATCCATTTCAATTCTTCGTTTACAGTATTTGATTCCCCACGGCCATAAATTATTGCTATTGCATTTTCAAGCACCATTGAGCAAGACGCTCTTCCAGACTTCGATTTCTGTTATCTATTTATTGGCTTAATAAAAGTAGCATTTTACTCACCTTGCCTTTCTGAGCAGGTAGGGCGATCCCGGGGAGTCCACGGAGTTGACAGGGCTGTGCCTAGATGACCCCAGGGACTCCAGAGACTTACACAGAGTACTTATCATGCTTCTATCATCATTGTCTCCCAGTGCGGAAAGCAATTATTTATTTCAACATAGCATAGCACTTCTTGGTCAAGGCGCTTGTACAATTGGTCCAACTAAATAACCATCCGATTAATATCCCTATTTGCTATACTAATTAAATTGACAGAGAGTCAATACATTAGCATGAAATCACGGAGGATTATGCAATAAATGACGACACATCCCAGATTGAACCAGCTCTGACAAACGACCTAAGCAACAACATCCAAGACTGGGGAAACTAGGAGGAAACTGTCGATTTTTACTATCTAAGGCAAATCTACGACATGGCGAAAAATAGCCGCATAGAAATGTCCCGGCGCATTGACGGTTCCATATAAATCAGAATCATGACTCTTAGGTGGATCGATGGCAAACCCTGCCGAGCTCTCTTACTTTGGTACCTTGACTCGTTAATTCTCCTTAAAAACCATCATCGGTGTACAAACGAGGTTTTTCATTCGTCGATTTATAAGCAATCAAAAAAAAGAGAGAGAATCAATTATAACAGTACAGCCTGCAGTTTTTCTTCCTTATAGAGACTCGTCACGAATGTTGTAACAGATGAAAGATGAATTGCCCTTAGATCAGTAGCCCTGAGATCACAAGAAAGGAAACTTCCAAAAAATTACCCTGATTTAAAAAGGAATTAAAGAGGGTTTCCTTCTGATTCAAATACTGACATTCTATTTTCGGTTATCATTTTCACTTGGTGACATAAGCGTAATTATTTGCCGCCAAGTAAAGAGGAAGAAAATGGTTAACATAGGCATGGGCAAGATCCTTCAAATGAATTCATAATATTTACATGAATATATTTTATAGTGGGTAATATATTGAAGAAGGAAGACCCATATAGTTTGACGCTCTTTCAGAGTGATAATGTTAATTTGAATACATGTTACTACATGTATAATTTTTTGAGATTGTTAATTAGATAAAGTTGTCCTTCCTGTTTCTTTGGTGCTGCATTATTGTCTCAGCCTATTTGTCCTATTTATCCTGTCTCGTGAGAATTTTTTTCAAGAATTTGTGAGCCTTGTGATTGTGATTGTTGGATTCTGATTTTGTGTTTGTCTTTCATTCTCTAATTGCAACAACCCATCGACATCAGACAATACGATATCAACAGGTAACAGTGAACAACGACACATCCCACACTAATTTGACCAACACACACGCTCATACACCGGAAAATGTAACATGAAAGAAAACTCAAAAGTTGAAGGAAACAGTATGTATCTGGAGCCGGGTTGAAGGAGACTAGTGTGCATCTTGGGCCGAATTGAACGAGACTAGTGTGCATCTGGAGCCGAGTTGAACGAGAATAGTGTGCATCTGGAGCCGAGTTGAACGAGACTATTGTGCATCTGGAGCCGAGCTGAAGGAGACTAGTGTGCATCTGGAGCCGATTTGAAGGAGATTGGTGTGCATCTGGAGCCGAGTTGAAGGAGACTGATGTGCATCTGGAGCCGAGTTGAAGGAGACCTGTGTGCATCTGGAGCCGAGTTGAAGTAGACTGGTGTGCATCTGGAGCCGAGTTGAAGGAGACTAGTGTGCATCTGGAACCGAGTTGACGGAGACTATTGTGCATCTGGAGCCGAGTTGAAGGAGACTTGTGTGCATCTGGAGCCGAGTTGAATGAGACTAGCGTGTATCTGGGGCCGAGTTGAAGGAGACAAGTGTGTATCTGGAGCCGAGTTGAATGAGACTAGTGTGCATCTGAAGCCGAGTTGAACGAGACTATTGTGCATTTGGAGCCGAGTTGAACGGGAAAAGTGTGCATCTGGAGCCGAGTTGAAGGAGACTGGTGTGCATCTGGAGCCGAGTTGAAGGAGACTGGTATGCATCTGTAGCCGAGTTGAAGGAGACTAGTGTGCATCTGGAGCCGAGTTGAAGGAGACTAGTGTGCATCTGGAGCCGACATATGATGACCATCCACTATATTATCCATACGAAACAACCCGATCAATATACTTTAGTGAAAGATCTTTATTTCTTAATTGTAAATGATCGTGATTCAATACAGACAGCCATTCAATATCTTATACAACAAAATTACAAGAGTTCCACTTTTGGGCACATGAACTAAATAAAGATAACAGTATTTAGCGACTGACAATTTCATTAACGAACAGACTCGCGAACGGCAGACTCAATGCAAACAAACGAACTTATTCTGCTCAAATTTATAATCTTTTATCTTGCTTTCTGTAGCCAGGTGATAATGATTATCTTAAAAGAAGTTTGCAGGTCTACATTCAATTGAATCTTAATTCCGTGACACCTTTTTCTTTCATTTATGTTTACTCGAGAATTACGTTGAAATTTGCACAAAAACATGAATTGCCAGTAATAACAACAATGCTGCATAACAAGAAAGTATATGATTGGCTAACGGAAACGTATAAATTTCTACGATAGGTAATATGTGGCATATGATTATATGTGATTGGTTAACCGTAGTACATAAGTCCAGAGCTATTAATGAATGACATTAAAATTTCTCATACCATCAGCAGATACACACTCCATCTCTCGCTCTTCTTGTTAAACTGACCAACGCTTTTACTAGTATAACGTCATAAATTAGAATCTTCTATCGATGATGAAATTCTAACTATGTATGTACTAAAAGATTTGAAGTAATTTTTATCATTTTTTTAGATTTTGATATACACATTATCATATTGAAATCTTTGTTTTATCGTGGTAAGTTAGTGCAACATATGCGCATTTTAACAAACAAGGGAGGGAAAATCGAAAGAATCATTTTCTAAAATGTATGCCAAAGAGCCAGCTGAGGACAGATATATGCTATGAGGGAGATACCCATTCGTTTCAGACTATTTATTTAGCGTAAGAAAATTGACAAATACATTTTAAGTCAGTGCTGAAAACAGCAAAGTCCTCGGGGACTAACATACCGGTAATTGTTTTTTTTTTTTCTCGCTCTTATCAAATAAAACACCTCTCACATTTTTGGTTACCAATATTACTTTTGAAACGAGCATTTCTTCATCGTAGAAAAAAGTGTTTAGAGAAAAATATGATTATATCACAATTGACATAATTTTGTCTAGTTTATGTGAATAAACTCGGTAACCTAAAAGATGGAGACATCGTACTCGGCATGTTATGAATACAAAATTTTCTATTTGAATCATTGTAATTCATCCTGACATGAGATGAATGGTACAACACCTCAGTGTAGTTCAGATCCCTATCCGAGTATAGATAGATTATTAAAAGATGTAAGATGGATATTGATTGTTGTCATGACATCATAGATCGTTCCCTCTCAAGTCTTCAGGTCAAATACCAAGTGGAGAGATCCCAGAGTTATAAAGTGGATAAAAAAAAATCCAAAATAATGACTTGATGACGCTTCATCGGTCTGTAATCGACATAATGGAATTATTAATATGGGAATATTGCAATATATGTTCTATTATAAAATTTCAGTGCTCAATATGCGCATTTTAAGAAGTTATCTCTCATCAGTGATGCTCAAGGCCGAAAAGGGGGAAATTCAAATGATATAAAATATTGAAGAGCAAAAGTCTGAACTTGACCTAAAATTTCTGCCAAAATGTTTGCCAAAGAACCAGCTGAGGACAGATACATGTATATGCTATTGGGGAGATACTCCTTCTTTTCAAATTTACATATGTATTTTAGGTCAGTGCAGAAGCACAGCGAAACCCTCGGTTACTAACATATTTGTTCTTTTTTGTTCTTACGGTCTTTTAAAATTAAACACCTCTCACATTTGGGGTTGCCAATCTTACTTTTGAAACGAGCATACTGTATCTTCATCATAGATGATACGTGAATAATGTAGTGTTGACATAACTTTGTCTAGTTTATGTGAATAAACTCGGTAACCTAAAAGACGCAGACATCGTACTCGGCATGTTATGAATACAAAATTTTCTATTTGAATCATTGTAATTCATCCTGATATGAGATGAATGGTACAACACCTCAATGTAGTTCAGATCCCTATCCGAGTATTGATAGATTATTAAGATGTAAGGTGGAGATTGATTGACAGTTGTCATGACATCACAGATCGTTCCCTCTCAAGTCTTCATGTCAACTACCAAGTGGAGAGATCCCAGAGTTATAAGGTGGATAAAAAAGATTCCAAAATAATGACTTGATGACGCTACATCGGTCTGTTATGGACTTAATGGAATTATTAATATGGCAATATTGCAATATGTGTTCTATTATAAAATTTCAGTGCTCCGTATGCGCATTTTTAGAAGTTATCTCTCATCAGTGATGCTCGATGCCGAAAAGGGGGAAATTAAAATGATATAAAATATTGAAAAGCAAAAGTCTGAACTTGACCTAAAATTTCTGCCAAAATGTTTGCCAAAGAACCAGCTGAGGACAGATTTATGCTATGAGGGAGATACTCCTTCTTTTCAGACTAACTTATCGGATTTAGTGTAAGAAAATTTACATATATATTTTAAGTCAGTGCAGAAGCACAGCGAAACCCTCGGTGACTAACATATTTGTTTTTTTTTGTTCTTACGGTCTTTTAAAATAAAACACCTCTCACATTTGGGGTTGCCAATCTTACTTTTGAAACGAGCATACTGTATCTTCGTCATAGATAATACGTAAATAATGTAGTGTTGACATAATTTTGTCTTGTTTATGTGAATAAAATCGGTAACCTAAAAGATGCAGACATCGTACTCGGCATGTTATGAATACAAAATTTTCTATTTGAATCATTGTAATTCATCCTGACATGAGATGAATGGTACAACACCTCAATGTAGTTCCGAGTATTGATAGATTATTAAGATGTAAGGTGGAGATTGATTGACAGTTGTCATGACATCATAGATCATTCCCTCTCAAGTCTTCAGGTCAACTACCAAGTGGGGAGATCCCAGAGTTAAAAAGTGGATAAATAAAGATTCCAAAATAATGACTTGATGACGCCACATCGGTCTGTAATCGACTTAAAGGAATTATCAATATGGGAATATTGCAATATGTGTTCTATTATAAAATTTCAGTGCTCAATATGCGCATTTTAACAAGTTATCTCTCATCAGTGATGTTCGAGGCCGTAAAGAAGAAATCCAAATCATAAAATGATGAAGAGCAAAAGTCTGAACTTGACCCAATATGTCGGCCAAAGAACCTGCTAAGGACAGAGCTATGCCTTCAGGGAGATGAGATAACCCTTTGTTTCAGAAAAATTTCATTTAATTTGAATGACGGAAAATTTTTGAATATTTCAAGTCAAGTACCTAAACATCGCGAAACAAGCAAGGCGAACGATATCCCCGGGGTCTACTCAATCCAACAGCAGAGATACCAACCCAGTGGTATTTTCATCTACCTTTCCTTTCGAAACTTTTAGATACAAAAGAAAAGAAGTAAAGGGGTAATATGACAGAGATGATCTTCAACGAGAAGAGATCGAGGGAACATAAAAAAATGCTAGATTTTGTCGAAACCGAAGATTTCATACTTCAACTCCCCTACCCATCCCCTCCTATTTTATCACTTCTTTAGCCGTTACTAAATTTTTCTGTCGATTGCATGATTTCAAATCCATCTACACATTGACATTATTGCGTCAAGTAGACTTTCAAGTTGCGAATCTTTGTGTATAAGTAGGAACTTGTATGTTGAATAAAAAATATTTTTCCTATCTAATACTGTCTGCACAATAATTTATGATGGTGAACTACTAAATGTCAAACAAAAAAAAAAAAAAGATATGACGATCAACCTGCTTAGTCTTAAAAATACAGTTTTTTATCTTCATCAGAAATATAAGTGATGTCTTTCTTTCAATGGAATCGTTATAACCCAAGAAAATTCCTTGCCTTTCATCTTTTCGATTTTATGTTACGTAAACCTGAGAATTGCTTTGAAATAGCTTTAAGATTGTGAATTCTTCTCAAGAACTTGAAGAACAAAGTTTATTCGCTTGAATGATTCGAACAGCCATCAAAGTTATTCCGTGCAAGGAGTATTGGGAATATTATATGTCTGTTTTATGATTTAAAAGGAGAATAAGTTGCTCGCGGAAACAATAACGACGCATAAAGCTATAGTAATATAATAGTCTATTCTACATTTGAAACACTGTTGGAGGTCCATCTTTGCCGGGCATTGAATCATTCAAGCATACCAGCATCTCATTGATTGCAAGAAGTTCTTTCGCAAAATTCCATCAATAAATATATAAATATTATCCGAAAATCTACGGAAGCATAGAAGGGACATTGCGAGAAAAAAATTATCTCGTGCGCACGACTTAGTAACTCGTGCGCACGACTTAGTAACTCGTGCGCACGACTTAGTAACTCGTGCGCACGACTTTGTAACTCGTGCGCACGACTTTGTAACTCGTGATCACGACTTTGTAACTCGTGCTCACGACTTTTGTAACTCGTGCGCACGACTTACTAACTCGTGAGCACGACTTACTATCTCGTGCGCACAACTTTGTAGCTCGTGCTCACGACTTTGTAACTCGTGCTCACGACTTTTGTAACTCGTGCGCACGACTAACTAACTCGTGAGCACGACTTACTATCTCGTGCGCACGACTTACTATCTCGTGCGCACGACTTAGTAACTCGTGCGCACGACTTACTAACTCGTGAGCACGACTTACTAACTCGTGCGCACGACTTAGTAACTCGTGCGCACGACTTTTTGTTGTCATTCTATTGGTCAATTATCTCGTGCCCACGACTTTGCAACTCGTGCTCACGAGATAATCAACCAATAGAAAACTATGATCAAATAAAATGGCGATAATTGATAATGATCATGCATGTATATTGAAATACTCTCGTCTATCAAAAGTACAGTAAACTTCTTATGCTGTATTCATTCATAAGTTAACGTATTTTACAACAGTACCCCTGATTAATTCTTGGAAGCACACGGACACCCTCGCCCCCCTCCTCGATTTCATAAACAGAGATAACTTTAACAAAGAACAAACACTAGTAATACCGTACCCCAAGTCAAATGCTGGGCTTGACGGACCCTTCTCAGAATGGACAGTTTCTCCATTTTTTTTTATGCATATCTTTTTAAATCAAAGGTTGGTCCCATCCCGATGTCATGATAGTCATGTATGTATCATGCATTTCTTATCGGGAGGGGACAGTCAAGCCGAGCAGTATGGTGAACTTATATTACCCCTCGTGCCCCTCTTTTAATTTCAACAAATTCATAGTTCCGTCATATGTTTATTTGCTACGTACCAAGTTTCAGCACATTTGAAATAGTTCAGCGAAAATGAGGCGCGATTGGCTCTATTTCTACATGTTCTAAGCACGCAATATATGGCAAAATTCATTACATTTTCATGTTCTCCATTTTCAAAACTGTCCTGTTCTCCTCTAAATAAAGTTATTTAGATTAAATACACTGTGTTGTCTTCCTTCAACTTTGATCTAAGGATCTTTTAAATATAAAAATTTCATACTGTATGTTTAGAGTTTATATGTTTTTTTTTTCCCGAGAGGCCAGATAGGGCTGAAACAATCTGTAAAAATTGCGTAAAATCAACCAGAAAAAGAAATTTCTGGGCTTGTATTGTAATTCCTTTCCTTGTTCTGTGCCATTGACCATTTCCAAGCTTTATCAGATGAAAATACCGGTAGTATGCAAATATGGATATAACGATTCGCAATAAGGCAAAAACGCACCCCACCCTCCTATTTTTACAATTCCGCGTTTTTCTCTGTTTGTAAGGTATAAGTTCGGAATGAAGCTTAAAACTGTATGCTAGACTCCGACTTTGCTAGTTTCTCACTTGTGAATAAGTTTTACGTTAAATGAAGATAAAATTTAGTCTTAAAAATATTCGTTTTTATCAAAAGGAATACCAAAAAAAAAAAAAAAAAAAAAAAAAAAAAAAATTGCCGGGGAGGGGGGCTGGATCCATCATTTCGACATGTATTCTTTTCATCCTAAATGCACAATTTTCTTCCAATACGGTTATAAGCACAAAACCACATACGATTTAAAATTTAAAAGAAATATGAAGAAAATGAATTGGAGGGAGGGGAGGGGGGGGGGGGGGGCTCAGGCTCCGTGAATTGTTTGGGAGTGTATGTGCACCTCGTATATATGTTAAATCCATCAAATTATATTCTGTTCAACTATCTGCTTTCATTCAAGTTTCTGTATATAATATGGTACGAAGTACGTTTAGGCCATAATTAAAAAATTACTTGTTTCCCCTCGCCCAGACCGGGTCAGGAAAAACGCCGCCGAGTCAGATTGCGCGTGGTCAATATCTATACAAATTCAATATTTTACAAGTCGTAAGAAAAATCGAGATGTAATCATCTTGACGTTGCCGTAAAATGACCCGTTATGCCGCGCTGAAACACTCGATGCACCTGTTGCGGAAATATATATCGTGTATCTTGGGACAATTTTGTTTATATACAATAGACTTTACAGGACAACGTAATCTTTTTTTTTGAACATATTCGATAAAATGAATCTACATTTCATACTTAACCAGCGATAGAAATTGAGACACATAGGATATTTTTTTTACGGAAAGCAGGCGGCGATTTTCCCGAAGTAGGAGGCGAGAAATCGCCGGCTGCCAGCTCTTAGTCTTTATCATATCACAGAGTGTGACTGCGCAGCTGTAAGGAGTCCAGTATTGTGCAATTTGGATTCAAACGACTTTAAACATATTTGATACTTGTAGTTCTGGCAGCAAAAAAAAAAAAAAAAGTACCCGCCTGCCGGGTCCCTTGGAAAAAACAGACCCGTGGGGAGGGGAAACAAACAATTTTTGAATTGTGGCCTTATTCATGAACACTGACCTATGAAAGCTGAATTCGACGTCAGGTTGAAAGAACAAAAATGCACGTATACATCGTACGTGATATGTTTTATTTGAAGTACATGTATATATTGGAGAATAAACACTAAATTCAATACCGGAAAATTCCACAAAAACAAAACAAACCAACCCCCCCCCCAAACATATATATATATATATAGGGATCACGGTCTGCAGTCTGTCTGTCTGTCTGTCTGTCCGTCCGTCTGTCTGTCACACTTCACTTTTTCAAGTACTTTCTTATCAAAAATAGGAGAAAAATTCTCTCAAATCGCACCAACACAAACACATTGACACTATACTTTAAAATGATCAGACATTTCATTTGAATCACATACAAAAATGCCGTAAAGATTCAAAGTAAACAACGTTTTCAATTTTTTTTAAAGTCATGTACCTGGTTCTGGTCTGGAATTATTCGAATTTTACTTATCTGAGGACCCATTTCACACAGTCATGTTGATGTCTCAAACACTTTAAATTAATAGTAAACACTGACAGGGAGACAAATCAAGAGACACATTATGCGACTTTAAACAAATTGTTGAAAAAAATAAATAGAATAATAGGAACTATCATATAAATATCCGTATTGAATGATAACATCCCCCTTACCTCTTGATCGACGCAACGTTTTTAAAAAAACATGAGGGAGGGGATGGGGAGTAGAGCACTGCATCATTATATTCAAGCTATGAACCCATTTATGTTACTTTCAACATAAGGTGGGGAGGGGGGGGGTCCGTGTACTTCCAAGAGTTAATGGGGTACCCCTGAAAAATACGTTTTGTGTGGAGCACAATGCAGGTAATTTTGTAATACAGCATAAGATGTTTACTGTACTTTTGATAGACGAGATTATTTCAATATACATGCATGATCATTATCAATTGTTGCCATTTTATTTGGTCCAAGTTTATCTCGTGAGCACGAGTTACAAAGTCGTGGGCACGAGATAATTGACCAATAGAATGACGACAAAAAGTCGTGAGCACGAGTTACTAAGTCGTGCGAACGAGTTACAAAGTCGTGAGCACGAGTTACAAAGTCGTGCGCACGACTTACAAAAGTCATGCGCACGAGTTACTAAGTCGTGAGCACGAGTTACAAAGTCGTGAGCACGAGTTACAAAGTCGTGCGCACGAGTTACAAAAGTCGTGATCACGAGTTACTAAGTCGTGAGCACGAGTTACAAAGTCGTGCGCACGAGTTACTAAGTCGTGAGCACGAGTTAGTAAGTCGTGCGCACGAGTTACCAAGTCGTGAGCACGACTTATTAAGTCGTGCGCACGAGGTAATTTTTTTTCTCACTATGTCCCTTCTATGCTTCCGTAAAAATCACAATAAGCTGTACATATAAAATATTTCTGTGTAAAAAAAGAAATAAAAATAAAATGATAATGATAAGATTTCCCAATATGACTCAAATGGACACAAGCACATACAGTAATTCATTATAAATAGAAGACAACGTGTAAGATATCCAAGGGGAAAGAAAACTCGAAAACCAAAGGAAAGAACGTGCAGTTTCTAAAACCTCAAACCAAGTCGAAATTGTTTTGTAGAAATAAATTATCAAAAATGGATAAATGTGTTCCTACTATTTGAAGTATACAATTATTAAACCTCTTCAAATTCAATAGCAACATTTAAGATCAGAAGAATTTGTAGCATGGACCAGACATGCACGTTTCTCGTCAGTGATCCTCAATCTAAACAATGTAATATGACCAAAGAGTGTGAAAGGTATTATGTCCAAAAATGTACCGAAAGACGTAGTAGGATGGGTGGGATATGATGCCACAGGACCCATGCACGTTTCAGAAATTTCAAGAAATTTTGATAACAGAAATTTTCGAATGCGTTGAAGAAACGATAAACCGAAGTTGATCGAACTTGAAATATTAGAAATGTTTGTCCCCTACCTTTGTCCCCCTACCTTTGTCAAGTGCAAGAAAAGATAGCAGCCTTTTGGGCAGAATTTTCTAAATGTGGTCCACCAGACATGCAATTCTCCTGATCAGTGCTACTGATTCAAAATTGAAATAAATAAAGTTGTTTACCGATATCCAGTTTCATTACGAAATTTCATATAAATTTTTTGTAAAGAGTGACAGGGTTCAAGTTCAATATCGGAATATATACAGAGGTGTAATAAAATGAAAATTTGGTCAAAATCATCGGAGGGATAGTACCAGAGTGTTCACATTCTATATTTTGATGACAATTTAGAATGAAATAAATTAACTTTGAATTAATTCGCCAAAGCAAAGCTGCGCTGGAAAATAAGTAATTGTTAATCAACTTTTTTATGAGCTACAAACTAAAACAAAGAGCAAGAAACCCCAAACTGTCCAACCCTTGGGTGGATATTTCCCATTGAAAATACACTGTCAATTCTTACGCCCCGTTTTTTATATCCATTTACGTATCCATCTGTGTGTTGCTTTTGTATATGGTCATCTTGCAATGAGGTTATTTTACCACTACAACACTGTGCGTTCCTCGAAACGTCTAGGGAACCGGAGGGTTGTGCACATGCAGTTCGGATTATCACATCATTTGCTGCTGATAGATGGTCGTCCTAAGTCAGCACCGTTTGCCAATTGGTCTCGTTGGTTTATGTGTAGTCTTTAGTGTTTGATGTTTCTATGTTGTGTTTTCGAGCTCCTTGAAATTTTGGGTCTCTTGCTGTAAATGTCTACCCTGTGTTTTTGCATGGGTCGTTTTAGTCTTTTGCTTTAAACAAAATAGACTTACTAGTTTGTCCTCCACCCAGGCCTAGGTAGGAGGTTTTTCTCCGGGTACTCCGGTTTCCTCCTGCTCCTTGGATCCCCTCACGCCAACATCTGAGCCAACGTGAGATATTGATATAAGTTGTGTAACTTGTTTGTTAAACGTTGTAAAATAAATAAAGTTTAAATTTTAAATTTTAATGTGTGTACCTCAAGACAAAACTGATTTATATTGAAATGAAAACTGTTAGTTTGGAAATTGTTGCTCTCTGTCAGAAGAGGAAAGATACAGTTTTCTTTAGCATCATCTTTTGTGAAATGATAAAAAGGATATTGGAAATTTCTCTGTATAATGTAATTGGCGGATATGACGCAAATCCATCCTTTTTGCCTAATTATCTGAAATATCTCAACCTTCTGAGTTTCAGTTTCCTGAATTCATGTCAACTTCAAGTCGGAAGTACAGGCTTTTTTAATAGTAAGAGGGACATTTGCCACATGTGATATTGGTCATGTAATATTCTTCTCGATCCGCGCACTGAGTACATCTAGTTATTTCTGAATAGAAAATAAACAATAATAGTTTGTTGGTTGCTTTTGAATGTCATCATTTAGGACTTTGAGGGTTAACCCATCAAACAAATCCTAAACATTTCACGATCAATAATCCTATCACAATAATTGTTAATAATAGCCAATAGACAATATTTCGGTCAAAATGTCTGAGTCGACATCTTTTGGTGTTGTATGACCTCAGTGTTAAAGACGCTTTTTCATTTTGACGTAACGATTACAAATAGAACGCAAAAAGTTCCTACAGTTCCGTCATTACGTCGCCAATGACAGATTTCGGCAAGTAATCTACAGCAGGGGATATTTGGGGAAATATTGCATCCGACTTTTCAGCTGTCTTAATGTCATGTAAGTGAGCTACCCATAAATGATCAAATAAACCATTTTCCGACCTTGTTTAAAATCTTTAAAAAAATCTTTTGAAAACTGTTAATGAAAAAACTTTCTTCCAACGTTTCGGCAGTACAGGCCATTTTCAAGGTATAAAGAATCACGGAAATGTATTGACAAACTATCATTTTTTGATTTTTACGTTAATATTATAATAATACGGAAGGGGTCCAACTCTATACCTTCTTGAAGAAAAGTTCAAACCAATTTATTGTGCACCAGACACGTAATTCGGATATTTCAAAAATCCTCATCAGTGATACTTCTAGCTAAAGTGCTTTTCATAAGCCGACAAAATTCATTTCAATAGCGCCCTCTGTTTTTATTTTTATAATTTAAATTTGCGCATTTACTTTACAGAGAGTGTGCGGCTCAAAATTTCCTAAAAGGTCGATTCATTAGCATATCCAAATAGAATCTATGTTCAAAATACCAGGTAGAATTGGAGGGATGGTGCTAAGATGTTAATATCCTTTAATTTCGATAATATTTTGGATGAAATCACATAGCTAAATAATATATTTGATGTCAAATTGATAAAGTGACAACAGCAAAGCTTCTTTCAGGCGACAGAGCTGGAAAGAAGTAATAAATACAATTCAAAACATCTATGTCACGGGGATAAGACGCAATTCCATTGAGAATTAACAATGAAAAAGTGTGCATAAATTGCCGTCCTCGAACATTTTCCATCTTTTTGTCAGCCATTATGAATTTCGGACAATGACCCATTAATTGTTTTAGCCTCGCCTTACATAGATGCTTGCATGCCTACATCAGTATGTGAAGCAACGTAGATGTCTGGTCATGTTCAATGGGTCTACACAGGAAATCGTCTCCAGTCCCTCCCATTTATACTGATATGCTTAATGTGTCTATCTATATGGTCGATAGATTTTGTTCTTTAAATTCAAAACTGCATCATCCTCGTATACTGGATCATGAATGATGGTTTTGATTACCAAAATGATGAAAAAAAAAACTGTTATGTCTAAAATACAAAAATGCAATATTTTAATGAGAATAAAAATTAATACATTTGTATCTAATCATCTTTAGACGTAGGCTTCGTAGATTTCCATGGACAGACTTTCTGACATTGTAGGTAGATCGGTCAGTCTTAGGTGAGCACCAGAGCTGAAACGGATGGGTTTCCCGTCCACGGTGTAGGTGATGAAGACTTTAGTGAATTGGACACCCTGGGAGGTATCAATGGAGGTGGGATCATACTCGACCTAATTCAAAAAAAGCGAGCTTAATGAATGTAATTTAACACGTGTCTAGTACAATGAAATTGGTACTATAGAACAATATTGACAATTTAAACCACTAGGCTGGTATCGCTGCTGGTGGACTGTAAGTCCCCGAGGCTATCGCTCACCTAGTTTTGGTGTTTACGCACTGTGTTGAAATATATTCTAAAATTCCTGTCATCTAATTAGGCCTTAATTTCTAAAACTAAGGGGTATCTCCCGTAATGCATAGCCCTGTCCTTAGCTGGGATTTTGGCCATATTTTTCACTTGAATACGCTTCTGCATGAATAAATCCTACACAAAATCAGAAGCCGCTTATTTTGGCAAGAGGAAATTAAAAGTCTGTATTGTAGATGGCGCCAGGAAAATTCACTTTGGCTTTATTTAAACTGTTTGATATAAAGTACTACTGACGAGGATTCAATATCCGAAACACGTGTCTAATACAATAAAATTTGTTGACAATTTTAACTAATAAATATCCTAAAGGTACATACACAGCCATCCAAAAATGAATATACACCATTTCTGTTCATATTGCTGTTAGAAAATGAACAGTTTTGAATCCTTTACTGTATAATTCAGAAGATACATCTTATAGATACCATTTCTAATTAACTTTAACCAAATATTTAAATTTTTTTTACATAAAAATGACGATGTATAAAAAATGTCCTGATGAAATTTGATTTTTTTAATTTACATTTTCGTTATCACAATTCATAATTTTGAATTATATGAAGCCAGTTGTTATTAATCTTTCAAGTTCAGAATGGAAAAATAAGGATAAACTTATAAAGAAACTAGAATTATTTCCTTGTTTGTACACTCATTTATGGATGGCAGTGTAGATCAATAATGAGTAATATTCATCACCATAAATGAGATGTGAATGAGAAAAAAGACAGTCCCCAACTCAGACTTCAAAAATCACAACCAGTGGACATACAAAACGAGGGAAAATTCAAAACAAACAAATCTAAATCAACATTCAACAAAGAATCAAAAGTAAATCCCAAATGGAGATGAGATCAGGAACCCGGGGAGAGTAAGCATCTCCTCCTTGCTAACAACACGTGTCGCTTCACTTGTGCAGATAAAGGTCAAAACTGGATAATTTACCAATGTCAACGTAAAGACTATCCAACATATACCAGTTCAACGTTCCTTTTTGCCTTTTCTCTAAAATTGTATTAGTTCAAGTTCAAATTATTATTAAAATTCGCAATCAATTGATACTTGAAATCAAGCAAAACACAAAACCAAACGAAACAACCAAACCATTCTGCAGAGTAGCAATGACAAATATGGATAATGACCATATCCCTGTATACAGCACAAAATCGATAATTCAGAAAATCAAAAAACCGAAGGCATACAAAATCAGGATAAAACAGGAACCAAAGCAAACAAAAACCTCCATCATATGAAAAGAAGCGAACACTCGATATGGGAGTGAGACCAGGTGTCCAGGAAGAGTAAGCATATCCTGCTTGCATGCAACACCTGCCGCTTCAATTCTGTAGAACTGTCACATCCGGTTGGATGGTTCAAATGGTCTATGACAGAATATCATCCACCATTCTGGAGAGTGGGACATCATAGTGTATGACGAGTTCCCCATATCGACCGTAGAACTTCCTCGGTCACAAACATATCCCTGACTGAGAAGCTTATCTGAAATACGCCTAGCTCTCAGAACAAAATTATATATTTGGTATTTACTCTGGCATAGCATATCAACTGAGATATGAACATGCCATAAGCAGGCGATGAAGGGATGTTGCTACTCAGAAAAGGAAAGTTTATAATGCTGAAATTGAAGTCGTCACGTTTGTCATAGAGTGAGGTGTTCATGTGACGATCAGTGTCGTAGGACAACATTATGTCCAAATAGGATGCTGAATTATTTGTCTCTGTAGTTTCTTTGACTTCAAGCTCCGAGGGATATATACTGCTGAGGTAATCCGCGAATTTTGGTTTATTGATGGACAACACATCGTCTATGTATCTGTAAGTGAAGTTGAAGTAAAAAGCTAAGTATCTTTTCCCTTCAGAGACAAAAGATTGAATGAATTCAGCTTCGTACGAGTAAAGGAAAATGTCGGCAAAGAGTGGGGCACAATTGGTCCCCATTGGAATTCATACAAATTGCTGGAAGACCTTTCCTCCAAACACCACAAAAATGTTGTCGATCAGAAAGGTTAACATCTGAATAATATCTGTTTCAGTGTACTTTTTTTCAGAATCGGACTTTTCTTTTACAAAGTAGGTTTTGTCATAGTTTACAACTGTAAATTTGTATTTGCGATTGCTGTTCTTGCTTGTAAACGCATTACTTATAATTTTTGCGAGTCTTTCTTTCAATTTAGAATGTGGGACTGTAGTGTAAAGTGTCGAAAAATCAAATGCTTTGATCGAATGGACTCTACTAAAATGAAAGGATTTCAGATGTTCTAAAAGTTCCTTCGAATTTTTTAAAATCCACATCTGGATGATATAGCAGGGGCGCATGTATAAAACAGAACACCTACGATAACCAGAAAGATTTCCAGCTTGCTAGCGAAGCCGTGCAGAAAAGGTCAAAGCCGATTAATGTAATTCGGTGTTATGAGATGGTTATAATCTTAAATGAAATAATAAAATCATGGAAAAGGAAACTTATAACATCGTCCAAAGAAAGTCTGCAGTGACAAAGCAAATGTAATAAGTCATCGAAGTGAAACTCGGTTGAGTAGTTACTTGGCAAGTCGCCTTGCTCTGAAAATAAAGTTGTGGTAACATGAGTTTGTTCTGAAATAGGATATCAACTGTGATATGGATACAACATAGACAGTGGACAAATAACTATTACTATATTCAGGAGTAGGTTGATTTCAAAGTTGAAGTCATGGTCCTTTTCACCTTTGGATAATATTGATTAAAGTAATCACAAAAAATTACATGCATTAATAATTGAGAGAACGTAATGAAAGTATCTGAAACATAAAGGTGAATTGAAATATGCATTGTCCTGTGACTGAGCAAGGACTAGATAAACTCGACTACATGTGAGTGTAGAAAAATATTAGCAAGAAGTGAAACACGGTTGTTTATTATTTGAATTCTCAACACTTCCTCAAAACCACGATTTCTCCAAACTATACAAATAAATTGTCGGTCAGAAAGTTGAACATTTTGATATTGTCTCCCTCTAAAATCAGAATCATATAAATCTTCAAACATGGACGAGTTGGGAGAATCGCAAAACTCATGAAACTATAAAAGTAGAGACTTCCAGAATTTGTAATGATGATGAACCTACTTTGTGAATAATGGTAGTGTTGACAGAAGCAGAGTAGATGTTCTGCATGTGGTTGATCTCTGTGATGACCCCGTTCTGTTTAGTCATGTAATCTGATCCACAAACTGAAATGACATATCATAGCGTATATCATAATTCAAGATACTTGCAGCACAGTATTGTAATGCTTGAAAATGGTTGAGTTCAAGTGTCTTTAGGCATTATTTCCGAGACAAGAAGAAGAGAGATGGTACGTGCAAGACAACACAAATCAAAGACATAAATGGATGCAGTGGGCATTTACCTAATGAGTGGGAACAAAATGGGGTTGTCCTGGTTAGGTGAGAATCATTACTAGATTAAAGTTTTATTGACATTGATATGATTATATTAATCCTAAAATGCTAGCCAAAAAGAAAAAAAAACGACATAGAATCTACTTACTTCCATCAATGATTTGCTGAGAGCTTTTGCCTTCGATTTTGTCACAGTTAGGACATACAGAACGTCTTCCAAATATATCTGAAAAGAGATTTGTTAATTCGTTTGGTATGTATTTTAGCTTAATTTGTATTCATCTTAAGAAATCAATGTATAAATGGTACAGTTCATGCTGTAAAACTTACGTCCGATTGCATGTCCTATTGAGTGACCAATATTTTCCACACCATGTGAAATCTGCTTTCCAACGTTTTCTGCAGTGTGAGCTATAGCATTGGCGGCATCAGTGGCTCCATTGGTCAAAGAATTCCCAATGTTCTGAAGAGAGTGTTCGAATCCATGACCGAAGTTCGACACACTCGATGCAAAGTTATCCAATCCATGACCAATATCTGATGTCAGAGACGTGAGCTTACCGCCTAGATCTTTGAAGGCATCACCGACGCTTCCCACCAGATCTTTAGCTCCTCCCAACAATAGACCCCCAGCCTGTTGGGCCGTGCTCCCCAGGGCTTTACCTAGCTTCTCAATGTTCTTGCCGAACAGCTTGACAACAACCTCCTGACCAGCAGTATCAGCCAGGAACTTCAGAAGGTTACCTGTTTTGACGGCCGGTAAGAAAACGGTAGAGAACACTTGCTCAACCTTGTTTCCGCTGGGCGCTGGCTGTTGTGGATGGGCTCTTCAGAGATAACGTTTGAAGGGAAATTTAAAATTCAAGATAATCAATGTCATATTGTTTAATAAAATGATAACTATATTTAGTAGATTTTGATATTTTGATTATCTTACTTGACACATTGTTGACATGTCGATGACGTAGTGTTAATCTTGCCGGCACATGTTGTTTGCATGGACTTCTGTAAGGCGATGGAGTCATTCACCCGTTCTACCACCGTCATGATAAGGTTTTGTCTGACCAACTTGTCTAAAGCTGGAAAGACACCAAAGCTACATACGAATTCATAGACATGGGTTTACAGAAATAGAGGGAGTCAAACAAGCTATGATCGGAATAAAAGATACCGAGTAAATACCCCAAAAACGGCATCACTGCGCTTCACAACAGAAACCTAACCATCCATCAAAAAAAAAACCAAAACAAAACAAAAACAAAAGAAAAAAAAAGAAAAAAAAGAAAAAAAAAAAAAAGACGTGAAATACTTCGTATGATAATGTCTTCAAATATGCAATGCGCCATTGTGTTTTTCAATCGATTGATACAATTTACTCCAGATCAATGTATCATACTAATGCATCGAAATATGCTTTAAAGCATTTTTGCAATTTATTGATCAATTCAACGATTGCCAAGTGAATCATTCATATAATGTTGCAGAATTGGAAATATGAATAATTTATGTTTTCAAAGTAACAAGATCACAAGGCAGCAATAATTCAACGACTCGTATACTGGAAGTCTACATTCTGTGATGATATCACAATAAAGAAGAAACTTTGGCGACTTGACAAAATTAATATACAACTTTTACGATTTTGGTCTGATTCCCTTCTTGACCTCCTCCCCCCTCACTAGAGTTGCTCTGCATATAATTTAATAAATGAAGATTTTTGTCAAAAAGTACGAAGTTCAAACCTTGAGTAGTGTAAGAGTCCAGCTCCACCAAAGCTGCACTTGATGCGCCAAATAAAAAGGCGCACAAAAGAATTATCTGCGTCATGATCGAGGCTATATATTATAATTGTCGAATTTAATGTCTCTGAGTGAGAGGGTCCTGCTTTTCTTATCTCAAAGTGATCTGTAATGTCTTATCTCTGGATTTGAGGATTATTTGGTCAATTCTGACACAATTTATTTCCGAAATGATTCGCCGCTTTAATAAGTACCTTGAAAGAGACTTTCAGGGTCGCGTGATTATTTGATACGGATAGCAAGAAGAGACAAATTAACAAACTCGTACATGACGATTTGAACTTTAATGAATATTGAGCAAAATTATGGAAAAACAATTCACCAACGGAATTGCTAATTGATAATATCATGTACATGATACACATATAGTCCATTTTACATTGTATTGATATAAACATATATACATGACTGTATATTATATTTAATGAATTCCTAAAGTACACAAAAGAACACCTCTAATTAAAAAATCTAGTTACAAAAAGTTGTTTGAAATCTAATTTGAAAAATAGACGGACGGAATGTCAAAATGATATTGTGATGTCAATACACGAGGGGCATCACTTCTAGTCCGGACTTAGTTCCAGCATGGCTACCACCAGCTGATCTCTCCTCGCTCCCTCATAAAACTCCTCCCAGCTAAGTTCTCCGTTTTTGTCTGTATCGAGTTTTTTAAACAATTTTTTCGTCATCTTCTCAGGTGTACTTACATCCGATGGTTTCTTGATCTGTGGCGTCATTTTATACACGGCCTTAAAAAAGAAAAAAAATACAGAAATTACAATCATGCTTGGTATTTTATAAAAGAGCCGGAGTATCTTCACGAGACGCCTCATTTTTTTGAAAATATTAGGTCATCAATAGTACAATTTTCTAGAAAATATTGCATGTCGAGAAATTGATCCATGCTGACAATTTGGACAAACTATGACGACGTGACTCTATGTCGAGAGCTGTACCCATATAAAAAAGGCATATTGGACTCACAGGAACCCTTCACCGAAGTGTCTGTAATTGGGTGTATAATATGAACATGCCATATGGAAGTGTTAATTAAGGGTTCATTGATATCAATTTAAGGATACCTGCATCATTGGAGGGGCAAGGCACCATTTTCTCGAGAATTTAACTTTCAAACAGGATAGAAGATCACTGGAATCCGAGTTTTGTACAAGACAGAAGATTGAGCTTAAAAGAGAGTGTTGAATAAGTTTCGGATAGTTAACCTTCCAAAGAAGCATTGAATAGTTTAAAAAGGAGTATATTCGATTGCAAAACAAAATATGTAAAGCAGCAACAGTATATTATATCATTGAGTGTATATATATCGAAAATAAACTTACCGTCATTAATGACAACATTTCATCCTTTGAGATGCGCCCATTTCCATCGATATCGTACATTTTAAAAGCCCATCTCAGTTTCTTCTCCAGATTTGAACTAGCTGTAACACTCAGTCCCACCAGAAATTCTCTGAAGTCTACTTTACCATCTCCGTCAGAATCAAAAGTTCGAAAAACATGATTTGCAAACGCCCCGGCATCCCCACCGAAAGTACTTGAGTACACTTCTGAGAATTCCTTCACTGTGAGGTATTTCCCGTGTCTACAGCTTCTCATGTACTCTTTGTACCAGTCGTTGATTTCTTCACCAGTAAAGTCCACCTCCTTTTGGAGGTCCCTGATCTCTGTTGGTGATAGTTTTTTCGGAGGCTTGTTACCCATGACTTCGTATTGTTCTAAATATCGGAACGACCCAGGGAATTGAATCCAACAAATATTATGTAAACAGAGGAAACACAGGTTGACGGTATCATATAAACTTCATCGAAGAGATAATGTCTCCTCTCGCAATTTTCAATTGGTACCAAACAAGGAAGTAATATCAATATTTTACACAATCTGAAAATCGATTATATTCAGAGAAACAATCTGCATTTCTATAAAAACTCCGTCTTGGCTTGTCCAGCTTCTGTTAGGGGGTAGCTCCTGAATAAAACGGTCTTTGTTTGTCCAGCTTTTCGAAATTTGGACAGTCCGCTCAAATAATCCTTAAACTAAACATTGCAAAAGTGTATATAACACATTAAAATTATGTGTGCATTTGTACCAGGCGATCATTGTATGTCGGAGATATCAGGAATATTTAAAGTCACATGAAGATTTAAACGTCTTTGCAAAATACCATGTTTGTCATACAAATGCGCTTTTGTTTGACTTTGAATCCAACCTACACCTAATGAATGCATGATCTCTGATTTGAGGTCAGTGGTCTCTAACCATTTATTATTTGAGATAACGAAGCTTTACAACTGTGTAGTTTGTAATTAAAAAAAAGTACTATGTCTTGTCTTCATAGTTATTAGAAACCAGTTTCTAAGGAGTATGTATTGATCCAATCTAGTTCTTTGGCTATACGTACACTAGATAATTCATTTCAAGAGTTGTCCATACTTTAGTAGATCGTTTCTATAATACGAAGTTTTCCCTTGATCAATATAATCAAACTCACACTGAAGAAATTATCTTCAATGCATGCAGAAACGAAAACCTTGCACGTTTCCTCGTGGGTTTTACATCCCCCCGCTCCTTCCTATTTTATTCAAGAAGACTTTTTAGTACAAAGAGTTCAAATTGAAGAAATACCTTATGCATATATGCACATTTATTTTGTAATTTGGATCAACAAGCAACAGAATTTCTAACACTGATTCACACCAGATAACGAACATGTCGTGTAGTTTTTGCTATAATGCGCAATGGGTACTTTGAAAAGAAGAAATGGATAAATAATTTGCATTTCAGACGCACTGGACAACTCCGGGTTTTACTCAACCAAAGATTTGGTTCTTAGGTAGGAATTGTTTTCCAAGCTGAACTTTAGTACTCTCCTCGTACAATAAGTTGTCTAAACTAGAAAGGTTTCTTGTTGCGGTTGCAACAAGAGTGTCTTCCTCCTATACAATTTTTGGTTTGGAAATATGAAGGACGTCACATTACATGTATTTATATTATATATTTAAGTTTTCAAATAGCAGTAACATTAAATTTTCAAACCGATAATTGTTGGTGAGCAACCATTTGATTTGGGGGGGGGGGGGGGGGGGGGGGGGGTTAGGAATTCTATTGCCAGCCGGTAAAATTTTTTCAGCAATTTTCTGAGCAGGCCATTTTTTTCAGCCATTACCAGAGTCGGTTCTTCGGGCCGGATTTAAACAAATTGTCAAATGTTGTGAATGTCTGTGTAAGTTAAACTCCCCGCTGTTACAGAGTATGAGTTAATAACCGTTCCTTCAGATGTCTCTTTGCAATTAGCGAATTTCAGACAGATTGTATGATGTTTAAATAGAACCTTTTCTAGATTTTTGTGCCTATGCGTATTAGGTCTCTGGTAGATACAGCTATGTCAACAGTTTGTATTTATATTAATTAATTTTTTGACTTTAAATTGTCTGGCACAAAGGGCCAGCAAAAATTTACATATCATGCAATGTATCCTTACTTTTGCATGGTCCGGGAAAAAAAATTGGCAGCCCTTTGGGCCGGAATATTTTTTTCAGCATTTTTCAGAGCCGGGATTTTTTTTTTTTTGCAAATTCTTCCTGCCCCCTTCCCCCATAAAAAAGGCGAGCTCGTAGCTGTAGAACCAATTTTCTTGAGAAGAGAAATGGTAATAACAAGTTACGTTCAATATATATATATAAATACCATGAGGTTCTCGCTGTGCAGGTTCAAATTTGGAACCCCCCCCCCCCCCCTTTCCCTTTTTTCAAAGTTTATTTTGAATTTCCATCATGGCGACATCGTTCAATATAAACAGAACTATTTTCGAAAAACGAGGAGAGGGAAGAATGTTGGAGAAATTGTTCATCAATTTGTAAATAAACCAACCGAAAATTATGTTCGAACGTTTGCTAGAATTAGAAATTAAACTTGATGTTCAAAATATAGTTATTGAAGTTTAGAAACAGGTTTGTAGGTTAGAAATCGGAATCAAACTACCACTTTTTGTGTGTAAATTCTGGTTTGTAGCTGATCTCTTCTAAATTAATCAACTGTTTTAAAATCAAATTGTGTATATCGAAATGTATTTATGAAATGCATATTCATCATTGCCGTGAAATCGGAATTTGAAAATCTCAACACTGCTTTTCTCGAGTCGGACTCGGACTACCAATTTTAGTGTGCGACCGATCTGTTGGCGTGAAGGTGTATCGAAATACCCAACTCAAAATTTCGATGCTCATATCTTTTCAACAGTAAGAGATAGGAAAAATCAGAAAGACTAAATAAGACAGATATATGGATAAAAAATAATAATATTGAAATTTTTAGGAAACTTCATAAGCTTAATTTTTGTTTACTATTATAAGCAAAAAAGTGTCTTCCTCCTATGAACTTCTGAATTTGGAAATATGAAGGACGGTGAAGGACGTCATCGTAATAAATCGTTACAGTGTGCATCTAGCATTTCATATCTTGCATGGCTGTCGACTTTCAAAAAGAATGGAAATTGTAGATAGCAAAATACGAGATATTTAAGCTTACAAATAGCAAAACATGAAATTTTCGGTCCTTTTGAGTAATTCGACGCTCCCGTCAAATATTTGAATCTACTAAAAAACATGATAAAAAAATAACAGAGACCAAAAATAAAAAAGACCAATCTAGCTTTTACTCCAAACGTAACGTTGGAGAACTTTCATTGTCCTAGCTTACGGGGTTCTTGAGAAATCGCTGATCCAATTTTCCACGGTTACGAAAACAATAGGTCTTCCGACGGAAGTCGGAAGACCTAATAAAACCCGTCACAATCCCTAAAAAGATCATATTGCAATGAATACGGCGGAACACAATCGCAAAAAAAAAACCACAACAGACACCATGTCAAACAACCACACAACAAAACAGCCGGAGAGTTAAAACACTAACATCAAAAGAATTCGCAAACAAACCAACAACCACACAACCAAAAAGCACTAACATCAAGAAGATTAGCAAACAAACCAACAACACAACAACCAAACAGCCGGAGAGTTAAAACACTATCATCAAGAAGATTAGCAAACAAACCAACAATCACACAACCAAATAGCTGGAGAGTTAAAACACTAACATCAAGAAGACTAGCAAACAAACCAACAACACAACAACCAAATAGCTGGAGAGTTAAAACACTAACATCAAGAAGACTAGCAACAACTGACCAAACAGCCGGAGAGTTAAAACACTAACATCAAGAAGACTAGCAAACAAACCAACAACACAACAACCAAACAGCCGGAGAGTTAAAACACTAACATCAAGAAGACTAGCAACAACTGACCAAACAGCCGGAGAGTTAAAACACTAACATCAAGAAGACTAGCAAACAAACCAACAACACAACAACCAAACAGCCGGAGAGTTAAAGCACTAACATCAAGAAGACTAGCAACAACTGACCAAACAGCCGGAGAGTTAAAACACTAACATCAAGAAGACTAGCAAACAAACCAACAACACAACAACCAAACAGCCGGAGAGTTAAAACACTAACATCAAGAAGACTAGCAAACAAACCAACAACACAACAACCAAACAGCCGGAAAGTTAAAACACTAACATCAAGAAGACTAGCAAACAAACCAACAACACAACAACCAAACAGCCGGAAAGTTAAAACACTAACATCAAGAAGACTAGCAAACAAACCAACAACACAACAACCAAACAGCCGGAAAGTTAAAACACTAACATCAAGAAGACTAGCAAACAAACCAACAACACAACAACCAAACAGCCGGAGAGTTAAAACACTAACATCAAGAAGACTAGCAAACAAACCAACAACACAACAAGCAAATAGCTGGAGAGTTAAAACACTAACATCAAGAAGACTAGCAACAACTGACCAAACAGCCGGAGAGTTAAAACACTAACATCAAGAAGACTAGCAAACAAACCAACAACACAACAACCAAACAGCCGGAGAGTTAAAACACTAACATCAAGAAGACTAGCAACAACTGACCAAACAGCCGGAGAGTTAAAACACTAACATCAAGAAGACTAGCAAACAAACCAACAACACAACAACCAAACAGCCGGAGAGTTAAAGCACTAACATCAAGAAGACTAGCAACAACTGACCAAACAGCCGGAGAGTTAAAACACTAACATCAAGAAGACTAGCAAACAAACCAACAACACAACAACCAAACAGCCGGAGAGTTAAAACACTAACATCAAGAAGATTAGCAAACAAACCAACAATCACACAAACAAACAGCCGGAGAGTTAAAACACTAACATCAAGAAGACTAGCAAACAAACCAACAACACAACAACCAAACAGCCGGAGAGTTAAAACACTAATCTTTGGTCTTTTTTAAATTTCTTATCATTATAATATCACTGTAAAATAAAGGCGAAGAAATTTCAAATGATACATATTGTAATGATAGAATTGTTCTGAATTTCGAAAGATGAAGAAAGTCCTGTAAAACCTGTAATTACTTCCAGAAGCCGGGTATTACTAATCAGTACAAGTTAACAAAATTCATCACCTAAGCGTTTTGTTTTTTTAATTGTTCATCAATTAACAGAAATTCTGAAAAACGAAAGCATGCTCACGAGTGGAGAAATGTAAGGCACGGTCCATTTGATATTCTGGGTGGGGGGCTTGGGTTTTTTTCGAAAAAAATAATTTTGCTCTGAATTTTGATGAAAAAAATAAATTTGCTTATGATGTGACAGAAAAAAAATAATCTTGCTCTTACAAGTAATCTGAATTTGAAGAATAACCATAAAATTCGCTTAAATTCCTGAAAAATTTTCGGCTCGCTTCGCTCGCCGCAGTTTTCACTTTATATCTTAAATTTTTGGCTCACTTCGCTCGCTAAACTTTTTTTAATGGCAAGTTCATATTTAAAAATATTAAAGGTATACATGTGACGGAAAAGAGGCTTCCTTAAATACTTTATCAGTATCATTTTCATAGATACATGTACATGAATGACCATAGAGTCTAAAATTTAAGAATATAATTAAGTTTTTCACTAGTTTACATTTCTAAATTCAAAAATTTGTCTAGAAGACCCTCACTTCAGGCCCTCTTACATGTTACATGACCTTACATACATTTTGTTTACTGAAAATTATATCATATTGTAAAAATCTTTTATCTCTCTCAGTTTAGAAGTGAATACAAGTTTTACATAAAAATTTAGTATGGTTTGGAACAATTTAAGTAAAAATAAAGAATTTCTGTTGAAAAAACACAAACATTCTTAATATACACATCAATTGTTAGAAAAAAATTTCCTTGCTCCAACTTTGCAAGAAAAAAATAATTTTGCCCCGGTCCAGTGCGAAAAAAATAATCTTGCTCCGACAAAAAACCCAAGCCCCCCCCCCCCCCCCCCCCCCCAGAATATCAAATGGACCGTGCCTAAATACCGTATGATGATAGTCTGCATGGGGCATTTTGGAATCAAGGAAAAATCACTTTAATACGCTAGTGTTAAGATAATCTTTGTTTTAATTTATCCTTTTACAATCACCCGTAACTTAGTCTATACATTTTTGATTGAGATATCGGGCAATGAAAAGCCGGGGTTTTTCAAGTCATGCACAGTAGTCTGACCCAAGTCTTGGGAACTAAAGATAACTTTTAAAGACTTCAATTTCCCTCCCTGCTCTGTAGAAGTGTCATAGGACTTGCTGCATATTTTACAGCAAGGTCTCATTTTGCAATGAATGTGCTCTGAATATGAATTATCAATCAAGAAGTCTGGTGAGTGATTTAGGCCTGCAGGAGTCCACTGTAGGGACTTTCACTTTCAATGCGCATGCGTATCTCGTATTTTGCCAGATGTAAAAAGAACATTTGCATGATTGGAAGCCCTCACAATCCTTTCTTTTAGGGGATTTATTAGATATGACAGTGTTATTTAATCCTTTATCTAGATTGTTATCCCCTTAAACAACGTCTTTTGTATATTGTTATCGACAGGTTATAATCCATACTGAAGTTCTACCAGGATTTACCATAGGTAAGTACCCCATACTTGATCTGACACTATATCCGGAAGGGACGTTGATGAGCATGCACAAGTAAAGTTGTTTGGATAGTCTACAGTAAGTCTGTAGGAAGTATTGTAGCAAAGTATAGATCACAGGTACGTTGCACAATTTTTTAAGGGGATAAAATGAAGATGCGCACTGCTGCAGAAAAGTTAAATTTACCCCTTACGAAATCTTCCTCACCAAAATCTCATGAGAAATTTAGGGTAGAATCTCACCTCAGATTTCTCATGTGCATTTTAACATGCAAATTAGGTGAAATTCCTCACGTGAGAAATTTTTCTCACCAAAAATCTCATGTGGAATATTTTCCTCACGTGAGAAATTAAGGTAGGTTCTATAAATATTTTCTCACGTGAGTCTCATGTGAGAAATTTTCCTATTTACAGTATCATCAAATCTCACATTTAACTACAGATGTAACACATACATTGTGCCAAGAAATACACATGAATATAAATTTGAATAGGAATATTAGCTTGTAAGTCTTCATAGGCACAACAAGATGAATTATAATACTTACTGCACAAATTTAGTATAAATTCTAACAGTTTTCATACTTTCTTGATATTCTTACTCAAAAATTTAAAAGATTGACTGGCATATTGTAAATAAATAAAATGTTTAATGATTTACTGTTAATAAATCAAATTTAAGATGAAAAAATGCAAACACTTGACTAAATTTACATTGCTATTTGAATAGAAGGGAATTCTTATGTACTTTGAATTTACATTTTAATGACAATTCAAACTAATTTGTAACAACAGAGGACATTCAGAGTAATTCAGATCAGAAAATTAAAATAAAAGCTATTAGTTTTGAACTTATCCAAGATGTGGAAAACAGACTAACCTGAATATGTGAGCTGTGCCTATATCAATTCTTTTATAAGGTACAAATGTACTCATGTTAATTCACAAACTTCTTCAGCCTTTTAGAAATGTTGGAGCCAAATTCAATTTACTTTGAAAAATATACAAGTCTTTGATTGGATATTCATGTCATGTGACATTTGGTTGTTCCTTTTCTCACATGAGATCTCAGGTGAGGAAACAGTACTTTGAAACTTTATAACTCTGGACAGTATTGTTTAGTGCACAAATATATCTAAGATCTAATTCCTAACGTGAGTCTCATGTGAGGAATTCAGTTTTGCTTAAGAGCTGAAGCAAATTGTAAATCCAAATATCAAAATCTCATGAGAGAGGAAAAATCTAACGTGAGAAAACAAAATCACATGTGGAATTGTGTTAGCAGCTCAGTCTTTTACAATTCTTACAAGACCTAACTTGCTGCACATGTGAGATTTTGAAACCTCACCTATTTGCATACAGATCTAACCAGTTTCTTATAAGTTTCTTATGAGATTCTCATGAGAAAATGTTAGTTTTTTTGGTACGGGACATCAACAAGTCGCCCTGTAGCAATGCACGTATCCCCATATCTATAAAATAGTCCATTTTCCAGAAAATATCTATGACCGTTTTAAACCTTGATTTTATATGTACAGACGCCAGACATCACATCATTTGGCAAAATTTTCAATTGTGACGTCACATCTGATCGCACTGTCTTGAAGCACCTTGATGTGTTGTCATGCTTTCTTTTTTGACGTCACAATGAAAATATCGCCAAATTTTGTGATGTCTGGTGTCTGTCCGCCTTATGAATCTATTGGAAAATCAGCTATTGTGATGTAATAACCATATTTTAAGATAATATTTTGCCTTACAAATTAATTAAGATATTAATCCTGAGAGTAAGTTTAGTAAAGTATGTAACATATCCTATTACTCAGTATAATTTTTTTTGTATATATAATGATCATAATAAAATGTCATGTTTGAAAGTACAATCGATAATGTTTTTGTGTGGCCTGCATAGCAACACTTAGGCACCACTTTGTCCATTGTCCGTCTGTCTTTCTGTCAGTCAGTCACACTTTGTGTGTCACACCCCATAACTTTTGATTGGTAAGTGATAGGGCTTTGATATTTAATGTGTATTCCGTTGTGACAAGTTTATTCTTCACATACCATGATTTTTGACCTAGTGACCTTGACCTAGATATTTGACCTACTTTTCCTAAAATTAGTAATATCTTTTGATTGGTCAGTGGTAAGGCTTTGAAATTTCGCATGTGTATTCCTTGTGACAAGACCTTTCTACCTAGTGACCTTGACCTAGATATTTTACCTACTTTAAAAAAAATTGAGACTGGCTATACCTTTTAATAGGTAAGTGAAGGCTTTGATATTTCACATACATGTGTATTCCTTATGACAAGACCTTTCTACACACATCTTTGACCTAGTGATCTTGACCTAGATATGTTACCTACTTTTTCTAAAAATAAGGATGGACTATATATTTTGATTGGTAAAAGATAGGGCTTAAATATTTTTGAATTGCTGTATTTGTGTATTGCTTGTGATGAGACATTTTTATAGACATACTACAAGTATTAGCTTTCCAAAAAAGCTTGGTCGATATCAACAGTTATTTAAAAGCGAAAAAAATTTTTGGTTCAAAATAGGTTTAAGATTTTGACTCTTAGAATAAAGAGTAAAGAGTAGTATTAATAAGGCTATGCATGAAATTCACAAAAAAAAAAAACTGGTTACACAATAGGAACTTACGTGTTGATAATTCTGAAAAGTTAGAAAATAGTGCATTTGCACTAGACAACTAAAGTCACAGTCATTCATAAATTGCTTGACCTGTTAGTGTGCGGTAGGAAAATTCCATTATAACGCAAATTAACTTGACCAATCAAAAGCCTTTCAGTATATATTCGCGGGAAAAGCGTCCTTGACCTAAATGATTGACATTATTTTATGAAAATTTGGGATTGATCATATCTTTTAAGTGGTAAGTAATAGGTCTGATATTTCACAGGTATATTTCATTTGACAAGACTTTCCTACTGATACGAATAATGTTGACCTAGTGACCTTGACCTACATATTTGGTCCATATTATTTTTTAAAAAGCCGGGTGACAGGCGACACGAGCATTCCTTGGATCGCTATTTTTTATGTCATGATTCAGATTGTCAGAATCTTTTTTCTCATTTTTCTTTCTCTCTCATTTTAAGATTAATTAAATGATTTGAAAGTAAGCATTTAATATATATCTTATTTTTAAAACATAATGTTAAAAGTGTAAAAGAATTACACCAGGCCAGCTGAGTGTTTCTGTATAATCGTAACTTGCTTATGTTTTACATGTGTATGGATATTTGTTGATGACAATATTTTTGTCATGTATTTTTTTTTGATAGACTGTGGAGCTGCACATCCCTGAGTATGGAGAAATCTGAGGTGCGTATGCCCGACAGTGGAATCTGTGACAAGCTGGAGTCATGCGGATCGTGGAGGATATGGCGTGCCATGAATGCTGTTATGTTTACCTTCTTCTTGCTGGCAGGATATGTCAATGTGAATAAAATTTGTTTTTGTCAGGAAGCTATGTCATAATGATTTTTCAGTGAAGTATATGTGTCTGTTAATTACTATCTTGGCTCCATAAAGGGAGAGGGCTAAAGTTCCTATGACCCTGTGTAATGTGAAAGAAGCCTGGGCCTCAATCTTGTTAAACTTTACACTTTTGGGATCTTTCTCTTTGAGAAATTTTCTTAATTTGCTATTTTGATTCCTTCACTGACCACACCGTCATAGATAGCTGTTGATCAGGTTATGAATTACTGTAAAGTCAAAATATCGTAGTTCAACAAAAAATATATATATAATATAGTCAGTGTATTAGTAACCTAGCAAATACACTTGTTGGTTTGTGTAATGTTTATTCATAGATTATAATGGGAAAATTCTTCTTACAGCTGAATGACCCTGACTGGTACCTGTGGATTGTAAGTAATTGATTTCATATGGAATTTTATCTTCAATTTTACTGTATCAATAAGACATGCAAATGTATCACTGTCTCTTCCTTCAGTAAATACATGTTTACAAATACAACTCTTAAAATTTGTTTAATACAAATATATAGATTCGAATTAATTTTTGCAAAATCCAGAAAATAGAACCATTTGGAGAAAATTAATCTTTTTATGAAAATCAAAGTCACAACAGACAGCAGAATTCATGAAAAAAAAAAAAAAACAGAATTGGAACAAAAGTTTTAATTTTTTTTTGTAAACATCATTGGAATATAAAAATGTGCAATGTTTTATAGATTGGTATGTTATTATTCTTTTCTATTGTAGCCTATATATGGAGTGTGTGCTCTGCTTTGTTTACCTCTTATAGTCAAACCTGAATGGTCATGTAAGTATTTAAATGTAAATATAAACAATATTGATATTTTTATCCAGATTATGATGTTTTGTTTGACATCCTTCTCAGTTTGAGATTTTTCTTCACCATCATCATTTAGATGGCAACATTTGAGCTAAGCCAATCACAGGCTCTGAAATGGTTCGACTTATTTGTGAAGAATCTGTGAAGATACTGTCTTCATTGTCGTCATCCTACAAATGCTAAACAGAAAAATATGTGGCACAAGTGCGGCTCGAACCCAGACTTTCAGTATGCTAACCGGGCGCGTTAACCACTACGCTACTGGGATAGTTGCCATCTAAGGCGATTAGAAGGTAATTTAAAGTTTCTACATGAATAAGAAGGGGCTTTGTTGACGCTCCGCCCACTTCTTATTCATGTAGAAACTTCAAATTACCTTTTAACCTATACATGGAATATACATGGCAACCTTCACATTTACAGCAGGAGTAGTCAAGATGCACTGTCAATGTTATTCATGCTTCTAGATCATGGTGGATAAAAAATTGTCTAGACTTGCACGAGATACTTCTTTGTTAAAGAATTGTGTATTAAGGATTAGGGCACCAAAAAAAAAGGAAAATTGTGATATTTCATTAAATTTGCAGATAGTAAGATATGGAATACAGTAGCTGTGATCCATCTTACGTTTTGTTTGTCCTATGCTGTATATCAAGTTGTCTTACTCATGGAGGCCGTCAGTGGTAGGCTGGAGAATCCATTACAACATGAGGAAGGCAGGTATGTAACAGTAATAACATTCATTTGTATCTATGTTGTTATTTGATTGGTTGGTCCATTTGTAAGTCCTAATATGATTGATCAATGAAGAAAGCTGAAATACTTGACCTCTATCAGAGTGCATTTAGATCTTTCTGCAAACTCATGAGAAAGTTAATATAAGAATTTACTTATTTAAAAAAAAATTCTTATTCAGGGAGGCAGGAGGATTACTGATTATTATCACATGGCTTATCATTGGTCGATTCACACAGATTGGATGGTAAGAATTTAAGTTCAGATAGATAATTATCAAGACAAAATAGACTGTAGTGGAGATTAATTTCTGCTGGGAATCAACATCAGTTTTCAAATATTCTTTGTGGTAGAAATAGATTAAACATGTAAGCAGTACAACTGGGTAAATTTTGAGAAAAATGAGTAACATCACTTGGCATAATTGATATTTGGCTGAGGTTTTGTCTGTCCTAGAAAAACCAATGAGCACTTTAATAGTATCCTACATTTGAAATGGTCTATTGACAATATGAAGTTTTTTTGTCATGTAAGATTATCATGTAGCTGCTTCCAAAGCCTGGTTAACTTGATTATTATTATTATTTTTTTTTTGATAATTCAAAATCTATAGTCATACAAGATCGTTGTTACCAAACGTTTATAATCACATGCATGCATGCATACATGTATACCTCAATTGTAAACAATATCAGCTAAAGGTATTTTCTATTATAAGATGTTTCAATTAAATGGTTTTGTTGATTTCAGACCAGTTAAGATGAGTAACAAGTACATGATGAATGCCCTACTACTGATGGCAGTGACCTTGACCTTTATTCCCCTGTTAACCTGGTCACTCTGCTTTGTTGGGGACTGGCACAAGAGGCTGGGTCACTGCAAAGGAATGTTCTAATGACAGTGACCTCTGATGGCAGTGACCTTGACCTTTATTCCCTTGCTGACCTGGTCACTCTGCTTTATCGGGGACTGGCTCAAGAAGCTTGGTCACTGTAAAGGAGTGTTCTAATGTTAGTATTATAGGATTCCAATCTCAAAAGTCTATTTGACGGTGTGTTTGATTAATTTATTTGCTCTTCCATAACATAATATTGAGTCATTTGTTTGGTACATAACATGTTCATTATTTTTCATTTACATTATGATAATGTTTTTTTTTTCAATTTTTGTGGATGATTCTGAAACTCAATCAAACCATAGAAACTCCCCTTATTTGTACACAATAGCTGAATTATTTTTGTGTTGCCTGCGAAGCATAGCGACACTTAGGGATCACTTTGCCAGTTGTCTGTCTGTCCTTCTGTCTGTCACACTTGGATGTCTGTCACACCCTATTTAAGAATTGATTCCTAAGTGTCACTATGTTTCCTAGGCCACACATGCATTTCTTGGAAATATTTTTATGAAAGAGAAATTTATGCTATTCATTCCTTTTCAAAAAGGGGACCAGATGATGAAACATGTGCATTGTTTATGAGTCCAAAATGTCTTTGTATTTTACAGATTTATACATGTTTTTTTGGTTTATGTAGATTCACAGGGTCTTTGTAATAATGACTTGACGTATTTGACTATGGCTACTTTTTTATAAGATATTTTGTTGTAAAATTTTGTTTACTCAAATGAAATACTGAAAGAAAAAGAAAAGACACAAAGTACTTCATCTTATGTTTGTAAAGAGATGCTGTTAATAAGGAGTGGTATGTTCATGAAGTACTAAGTTTGACTATGGTCATTTGATCCATAGTGTTTGTAGTAAAGATTCAACACGGAGAAAGTTTCTTAATTACCATTATTTTACTTTGCACCTGTACTTGGATGTACATGTACCATATGTACCATTAAAATGTCATCTGTTTATAGCTGTGTATATTGCTCTGAAAAATTCCCAAATGTCCATATCACTGCTGTCATTTTAATGGAGTGTCAATGATACATTTATTTGTTTGATATTAGATATTTATTTGAATGTTTTCTTCTTGTGCAATGACATGTAGGTGCTATGACTCGAGAAAAATCTGCATAAAAAATGAGAAAAGAAATATTTTTGAATGGATTAATATTCTGCTTTAAAATGGAAACATATTACAAATACACATGTATGTGTAACTTGAATGCAATAGTAAAAGCAATAGTTTAGAAATACAAGGGCAAAAGAGGCATCTTAATGCCATTAGAACTTGATGAAATTTATAAAGAAATACCAAAAAACAATTTGATCATGATTCTTTTCTGTTTTAAGTATACATGGATGCGTCAGTTCTATAGTTCTAGTCAATTCTACTCAAATGCTACAATAGTTATACATTTTTTTTATCTCTATTTCTTAGAGATATTATCAATCTGATTAAAATCATCTGTTTCGGGCTCCGTTTACTGCGTACTCCAGTTTGTGGTGGAGTACGCAGTAAACGGAGCCCGAAACAGATGATTTTAATCAGATTGAGATATTATTAGATTTTATATTTTGCTGTAGTTTCTGTTTATTATTGTATGAGGCTTTTCTATTAGGAGATCAAGTTTTGCATCACGATTTACGCAAGCCAACATACATAAATTATTTTTTATGTATTGGGTAACAGTTGTATAAATGTATTTTTTCTTTGTTTTTCTTAATTTCATTATTATTTGATCTGTTGAATGTGCAAGAATAATAATCAAGGATGAAGATGTAGGTTGTCATTAAAAAAAAAGTTTTTGCAAAATATTGTATCATTATTCATCATGAGTTCCAAGTACATGTACATTGAAAGTAATGAGGTCATTGCCTTTGTCAAAAATTTCAATGAAAACCTTTCATGAAGAAAATGTTAGTCAAGGTCATTATTTAAAGTTTGATTATATGTGCTACTATATGTAGGTTGCTAGTTTGAAAGTTTGGTACATATAAATAATACCATTTCGCTAAAATTTATATTACTTGCAAAATCTTTGAAACAGAAAAGGAGGTCTAGGTCATTTGTTCAAAGATAAGCCATTCATCCAGATGTGGTACATTAAGTATGCCACTTGAACAAATATTTGTAATAATGCATATTCATCGATGCAGTCATTTAAGGAAGGATTCTGAATGCAAGAGGTCTACAGAAGCATACGATTCATGGGTTCATTCAAGAACCGTTACATCAACAAGTTTTGAAAATTCTGTTAACTTAGCTTCAACAAGTTGTCCAAGATACATCATAATTGTATCAGTAGATGCCTAGGGAATAACAAGTCCATGTTTAGATCGTCAAGGCGAGCCAGAAATGAGTGTCATATTGCGTTGGTAAACAAAATGAAAATGTACAGCTTGTTAATGTAGTGATTTGCAGTTTTGGCTTTTATATTGTTGATCATAATATGATTGGTAGCTCCTGTGCAGAAGAAAGCATCTTTAACAAGTTTCTAGAGAAATCTTTGTTGTTCCATAATGCAGTCATTAACAAGATTTTAACAGCATATTCTTCCGAAGAGAGGATATTAAGACAAGAAAGTTCCAATTCTATGATGTGTAAATAAGGCAATTTTAGTGCATCGGATGTTCCAACTTTGTACTAACTATACTTTGTGGCACTGACCTACTCTTATGACAACTCCCCGAATGTGGAGGATTAAGATTCTCTGAACTTCTTTGTCATTGGTATGATCAGTCTTTTCAAAGAATATCATGTTTGTTTCATATTTTTTCGTAAAGCCAACATACAGGTTTTATTTTTCTAATAACAAGCAATCAGAGAATTAAAATCCCCCACTTTTGGTTTTTGTCACAAGAGAAGGTCAATGCCACTAGGTAAAAACTTTGATATAAAGAAGAAAGTCTTTTCATAAAGAAAACATATGTGAAATATGAAAGCCCTATCATAAATTAAATATATGTCCAAGGTTAAAGCTTTTGTGACTGAAAGAAGGACAGACAGACGAATCAGATTTAATAGTATTGCTGAATTTTCAAGAAACTGGGGATAATAACTATTTCAATGGTAGATAGTACTTAGATCAAGAAAGCTCAGCCTAAATGGCAAATCTGATGAAAAAATAGCAAAGATTACATAAAATATTTTTAACTTCTTTATTTTGAACAAAGACGGTGGTAACGCACTCACAAACATACTACACATACAATGTAATCACTAACACACTACACATACAATCATCATCATCATGCTGGTCCAATAATACACTAGCAAAGATAAGCACATGGAATCACCAGTATATCATGTAGTTCATACAGTAACATACAATAATTTTACTTGAGCACAGGGCCACAAAGTGACTGAAAAATGTTACTAGTCAACAATAAATTAACCCATTTCAGAATCTTTAGTATTTTCATGCAATCAACAAATAATGCTAACCACAATTCTCATCCTTGTCAATATAGTATGAATCTAACTACATGTTAATAACACAAGTTTCTGTAGTAAAAATGGATTTTTTTTACTAGTATATGTATAATTAAACAAGAGTCTATGATTTTTTTTTTCAATTAGGACGAGGAGGGGGCCTAGCTTTTGTACATTCAGTACTTATTACTTCAGACTTTAACTTTACAAAGATACTTTCAATACATTCTTGCTTTCAGTCAAGATTAGAATTTTTTTTTTAAATCATTTAAATATATGTGGCTGTATTATTTGACAAATTCTGAACATATAATAAGGGTATTATTTTGTTCTTTAGGCAAAAACAATGAAAACTGACACTGGGATTGAAAATCAAGTATTCAAAGATACAAATCATCTTCACTAAATTAAACAAAGCCCTAGATCTCTTCTGATTTTTCATGGTGAATACTCCCATAGATCTAGATTTCTCAAAAAGAAAATCGTAAAAATGTTACTCTGTTTTATGCAGATTATTGAAAAAAAAGGCCCCTATGTGTCTCTTTACTCTATAAAAATGTTCTTAACATTAATTTTATAAAGCTTTGTTTTGGCACATTGATATCTACAACATTAATCTTGTGCAAGTTCCGAAATTATTTTCACTATACACAGCCAATTGACTTGTGCCTCACATGAAATTCATATAAAAACAGCATGATGTGAATTTCACATGAAAGTTCATATTAAATTCATGAAAATGTCACATCAGATTTATGTGGAAAGTATTATGTTACATTCACAAGAATTTTGCATGAATTTCACATGAAAGTTTCATTGTGAATTGAATTTGTATAAACTTTATGTCAAAAACTTAACATGATTTTTATGCCCCCGGAATCAAAGATTCGGGGGCATATAGTTTTTGGCCTGTTTGTCTGTTTGTCCGAAAAACTTTAACATTGGACATAACTTTTGAATGGGAAGTGATAGGGCTTTCATATTTCACATGTGTATTCCTTGTGACAAGACCTTTCTATTGATACCAAAATTTTTGACCTCGTGACCTTGACCTTTGACCTACTTTTCAAAAAACTTTAACATTGGGCACAACTTTTGAATGGTAAGTGATAGGGCTTTCATATTTCATGTGTGTATTCCCTGTGACAAGACCTTTCCATTGATACCAAAATTTTTGACCTCATGACCTTGACCTTGACCTTTGACCAACTTTTCAAAAACTTTAATATTGGGCAGTGTTTATACTAACAAAGATGCCACCGGGGGCATAAGGTTTCACAAACACAGGCTTTATTTTATATAAATTTCATGTAAAGGAGTAGGTGTGCTTTCCCCTCATATCGGCCCTATAATTTCAACGAAAAATGCTTTTGATAAACAAATTACGTATTAATGATTACTTTTTGCAATGTTGAATGTTTGAGAAAATACCGCGTCATGATTTTGAGCCCTCGTAACGTAACGTGTGTTATGTATGACATCATGTTCTGACGTAATTTGCCCTGAATGACGCAAAACTGATGAAAATCATCATATTTTACACCCAAATCTTCAAAATTCTTCTACACGCCAGGCCTCGTCCACGATGTTTTTTATGCAAATTAAAAGGCCGATGAGAAATCCATTGATTGGCACAAAAATATTTATGGACAAGGCCTGGAGCGCTACTTGATTTCATGGTTTTGTATCAATTTTTTTTATTGATATTTTCAATGATTTCAACGTTTTCAGACATTGTGAGCGACATATTATTCAGTATAGGACTGTGAAATCAAAACAGCCTTTCCTGATTTGGATTCACCATACATTTGACATTTTATTTACTAGAATATAATGGATATATGAACAACATTGAAAATAGGGCCGGAATAGCAGGTTACCGCATCTACTCCTTTCATGTTCATGCTCCTTTAACATAAATCTCATATGAACTTTGACATAATTGGCTGAGTACATTTATATAAGGCTTTATCTGTTATATCAAAGCTTTACTTTGTCTACCATAATATCCTCCTCTTTTCTCTTCACTACTTCCAGGAGGATTTGACCTTAACATACTCATTACCATCTTATTCTGATCTCATACACTTACTATTATAACATATCATTACACAAATCAATTCACACAATTTCATTCAGACAATTATAATCACACTATAAAGGCAGTTCATCTATATTACTGACCGTGTCATTGAAATGTACAGATCTCTATTATATCAACAGAATTATTTTATGCATACAAATTATAGAGATTCAAAATTTCATTAGCACTTTAGTGCATATACACCAGAGCAGTGTCTACTTAAACTCTCCATAGAAAAAATGTAAAAATCAAATCACATGAAATTTTCAAATTAATTCGTTGTTAAAATTTAAAGGTGAGTTATACATATATGTACTAAGTACAAATTCATATCACAGCTACAATGGAAATAATGTCAATACAAAATGTCTAAAAAGAAAGATGAAATCATAAATCTGCAAAGCATGGTCAAACCACTAAAAATAATTCTCTGAGTGTAGCTACAAAGTTAATATTGAACACTTTCTTATATTAACCATAGTGAGGTCATAGAATATTTTTTAAGTCAATGGGTAAGTAACAAACACATGCATTTTTTTCAATTCATAAAAATCCATATGTTAATTTCAAATCAAACTACATCTCGTAAAATAATCTTGAAAACTACAGGGAGATGGTTATGATTATTTAAAATCTAAGTCCACCTCACTTTTTAAAAGATTTTTTTTTCCTTTCTGTTATCAGTTTTCCATTCCCCCATTGGAGCAATTCAGCGATAATGATCACTTGTTTTTCTGCCTAATGAAATGGTATCTTTCATAATTTTTTCCAGGACAATAAAATATTCTACATGTATTACTATGGTCTAAACACATTACTTTTGATGTAAATTTTGAAAAGGAATGAATCGGACTGAATTTTCCTTCAGTAGAAAACGTATGGCATTTCTGAGAAGGAAAATTGTCACCAAAAAAAATTGTCAAAATTGACTGCAAAATTTGACCTTTGTAAAAGGTTGAGAAATGAGAATAATTCTCCATTTGAACTAGATAATTCACCAAAAAAAAAAATTCAAACATAATGTCTGTATGAAACACTGATCATAGAAGAGATGTCGTTTTTCCAAATATGTTTTCTATTAAGGTATCCGATGTACAATAGGGCATTTTTTCATGCCTGGTAAGGTACCATAAACCATATATTTTCTGAAAGGTTATAATGCCCACTGCTCAGAAATAATAAATATAGGGCCAGAAAAACAAAGGGGAATAACTTTGAAGAATTTAAATAGTCAATTTTCTCTATATAACATATGCAAAATAACAAAGTTGTACAAGAGTTTTTCCCCTTTGATTTTTAAGACCTGAGAGTCTTATATCTGTACTCAGGACATCATTACCTTATTCAGTAAAGGGGTCAATATAGTATGATTCAACAATTGGTAGCACGCAAGAGAATTCTTAGCCTTTGCATTAATTTCTAAGCAGCATGTATGACATACAATACTTCGATTAAAATCCTTAATTTCCTGGTATTACTAGCAAAAAGACATCATGAAAGGTTTACATTCTGGTACATGTAAACAGAATGCAAAATAAACAAACCAATAAACCTCTAAGGATCTATTGAAATCAATGGAAGCACAAAATCATTTATACTTCAGCTAGCACTATTTCTGAAAAAAAAATCAAATCCTGCTTCTTTTCCTTTATAAGTGAAGGGATATGCAGTATGAATTACTACAGTCTAAACGGTTAAACGTTTGAAATGACAATGTTAATGCACCAAGTGCTAAGAGCACCATGATCAAGAAAATCAAAGTTGTAGCCTCTTGATATATTATTTTCAGAATCTATAACATTGACTAGTGTCTTCCTAATATTAAGGAATTATTCCTTCTTTACAAGCCCTGCCAAGCTCAGGAAATTGTTAAATCAAGTCATTGTGCAATCTCCAAAAAAATTCATACATCTACAATACATCAATACATAATACATACATAATACCATGCTGTGTGAGGTAGCAGTGATCTTCCTCCCAAAATAAGTATAAGCATGTATCAATAAATTATATAGTATCACAGTCAGTACTCTGTTAGTAAAGGATGAAAAAAAAATATGGAGAGCGAGTCATGTAATACAACAACAAAATAGCACTGGTAGCAAATACTACTGATAACTATCACATGACTGTCATGTGACCACTTTTCAATGTCTGTCCATATCTTAATACACATTGAGCAAAGGGGATTGGACTTCAGGGATAAACGAGGAATTCTCCAGAAGAGGTAAATAGTTGTCTGTCTTTTCTTTAATGTACCATGATGTCGTGATAGAATAATGATTTACATATGATCCAGAGTTTATGGCACACATCTTTGAAAATCTATGTTTTGTTGTCACGATACAATTTGTTTAAATCTGAAGTTGTACCATATTGTTTATAAAGTTTGACCTTACAAGAACTTTCTTTGAGAACAGCGACCTTGAAAATCAATTATTTTCCCTCAGAGGTAATTCTTGACTTAAAAATAATTAAGAATATTTAAAGGAGCTGATAAGATAAGGCGTAAAATCTGCCCTGAAAAAGTGGAATTTTCAAAATGGGAACTTCAAAAAAATTCTTTCACAAAATTTATGCCAGTTCTTGGTTTCATCATAATCAGCAGTTGCATAAGATTTATCATGCATAGTTTTCCTAAATTTTTGGGCAAAATACGTCTATTTTCTATAGAAACCAATGGAAAATGGAAAAGTTTTTTAAAACATTGTTCCCCCCTCAGCTACAGAACTTCACTTTTACAGAAGGTGTATATCACTAATACACATCTTTTGACAAAGTGGGGTTCTGTAGCTAAGGGGGGAACGATGCCCCAGAGACGAAAAACTGAAAAAGGGTGGGTGGGGGGCTTTTTACAAATCTGTGTTTTAGGTCGTAATATAAGCAAAATTTATATTTTTCCCTTTTAAAGTCATTCATTTATTTATTCTAAACATGTTCACATGAAATGCACAAGATTTTGGAATGAAATAAACAGGAGTGTGCAGTTTATTTCTACACAATGTGTATTTCGCGGTAACATACCTACTTTGTAGTCAATGAATTCAAAATACAACCATATTTCAGATTCAAGATTTTAAGATTTATGGAAAAAATTGAGACCAGTCTTTTGAATTTAATTTCTAGCACCTTGTTTAGACAATAACTATGTTTTACAGTTATAGATATCCATATTAGCCAGATTGTTCTTAATTTTCAACGTTATTTGATCGATATTAGCTTCTTTTCAACATGGCTACCCCCTACTCTTTGGACTGTAATTTAAGTATCTAGAAATAAGCTTACCAAAATAAAAGTTGTATCAGGAATCTCCAAATACATTTCATTTTAGTAATTATCAAGTTTTTCTTGCATACAGATCATTGTGTAGAAGAAATACTTGATGAGATTCAGGGCTAAATACAGCCCTTATCTTATCAGCTCCTTTATATTCCCAATAACATATGACAATTGACTCAGATTGCTTATTGGTTTAATTTTTTTCTCATCGTCAACATGGCCAAGTTCTAGACGCTTAAGAAATAGAAGCATCTAAACACGGTGGTATTTCATATATCCCCTGGAATAAATTATGCATGAAAGAATCAAAAAATTGTTTTCACGTTTACACATCCATAGGGATTTCCCCATAACCCCCCCCCCCCCCCCCCCCCCAAAAAAAATAAAAAAAAGTGTTATTCCTCTTACATATTTAACAACTCAGGTTTTGTACCTTAGATTTGAATCTAGTATATTTTTTCATTAGTACAATTTGGTATGACATGATTTGCCATATAATATTTTCTGTCTCAACAAACTTATCATCTCGGAGTTTTAATGTCACAAATTTTCAAAAAAGTTACGACCAGAGGCTAAGAAAAAAGTTGGTAAGTTTATAGTAGACATACTTATAATTTTCATGCAAAAATTAATGAAACAACAAATACATAAATTTTCAGGGATGCAAGTCTGATAGTTGTTGGATGTAGAGGAATCAAAATGAGAATGAACACATTACAGATTGACTCTCGATTCATCAAGAATAAAACAACTGGTCACGAGATACTGTCCTATTCAAATAGAAAACTGACCTTCTAATTTAAGTTTGAATGTACATAAATCCTTTTGGTGGCATTGTATTTTTTTTTTTTTTGGTTCCCTGAAGATATTTTTCTAACTTCAAACACAGATAAAAAAACTTTCTTGGTAAAAGGCCTAATATCAAAGCTGTCTATGATAAATTGCCAATCATAAAATTGACGATGTATGACTTAACAGAACTACAGATATGTAACTTTATATCAACCAACAATATAATGAAAATTTCTAAATACATGTATACATAAACCAGAAAATGGGATCTAGGTATTTCAGTAGAGTACCAGCTTGAGAAATACATTATAAATAAATGTGAAAATTTGTGAAGTTACATTGTAAATGATATATGACACAAATTTACCTCATTGAAAAGATGTGATGAGGCTACACATCTGTCATACATGTAGTATTTTATACCTTAATCACATTCTAACACAAAAAATTTACTTCATAACTAACTTTTGGCAAGAGAATTACATCTCGTTACATATCACATTAAGTTCTACATAATACCCAGAACTCTCACCAGTCTTCACACGAACTTTTTTATCCACTAGCCACAGACAAATTCTACTAGCCAATTGTATTGTTTGTCAGACAATTTTTACTGACCCGACAAAATTTATAGTAGATTCAAGAGTTGGGCTAATGAGTTTTTGTGAAGACTGCTTCACTTAAACAAATGCTACATCTAATTCACGTAAAGCTTTCTTTCTCCTGCCGTAGATATTCTTGGTATTGATGAATGCCTTAATCAGACATGCTGGTCACTGTGAAGCTAGCTCTATAAGGGTGTACCTCCCATGTACTCTACACGTCACCAGGACAGAGACCTATAAGGAGGACATCACAACACGGACAGACAAGGAACCTAAAGTCCACCTATGTCATTGGTACTCCAGGATCTGTTTATGGTAAAACAGCAAATACCTGTTGTAAAAGAAATAATAAGTTATCTTAAACCCAGTTTCACTCACTTAGATGAAACACCCAATTTCATGCACTGACTATTATCTATTATTTTCAGAACAGCTTTTTGACTTATTGTACCATCAAGGATCCTTATGGTAGCATTTTAGCATAATCATTTTCAATGTGGAAAAAATATACATTTGGTCCTGGAAAAACTTGGCTGAAATATACATGTAAATACATGTAAGTGTATCAATGCAGCCCCTGCAAAATGCAGCTTAATAATGCATTTTTGTATAATTTTGCTACCTTTTGATACATTGTACTTTTCTTATCATGCAAGAGCTTTTTCCAATGTAAAAAATATAATAAGGATAATCATTTGATTCTTTCTCACCCTTCACTTTTGAGGACTGTGGGTAGATCAGCCCGAGTGATTAAGTGGTCGTCACATTTAAACCACTGGTCCTTATGTTGACGTATATAACACGTATAATGACCACACTCTATTGTGCCCATATGATTCACAACAGCAAACAGAGAATACCTGAAATTACATATAAATATCATAAGACTCTTTCATACTGTACTGTTAAACATGCAAGGATTCTACCTCAAAAACTCTGAAAATCGTCCAAAAATTATGGGCTTGCAGAGAGGAAATAAAATACTTTTACATGTATTAATGAAATTGGAAAATATCAGGTTGATCAAATTGGAAAAATTCTGTCATACATGTATTACAAGATAAGTGTCCGAAAAGTGGTGTATTTCTACTTTCAATTTTCAATTTGACTTATCAAGTAAGCATGTGTAGAAATTATATTTCAGTTGAACACATTTGCTTTCTCAATTTTGTTTGCTTTCTGTGTGAAAATAATGATGACACAACAGGGTAAGGATAGAAAATACAGCGTCATCTTAACTGTAATATATAATTTTCATGTAGTATGGCATTGACAGAATTCAATCATATCCTCAATTAAATTGGTCTTGCCCTAACATGCAGAATCCAAAGCATTTCTTTTTTACATTATCAATGCAAACAAGATAAAGAATAATATCTTGACCAATACAATTCATTGAGTTAATTCCTTATTTCGACATATTCTTGAAACATGATTATATGTTTCTTGGTTTTAGAACAATGAAAATCTATGAAAACTTGCTTCAACATAATTATTCTATATTAGACCTGGACATAATGATTTCAATCAATTTTATACCTCAGTTACACCTAGCCAGATAAGGCAAACGGATGAGTAACAGATAACAAAATGTTCAATCCATTGATCTCCGTTTGCATCTGTTACTCATCCGCTAGTCCTCCGTTACATCTGTTTTACCCTTAACTCATCCAGCGATGTCCATTCTATCCGTTACTCATCCATTACATCTCTGGTAGATGTCTGTTGATGTCCAGTAGACTCGAGTCACGAATGGACATCTACTGGATGTGAAATGGATAAATGGAGATGTAACAGACAGCTACTGGAGCCCAACATACAAAGTAACAGATGTCCGTTTCTTGAACTTTGCATTTCTGTTTTATCCCTTGCTTTTCCGTTACTCGTACGGTGAATTCTGTTACACATCTGTTACTTTTTTGGTAGATCTCTGGTACTCGTACGGTAAATGTCTGTTCCAAACTAGTCGCGAGCATATACCTGTCAACTTTTTTCAGACAAAAGAGGGTCAATGACCCTCTTTGAGAAATGAAAAAGAGGGTCATAGCACGCGAAACGAAATCGCGACCTTTTGCTTGTATCATTGTGAATAAAATTTAACCCCCCCCAAAAAAAATACAGGTCAATAAAGTTAATCTTATTGTAAGACATGTAAAGCATTTATTTAAATTGTAATAATGCTTAATCATGATAATGTAGCACATGTGTACAAATGTAAAATTTTAGAACTTATTAATCAAGGCCTGAATGTTCATAGTTGAATTTGCTGGGCTAGATACATTTTTAATCAGTTATAGCTATACCATGATGAAGATTTTGTGTGAAATGAACTCTACATTACACTGCTTCAATTGTTTTAACCACTAATGCACTATAAAAACATTTGTCTCTTTTCGTCTGCATAAATCTCAATGTTTACGATCGTCTTCCCATGGACATTCATTCCCATAATAATCCAAGCCCAGGTCGTTAAAACAACATCAAAGTGGCTAATTACTTTTCATATCACTAAACAAACAACCCAATTTACCTGTAACTGCAGGTGTTTTAATTGAAAAGTCACAGCTGGAAATTTAAAGTCCCAAGTAATAGACGGAACCAAGATTCCCGGGTCAGAAACGAAAAATCAGGTGAAAGACATGACCCGCGCGGGTGATAAAAAATAATCGGGTCAGAGGGTAAAAAAGCGGGACTGACCCACCGAAATCGGGTCAGTTGAAAGCTATGGTCGCGAGAGCCTCGAGCAGTGGCAGCATTGATTTTTTACAAACGGATGACCAACGGACTAAGGACTTTGGCAGTTTTTCATCCGTTAGCCCTATCTGGTAAGGTGTGACGCTACCAAAAAGTACAACATGATCCTACAGGTCACTTATTACTGAATATCAAGACTTTTCCATGTACTTACTTGTTTTCACATGAAAGACTTTTGGCAGATTCCTGAATGATTTGATTTCTGTACCCATTGTTATTATTCCGGGAGGAGGACATGAAGGGCGTCATGTCAAGTTCCTCAGGGAAAGACACAAACGTTGAGATCTTCTTATGATAACCAGTCGAATGCTCAAATCTCTGTAATAGATATACATGTACATACATCATTTTTAAAATTCCTATTCTAAAATAACAGAGAGATGTTGTGTCATTTAGTCCTAATAAAATCAAATAGATCAAATAATGATATTATTACATAAATGCAAACTCACAGGTTAAGGTCATGAGGTCAAGTATTTTGGTATGAGGTATTTTGGTTACAAGTAATACATAAGCATGTGAAACACATGTATAAAAGCTACATCACTAACCATTCAAAAGTTTGGGCCAATTTTAATTTAAATTTTTTAAAGGAAAGCAGGCAAAAGTACAAACAGACTCACTAAGAGACTGACAAATGAAAAACTATATGACCCCTAAATAATTCTGCAGGCATAAAAAAATGGGTAAAGGCAGAAGGTCTTTTCACTAGGAGAGAATACCGACAGCCTTTAAATTAAAATTTCATTTTTTTGATTTTAAGTTTCATTTTGAAGGCAAAATAAAAGCCATGTAGCTTTGAGTGTTTACTTCATATAAAGCTTACCTTAAGATGAAAGCAAGCCACAACTGGTAACTTCTTCATGGTCAGTTGTTTTGTTGATTCTTGATAGCTTTTACATATACTACATTTGATCTTTGCTGAGCTTCCTAAGTGCTCTGGTTTAGTGAACCTAAAAGCAAAATAATCATGTTTGTGTTTGCATATTTATATAACTTATATTGTTTGTAATTCTTACAAGTACATGCACTATCAAATATACAGAAATATATGCACAACCAACGTAATTCCCTGAGATGAAGCTATTGAAAGGAATGTGTTGCATTTCTGCATGTAAACGCTCTGCGGCCAGTTTCACAAAAATACTTACAAACAAATTCAGGAATTTTCATAACTTTTCATCGTTTAGTTCTCCTTTTAGAATAAAAATATCAATATTTTGTTTCTGAATTTTGATGAAGTATGTACAAATGATATTAGCAAACATAGTACAATCTAAATGGAAAATCTTTAGAACGCTTTATTAAATGACGAAAGTTACGAAAATTCCTGAATTTTTTTGTAAGAACCTTTGTGAAACTGGCAATCGTGGTGCATATACATATATATAGAATAAATGTCATAATTTGTGTTTTGTTATGTCTATGCAACATACAGCAAGTGCATTTATCGCATGAAATGCGCTAACGCACATTACATGTACGATAAATTCACTTGCTGATTTTATAGAATAAGTGTCTTAATTTGTGTTTTTACGGGTATGCAACACACAGCAAGTTCATTTACAGTAAATGAAATGCGCGTTACAAAAATTAAGACAATTATTCTCTTAAATCATCCATCAATTAATTCCTCCATGTTTACCTTTTTAAACAGTCAATAAGTGAGGTAGATTCATAAGTCCCTGGGCTGTTAGTGAATCCTATAAATGAAAAATATTGTATATGTAAGGACATAGAGGTACATATATGTATATACATGTATATAATTCTTTATTTACAAACTGTCTTTAATTTACCTGCTGGAACTGATTCCATTGTAATCATTAGAGTTTCTTACATATCTGATAAAAAAGCTTACAATATATACACAATTAAAATCAATAACAATTCAGAAGGATAATCAAACAATATTTTCTTTTTTTTTTTGGCTGGAATGACCCCAAACCCTCCTTTAAAATAAGATTTCCAGAAACGTTACGTAGAGTGAATCAAAAAGAGAGTTTACCAAAAAAAATTAAGTAACGCCAAATGAATTGATTTTCTTTGTGGAGAACTCCTTAAAACCCCTTAGAGAAAGGGGGACGGGTTGTTGATTTAGCTTGTACTCCTTGACATTTGATTAACTGTACTAACCTACACATATATCACTCGGAACACATGCCGCTAGCTTAAAAAATATTTGGTTATGGATTTACAGTAATAAAGAGTAATGTGGTGGAAGGACATTTTCTTAACTACACTTGCATGTATAATTTCTGACGTTTTATATACCCAGTAATAACAAGATGAATTCCTCACAGCAATGTTTTATATCTTTTTATTCTTTATGACTATAAAAACTTGATGTACAGATAAAACCAATCAAGACTTACCAGACGTAGGAGATGAACTAGAACTACTATTGGTGTTTGGCAGTGGGGGACCGGGGCCTAAATCCAGGGATATATCCCAGATTGGGTCTATAGTAGTTGAAACATTACTGAAATATTATCAATATTATGTTAAACTATACAGTAAAGATTTAATTCATGACTATGGTACTTAAATTGGATGAAATAGGAAAGTTAAATGTATTAAAACTTGTACCGGTATCATGTAAATTGCAAAGTGATTCATGTATGTACATGTATGTGACCTGCAATTTATGGCATCCTACATTGAGACATGGTAAATATTTAATATATATTTGGGTATGACACATACTTGCACTGTTGACATGTGACATCTGACTGTAGACCTCCCGTGAAGATCTGGTCTATGATACAGTTACAATGGTGGGGGTTTCCAGCAGTTGTACCATTCTTACCTAAATGATCAAATATCTGAATTAAACATAAAAATCACTACCATAATTGATCAGCTGATTTTTTTTTATTTCCATGTAAAACTGAATATGTCAACTTTCTCTCATGTATTAAAAGGAAGTATGCATTTCAATTCTCTTTAAACACAGAATGAGACAAATGACTTTGCATTGAAATAAATCAATAAAAAATCTTTGCCGAGACACATACATTGTATATATTTTATTCTCAATAGTTTTTATAAAGGACACTATTTGGGTGAACAACAGCTTTTTCCACTTTGCCTTGAGACACAAGCAAAAGCTAACCATATCACACATCCATGCAGACAAATTTACATGTGGGTTTACAGTGGACAAGGGACTAGGTCTTTTATTTACGTGAATCGAAACTAAAATCAAAATGAAATGAACTGGCAATGAAAATTTTTAACTTAAATTTTAAGTACATAGAATGAATAAAGGATATGCAACACAAATGCCAAAAAAGTGAAAGACATGAAACAGGTACTTGTAGATACACTATGTTGGAATGAAAAGTTCTTTAGTAATGTATATTTGTACACCATTTTTAAAATTCAGACTTACATAATCAAATTTAAGTTTGGATGAATTTATAGTTGTATTACGAGTTAAATTTTAGTACAATGCAGGGGTTTAGAATTTTTTTTCAAAACCTACTTACCATGGGCAACTGATGGCATAAAATTGACTTGCCCGACTTAAAAATCACTTGCACATCAAAAATTATATGTACAGAAGGAAATGTATACTGAAACTTATTTTAAAGGCCATGTTGAAATGTGGCATACTTAGCTATAAATTGAGTGCTTGATTCTTCAGAATAAATTAAAACCCTGTCTTAGAAGTAGGAGATAAGAAAGAAATCTGCATGTTCAGCTAATCTACCTGCCCATGGGCAAGTGAACACCTACTTTGCACTTTCCAAACGTAACTTTTCACTTGCCACCGGGCAACGGGAAATGGGAATTCTAGACCCCTGCAATGTATTTCCTTTCATTTAAATTAGAGAACTGTTTCATATTTTTATATTTGAAACATTTGACAGTTTAAGATACATGTAATAATTACAAATACTGAACATTCAGAATAAAGAATGAGTATCATCTGTATGAATCTTGAATTCATGTAACTAAGATACATTCCCTTCCTTTTTATATTAACTTCACATTCCAACCAGGTTCTCTTTGTCCTGTACAGATTCAATGGCAAATTATAACCATGCACCATATTTCATAAGATACACTCTTGAGTATAACAAATTATATATATACACTAATCATGCATTTTATGTCCTTTTACCTACACTATGTACATACACACGTGATTGGGTGTGGGTAACATACACCTAACAGATGCCATGCATGTATTTGCTCTATGAAGTTTATACACACTTGTTAACTCCCATATATATCTATGTATGATAAATTCAAATTTAGCTGACATCGTACTTGTGAATGAAGGAGCAACCATAGTATTCTTACAACTATAGATTCGGGAACCCTTGAAAATATTCTAATGATTTTCTGTTTCAATCTTATGGAAACTTATAGACTGTTCAAGAGCACAGATCTTGAGGATGATATTGATCAACATTTAATCTTGTGTCTTAGCATGGGCACTAAAATTGGGGATTTGGTTGTATTCCAGGAAACAGATTTACAATATAACAAATTTATCCATTTTAAATCTACATACATGCAAGATTTTTGAGATTGAAAGGTCCAACACGACCAAATTAAGATGAAGAGTTTCACTAATCTTTGTTAAAGATTGGTCATTTACCAGCACTACAGCTTCTACTGTACATGTATCTTTATACTCATTTATGTATACTTATTCTAACACTCAATATTATATCTCTTTTTACCTTGTTTCACTCATTTATATACATGTAACTTTATTCTACATAATCTAATATCTAAAAGAACTACAAGAATCTGGATGTTCACTGGTTACAAAATTCCAATCTCTAGGTAACTTTTTGTTAATCAATGTATCCAAAGAAAGAAAACTTTCCAGGTAACTACATGTACATGTAGATCTTAAATTTTCCACTTATAAATTTTTTGATAAATGGGAGACAAGTGAGAACAAACCTGTGAAGAAGCGGTTAATAGCTAACAACTTATCATCTGTGTAACCTTTACAATGGCGATGAAGCACATCAAGTGCCGCTATAAGAAACTCGTGAGCATCCTGCTGCTCGTAGCCAGCTAGGTGACGGGCATTCGTCCATACTAGATGGAGCAACCGGAAGGGAATGTGTGGAGTCCTATTGCCAGAATAAAACTGAAAAATAATTGGGTTTTTTAAATTATGCAATCATGCATTTACATGACCACAGAATTCAGTTCAAGAACTAGAAGTCTCTGACGAGACTGAAGCTCTCCTGGTTGTTTAGTAAAATACATAACTAAATGACACAACTATTTTCTAAGACCTAAGGGTAAGGGGCTATAAAAGTATATCAGATGCACAAGCGTAACATTAAGCATAAGTCTGAACATAATGCAAAAATCATGTTATCAGTCATACTTTCCAAGTAATAGTGTTCAGAAGATTAGATAGAGTTGTATACTAGAATATGACCACATCAATTTTCCAAGAACATGGAGGTCAGGGGCTAAAACTAATTATCAAGTGGATAATCAAACCACATACCCTTTACATGTGTATCATGCAAAAAGAATTTATACTCTATCAATTATGCACTCTGAGAATTGGTGTTCACAAGAATGCATAATATATATAATATATATAGGAGAAAATGACCACACCCATTTTCCAAGACCCTTGGAGTCTGAATCTCACACAAAACATCAAGTACATGTACAAAACTAGACCATAGACCCATCATGTTGCAAAAAGAATTGACTTTGTATCCTTTGTACTTTCTGAGAAAAGATGATCACAAAATTACAGTAAGTTATATACATGTATAAAGGAGAAAATGACAACATCCATTTCCTAAGACCCTAGGGGTCGGGGACTCAGATGAAATATCAGGTGCATAACTAGATCAAAAACCTTTTATAATGCAAAAAGAATTAACTTTCTATCATTTATACTTTCTGAGAAATGGTGACCGCAAGATTACATAGAATAATATAGGAGAAAATGACAATACCCATTTTCCAAGACCCCAGGGGTCAGGGTCTCAGATGAAATATCAGGTGCACAACTAGATCATAGACCTTTAATATTGCAAAAAGAATTTACTTTCTATCATTTATACTTTCTGAGAAATGGTGACCACAAGATTACATAAAGTTATAAAGGAAAAAATGACCACACCCATTTTCTAAGACCCTGGGGGTCAGGGGCTCAAACCAAATACCAGGTGCACAACTAGACCATAGACCAATCATGTTGCAAAAAGAATTAACTTTCCATCACCAACAGTTTCAGAGGACTGGAAACCACAAGAAATGTTTAACAGACGGACGGACGCTGGACACAGGGCGATCACATAAGCGCGACTGGTCATAGACCAGTAGAGCTAAAAACAAATCATACGAAAATACATGTATCATTCATGAAGAGGATTAAAATGGAGACTTTCTCATTACATGTACTAGAACTAAATTGGTTTACTTATAGTAAAAATTGTACAACAAATTACATCTGGTGTCTTTTTCCAACCAGAGTTGGTCAATTTTCATTACACTTAACCATCTCATATATTATTGAGAACTGAGATTTAAACTGCAATGTTTATTTGAATTTTTTTCTTAGAAATTTGTACCCATATCTTCCATTTCTAAGTCTGAGTGTATAAAGTATATAGAATATCTGTCTTGTTTGTAACTAACTACAGTATATACATGTATATATACCTCCTGAAACAACCTGGCCATCTCACAGACCAAGCACTGACCACTCTCGGCTGATAATGGTTGACAGTTATGTTTGTCAGCCAGGAAAAAATCTCGTAACACCGGGGTATGAATGAGAGCCTGTACTATACAGTTCATAAAACAAGTATTTCCTAGATTTATCAATCCTCTCAGACCTAAGATAAAGAAAACATAGTGTAATCAAAGATTACGAAGCTCACCTCGCGGCAGCAAAGTTCAATTTAAACATATCTCTAAGTACATGTATATTAAGAAAATCACTCAAGTGGAAAAAAGTAGGTCAAGGTCATATTAAGAAAGTTTGATCAAAGATACATCCAATATGCAAGTTTGGTTCATGTAGCACTTATTCTTTGCTCAATATTGGCCTTCAAAGGCAAAATCACTCAAGTAGAAAAAGTAGGTCAAGGTCATTTTATGAAAATTTGATTAAAGATACATCCAATATGCAAGTTTGGTACATGTAGCACTTATACTTTGCTCAATATTGGCCTTCTAAGGCAAAATCACTCAAGCAGAAAAAGTAGGTCAAGGTCATTTTATGAAAGTTTGATCAAAGATACATCTAATATGCAAGTTTGGTACATGTAGCACTTATACTTTGCTCAATATTAGCCTTTAAAGGCAAAATCACTCAAGCGGAAAAGTAGGTCAAGGTCATTTTATGAAAGTTTGATCAAAGATACATCCAATATGCAAGTTTGGTACATGTAGCACTTATACTTTGCTCAATATTGGCCTTTAAAGGCAAAATCACTCAAGCGGAAAAAGTAGGTCAAGGTCATTTTATGAACGTTTGATCAAAGATACATCCAATATGCAAGTTTGGTACATGTAGCACTTACACATTGCTCAATATTGGCCTTTTAAAGCAAAATCACTCAAGTGGAAAAAGTAGGTCAAGGTCATTTTATGAAAGTTTGATCAAAGATACATCCGATATGCAAGTTTGGTACATGTAGCACTTATACTTTGCTCAATATTGGCCTTATAAGGCAAAATCACTCAAGCGAAAAAAGTAGGTCAGATGCTGCATCCGATGCATGGGTTCACCTCAGCATCCCAAGATGAATCACTTGTGCAAGTTTGGTTACTGTAGCATCAGTACTTTGTCAGATACTGAACTACCCCAAAAACTTTAACCAGATATGACAAAGTCATTCAACTGGAAAATGTAGGTCAGATGCTGCATCCGATGCATGGGTTCACCTCAGTATCCCAAGATGAATCACTTGTGCAAGTTTGGTTACTGTAGCATCAGTACTTTGTCAGATACTGAGTTACCCCAAAAACTTTAACCAGACATTGACAAAGTCATTCAACCGGAAAATGTAGGTCAGATGCTGCATCTGATGCATGGGTTCACCTCAGCATCCCAAGATGAATCACTGGTGCAAGTTTGGTTACTGTAGCATCAGTACTTTGTCAGATACTGAGTTACCCCAAAAACTTTAACCGGACGCGGACGCGGACGCGGACGCGGACGGGGACGCGGACGCGGACGCCGGGGTTATAGCATAAGCTCATCTCAACTTCGTCGAGGTGAGCTAAAAATGATTTAGTGACTACTGTTAGTGACATGTCATCTGTATGCATACATGTATGTATAGCAGGTTTTTTTTTAAACAGTAAAAGACAGATGAAATACAATTAATATATGTATAACTTTATAAAAAGGGTTTCCACAGCACAAATGAAATCTAGGGTTTATTTTCAAAATTTCAACCAAAATTTCACTAAATTAAGAAGTCTTAAAATAAGTAAAGACTACTATCAAATGCATAGAATATAATAAATAGTACATTATGCTAATTATGCTATAAAACAGAGAAAGAAGCCATATACAAGTATTGTTCTCTTTATCTGTGATTGACTAATTGCAGAAGTTGTCAAATGTATTGCTTACCTATAGTTGATCTGCTTTCCATTTTCCTTCGTTTTGGATTTTGACGAAGAATTTCTGCTTCCATTTCTGTTGGTTCCCATGTTGAGAAATGAATAGGTTTTAAACCTGAAAAACAATTAGATTGATATGTTCCAAACATTCATATGGTACATTCTTCATCACACAAATTAAGATTTTTCAATTTGACAGAATGATTGATTTGAAACATCAGGGGTTTTTTTACCCTTCAATTCCAGGGGCCTGGGCCTTCAAGATTGGGAAAAGAAGCGACATTTGGTTGAAATTGGGAAAAAAATTATACAAATAAATTGAGAAAACAAGCAAAATGTATTATCAATATTGCTACAAAGGTAGCCTAGGTATAAAAATTTAATTTAAATCATTGTCTAAGTGTTTATTTTTTAAAGATTCTTGATGAAATTATTTTACTTTGTTTATTGGAATTGTATTTTTTTCAAATTGGGAATTTTAAGCTCAGAAATTGGGAAAAATGCCTGTTTTTCAGCATTGGGAATGGGGCCGAATTTAGGCCCTGGAGAACCCCTAAAAAAATCCCTGAACATATTTGTCATGCTAGGGTCCGAGACAAAAAATAAAAAAAAAAATTAATTAGATAAATTCAATCTATCTTGTTTCTTGTTGCATCCATTGTGTGATTAAAAGAAAATTGTTGTTCAGTTACTTATTTCTTCAAATCACTGTAAGAAATGTAAATCACACACATACAGTTACATTAGAAAATACTGTCATTAGACTATAATTTATTCTTTAACTTGATCCAATTTACTCAACTTCAAAAGGTTCACATATCAGTAAGGACTTCATACATGTTATGATGTACCAATAAGCTATACATGTATACATTACATGTACCTAAACTGCATAATATATCATATTTGATAAAAGTGTCTTACATAAAGATTTAGCTGATTTGGTATTTTGCGATTGGGCTATTTGCTCAAACTCCAGATCATACACATAATCTCCACATTCAAAGCAGTAAATGTTTCCATATGTCATGTCAAGAGCTGCAAGATGAAAATTGTGATAACATCATTTAAAAATAAGATGCTTTACAGATACCTTTGTCAACGAAATTATGTAGAACCATTATGCTTGATATTTTTTAGTATCAAATGCCATATTTTATTACACAGATCATGTTTAACATCTCTTCAAATTTGTTATTACTGTAGTTGTCTTCTTTGACATTCAATCTTTTCTTTCACAGTATATTTTTTGTCTAATCAAAAACTCACAAAAGAATTTTTTTAATACATGCATGTAGACATGATGAAGATATATGTGAGTAGTGTATAGTTTTCTGTCATTCTTATTCTATGTTACAGTGAAGTCTATTTTTTACATATCATATGAAAAAGACTTTATACCAAGACTATGACCCTTTCTTTCTGCATGGTCATGTATGTGCTTTGATGAGTAACAGCCAAAGAATACACAGTACAAACAGGCATGTAATCTAAAAGATGGAAAATGGCAAAGATGGCATACACCAGATTTTGCCTGAAAAAGAAAAATGATACAAATTTACAATATGTTCATGTAATCAAACATTTTCTCATAGAACTACAAACAAAATGCTGATCAATCGACTTTCCTATTACAGATACATATGCTTGTTTTTCAAAGAACTTTGAAACTGAACTTTGAAATAAGATAGAATTCCTACACTTACATTAATCCATAGAAACAATATAAATTTAACCACACCTTGTCCTCCTTGGCTAAGAAGTAAATTCTTGAATATAAGCAGAAATAAATTGTTGGTCTTATGGTGTATATCACTTATATTCAAATCTGTTCGCAGATTATTTATATCTTGAGTCATGAAAAGACACAATTTTACACAAAATGAAAATAGAATGAAACTGAACACAGCTGTGACTGACAGCTTAACAGACCTTCCTTTTTCTGGCATCAGGGGATGAGCATGCTACAAAATACGCATGTATTATTCGAAATTGTGAGGATCCGTGGATGACTTTGTAATTTTGCAGATGTTGACAACTCATTATTGTCATCTATGTGTCGAGCGAGGACCGCTACTTTCAAATATCATTTTTCTTCTTGCTTCTTGTTTCGACACAGTCTGACAAAGATTATGCGCATCACTCTCCACATTTGAGGGTTCGTGCGCAGATTGTCCGAGAAAACTTCCGGCTAATTTTCGACAAGTTTAAATCTCTCTTTACGGGTATTTTTCAAGGTTGAAATATGATAGCTACAAGGAAGGATGTTAAAATATCTTAAGATTTAAAGTTTTTGAATGAAACATGGCAACAAATAGTGTGGTTATTCGAGAATAGGCCTACTTTCTGTTTTACTTTTTCATGGATAGGTTCTACTTTCGCTTTCAAAAATCTGATCGGCGATAGTCGCGTTATTTTGACGTTAAGACAGACAACTTTTCGTCTCGGTCACAAGGACATTAATTATGAACACATAGCTTAAGCTTTCACCCTATCCCACATCTTTCAAAGTATGTTATGCTTGATCATGTTTTATACTGAATTCCAAAATCTAGCTGTCTTCATTTATTGATTCATAGTAACACATTTCAAGTCTTTCTTACTGAATGTTCACAAAGTCTTGCTGAATTATAACATTAAGTTGTTGTGTCTGAGTTACAATACCAAGATACAAACTTAAATATACAAACTCAGGGGATGGGAATTAAGGTGCCTGTTCAGGGGTTTTTTTTCCCCTTGTTTTGGGGCCGAATTTCGGCCCCTTCCCAATGCCAAATTTCCTCTATTTTTCCCAAAAAATCACCCTAAAATTCCCAAAGAGGAATTATGAAAAAATCACCCTAGAAAATAAGACCCAAAACATGAAAGTCAGCACAAAATGTCCTATTTCTAAGTGCATTTTTTAAAGTTTTTTATTCATCCCATGTTCAGTTCAAGCAAATCAATGGATTATCAGTGTTAATAAATGATACTTTAAGGTTATACTTTGGTGAGAATTTGTACAAAAATTTTCCCAATTTTAGCAAATTGTCGCAAATTTTCCCAAATGGGACAGGCACAGGCACCTTCCCCAAAATAAAAAAAAAAAAAACCTGCTGTTCCATTTGGGAAAATTTGCCATATTTTGCTGAAATTGGGGAAATTTTTATACAAATTCTCACAAAAGTATAACCCTAAAGAATCATTTATTAACACTGCTAATTGATTGCTTTGCCTGAACTGAACAAGGAATAAATAAAATCTTTATGGCAATTGTGCACTTAGAAATTAAGGACTTTATGTGCTCAGACTTCCAGGTTTTGAGTCTTTATTTTCTCACATGATTTTTTCATAATTCCTCTTTGAGAATTTAAGAGTGATTTTATTGGGAAAACAGAGGAAATTTGGCATTGGGAAGGGGCATGAATTCGGCGCCAAAACAAGGAGAAAAAAAACATTGAAACTTAATAATTACTTTAAAGTAATTACTGCAATTGACTTATTTTTTTCCGTAGACCCAACATCACAAGATTTGATGTAACTTTTAACTGTGACGTCGTATCTGATTTATAACGTCACAATTAGAAATAATGTCAAAAGTAGTTAGATGTTGGGTCTTTATTGGAGAGTCTAAAATGCAAGTCTACCATTAATATGAAGAAAGTCTAATATTGTAACATCAAGAAGCATGTCACATGTCATCTATCTTAGGAATAAGATTGATGCCATATATAGCTAAAAAATAAATAAAACCGTAATAAATATTGTGTCATTCTTACTGAATTCTAAGGACCACTTAAGAAACAAAATTTATGTAGAATTTTTGTATGTCTTGCTGAATTATATATGGTACCAAGACACATATAATCATGTCTTACAGATTAAGAATACTTTGATAGATGTCATGTATAATACATTGTACTGCTTTATATCAATTCAATTCAATTTTTTGGTCGTATAATTACAACAATCTAGTAGCCATGAAATCATTATTTACTGATTTATAAATAGCACAAAGATACATGTCATGTCTTAAATTACCTAATTGTAACACCAAGATACATGCCAAGTCTTACTGTATTATAACACAAAGATACAAGTCATGTCTTGTTGAATTATAGCATCAAGATAATGTCATGTCTAACTCAATTATAACAACAAGGTACATGTCATGTCTTATACTGAATTTAACATCAAGATACATGTCAAGTCTTACTGACTTATAAAACTAATATACATGTCAGGTCTTACTGAATATTTACACCAAGATACATGTCATGTCTTACTCATAACAACAACATACATGTCAAGTCTTATAGATTTATAACATTAAGATACATATCATGTATTACTGAATTATAAAATTAAGATACATCTCATGTCTGACTAAATTGTACCACCAAGATACAAGTCAGGTCTTACTGACTTATAACACCAAGATACATGTCAAGTTTTACTAAATTATAGCACCAAGATAAATGTCAAGTCTTACTGACTTATAACTCCAAGATACATGTAATGTCTTACTGACTTATAACACCAAGATACATATCGAGTCTTGCTAACTTATAACACCAAGATACATGTCAAGTCTTACTAACTTATAACACCAAGATACATGTCAAGTCTTTCTAACTTATAACACCAAGATACATGTCAAGTCTTACTGATTTATAACACCAAGATATATGTCTTGTCTTACTGATTTATAATACTTAGACACATGTCAAGTCTTACTCAGTTATAACACCAAGATACATGTCAAGTCTTTCTAACTTATAATACATGTCAAGTCTTTCTAACTTATAACACCAAGATACATGTCAAGTCTTTCTAACTTATAATACATGTCAAGTCTTTCTAACTTATAACACCAAGATACATGTCAAGTCTTACAAACTTATAACACCAAGATACATGTCAAGTCTTATTAACTTATAACACCAAGATACATGTCAAGTCTTACTGATTTATAACACTTAGATACATGTCAAGTCTTACTGAATTATAACACCAAGATACATGTCAAGACTTACTAACTTATAACACCAAGATACATGTCAAGTCTTACTGATTCATAACACCAAGACACATGTCAAGTCTTACTGAATTATAACACCAAAATACATTTCAAGTCTTACTGGTTTATAACACTTAGATACATGTCAAGTCTTACTAACTTATAACACCAAGTTGAAGGTACATGTCAAGTCTTACTGAATTATAACACCAAGATACATGTCAAGTCTTACTGATTTATAACACTTAGATACATGTCAAGTCTTACTGATTTATAACACTTAGATACGTGTCAAGTCTTACTGATTTATAACACTTAGACACATGTCAAGTCTTACTGATTTATAACACTTAGACACATGTCAAGTCTTACTCAGTTATAACACCAAGATACATGTCAAGTCTTTCTAACTTATAATACATGTCAAGTCTTTCTAACTTATAACACCAAGATACATGTCAAGTCTTACAAACTTATAACACCAAGATACATGTCAAGTCTTATTAACTTATAACACCAAGATACATGTCAAGTCTTACTGATTTATAACACTTAGATACATGTCAAGTCTTACTGAATTATTACACCAAGATACATGTCAAGACTTACTAACTTATAACACCAAGATACATGTCAAGTCTTACTGATTTATAACACCAAGACACATGTCAAGTCTTACTGAATTATAACACCAAGATACATGTCAAGACTTACTAACTTATAACACCAAGATACATGTCAAGTCTTACTGATTTATAACACTTAGATACATGTCAAGTCTTACTGAATTATAACACCAACTTGAAGATACATGTCAAGTCTTACTGATTTATAACACCAAGATACATGTCAAGACTTACTTACTTATAACACCAAGATGCATGTCAAGTCTTACTGAATTATAACACCAAGATACATGTCAAGTCTTACTGAATTATAACACCAAGATACATGTCAAGTCTTACTGAATTATAACACCAAGATACATGTCAAGTCTTATTAATTTATAACACAAAGATACATGTCAAGTCTTACAAACTTATAACACCAAGATACATGTCAAGTCTTACTGAATTATAACACCAAGATACATGTCAATTCTTACTAAATTATTACACCAAGATACATGTCAAATCTTACTGACTTATAACACCAAGATACATGTCAAGACTTACTTACTTATAACACCAAGATGCATGTCAAGTCTTACTCAGTTGTAACAACAAAATACATGTCAAGTCTTACTGATTTATAACACTTAGATACATGTCAAGTCTTACTGACTTATTACACCAAGATACATGTCAAGTCTTACACTTATAACACCAAGATACATGTCAAGTCTTACTGAATTATAACACCAAGATACATGTCAAGTCTTACTGAATTATAACACCAAGATACATGTCAAGTCTTACTGAATTATAACACCAAGATACATGTCAAGTCTTACTAAATTATGACACCAAGATACATGTCAAGTCTTACTAAATTATGACACCAAGATACAAGTTACGTCTAACTGCATGACTAATATAACTTAAAGATAAACATGCCTTTACTGAATTGTCACTCTGGGAGTCTTACAACATGTGACTGTAATTTTTGCTTAAAAATTCTTTTAACATCTTGAGCTACAATTCTTCAAACTATAATATGAATACTCCTTTGTCATCATTGATACTTAAAATGTTTACTTTTATTGATATTGTACATGTATATATTCTACTTATGATTCACTCTACAGTTAGAAAAGGTGTATAATTTGCATCCAGACAAATTGTATATGCTTTAGAACTTTGTCTAGTTACTACAGAAGTTATTCATCATTTTTACTTTTTCATTTTCTTTGTGTCAGTTTAATTTTGCCAAATAGTCAAAATATATCATTATGATACATGTATCATGTAATTCAGGCCTGAATTTTTCTCTTACAGATGGATTTTAACCAGCTGTGCAGCTTCTTTGGTTGTCCGCTGGGTCTGCTGTATTTACTCTATATCGGACTGTCACACAGATCAAGTAAACTGTTAAAGGGAAAAGTTGTGTTAATTACTGGAGCAAGTTCTGGGCTAGGAGAGGGTAAGATTGTTTATACTGGAATTGTAGTATTATTGTAGATTCATTGATGGAAAGGAGATTTTGCCTCTGACTGCTACCTTTTAAACCCATAAAGCAGCCAAGTTTAATACTCATGTAGACGTTGTCCAATTTACATGTACCTTTGTGACTTTAACTTGCCTGTTAACAGTAGTAATAGAATAGAATATTTAGACAATTATCCTATGATGATATCATTTAAGATTAAAAGAAATAATATGCATGTATTAATGAAACAGTTGCACTTTGTAAATTTAACTATTTTGTTTAACCTAAAATCAAAAGAGTCTCTCTTGGTCTATGGACTATGAATGTCTGAAATTTAAGTGTATATTTGTACAATGGGTATTTTGAACAAATAAATGTTCTATATCTAATAATATATATCAATGCAAAATTACTTTGAAAAAATCAATTGAAAATTTTACACCAAATGTTTTTTGACAGAAAAATAAAACAAATAAAACAATCTTTCTGTACACAGCATGTGCAAGAGCTTTTCACAGAGCAGGATGTAAGGTGATTCTATGTGGTCGGGACCATACGCAGCTTCAGAGAGTACAGACATCTCTGGTGGGAATAATGTGAACATTAACTTGGTGGTTATTGACATGTTTTAAGAGTATAATACTTTGTATGCCAAGATCCAAGTTTTCTAGGACCTTTATACTATGCACTTTACCTTTTGTTCTCAATTTAAGGAAAGGTCATATATATCCCTGATCTAAGGAGCTGTTAAGATAAGGCGTAAAATCAGCCCTGAAAAGTGGAATTTTGAAAATTGAAATTTCGAGAACCTTTTTTGGTAAAATGTATACTTATACGGCATCCCATCAAAATATGAAGTTATTTTTTATCTGTTTTGCATAATATTGCTAATTTTTAGGTCAAAACTTATCTTTTTTCCCATAGAAATCAATAGAAAACGGAAAAGTTTTATTGAACATTGTTCCCCCCGGATATACAGAAAGCCACTTTTACTGGAGATGTGTATCCATGATACAAATCTTTTGGCAAAGTGGGGTTCTGTATCTCTGGGGGGAACACTACCCCAGAGACGAAAAACTAAATATGGAAAGGGGGGTGCATTTTATAAGAATCGATCTTTTTGACCATTAAATATAGCACATTTGACTATTTTTCCTCTTTAATCAATCAAACATTGTGTACTCGATATGATTGAATGAAAGATACAAGAATTAGAAACGAAATAAGCAAGAGTGATGTTCATTTCTCCGTCAATGTGTATTTCGCGCTAAAAGGCTTACATTGTAGCCATTGAATGAAGAATAAGACCGTATTTTAAGTTCCGGATTTCATTATTTACCGATTAAAGGAGGTAGAACGTTCGAAATCTATTTCTGATACACAATGTAGACATATTTGATGTCTTTTAGCTTATATTTATCCATTTTAGATAACATATTCAAAAATGTATACGTTTTTTGTCGATATAATCGGATTTTCTATCCGAGCACCCCTACCTCTTTCGACCTTAATTTTACAACCTTAAGAGTTCCTTAACATAATGTAAAACATGTAAAAGGTCTGCAAATACATTATATTTCAATAATGATTCATGTTTTTCTGTGTACGATTCGCCATACGGAAGAAATAAGTCACGGGATTCAGGGCTAAATACGGCCCTTATCTTAACAGCTCCTTTTCTGGATATTTCTACTCATACCAAAGTTTGATCTTGTGACCTTGTGAACAGAGAAGTTGATTTTGAACATATAATTTCTTTTTGACAAGATTTTTGAACCCTGACCAAAATTTTGACCTTATGACCTTGATCTAGATATACCTAAAAGTACAATTTGAGTCAAAGCAATTGATTAAGAGTCTTAGATCTGAATGTCATTCAGAGGATATTATTGCAACATTTACTAAATAAATAAAATTAAGTTTTCAGAATCAAATGCAATGCAATGTATTTGTATGCTTAGTTAGAATGATATATATAGTTACCTTACAAGTGTATTTTTTAATCCATTGTATGACTAAGAATGATTGTGCATGTACAGATCTGTAACAAATTGTTACTTACATTTTCAGGATACCAGTGGAGACACTGCTCAGATCCTCCTTATAGATCTTAATGATATTGGTAAAATTAACAGTAAAATTCAAGATGCCATCCAGATCTATGGCAAAGTGGACATAGTGATCAACAATGCTGGGGTCAGTTACAGAGGTCAGGTCAAGGACACTTCTCTGGAAACTGACCAGAAAATTATGCTAGTTAATTATTTTGGACAGATAGCTCTTACCAAAGGTTAGAATTATTACTCTATATCTATGAATGCTGCAGTCATTACAAAGTCACCCTTTCTATGAAAGCACATACACATGTAATTCAGTACAATGAAGGACTTCTCAAGTCAGTTTGTGACTATACAGATGTCAGGTATTTGTTGACTGAAGCTTACCAAGTCAGTATAGTCACAAAATGAAATCATAAGTCTGTAGCTGCTTTTTGACTTAAACTAATTTGATATCAGTGATTAGGAAGGACCAAAGAGTTTATGGGAAAATTGTCCAGTATGTTTAATATTCAATGGGACATATTTTCTTGTTCATTGCGCCATATAGACTTTTTCCAATGATGCCTCCAAATTAAAAATAAGAAACTTTCAATAACTCGGGTTATTTTATGACAATTTAGCGACGAGTTAAACATGCATGTACTTGTATGAGAGACGTAATTGCTTGTGATGCTACTCTTCAAAATTCCTTGTTAAAGTCGGGAATTTAAAGGTAAATATTTCACAGAGAACTTGATTCCTTGGTTTTGCCGTTGGACCTACCGAATCTTTATGGCAATACCAGTTGTCATATAACATGACCTCTAGATTTTAGATAACATATAAATTACTTGAACATACCCCAATACATAAAGACGGTTTTATCAGGATCGTGAAAATATTGACCACTGTTTTCGTGTATACATGTAGGCCAAATATGCCCCCGTAATCAGAGATTCGGGGGCATATGGTTTTTTAGCTCTACTGGTCTCAGACCAGTCGAGCTTATGCGATCACCCTTTGTCCGGCGTCCGTCCGTCTGTCCGTCTGTCTGTCTGTCCATCTGTCCATAAACAATTCTTGTCCGGACAACTCCTCTGAAACTGTTAGAGATAAAAAGTTAATTCTTTTTGCATTTTACTTGTACCATGTTCTAGTTGTGCACCTGACATTTAGTTTCAGTCCCTGACCCCCAGGGTCTTAGAAAATGGGCGTGGTCATTAAATTCTATGTAATCTTGTCCGGACAACTCCTCTGAAACTGTTAGAGATAGAAAGTTAATTCTTTTTGCATTTTACTTGTACCATGTTCTAGTTGTGCACCTGACATTTAGTTTCAGTCCCTGACCCCCAGGGTCTTAGAAAATGGGCGTGGTCATTAAATTCTATGTAATCTTGTCTGGACAACTCCTCTGAAACTGTTAGAGATAGAAAGTTAATTCTTTTTGCATTTTACTTGGTCCATAGTCTAGTTGTGCACCTGACATTTAGTTTCAGTCCCTGACCCCCAGGGTCTTATATAATGGGTGTGGTCATTAAATTCTATGTAATCTTGTCCGGACAACTCCTCTGACACTATAAATGATGGAGACTTAATTCTTTTTGCCATATGATGGGTCTGTTGTCTTGTTGTGCACCTGATATTTTGTTTGAGCCCCTGACCCCCAGGGTCTTAGAAATGGGTGTGGTCATTTTCTCCTATATAACTCTATGTAACCTTGTGTTCACAACTCCTCTGACACTATAAATGATGGAGACTAAATTCTTATTGCAATATGATGGTTCTCTGGTCTAGTTGTGCACCTGATATTTTGTTTGAGCCCCTTACCCCCAGGGTCTTAGAAATGGGTGTGGTCATTTTCTCCTATATAACTGTATGTAATCTTGTGCTCGCAACTCCTCTGACACTATAAATGATGGAGACTTAATTCTTTTTGCAATATGATGGGTCTATAGTCTAGTTGTGCACCTGATATTTTGTTTGAGCCCCTGACCCCCAGGGTCTTAGAAATGGGTGTGGTCATTTTCTCCTATATAACTCTATGTAATCTTGTGCTCGCAACTCCTCTGACACTATTAATGATGGAGACTAAATTCTTATTGCAATATGATGGTTCTCTGGTCTAGTTGTGCACCTGATATTATGTTTTAGTCCCTGACCCTTAGGGTATCTGAAATGGGTGTGGTCATTTTCTCCTATATAAGTTAATGTAATCTTGTGCTTGCAACTCCTCTGACACTATAAATGATGTAGAATTAATTCTTTTTGCAATGATTGGTCTGTGGCATAGTTATGCACCTGATATTTTGTTTTAGCCCTATACTGCCAGGGTCTTTGAAAATGGGTGTGGTAATTTTTCCTATATAGTTGTGCTCTCTACTCGTTTAAAGTTATTAATGATGGGGAGTTAATTCTTTATCCAATATTATGGATCTTTAGTCTTGATGGGTCATTGATAGTTCATTTGAGCTAGCAGCCCTTGGCCCCTAGGATCTTGGAAAATGGGTGTGACATTCTTTTTAGAAATACTTTATCTCAGATATTATGAATTATATGAGTGCTATTATGGTTGCAGTATAATGGATATGTAGTTTTGTCATGCTACTTATAATTTGTTAGAGCACCTGCTCCCTATGGTCTTGGTTTAAAAAAAAGAAAGGAAATTGATGTTTCAGAAAAAAAAACAACCAGGAGAGCTACAGTCTCGTCAGAGACTTCTGGTGGTCTGTCCATCTGTCTGTCTGTTTCTCTGTTTGTAGCAAAAACTTTAACCTGGCCATAACTTTTGATGGTAAGTGATAAGGCTATCATATTTCACGTGTGTGTTCCTTGTGACAAGACCTTTCAATGGATACCAATTATTTTTTTTCCTTGTGACCTTGACCTTGGAGTTTGACCTACTTTTGAAAAACTTTAACCTTGGCAATAACTTTTGAATGGTAAGTTAAAGGGCTTTCATATTTCACATGTGAATTCCTTGTTACAAGACCTTTCCATAGATACCAAAATTTTTTACCTTGACCTTGGAGTTTGACCTTCTTTTGAAAAACTTTAACCTTGGCCATACCTTTTGAATGGCAAGTGATAGGGCTTTCATATTTCACATGTGTATTCCTTGTGACAAGACTTTTCAATGGATACCAACATTTTTTACCTTGTTACTTTGACCTTGGAGTTTGACCTACTTTTGAAAAACTTCAATCTTGGCCATTACTTTTGAATGGTAAGTGATAGGGCTTTCATATTTCACATGTGTATTCCTGGTGACAAGACCTTTCCATGGATACAAAAATTATTTACCTCTTGAAATTGACCTTGGAGTTTGACCTAATTTTGAAAATTTAAACTTTACCCATAACTTTTGAATGCTAAGTGATAGGGCTTTCATATTTCAAATATGAATTTCATGTAGCAAGACTTTTCCATGGATACCAAATTTGACCTTGTAATCTTGACCTCATAAACTACTTTTCAGCTATTTTACTATCAAAGATGCCAAGGGGGCAATTGTGTTTCACAAACACAGGTTTTTTTAGCTCGCTGGGACGAAAAAGTCCGGATAGCTAATGCCATACTATCGGCGTCGTCGTTGTCCGTAGACAAAACTTTAACCTGGGCTATATCTCTTGAACTATAAGGGGTAGGGCTTTGATATTTCACATGTTGATACCTTGTGACAAGACCTTTCATTTGAGACCATGACCTTTGACCTAGTGACCTTGACCTTGGACTTTGACCTACTTTTCAAAAACTTCAACCTGGTTTCTGACAAAAACCTGTATAGGCGAGCTATGTAATCTTTGAGAACCCTATGTTTATTTTTATATATAAGCATTTTAACGTTCTTAAATATGATGGAAAAAAAAGATCATGAATGTTACAGTTCCCATTGTTGCGGTTGATTAGTGAGTGTTGACCTGCAGACCTGGTTTTCCATTTTGTCACGTAAAATTTTACGATATGTTGTGACTTAACCACTCTTCTTAATTAAACATTTTTTTGTTCAAATGTCTTATTAAATCCTGCGGATGGTTTGTACAAAAAAATGAGTAATTATTGTTGTGCCCTTCAGGCGCACACATTACAAAAAGAATGGGACATTTTCATTGTATATGCGTGTATGGCGCACTTCCTTCCTAATCACTGTGATATGCATGCATTACATTTCCATTAAACTTACAGGGATGTACAAGCATGATGAGATTCAAAACCAAATTAGGGTTAAGGTCATCTTCAAGGTCAAGGTTATATATTGAGGTTCAAACATGTAAACTATTCACTCTGTATCATGACTTGAGATTTTTTCCCTATATGTACTGTAGAACTCGACTTGTGTAAAATCTCCTACAAACTTCCACCTCCGCTAAGCTCCGCCAATTCTCGTGCTGTAGAACTCTTCTGGTGTAAAATCCCCAACAAACTTCCAGCTTCGCCCATTCTTGTGCTATAGAACTTGCCTGGTGTAACCAACAAAATTCCAGTTTGCTAAGCTCCGCCCATTGTCGTCTGCAGAACAACATCAGAATAGAAATAACAACTAGCTAGCTGTGATTTGTTGTCCAGTAATCCCCCTCGCCACATTAACCAATAAAATTATCACCTCGCCGCGATTGGTTCATGCGACTTGGGAAATTACTGGACAAAAAAACACGGCTAGCTAGTTGTTATTTCTTAAACATACCTGTCCAGTAAATTAACTGCAACAAAGCAGGAGAACATACCCTAGCAACTTCGCAGTAGAGAAAATTCTTCTATTTCGTGGCTTTTTAAAATAAGTGAAATTAACATGCCAAATTGTTTGTTTGAAAACTGGAAAGTCCGAAATCCAGCACATTTATTAGCCATGAATTTTTATCTAAACAAAGACATATTGAATGTCATATGGTTTTTCAATCGCTGCACATAATGTGAAGAGGAGCAATGTTTATATGAAATGGCATTGCTGCTTGATAATATTGCCATTAAAGCTTGATAAAATTGAAAAGAATTCAAATGTTTAAAACCTTAGTTACCATAATTTTACTACAATGATAATTTTATATTTTGTCTAGCTTTACTTCCCCACATGTTACAACGAGGAAGTGGGTGCATTGTGGGTATTAGTAGTATACAGGGTAAAATCAGTATACCATACAGATCTGCTTGTAAGTACTTCAGTTTTGCATTCTTAAGATAGAGAAATTCTTTAAAAACATTACCAGCTTTGTGAAGATATTCTTTAAAAACATTACCAGCTTTGTGAAGATCAAGTTTTAATAGGATTTAGGGATAGTACCAATAGGAAGGTCTCGTAACAAGGAATACTAATGTGAAATATGAAAGCCCTTTTAGTACCATTTAAAGTAATGTCCAAGATTATAGTTTTAAAAGTAGGGCAAAGGCAAAGTCACAAGTTTAAAATTTGTTGCATCAATCAAATGGTCTTGTCACAAGGAATACATATGTTACTATAGTAGACATAAAAGCCCTATCATTTACAATTCAAAAGTTATGACAAATGTTGAAGTTTTTCAAAAGTAGGTAAAATTCCAAGGTCAAGTTCATAAGGTAAAAAAATTTCATACCACAAGAAAGTTCATATCATGAGTAATACATATGTAGAATGTGAAATCCTTATCACTCATCATTCAAAAATAGCAAACAATGTCAATGTTTTTTAAAAGTAGGTCAGACTTCAAAGTCAAGGTCACAAGGTCAAAAATTTCCATACCAACAGAAATGTTATATAACAAGGAATACCCATGCAAATTATGAAAGCTCTATCAATTACAATTTAAAAGTTATACAAAAGGTTAAAATTTCAGTAAGTCAGACTCCAAAGTTCAATGTGACCTTAATATTGGTTTCATCAGAAAGGTTTCTCAAGGAATACTCAGGTGAAATATCAGTTACATTTAAAAGGTATGCCAAGATTATAGAGTTTTTCAAAAGTAGGTCAAACTCCAAGGTCAAGGTCACAAGGTAATATGTTTGTATTAGTCGAAAGATCTTGTCACAAAGAATACACACATGTACTGGTATGTGATTTAAGAAAGCCCTTTCACTTACCATTCAAAAGTTAAGCCCAATGTGGGGCTCTTGAAACTGAAAGACAGATGAACAGATTTTATGTACCCACCCTTTTGCAAAAGTGGAGGACAATAATATGGTCCTTAATGTAAGAACTTGTGAAATATTTCAGTTCACACAGTATGTGATACTTTCAAAGTCTTGCTCAGAGTGTAATTATTCCTCTGTCTTGAGCAAAAGTACTTGCCAAAGTTTCTCAAATGTGCTGACTATACATGTATATTGTCTTAAAATTTTCATTATTTCTGTATTCAATATTTATGATCATAATATAGTATTCATTAAAAGATGACAATTTTTAGCGAGCTGTGACAAATGTCCGGAGAACTAATGTCAAAGCCTGATCGTTGGCGTCGTCAGCATTATTGTTGTCAGTAGCATGGACAAAACTTTAACCAGGGCTATATCTCATGTTCATGTACTATAAGGGATAGGGCTTTGATATTTCACATGTAGATTCCTCATGACCAGAGCTTTCATTTGATACCATGACTTCTGACCTTGACCTACTTTTGAGCTATAAGGGAGAGGGCTTTGATATTTAACATATATATTCCTCATGACCACAACTTTCATTTGATACTTTGATTTTTTAACGTGTGACCTTGACCTTTGACCTTCTTATAAGCTATAAGGGATAGGGCTTTGATATTCAACATATAAATTCCTCATGGCCAGAGCTTTCATTTGATATCATGAATTTTGACTTAGTGACCTCGACCTTTGACCTACTATTAAGCTATCAGGGATGTTGCTGAAATTTCACATATAGGTTCCTTATGACCAGCTTTCATTTGATCTCATGACTTTTGACCAAGTGACCTTGACCTTTGACCTCCTTTTGAACTATAAGGTGTAGGGCTTTTATATTTTACATATAGAATTCTCATGATTATAGCTTTCATTTGATATCATGACTTTTTACTAATTGACCTTGACCTTCATTTTTTATGAAATTTTACTATCAAAAACCTGCATGGCAAGTGATGTTGTCTTCTGACAAGTCTTATTGTTTATAACTTCAGTTGTAATATACTGTCAGAAGAAAATCTGAAATCACAATTTTGAGAAGTTACTTTTATTCAGTACCAAGTACTTCTCCTTTTTCTGGGTGGTAATTTTTAGGTATTAAATAAAAAGAAAAAAATCTCTGCAGTTTCTGTGGTCAAGGTCATGATTTTAAGAACGCTTTACATCTTTTTAAAAGAATTAGAATTCATGAAATATTATAATCATGTACAAACATCTTTATTTAGAGGTATTTCGTAAAATGAAAAATATTTGATGTCACATTACAGATGCAGCATCAAAACATGCCTTTCAAGCGTTTTACGATTCGTTGAGAGCAGAGCTTAGTAATACAAACATAGACGTATGTGTAATAAGTCCTGGTTATATAAAAACAAACCTATCTAAGAATGCCTTATGTGGAGATGGTTCCCAGTATGGAGGTATTTATTACATCATCAGTCATCTAATACAATTAATATAAATCATTCTTCAATTTCTTTTGGATAAAAGAGGCATTGAGTTAATGAAAATTGATAATGACAAGTATGCTATAGGACATTGATATAATATGTTGCTTTAAAAGTAGTAACCAAACAAAATAAAAATATAAATTTGTCAAAAATAAAAAATTACAGGGTCAATTTCACAAGATGAAACAAAGTGCAGATGTTTAATAATCATATTGTGGAAGTTGGAAAGATAAGCAACACATTAATTTGAGTTTTGCTCAAAATCTCTTTAGAATAATGCATGAAAGGGTTTTTTTTTCAAGTTTTAAAGTTTAATCATTCTTCTTGTAAGAGATACTTTGCTAAACTTTTAATTAAAGTAAAAAGTAATCTGTAATTTGCTTTGATCTTCAGCCATGGACAAGACTACAGCGAGCGGGATGAAGCCAGAATCTGTCGCTGATCGTGTGATGACAGCCGTTATATGGGGAGAGAAGGAAGTAGTTATGGCCCCTGTTATTCATAAATTAGCTATTGTAATAAGGACTTTAGCACCTTCACTCTATTTTGTCTTAATGAATCATAGAGCAAAGTCAGGTAGAAAGGAATTTGTAAAGCAATCATGAAAGTATTCACTTATAATAAATATTATGAACCAAGACATAAAGCAGTTATTATTATTATCAGAACAGAACAAGATGTGTTTATGAAACACCATGCCCCGTCAGTAGCTTTTTATTTAGAGCAGTAGCTTTTTATTTTGTCACATCTGAAATTGTTGAAAGGGTGTCTTTTTTAGAGTAATCTTTTAATGTCAAGGTCACTAGTCCAAAGGTCAAGGACACAAATAAAAGATTAAGAAACAATGAATATACATAATACAAATACTTGGTCATAAAAGATGACAGACATACTGTCTTGAATGAATTTAACTTAAAAATGGTCAAGGTCATAAGGCCATCAAATGACTGGCCAAGCCACAAGTAATGCACATATAAAATATCTAAGCTGTATTGGATAACGCTCAGTAGAAATGGGCAAGGTAAAGGTTTTTGGTTAAATTATGAAAATTTATTCATGACGTTTAAGGTTACCAAGTCAAAGATCGCGATGTCAATGGAATTGCCTTGTCATAAGGCATACACCTGAAATATGTACCTTATTTTTAAAGACGAGAAGGATTTTGCCTACGCCCTAGTGATACATGTATATTCATTAAAAGTGTCGAAGGTTCCAACTCTATACCTTCTTGAAGAAAATTCCAAACCATTTTCCATGCACCAGACACATGTTTCGAATATTAAATTCTCATCAGTGATGCTTCTGGTGGAGCCACCAAAATTCATTTCAGTAGCACCTGTAAGTACATGTAGGTCAAATTCATGGTTAAGGTCTCAAGGTCAAAGTTTAAAGTATCATTTTGAAATGCTTTGACCAAAAGCAGTGTACATGTAAAATATCTAACCAGTATCTATAGAGGTTTAAATGCAATTCCCTAGGTTAAACCTTTTTGTTGGATTTCTATAACAAGAGCCCCAGGGGGGCACAACGCTCACCTGATATCCATGCACACTCTGAACATACTGACATTGAATAATGTTAGAGCCAGAGCCATAGTCAGAATTTTTTGGTCCATATGCCATAAATAATTAAAAAAAATATCATAAAAATTCCAAAAAAGTAAAATGCAATAAATGAGTGTGCAAAATGGAGAAAATGAAAATGGAAAAAGAAAAAAGAAGGGGTTTTTTTGTATTCAGATGATTTAAAAGTGCTTAAAAAGCTTGCAAAATGCAAAAAATGAAAAAAAAAAAATTGGGATGCCAGTGCCTGAATTTGAACCCACAATCCTTGGGTCTATGTGCACGCACAGCATATCTAGATTAAAATATAAAAAAAAAAAAAATCAAAAAATAAAGTTATAGCAAATAATGTATATAAAAGAATTGAGTAACTTAATCTGACAAACATGCAATAAATGAGTGCAGAAGATCATATATTTACTAAGTTATTAAAAGAAATAGTTAAAGAAAAATAATAAGAGCACCCTAACATCTCTCTCTTTCGGGGAAAGGATGGACAACCTAAAGAGGCATCAGATAGGATGTCATCCTTAAGAAATATTAAGTGCAGAATACCACTGTTAGATGGAGTAAATGAAAGAAAGATTAGTATTTACTCTGATTAGTTCATTAATATACAAGCCAATTAGAAAAAAAATATTATTTTGTCCAGTTCTTATTATATCATCTAATAGAAAAAAAAATCTGTCAGCAGATGTTGTTACAGAAATTTTGACCCCCCCCCCCTTTTTATACTCTATAGAATACAAGAATTATTATAAATTCAAATTGTACATGTTGTTAATCAAAAATGCTATCACACAAGCATTCATTAATTTAATTTTACCTAGGATATAGGTTTCAAAATATCAATATGAACTCAAGGGAAATTAATATGGAGAAAATGCCAAACTTCATAAAAAAATTCCAAAGTTCAAAAAGTGGCAAAAATGGCATTAAAATTATTCAGATAAGTTAAAAATAGCATTCAAAGCTTAAAATATGGATGAAAAATGAAAAATAAAGAAAAAAAATTTTTAAGGCCCAGCCGGGATTTGAACTCGCTACCTTGGGACTCATTGACAAAGAAAACATGCCTATTTACAGTATTAAAGAAATCATTAAAAATCTAAAAGTCAAGATATTGAGAAAATTCTTTCACTGTTACATTCCTTACAATAAATATGATAAATGTTAAAACAATCATTCATGGGAAGAACCATAAAATGCCAAAAATGATGAAAATGACCATCCTCCCTTCCTTTTTTACAGTATTAAAAAAATCATTAAAAATTCAAAAATAAACCTTTCAGCAAAATTCTTTCACTAAAGCATTCCTTTGCTTAAAAATGGCTAAATTAAACTAAACTGGAGCAGAATTTTTCAATAAGAAAGAAAATATTAAGAGAAATATCAATTTTTGCATTAAAAATGCAATGTCGAAAAAGACGTCAAAAACGCGTCAAAAATTAGTTATTGGATTTTAGCGAAATGAACAAACTTGAATCGTACATCCTTCTAGATCACTTAGATAAAATTAGTTTTTCAATCCATTCAGTGGAACTGGAGAAGAAGATTTTTGAAGAGGGGTACCCTCTGGGGCCTATTTGACCCCGCCCTGGATCCACCCCTGAAGGGATCGAGCCGAAATGAACAAACTTGGTAGAGGACCTTTAGTACTTCATGCATACCAAGTTTCATCAAAATCCCTTCAGCCGTTCTTGAGAAGAAGTTGAAAATGTTAAAAGTTTACGACGGACGGACGCCGGACGCCACACTATGACAATAGCTCACTTGAGCCTTTGGCTCAGGTGAGCTAAAAATAGATCAGTCATGAAGGACTAGGTCATCAGGTAAAATATCATGGAAGCAACAGAATGCAGGTACATACCCTGGTATGAAAAATAAACATCATATCAGTTTGGGAAAACTCAAATTTGGCAACGTTTTAAAATTTGGCAACATATTGTTGAATTTGGCAACATTACAGCAAAATATCAAGACTGAAAATACAGCTGTAGCTTCTGATTTAACATTTGACATAACAGGAAACATTTTAATTCCTCTACAGATTTTTTTTCTTCACTACTCCAAAACATGTAGAATGGTGAATTATTAAAGAAACTGGCAGCATATACATGCTGATTTTTCTACTTCAATGCTGTTTTTTGTTCAGTGAAAAGCTGCTGAATTCGGCAACTTTAAGTTGATGACAACATTGCCAAAAATTTTAGGTTTTCCCGAACTGATACCTTTAAAGATGAAAGAAATACATGTTTTGCCAAAAAAATAAACTTTCTATATAAAATATCAAACTCTGAAGTCAAGTTCTTGTCACAAGGAATGCATATGTGAAATATCTAAGTTGAATCTCATAATACTGTAGGTGTACTTATTTTAGCAGGATTCATATTTTAGCAGAGTTAGCGCTGCCAAGACTGTGCTAATTCAAGAGTATGCTAAATATTGAATCTCTTATAGATTAATGTGAAATAAGTCAAAGAGCTAATTCAAGATTACGCTAATATGTCAATTTACCCAATTCTGCTTTGTATCTGCTAAAATTTGGTGGCGCTAAAATAAGTACATGTACAGTAGTTAAAAAAAGATGTTATAGCCAAGGTTAAAGTTCTGGACAAACAGACAGGAAAAGTAGATGCAAATTTTGGTGTTACTATGAAAATACCTTCAAACTACATTTGCACATGTATGTTGCAAGATGTTTAACCAGATTCTGTAGACATACATGCCCTTCAAAAATTTCATTTTTTATGCCCCTGTAATCAAAGATTCAGGGGCATATAGTATTTGGTCTGTCTGTCTGTGGGGTGGTTCTGTTTGTCCGCAAAAACTTTAACCTTGGCCATAACTTTTGAATGGTAAGTGATAGGGCTTTTGTATTTCACATGTGTATTCCTTGTGACAAGACCTTTCCTAGGATACCAAAATTTTTGACCTTGTGAATTGACCTATTTTGAAAAACTTTAACCTTGACCATAACTTTTGAATGGTATGTGATAGGGCTTTCATATTTCACATGTGTATTCCTTGTTACAAGACCTTTCCAAGAATACCAAAATTTTTGACCTTGTGAATTGACCTTTTTTGAAAAACTTTAACCTTGGCCATAACTTTTGAATGGTATGTGATAGGGCTTTCATATTTCACATGTGTATTCCTTGTGACAAGACCTTTCCATGGATACCAATATTTTTTTACCTTGTGACCTTGACCTTGGAGCTACTTTCAAAAATCTAAACTCTAGTGCTAAGTGAAAGGATTTTCATATTTAACATATGCATTTCTTGTGGCAAGATTTTCCATGTATACTAAATGTTTGACCTTGTGACCTTGACCTTGGAGTTTGACCTACTTTCAAAAATCTTAACTTTAGTGCTTATTAAAAGGGTTTTCATATTTCACATATGCATTTCTTGTGGCAAGACCTTTCCATGGATACCAAATGTTTGACCTTGACCTTGGAGTCTGACCTACTTTCAAAAATCTTTTAAAAAAGGGTTAGAGTTCAACTTTAGTGCCAAGTGAAAGGGCTTTCATATTTCACATATGCATTTCTTGTGGCAAGACCTTTACATGGATACCAAATGTTTGACCTTGTGCTCAAAATGTGAACTACTTTTCAGCTGTTCACCGACAAAGATGCCAACGGGGGCTTGCATGTTAAAAGGTGCCACCTTGAGATTCATTCTTACATCTCAAGCATTCAATGTATGAAGTTTGTCATTGAAATGAAAAGTGTTTATCTTGTCCCTATGGGGTCTGGTGATTCTACTGTGACCTTGAACATCAAAAGGGATGAAGATTATTCCTATAGTATATGGTCCTATGACCTTCACCTTTGCCCTGGATTATCAACAAGGATTGACCCCTTCCCACTGATGTGATTCTACTATTTGTCTTCTATCTTTAGTCAGATAACAAGATTTTACCTTCATGGCCTTGAAAACAGCTTTCAATCTCTCTCCAGGTATCAGACCCCAATTATTTTTTCCTATATATTCCTTTGTAAATTATACTAATATGACGATTAAATACTCGAATCGCACCACCATTTTTTGCTTGAAACTTTTATATCTGCTAGATAGTATCAAAATAACCTCAGAAATGGATTCATGCAAAAATCTGTCGCTTAGTAGACTTTTAATATCTTTTTAAACCCGAAAGGGGGTATCTGTGGCTCTAATGTTCTATAATCTATCAATTCTAGAGCCTCATAACACATCTGTCATTCCGCGATTAGGATGATGCAGTATCATTCAACATGCTAGAATATTTTTTTTCAACTCATCTGCGACTCATTGACGTAAAAAACGAATCATCTAGTGTAAAAAGAGTCGTGGAAATTAAATGTAAGAAGACGAGGGGTTGAAATAATCAGGAACTATTTGCGTGATCAATGAACTTTCAAAATTAATTGTGATCTGTAATCTCCATGGAAGGTTTGGTGGCGCACACAGCATAGACACTATATCCCCTCTGAAACTTTGTTTTATGGGACATTAAGATTAATAAAGGCAATGCAAGGGTAGCATCTCATAACGATTGCACGTTCTAAGCTATCAGCAAAAGGATTTTAGAATAAAGTCACTTTTGACCCTTGACCATGAAAATTAATTGCTTTCATACTCTCCTCATGGGGAATATTTGTAGAAGATTTTGTGATCCTAGAATGTTTGCTTCGTCTTCTATGATGTTCACAAGAATTTGAAGCCCAAGTCCACTGTGACCTTGACAATCAATAGCTTTCATAAAATTGAAAGTAACTTTTGACCCTTGACCTTGAAGATCAACTGTTTTCATCCCTCTCCTTGTAGAAGGTTTTGTGATCCTAGAATGATTGCTTTGACTTCTATGATGTTCACAGGGATTTGAAGCCAAAGTCCACTGTGACCTTGACCACGAAAATTAATTGTTCTCATCCTCTTCTTATGGGGAATATTTGTATGCTTTGTGATCCTAGAATGATTGCTTTGACTTCTGTTATGTTCACAAGCATTTGCAGCCAAAGTCCACTGTGACCTTGACAATCAATAGGGTTCATCCTCTTCCCAAGGGGACATTTGTGGAAGGTTCCGTGATCCTATGATGATTTGTTGTCTACTATGCCTAAGTCCACTGTGACCTTCAGGCTTGACCTTTGAAAATCAATAAGGTCCATCTTCTCACAATTGGAAAATTTGTGGAAAGTTTGATGTTTTCTTATGTTTTATCATGATTGCTTTGATTCTAAGATGTTCACAAGAATTTTAAGCCAATGTCCATCATGACCTTGACCTTTCAGAGGGTAACCCGTTTCATCCTCTCTAAAAAGTGAACATTTGTAAAAGGTTTGGTTATCCTATGATTGTTTTGAATTCTATGCTATTCACATGGATTTAAGGGATAAGCTTGATAGATGTGCAATACATGTACATGTATCAAGGAAGTTGCCATGCAAGAAAAATTTTAAAGTTCTAAATAGACAAGTGATCTTGTTCTACACTTGGTGTTGAGTCCCATCATGTTTATTCAAGTATGGAAGAAAAAAGATGAATATCAAGCAAGTTGAAAGAAAATCAGTGAAAGTGTGAATAAATGTACCAAATAGATAGATGCCAGATAGAGTGAACTTTATCTAAACGTGTCAGTTTGGAAATGTAGATCACATTTAGATTCATGTACATGTACCAACTTTCATGACACGTCAATGGAAAATGTAGAAAAATGTTCATCACAGAAAGTGTTAAAAAATAATTCCAAGGAATGTATTCCTTGTTTTAGTATGTCGCCTGCGAAACATAGCGACACTCAGGAATCACTTTTATAGGGTGTGACATTCAAGTGTGACAGACAGACAGACAAAGTGATCCGTAAGTGTTGCTTCGCAGGCGACACAAAAAGAAGTACCATGTACCCTGTCATCTTTGTATTTTAAGATTTCTAACCTTGACCAAACAGAAACGGAAGATGATGAGGTGGAATTAACAATACATGTATGACTGGTAAAGAGTGTACACATGTATATACTTCTCTCAAACCTGACCTTATCCATACTTTTACATTGGAGGTAAACATAGGGTTATCAGCATTAATACCTGTCTTCTTTTTTTAACAGAGTAGAGAAGAGCAGTGATCTCCCTCACAATCGTGTATTTTTCAGGCTGCACACTCAACTTCTTTCTGCCCTTGTCTCAAATCATGAAAGATAAAATAACGATATTTTTTTTTCATTGAATTATTCATTCTTCAACATAAAAGGTAACAAATGCTGCATATTAAACAGTATGCTTTGCTGTATCTGTATCTTTTAGAGTTGCAGACAAAGCACATAAAGTTTCCGTTCTCAAATTACTTGTAATGTATGCTTTGAAACTGAAATCTCAAACATTTAAATGTAATTGTAATGTAAATATTTGAAATGGTTATGAAAAAGGTTTCGTACACATGAACCATAGTTTAAATAATTTTTCAATATATTTTCTCATTTCTTATTCAGCACTTTGAGAAACACTCTTTATGACATCTTAAGCTCTTATCATTTCTTATTCAGCACTTTAAGAAATACTCTTTATAACATCTTAAGCTCTTACAGTAATAGTTTTCGTAAGATGGTTATAACTTTACTCGGATAAGTAATATTCCTCGTCATCGAAAATACACATTGTACAGTTTCCAGGTACATAATGAGGCTGCCACCAGTGATATGATGTTCTGTAAAACTTTACGTCTGTAGTCATCTTTCCTAACTAGCACTACTGGTGAACTGGCAGACAAACTGTTTAAAGGTAAATCCTTTAGCTTTCTAACATTTGTCTCCACTTGGTACTTACAGCAAGGATCAAACTGCCAAGATATAGCATACAGTCCGGAGGCAAAAACACTGTAGAAACCGAGAGGATAAAATATGTATTCTCTTTCTGGAGCGTAAGATAGACATGTAATAGAACAAACACCACTGACTACTGCACTTTTATGAAGGAAGTTTCCGACCCGAATCCATCTTGATGTCTCTCCCCCAAGCTTGGCTGGTTCTATGATAATGTACTTTATCTTTGATACTAAGGCATCTTCCAGCTCAGCTTCAAATCCCTCTTGGGCATCTACATGCTCGTAGATTTCTCTAATAACAAGATAGTCTGGCTGTCGATTGCGTGTTCTGAAAAAGAGGTATTCAAAAATTTCAGTATATTTCACTTCATTCATATGTACATTTGTATGAGACTTACACCAGCACAGTGGTCCCCATTAAGACAATGCCAAGACTCGATAGATATTATTATATACCTAGCAATATGGTACATGTATATCAATAAGTGAATCCAGTACAACGGTTATTTTAGATAAATGAGTATCATATTTTGATATCTTCAAACATCCATAAAAGGAAGATTTTATTCTGCACTATATCAAAAATGACAAAATGTAAATTTTGTGCTGATATTAATATCATTTAATTTCCATTGTTATTTCTATCATGAAGCGAAGATTCTGATTGGCCAAGAAATTTTGTTGATACCTGCATCAACAGAAACTGAATTACACACTTAGTAACGTCGCTAGCAACACAATCTCAAAGCTCCAAATAAATGTTGAAATGCAACAAAATAAAATAATAAGTAATTAATCAATGTAATATTGTTTTGGTTTATCAAGGTATCAACACCAAATATTGAGGGGAAAACTTCAATATGCATCTTGCGCTAAGTGCACAATGCAGTTTTGCCTCAATTTTTGGTGTTGATATCTTGATCAACCAAACAAATATTACAATGATTCCTTAAAATATTAATACATGACAAAAGTCTGAGCTATGCTTGTCAGATGTGAAACCTGTGTCTTTTTCACATAACATGTATATCATAACATCACAAAAAATGTCTTTGACAGTGATGTCATACATGTATCATAGTGAAAAACAACGCTAAAAGTAGGACTTCAATGATTCACTGTGATTCTGCAATTCATATTGACATTAATGTATTAAATGGAGGAGAGGGGGATAACTGAATCATATGTTGATGATTGGTTCTTGCAAACTTTTGATTATCTGAGGCCTGATTTGATCAGTCTATATTGATAAACATAGGGTCATCAGAGATTACAGCGCTCACATCGACGGCATCATTGTCGGATGACCAGCATCTGTACCTACATTGCAAAAGTATTTCCAGATGCAGCAGAGATTAATCTACAATTTGACCTTAATGGGTCCTCTGGACGTAATGAAACTTGGCCAATGGGTACCCAGCCAAAACAATGGGTCCCAGCAGAAATTAATGCGTCACAATTTCTACAAACCCTCTTTTTTGCGGCGTTTTAAGTTCGCAAATACATGTACAAGTGAGCTGACCTGCTCGCAGCATTTTATGTTCTTGAGATAGTTATATGTTCCACAAAAAAACATCTAACTCTTAACCTTCAATCTTATTTTAGCGAATTAAGTATATTGATTGTTTATTTAGTTAAAGATACTTCGTACATGTGTTTAGTAAAACATTATCCAAACAAACCAATTCTATACGGTTTACAAAGGTACGCTGATGATGCGCAGTAAACGATTTCAATAGATTGACTCATAATGTCATGTAAAGTTTACAGTGGAGGAATTTTTCATAAATATATATATATTCATTTTTTTTGTATCTGTATCCCAATGATATAAATAAGTTAGACTCACTTCGGACTGCATATTACTTTTAATTTAAAAAAAAAAGATGCTCCGCAATGATTTCTCATACAATACCACAGATCTATTAGGTTTAAATGAGCCGTCAAAATATAAACAAGAGACATTTACACGTTATACAGCTAAATGAATACTGTAAAACAGTAAATACACTTTCTCGACTTTGAATGTTTAATATATGTAAACATGAACTAAAACGGACGCATTATACAAAAGTGAACAATGGTCACTGTGGGATGCAGCGATCGGAAATCAATGGGTCCTGGGGGATATTTATGCGTCAGAGACGCAGGACGCAGAGGTAGATTAATCCCTGGATGCATCATCCACATAAGTTTGGTTGATAAAAAATTCAAAGAGAGCTGGAAATGAAGATTGTAATTTTACGATACCTGGTCAATCAAGCGTGAAATATAGGTCAGATGCAGCATCTGTACAGTGCACTGCAGTAAGCATCCTAAGATACATCACCCACACAAGTTTTTTTTTTAATGATCTAGGACTTAAAATAAATAGGCCAGAAATGGACCTGTCCAATTTAAATTAACCTGATTGCTCAAGCATGGAATGTGGTTCATATGCAGCATCTGTACCATGCATTGCATTAACCATTTTTAGATGCATCATCCACACAAGTTTGGTTGATGTAGGACTTATAGTAAGGCAGGAATTAACCTATCCCATTTTACTAAACCTGGTCACACAAGCATGAAATGAAGGTCAGATGCAGCTTCCATACCATGCATTGTTGTAAGCATCCTTAGATGCATCAACATCACAACTTTGGATGACCTAGGACTTATAGTAAGGTACATGTAGGAATAGACTTGTCCCATTTACCGGTACCTAACCTGCTCAAGCATAAAATGTGGAGCAGATGCAGCCTCCTTACCATGCATTGTAGTAAGCATCCTTAGATGCATCATCCATACAAGTTTGGTTGATGACCTTGAAATGATTTGAAGGTCAATTGATAATGATAAATGTTATTTGTATACAGGTATGCTATTTCATAATCATAGGACTCAAACGTGAGTAAAAACAATGTTTTTAAATATGCGGTATATGGTAATATTGATTCCAAGTTGCTATAGTAACAGATTTTGATTGGCATTCATGACAAAATGGTGGGTTTCACCATAAATTTTATTTCTTGATTTTTTCCAGCTATGGACATTTATTTTGGCGAGGTGATATTAAATACCCATAACATGCACCAAATAATGGTTTTCAACCTTCAAAATAATCAAAAACAGGCCAAAAATGACCCTAAAATTATACCTTATTTTTGCTTAATTTTCACATAATTTGACTGAATATCAACAACTACCTTATAACCCCCTCTCCCGAAAAAAAAGTTATTCTTGTTAGAGTTGAACTTACAAAGAAAAGTTTTTGTGTTCATAAAGTAAATTTTGACCATGGTTTCCATGGCAACAGAATGCCACAATATGCCTTATTTCTCATTTATATGGGGGTGTCATTCAGATTAACCCCGTTACCATGGCAACCGTGGTTCAAATAAAACAATATGGTTTGGTTTCATTGTTTTTACATTAAGTATAATAATTACAGAAAGTTTCATCAAAATCCATGACATGCCGTGGCCAGCTGTTTTAGGTTTTTACATAGAATCCATATTAATATAAAGTTTCTACTACATACAGTTCCATAGATTTTGCTTAAACCAGGAACTTTAACCAAAATCTTTAACTAGGTCAAAGTCCAAGGTCAAGGTCACTAGGTCAAATATTACGGCATAAATTGAAAGGTCTTGTGATAGGCAAGCTTCATGTACATGAACATGTATAATATAAAGTTTCTACTGCATATAGTTCTTTACATTTTGCCTCAACCAGAAACTTTAACCAAAATGTTGATGGCAGACAGACAGATGGACATTGTCAATCTATAGACCGGATTGCTTTGCAATCCAGCCAAAAATGCTCCCTCATCCCTCCCCCTAAACCGTTTCTTAACCTATCATCCTAGAGGGGTGGACAAGGTGAAAGGGAGGTGGGAGAAAGGGGGGCAGGAGGAGGGAGAAAGGGGGAGGGAGGAGGGAGGGAAGGGGGAAAAAGGAAGGGAGGAGGAAGGGGAGGGGAGGAGAGAGAGAAGGGGCGGGAGGAGGAAGGGGGCAGGAGGGGGAAGTAATGGAAGGGTGAAAAGGAGGGAGGGAGAAGGGGGGAGGTAAGGGTCGGGAGGGGGAGAGAGGTACCCCCCTGTCCGTCCCCTCATCCTAGAAAAATATTTCGTGTTTTACTTAATTGTTTCGGACCAAATTGTACTAAATATATATATAGGGCATAACCAGCGAAATCTATATTCTTGGCATAATGCATAGAAATACACATGTGTATATATATTTGTCAAATTTGCCCTTCCTAATACAGTTGAAATAGATTCTGATCTACTGGCTGTAAAGTGAGGGACATCTTTTATCCCTATAAGATCCTTTCAAAATTCAACGGCCTTTGTTCAGTTTAGGGGACCGGGACTATATAGGCAAAAAAAGACGATTTTAAGACTAGATTTTCAACCATAATTTTTTTCTGAGAATAAAGTATTTTCTACTGTTTAATAGTGTTGCATTTTTCATTTGTACTGTGGATTATAATGATTAATTTTACTCCTTAAAATTACTCTTGACTGTCTTTAGGATACCACGACAAAATAAATGAAATACATGAACATTTTTAAGATATATTTCTTTTCTGTAACTAAAGGAACAATAAATCACTATTTTAACTCACTTTTATTGGAGGCTATCAAACTGACACTTGGATATAAGAACAGGACTAAGGTAGGATTATTTTACCCTTTAAAATTGTCTTTTTCGCCTATATAGTCCCGGTCCCCTAAACTGAACAAGGGCCAATTCAACACATACTACCTGTAATATTGCAACAGAAAGAATTATTAGGAGTTCATTACATCCCACAAATTGAGGAAAATCAGTAATATATTACTGATTGAAGTTACCAAATCGGGTGGCAAAATTTACCCCATGACGTGCTGGATTTAGCCCATTTGACCAATTTTCGATCTTTGCCAGTTTTCAAACTTTTCTGTTAACCAAAGAAAATATATAGAGCACTGTTGACTATTATAGGCAGGGTACAATTTTATCGCCTATAATAAACGAGAATATTGACGTGTTTGTAGTTCTTTTGTTATACAGGTACATTTGTAGAAGCAACAGTATATTAGAAACAATTTAATAAACTTCAGTCCATCAATTACCTAATAAGTGTGGTGCCTACCACTGTCTTTTAAAAAGGATGAAAACAATAGCAGGGAAAACACCGTCCTTATCATAACAAATAAAAAACTTCCTTTTTTGAGTCGGTGTTTCATAGAATTTGAAGTTGGTTTTTGTAATTCTTTTTCAGATTCACAATTGCATAGTGGATTCCTCTTTCTTATTTCATATTTTTCGATTATTTTTATGAAGAACTTGCCTACCTTTATTTCCTTCCAATTTATATCCCATTTTCATGACCCGTCTATAATTATCGGCATATCTGAATAACTTACATGTACCTATGCAACTAGCCATGTTCCCGCTTTTGGAAAATTTAATTTCCATTTTTCAGTAGAAAAATATTGGAATTTGTAAATTATTTCATTGTCTTTTAATATAAATGAATATTTAATGGTAATCCGACCAAGTTTCAATGAGAACCAACGTTTTTCAAACTGATCAGGGAAGGTGCCGATAACGGGGAACTAGCAGAAAATATAAATTCACAGGTAACTTTATTCAGAAGGTTTATGACCTTCCAGGGTCAGGATGAACTAAAATTAAAGTTTGGTTGCGGACGTCTTGGGGGAACACCAATCACGTGGTATAGTCATAAACTTGTAACATTACACTTCATCCATCGCACAACACCGATTTTAGAAGAAATGCTCATCGCTCTTGATGAGGGTGCCGATAATACTGGACAAAAGTTGACTTGCAATAACCGTTTTATCAAGAGGTGGGCTACATTTGTGCTATATAGAGATGGTCAAGGTCGACAAAAAAATCCCCTTACACATGGTATAGTCGATAAAATAATAAACAAGATGCATCGGCCACTGGGCAAGGTAAAACATAAAGGTGCCGATATTTGTCTACAACGCTCTATGCACTATCAAATTTACCGTCTCCTCAAAATTCCGAATGTTCGGGGTTTCCCGCGCTTTAGCAGGGGCCCCACAGGGTCCCTGTAAATATCTTTGGTGTACTGTCCTCTTGACTAAAGTAGATGCAAGAAAGGCATCGAACAGAAAGATTTATTTTTATCAATGCATACTAATATCAAGTGACTCTTCCTGTTGATAGCAAAAAAATAGTTCCTTTGAAACGATCAAGGTAAGTTCATTTTTATGCAAATTTACAGACCGGAAGTGACATTTTAGCTGCATAGAAACCATCTGCCTCGTGTCATAAATTAATTTTTTTGAGTTTGTTCTTATTTTTTGATGACGATGAAAAAAATCATGAGTGACCTTGACACATCAACGGATCTTGTCTATTTTTTTCATCAGGTGTCAGAAAGGGGAACGATGGTGTCAACTGCTTTAAATACTAATGCTGGCAAGAAACAGACGTTTTGAAGGCTAAATCTTAATCTGTGTAATAAAATGTTGAGAATTTTTATTTCAGTGGAAATTATCCCATTTTATCTTGCAGTAATCCAATTTCTTCATTTTATTGGAGAATTCAAGCGTATGATTTATCATTTTTTTTGAGAGAATACAAAAAAAGTATGAGTTGTCTCTCTTTGCGGGAGACAGTTTTTAACTGGTAAATTTGATAGTGCTATGTAAAACAGAAAAATTGTGAATGTCCCCTCTCAAACTGAAAGTATTGTAGTGGTTCCGGTAGTAGCAGGTACCAATAGTTCAGTACAAGTTCTAAGACTGAGCCATTGGGATGTCCCTTTAGCTCACTCGGCTACGAGTCTGATTATCACCCGGACGGCCGGGGTTCGATTCCCCGAGTCCGTCACCTGCGAACTACTTCATTGGCGACGAGGTGAAGAATTGGTGTGTGTGGGCCAGCTCGATCTGCAGGAGAGGAGGCAGAACCCTGCCAGGGGTTAGAGAGTGGCCACACAGCGGGGTACACCGACGGCCCTCAACGGAAAAGGGGGAAGGGTGTAGTGGTTCCGGTAGTAGCAGGTACCAATAGTTCAGTACAAGTTCTAAGACTGAGCTATTGGGATGTCCCTTTAGCTCACTCGGCTACGAGTCTGATTATCACCCGGACGGCCGGGGTTCGACTCCCGGAGTCCGTCACCTGCGAACTACTTCAGTATATAATTAGCAATCGCTGCGTCTAGATAATGCTTTGTAAATTACAGTAGAACATGGTTGGTGTAAAAGCGGCCGAATTTACCCCCACATTACCCTAATTTACGACAAAACAATTTCCGAATTTCCTCTGTTTTTGGTAACAACGTAGGTCGATTAAATTTCATGAATCATTGTCGACTTGATATGAAGCTCAAAATGTTAAGGTTTGGAATTTTGCATGGCTTCGTTAAACATATTGCTGAAAAATACATTTTTAAGGTTTTAAAAGTTATGAAAGTTGAAAAACCTCTCAAACTCCGCCATTCTTCTCTCCACGACAGAAGAGCTCGTCAGCGGAAGGCGAACAAGAGGCCCCGGTAGATTTGTTAGCTCATGTTGTGTTAAAAACAGTTTTGTTTTTATTTATTTATTTATTTATTCATTTTTTTTATTTTTATGATTAATATGAATCAAGGCAAAGCCTTTTTGTGCGAGCGGAAAGAAAATAAATATGATTATATAAAATAAAAAAAAAATCTTTCTTTTTTTTTATTTTCATGCATTATAGAAAGACAGGACGAAACTATAGAACATTTCATTTTAATCTGTGAAGCGATAGAACCACAGAGGAAACCATTCATGGAAAAAATCAGGAAAATACTCGAACAACATAATGTCTGGAACCACATACAGGTAAACAAAGATTTGCAGTTGCTATCAATCATAAATCCAGGACATTGGAAGGTTCCATTGAGACTACAGGACGCTGGTACACTATATGACCTTGAATCTATAGGAAGAGGAGTGTGTCATGCTCTTCATAGGGCCAGATCAAATTACCTTGAAAATATTACATAAATGGCCTGATTATCCACTATATGGAAAACCCTAGCAACTCCTGTAACCTTATTAGTCTCATTCCTGAACTCGTATCAAATCTAAAATTCTTGTAAAAATCCACAAAAATGCCCCCCCCCCCCCCCCCTCGTTCATCTTTTCTATAAATAACGCTACTATTCTGGTGTTGGCTCCCCTGGTCACGGAAATCTAACTCCCAAGCCTTTATTTCCATCAGTATGCACATATATATGAAAACATGAATTGTACAAAATCCCCTGTAAAATAGATGAAACCGTACTAAATCACAGACCCAGTGTACATAATTACTAATTTCAGAATCACTGTTGGAACTGGTTATATGCACCTGGAGTGGAATTTTATCATGAAGCAATTATTTTAACATAGGCAAAAGAAATTCTATCATGTTCATATCTCTAGTTTTGTGTCGTTTAAGTTATCCTGTGAAATCTTTTAACCTAATTAAATGATCTGCGTGAACCAAACTCTTAATATACATAGATTCTTTTAGAGTTACTTCTATTTTATAACTTAAACCCCAAGTTTTAATATTTTACATTTTTCTTTATTTAACATTAAGTAAGGGTTAGGTTTTAGGTGCTCCACGACAGCTACACTTGAAGAAGTGGTTCTCCTAGAAGAGGAGGAAATTCAAAACAGAACAGAACAGAATATAGACTATGCATGATGGTTTATCATAGTCTTATCTTACAACTTTCTGTTTGATGATTGCCAAAAAGGGTATTATAAGGCGAGTGGAAACACGGAAGCATTTGTAAAATTGATCTAGACCAGCAGATGAACATTTTAAGAGGGGGGGGGGAGGGCTTCAAATATGGTTCTTTATAATTCATTTTAATTTTGTAAGAATAATGTTGCTAGCTGAAAATAAATTACTTTTTGCATATGTATGCATGAATCAACTGCAACGGAGAAGGCACATCAAAACATCGCTTCTCAGTTGCACTTCTCCGTTAAACTGTAACTACAGGTCAAAAGTAAAGATCTCAAATGAAAGTTCTCGTTATAAGAAATCTACCGGTGAAATATGGAAGCTACACCAAATACGGTTCACTAAAGCCTGAGATACAACAAAGGACTGACGTTTTGGAAAGGTAGGTCAAAAGTGAAGGTCTCAAGTGAAAGGTCATATATTACAAGGAATTCGCATGTACATATAAACGCCCTGCACCTTACTATACGTATCAAGAGATTTACTGAAGGTTTTAATTTTTGAAAACTGTAATCAAACTTCAAATTTAAGGTCACGAACTCAAAGGTAATGGCAAAAAAATGAATTTATACGCTGGATTAATTTCATCACAATGAATTCAATATTCATGCAAAGAAATCGTTTAATACTCCTGATAGTTTAAAACATATTTTTTTGTAGTTGATACATGTATCACAAGGCTTAAAGGTCAAGGTCATTTTTTTTTTTTTTTTTTTTGCTGCGTTAGATTCGTCTCATCGTGGTATCGTGGTTTGGCGAATTCTGAAAACTTGCCTTCGCATCAATTGCTATCATTAGGTATCAAGGGATTCAATGAAAGAATTTTATGACGTTGATAATTATTTACGTTAGGCGTAAGTTCAAATACTGCATCTCTATCAAAAATGTAATTTGAAAAAAAAAATGATAGTGATAGATGATTATTAATAACTAATGATAAACGTATAGACCAAAATGCACGTTTCGGGTACTTAAGTTAACCCTCGCCAGTGATCCTCAATCAAATCTAGTCATTTGATTGATTTATTATTCAAAATAATTTATTTCAACAAAATGAGAAAGCTACATCTTCTTATATCGGATATTCATATCATAAATTAGAAGCACAGAGTGTCGGGTCCTTTTGATGAGACATGCGTGGTTGTAAGGTGCCAATTAATGTGCAATGTAAAGCGATGAACATTCCTAATGCTTTTTTCCTTACTTTGCGCCTGGAAATGCTAGGTACCAATCACAGATAAGAATATATCAATACCGGGTATTATAAAATTATAACTTACATAATTTAAATCTCTCCTAATCAAAGTGCACGCCATGCATGCAGTTCCTTCTTTGAATCCCTTGATACCTAATTGATAGCAATTGATGCGAAGACCGCGAAGATTTGATTTTCAAATCTATCAGAATAGAAGATATGGCACGTGGTCTGTGACCCGAAAGTGATTATAGTGTCTGGTAATTTTGGGTCAGGTTAAGGCAAGGGATAAATCCAGAGGCTAGGGGCTAGAGACAAGAGGCAAAAATCAATGCAAAATTTGAGGCAAGGCAAGGCACATGGTTTAACGCAAGGCAGGTTTTCAGAACATGCCTCGTGGTTTATAACCATGTATTACATGTCCCAGCAGACTTAAACGCAACAGCTAAACCAAAATGTTGACGCAGATGGGAATGACAGACGGACGTATTGGCGGTCAGTCGGACAGGAATGACAGACGGATGTATTGGCGGTCAGTCGGACTTCGTCGTTTCATCGATCAGTTTTGCTTCGCAATCCGCCCATATACAAAACAAAAACAGTGTGACCACTTTCAAGAGTGTCCATGAATCCGTGTCAATGAGACACTTCAAATGTTTTGAGGATGGGTGTTGCGGGGTTGGGGAGGGGGGGGGTATAGACAAGTTATAAAATCTTGGTTCCCAAGATTAATTTCCTGCTATAAATATGAACATAAAAAGACAACAATAACAAACAAACAAAAGAACGATAAACAACAACAAGTTGAACAGACATGATCGAGGAGGTTTAATTGAAATGAAGAGGAGGGGGTTCAAGGAATAATGAACTTATGACTCCGGACAAACGAATGGTCGTTTTGATTGAGAATATCAAGTGAAATTATGTTACTGCAATATAATAATCAAACTTATAATACCCCATAATGTTCACGAAATCGCTATGTCAAAACACCATAAGCAATCAAGCACACAAAACCAGGCTCGATGAAATACAAACAAAAATGAACTCCCAATCCACGTGCTCGGGAGGAGTAGGCATCTCCTGCTAACATATGAAATCTGTGTATTACTTTTATAAAGTAATCGTGTAAAATATTGAAAATAGAATGACAATGTCGCTTCTACAGTACCAAAACTTAGTGAAATTATTAAATTATCGCAATATAAATGGAAGGTTATTTGAGAATTGAACGAAAGGGAAAAGGGCGCTCGTTAAAAAGTGAGTTGAGTATTCTTGAGTTACATGTATGTACCGTCTATGTCTTGCAGTGCCTGTTACCTGTTGCTATGATAAGGTGAAAAAGTCTGATAAAACTGATACAGGATCTTCAAATTCAAATATGTAATAAAAAATAATTCCAACTGAGATAAATGAAAAAAAAGTTAAATATTTTTCGAGATAAAGCTAGGGTCTCCGGAAGCTGTGTATGAATTATTCCACACTGTCCACCATATTACAGACGATGGTTAGAAGGAAATCAATTGACCTAATAATTGCAGTTCACTTCTGCTAATGGACCGGGTAAAGTATCTATAGATAATCTACCTTATCAGATGTGAAAGCCGTTATCGGCAAGATTTCAGGCAATTTATTTGATAGGAAAAGGAAGAGACAGGTTAGAAGTGCTGTCAGTGAAGGTTTATCACTGTATGATGTAAAGGTGGTTCCGCAACGGACACCTTGCACCTATCGGCTTCAATCAAATCGGATCGATTCATGTACCACTGGCAAATTCACCTTTTATGAATGAGGGCCACAGGAGCTCGATGCCAAGAACCCTCACCCGCCCCTTCACATCTCCCTATTGTCAAAGTTATAAGGAAAACAGAGGCGGATATTCTTGTGGATCTTTGGTATCGAGCTCCTGTGATGAGCTAGGGCATAGAATAAGCAAATATAATCTATATCTAGTATGACACTTTAAACTTAGAGAGTATTACTGAATCAAAATAAATATTTCGTACCCTATTCAAAAATATTCCCTGTGAGCTTTTGATAGAGGAAAGGGTTTGTGACCAAGCTGTGCCACTAATCATAAATACGTGGTAATAAATGAATTTTTATTTTCTTGAGAAAGACAAGACAAGCACACTAGTTTAATACTATCATATACATGTACGTTTCTTTTTCTTCCTTTTTTTTTCTTTTCTATTTCTTGCATATTTTATCCTCAACCAATATGTGATGCACGACATCGAGGAGTGATCTACAATTTTAACTGCTATCTACGTAAATATAAATTCATTATGACGATTTGCTGATATGAATCTTCTTTTCATTATATGATATCATCGTGATAAATTTTTGAGAGATGATCAGAAAATGTTCCTGAATCCAATCGTAAGATAAAGATCAACGAGTAGTCCTGCTTGTAAGTCTCCCTTTTCTTTTTTATTTGGTTGTTGAAACGGAGAGGGGGTGGTTGAGCATGGTGAGGGAGTGTGTGTGTGGGGGGGGGGGGGGGGGGGGGGGGGGGGGGGAGTGAGCATGGTGGGGTGTGTGTGTGTGTGTGTCGGGGGTGGGGGGTGAGCATGGTGAGGGTGTGGAATAAATAATACAAAACCGTACCGCGTTGTTAATGTCATTTATATAAATTCCATCTAGATTAAAAAAAAATAGCAATCCAAGGAATGCTTGTGTCGCCTGCGAAGCGGTTTGATTATTATTCTAGAAAGTCGATCAAAATTATTGGTATCAGTAGAAAAGTCTTGTCAAATGAAATTCGTTTGAAATATCAGACCTCTTAATTACAAATTAAAAGAAAAGAGTGTCATCATCTAGGTCAAGGTCACTATGTAAAAATTGGTAGCAAAGAGGTCTCATCATAAGAAATATTAAAGACCTATCACCTACCAATTAAAAAGGTCAAATAGCTAGGTCAAGGTCAAAAGGTAAAAAAATATAGTATGTGTAGAATGACATTGTTACAAGGAAAATACATGTGAAATATCAAAGCCCTATTACCTACCAATCAAAAGATATAGCCAATATGACTTTTCTTGAAAAGTAGATCAAATATCTAGATCAAGGTCAAAAGGTCAAATATTATGGTCTGTGTAGAAAGGTCTTGTCACAAGGAATACACATGTGAAATACCAAAGCCCTATCACTTATCAATCAAAAGATATATCAGTTCTTAATTTTTTTGAAAAGAAGGTCAAATATGTAGGTCAAGGTCAATAGGTAAAAAATTATGGTATGTGTAGAAAGGTCTTGTCACAAGGAATACACATGTGAAATACCAAAGCCCTATCACTTACCAATCAAAAGATATATCCGTTCTTAATTTTTTTTTTAAAGTAGGTCAAATATGTAGGTCAAGGTCAATAGGTAAAAAAATTATGGTATGTGTAGGAAGGTCTTGTCACAAGGAATACACATGTGAAATATCAAAGCCCTATCACTTACCAATCAAAAGATATAGTGAATCTTATCTTTTTTTCAAAAGTAGGTCAAATATCGAGGTCAAGGTCACAAGGTAAAAAATTATGGTATGTGTAGAAAGGTCTTGCCACAAGGATTGCACATGTGAAATATCAAAGTCCTAACACTTACCAATCAAAAGATATATCCATTTTTAATTTTTTTGAAAAGTAGGTCAAATATGTAGGTCAAGGTCACTAGGTCAAAAATTATGGTATGTGTAAGAAGGTCTTGTCACAAGGAATACACATGTGAAATATCAAAGCCCTATCACTTACCAATCAAAAGTTATGGGCTGTGACACCCAAAGTGTGACAGACAGACGGACGGACGGACGGACAACGGACAAAGTGATCCCTAAGTGTCGCTATGCTTCGCAGGCGACACAAAAATATTTCATTATTCATGTATATAATTAAAATGAGTGAATTCCTAGGAGTACTGCTGTATCTGGTATCATCAACATTGAATAAAAGGAAGAGTGGCAGTCTTCCTTTGTTTTAAACAGACGAAATGGTTTTTTACTCATAATATATAGAGTATTTTTCCTAACAGTAACCTTAATCTTTGAATCCAAAACCAATAGGCTTCTTCCCTCGATAATCAATTATGTATTCGATTCCTTGGGTTTGAATAGGTCAAAGAGCTCTCGATCGAGTTGCAATATGGAGTGTATTTTTCTTTCCGAAAGACCCAAGACCAATATAGTCTAATAGGCCTTCTTATCCAAACTGAGTTTGGATGCGAGCTATCACCTGGAAATTGAAAATTACGGAATGACAGTAGGACGGAATGACTCATAATTAGTATCAACGTCTTTACATGATGGGGACATAAAAAATAGTTCACGAACAGACTGAAAACCAAGTCCGATTGTCGTGTAACATTGCGAATACGCTCTTGTCATATCTGTCAGTACTTAGAGAAAAATATGGATTTTACGCTCCTTGAATTTGGTCGGTTATTTTATTGCATTTGAACAACTAAAAGGTAAAGTCAGAAAAAAGAAAACGTAGGAAATGGAAAGCAATGTTCTGTGAGCGAAGGTAATCCTGGGGAGGAATTATGATAGGCAGGGATCGATATCCGACTGCCGGGGGCACGAGGTATCGGAGGGACATTGATTGGGCCTCGCTTTTCACGCTGTGTCAGCCTCATCATCTCGTCTGAGATGAATGGGTATCGAAAATCACTACAGTTTCACTCAGTAACATACAGCAGTTATACATGAGGAATGTAATGTTAGATCATTCAGAACCCGTGGCAGAGTAAAGCTAATACGCAAAATGATAAAAAGATACCAGAGAAACTCTCAGATATATATGGACTTAAAATATTGCGTTGGTGTATTGCGATATCATAAAACGGAGAGCTGTGTTCTCAAAGTGGAATCTTTAGTATTGGAACGTAAAGGATTGGAGTAATGTAAATTAGACCATTGAGGTGGCTGAGAGATCACGGAGCTCTTTTTGTTTCCCAGTCGATCAATATTTGGAGTGAATTATCAGCTTTGTTTCATGGGAAAACCTCGGAGAAATAGTTGATAATTGTTTACTCGAACTTTTAAACAATGTCAACCATTAGAAGAGCATACATGGAAATATCAAATGGGATCCGGGGACTGCGATTCAATCGTGACCAACAGTCTCATAGTTCTCAGTCTGCCTCACAGACGACACCTCGGGCCATGTCATCGTCTGCGGGGAGCAGGGAAAGCGGACCCAGTACACATAGGTACATGAACGGGAGTGGGACCATGAACGCTAGGTTAGTACGATCGCCAAAACCACTCATAGCCAGAAAAATCAGAAGCCTATTCAGTAAAACTCAGCCTGATACGCTCGCTGACTTGTTTTCAGATGAAAGATTCCTGGAGAGATTTTTCATGTACTTTTCAGCAGAAGAAAGAGGTGTGCTTGCACAAGTATGTCGACAATGGAAAACTATTCTGTATCATCAGAAATTTTGGACAAATATAATACCTATTGTCTCATGTAGGGGACTTGGAAGCAATGCTGAGAGCAAGGCCTTGTATTATGAAAGCTTACAGATTCGGGGGTTCGATTCCGTGTGTTTGTTCGGAGCTACCGACGAGAGCATTGCGGAATTTGTGTCACATTTTTCTACTCATAAAAAGCAAATACGCTCGATATGTTTACGTTGCTCAAACGTCACCGATACGGGTTTGGACGTCTTGTTTAAGAGGATGCCTTGTTTGTATAAAGTTGAATTGTCCGGGTGCAACGAAATTACTGAGACGGGTCTTTGGTCCTGCTTGAACCCCAAAATAGTGTCATTGACTATCAACGATTGTATAAACGTGGCAGACGACACTGTTGGTGCCATTGCACAGCTCTTGCCATCCTTGTACGAGTTGAACCTTCAAGCATACCACGTTACAGACGCTTCTCTTGCGTTTTTCAGTGCCAAGCAAGGCTATGTCCTATCAATATTACGCTTACATTCATGTTGGGAAATTACAAATCATGGCATTGTAAATATTGTACATTCCCTACCAAACTTGACCGTCCTCAGTCTATCAGGTTGTAGTAAAATCACGGACGATGGAGTGGAGCTGATCGCGGAGAATTTGCGGAAATTGAGATCTTTGGACTTGTCATGGTGTCCACGTGTCACTGATGCCTCCCTAGAATACATTGCTTGTGACCTCAGTCAGCTAGAGGAACTCACTCTAGACAGGTAAAATACAGCCAAAAATACTTATCCAAATTTTTTTTTAATTGGTCATGAATGAGAACTAAATCATATTGATCCGAGTGGGGAATAAGACAAAATACTGCCTTTCACTTCGATAATACGAAGGTATGGTCGCAATATTATACGATTTCCTTTGTCCAAAATGTAACTGGATTCATTAATTACTCTTAACGATTCATTTACGTGTAAAAACAAAATCCTTGCTTCACATGGAAGCTATATAGGATTCTAAATTAGTTATAATAGAGCAGTTGCATTTATTTTACTTCTTACTTTACTTCTACTTTTACCTCACCTCTACGCTTCAGTGGTCACTGTGGTTAGGGATTAGGCCGTGGTATTTAAAGTTCGTTTTCCATCCTGGTGTTTTAAAAAAAGACACCCTCCAGTTAGGCGAAAACACACAAACATACACTTTTTGTATTGTTGTCAATGACATGTATTATTCTGAAATTTTATTTAAGGCACATATCCACTGTACAAGTCAGGGGAGACGGGAATGTGAGCTATTATAGCTAAGTCTTGGTTTAAATATATCCATTTGAGCCGTTTTTCATTTCGAGTAATAAAGCCGTAGTGGAACTTTTTTTCAGTATGACAGGATACCTTTGGCAATCTCGAATTAATTGTGAGTGTATGCTTTTTATCTGGTATTTTGTCTCGAAAGGTACCAGTCCGCACACGTTAAACAGAATATTTCACAGCCATGGCTTTACATTGTTCAATACACACCTGTCCTGAGGCGATCCAACTACAGTTACCTTTTAAAGCTGACCTGTCACTTTTTTAACATTTAAATGTGAAAGTATAATCATCAGACGGACGGACATGCAGACGGAAAGATCATTTCTTTATTTAGCAAAAATTACAATGCTTAATGTTTCTTCGTCCGAAAAGGGGAAATTTACATAAAATGTACCCGTAAGTTTTATGTCTAAGATATGAAATGTACCCGCAAAACGTCAGGGTAGGTCAGCTTTAAAAGTTAACTGTAGTCGTCAATACTCGAGACCAAGATTATGTAACCCCTAACCGCAGTGACCACTGAAGCGTAGAGGTGAGGTAAAAGTAGTGGTAAAGTAAACTAAATGCAACTGCTCTAATATTAATTACCTAATTACTAAAGTACCACCCCTGACCCTGGGGCAGATCAGTGCTTATTTTACTAGTACCAACCCTGTTCCTGGAACAGATAAGTGCTTATTTCACTAGTACCATCCCCTGTCCCAGGAACCGATCAGCGTTTATATTTTACTAGTACCACTCCTGTCCTGGAACAGATCAGCGCTAATTTTACTAGTACCACCCCTTCAGTGCTTATTTTCTGTCCCTGGAACAGATCAGTGCTAATTTTACTAGTATCATTCCTGTCGCTTGAACAGATCAGTGCTAATATTTGTCCCTGGAACAGATCCGAGTGCTATTACTAGTACCACTCCTGTTCCTGGAACAGTACAGTGCTTCCACTGTCACACGACGATTAGACAGAAGTGGGAGGGGGGGGGGGGGGGTTAAATTAATTAATGCCTTGAACACGATTTCTTTACTTATTTCGGAAAAAAAAAATCAGGATATAGAAAGCTTCCCAGAACAAAGAAAATTAATGACAGAGCAAGTGATCCCCAATTTATTTGTTCTGTATATATAAATCGATTGTCTCACCCAAAGAGAAGGAGAATCCCCGGTCAATACATACCCTCAACGGCGCGCGTAAACAATATCAATAGAAGACGTTATTTTGATTAGAATATCAGAAAAAATCAATAATAGTTCAACACATCAGAGTGTGAGTCACCCACTGCTGCAAAGACAGTAACCTGCTATCTGGAAACAATAAAACGCGCACCTGCCACGAGGACGGCAAGCGCCACATCTGGTGTGCACTCTCAGAGACACGATACTAGAATGTATGGAATTCAATACATCAAGAAACTCTATTTTCCGACAAAATTGTGATTAATTTAGATCTTGTAGTACTATAAATAAAACATCAAGCAACATCCTGCCATTTTATATACGATGTAGGCTTCCTCCACTTTAATATAGTGGATACGCTGCCAAGTATTCGTTCAATCCAAAGTCCGTTCGGGAATGAAGTTTTTATCGTGTTTATAATATACAAATCAGACAGATGATGATAATTTTAATGAACATTGATATTTCATTCTCAGCACGCTTATATCTATCGGAGGTTCTTGAAAAGTTCAGCACCCCTTTATTCCTTACAGTTTATACATTTCGAACACTTGCCACTTCCAAAAACTTTACTAAGGCACGGTCCATTTGATATTCTGGGGGGGGGGGGGGGGGGGGGGGGGGGGGGCTTGGGTTTTTTTGTCGGAGCAAGATTATTTTTTTCGCCCCGGACCGGGGCAAAATTATTTTTTTCTTGCAAAGCAGGAGCAAGGAAATTTTTTTTATAACAATTGATGTGAATATTAAGAATGTTTGTGTTTTTTTCAGCAGAAATTCTTTATTTTTACTTAAAATTGACTCCAAACATAATTTCCATGTAAAACTTGTAGTCACTTCTAAACTGAGAGAGATGAAAGATTTTACAATATGCGATATATAATTTTTAGCAAACAAAATGTATATGGCCTGGTGCAAGTATTTACATGTAGAAATGAAAACTAGTTAAAAACTTATTCAAATTCTCCTTCCAAGCTTGTATATAAAATTAGACACTATGGTGATACATGTATCTATTAATAGTAATAAGTTATAGATCTATTGATAGTGTATTTAAGCATTTGAATTGTTTCAGTCACATGCATTCTTTTTGATATTTTCAAATATGATCTTGCCATTACAGGAGAAAACTGCAGCGAGCGAAGCGAGCCAAAAATTTTTATAGGAAGTAAGAACTGCGGCGAGCGAAGCGAGCCGAAAATTTTTCAGGAATTTTAAGCGAATTTTATGATTATTCTTCAAATTCAGATTACTTGTAAGAGCAAGATTATTTTTTTCCGTCACACCATAAGCAAATTTATTTTTTTCATCAAAATTCAGAGCAAAATTATTTTTTTCGAAAAAAAACCCAAGCCCCCCCCCCCCCCCCCCCCAGAATATCAAATGGACCGTGCCTAAGTGTTTTCGCCTCTTTCCACAAATGTTAGATATTTTACCTTAGTCTTTGATTAGGGGAAGAGGGTGAAGAATTCTGAACAATATTGATAATGAAGAGTAGTTTGACTTGGGGCTAGGTAAGGATTATGGCACTTGAAGCTAAGTGCTTGTTTCCTTAAATAAAATTTTGTCGGAAAGAACTATGCGAACACTCTACAGATGAGGCGATTTCACGTTTCTTTCTCATCACTTACCCATGTTGTTTACATTGTGTTATGTAACTATGAAATAAGATGACAGCAATATACAACACAAAGATACATCCCATTCCACGCTTGTCAGTTTGACAGATCTGAGGAATGATTTTATAAGGATCGGTACCCACAGGGTTTCTTATATGACTAAAGAATGTCAAGCGAAAACACACTCCAGGGTCTCTATGACAACCAGAACTTATAAAGAAGAAGAAATTATAATTACAATGGGGATTCAAAATTAACAAAGTAGCTCTTTATAACTACTTAACTTGAAAGCAAGTCGAAAAGACGAGTTTTACAGCATTATTCTCGATGCAAGTCTTGGATTTAATTCATAGTCTGTCATAATGTTCAAGAAATGGATATTAAATAACCTTTGCTAAAGAATCCGAGGCACATAGTTTAAGTGAGACAGACTAAACATTGCAAGGCACAACCCAAAATAGTACAAACACAAACCCATATATGACATTTAATGCACAATCAATAGTTCAACAAACACAAACAGCAAAGTTGTGTACTCAAACCCAAACATAAACCCTACACTGACAAGATGCACAAGCTACTGGACACGACCTAGCCGCAGAGACGGCCAACGACACTTGGATATTTGGTTGGTAGGGGTGTGCCTATCAACCAAATATTCAAGTGTCGTTGGCCGTTTCTGCGGCTAGACACGGCCCACAAGCCACGGTAATACAAACACAAACATTACGCTGGACAAGGCCGATATACCAAAGTATACAAACCCTACACGGTACAAGGCCCACAAGCCACAATGATACAAACACTAACTATATTCTGGACAAGGCCTACAACAAGCCACAGCAATACAAACACAGACACTGTACAAGGCCCATAAGCCATTGTTATAAACACAAATGTAAAATGCCCACAAGGCACAATAATACAAGCACAAACCCTACACTGTACAAGGCACATAAGCCATAGTTATAAAATACAATCCCTACACTGTAAAATGCCCACAACGCACAGAACAAGCACAAATCCTACACTGGACTTACGTTTTACAGACCCAAACCTACACTGGGCATGACCCACAAGCCAAAGTGATACAAACAATCGCCTTACACTGTACAAAAAGCACAAACCACAATAATACAAGCACAAACCATACACTGGACAAGGCCCACAAGTCACAACAATACAAACACAAAAACCCTTTACTGGACATTAGGCCCACGAGCTGACAGTAAATACAAACACAAAAACACTTTACTGGACAAGGCCCACGAGCTGACAGTAAATACAAACACAAAAACCCTTTACTGGACAAGGCCCACGAGCTGACAGTAAATACAAATACAAAAACCCTTTACTGGACATTAGGCACACAAGCTGACAGTAAATGCAAACACAAAAACCCTTTACTGGACATTAGGCCCACGAGCTGACAGTAAATACAAACACAATGAAATTTATTGTTGATCTAAGGATCAATGATACCCCCGCCCGGCATATTTTACATATAAGCAGTGTATAAAAAGTTTGAAGGGGCACAATTCAACACAAAATTGAGGAACATGACCCTTTATTTGAATTTGACCTGTTTTTCTCAATGTAAAGCTATATCTAAGAAATGAATATATTCCCTGTTACTGTTTTCATTTAAATGTCAGGCAAGCACAAAATACTGATTTTTTCCAAGTTTGAAGGTGCACAACTCTGCATAAAATTAAGTCATATTCATACCTAACCTGTAATTTTTGGTATAATAGCTATGCATTCAACAAATGAATTTATTCTCTGTAACAGTTGTCCTTCTAATGTTCAGAAACCACCAAATTGTGAAATTTTCTAAGTTTCAAGAGGCATAACTCTGCACATAATTGAGGGACATGACCTATATTTGAAGTTAACCTGTATTTCTTGGTGTAAAAGGTATATGCAAGAAGAGAATTAATTATTTGTATCAGTTTCCTTTAAATGTCTGGAAACAACAAAATTTTGAATTTTTCTAACTTTCAAGAGGCATAACACTGCACGTAATTGAGGGACATGACCCATATTCGAACTTGACCTGTATGTCTTGGTGTAATAGCTACGGTATATGCAAGAAATGAATTGATAATCTGTAACGTTTACCACAAAATGTTGAATTTGTCTAAGTTTCAAGGGGCATAACTCTGCACAAAATGGAGGGACATGACCCATATTCGAATTTGACCTGTATTTTTTGGTGTAAGAGCTATGTCCAAGAAATGAATTGATTATCTGTAATACTTTTCCTTTAAATGTCCGTAAACCACCAAATTTTGAATTTTTCTATGTTTCAAGGGGCATAACTCTGCACAAAATTGAGGGACATGACCCATATTCGAACTTGACCTGTGTTCCTTGGTGTAAAAGCTATATGCAAGAAATGAATTGATTATCTATAACGGTTTTCCTTTAAATGTCCGGAAACAACAAAATTTTGAATTTTTCTAAGTTTCAAGGGGCATAACCCTGCACAAAATTGAGGGACATGACCCATATTCGAACTTGACCTGTATTTCTTGATGTAAAAGCTATTTGCAAAAAATGAATTGATTATCTGTAATACTTTTCCTTTAAATGTCCGGAAACCACCAAATTTTGAATTTCTCTATGTTTCAAGGGGTATAACTCTGCACAAAATTGAGGGACATGACCCATATTCGAACTTGACCTGTATTTCTTGGTGTAAAAGCTATATGCAAGAAATGAATTGATTATCTGTAATACTTTTCCTTTAAATGTCCGGAAACCACAGGTGGGACGGACGCACGCACGGACGGACAAGTGCATCACTATATACCCCCACCATTATATGGCGGGGTATAAAAAATCTTATACTGGACATTAGGCCCACGAACTGACAGTAAATACAAACACAAAACCTACATTGTCAAATATTTCTGCGTGGATAGAAATGTCTTGTCATAAAGAATATATACATGTGAATTATCAATACCCTAGTACATGTTTGATAGAGTAATGGTCAATTATAAATTTATCGATAAGAAAACTTAGTCAATGATCTAGGTCAAGGTCAAAGATTAAAACTTTCGGTATTTTGGGGGGAAAATGTCTCAAAGAATTCAAATAAGAAATATCAATGCCGTATCATTTTGAATCAACGTTTTAGTAACGTATTTCATGCATCTAGATCAAGGTCAACTTGATCAAGGTCACGAGGCTGAAAAACAAATGCTGGTTTCTACAGAAAGGTCTTGTAACAAGGAATATATAAGTGAAATGTCAACATATCAAATATTCTGGATTGTGACAAGCATACAGACGGAAATAAAGACAAAAGCCGAAAAGTAATCTCGAAGAGTCGCTATACTCGCGGGGATTTGTATCGAATCTCCGGACATCCGGCCAATTTTCGGAGGGGTGACGTCATACTGGTATCCATAATCTCTGAATCTTTGGCCTGACTTGTCTTCCAGATTACTTTTTCCGTTCCCATAGTTTCTCCATGTGCTACTGTCTAATGTACTGTACATGCATTACATAAACTTCATCGGTGATATACATAGCTGACTATATACGACAATGTTAGAGGACAACCAGCAATCATAACGTAATCGTCCTATGCTCTCGTTTTGCCGCTCGACATTTGATACTGAAATGATTATTTCGTTTATACTGTAACATCATCCGCTATTTCATTATAAAGCAATGTAATGTTATATGCCTGCCAGGGCTCTTTTTTGGAATGTATCATCGTTATTGCATTCTGTTTGATATGCACGATTCGCAAAAGGATTTTGTTTCGACCGCCTGACCTAAATACTCGAAATATGGAATGGATCGAAACTCGTTTTATATGAGAAATCCATATCAGATTTGTTTCTTAGAAATTTAAGGCTTTTTTCTTTAAATTTGCGTATCTTAATTTTCTATTGAATCCGTACTTTTACAGGTGCTCTCACGTAACCGACATAGGTGTGGGTTATTTGTCAACGATGACGTCATTACGTAAGCTGTTCTTACGTTGGTGCACGCAAGTGAGAGACTTCGGAATAAAGCACATTTATTCCATGCGGAATCTCCGGGTGCTTTCGTTGGCAGGTAAGAGTCTGTAAAAGTCATCATGGTATCATGTAAAACAAGAGGCTGCTTTTTATATTTTCGACATAGCTTTCCGCCAATCTGTTAATGACTGGAGCTGAAAGTGCTAGTACATCAAACATTAACACACGAGTCAACATCCTCAAAGAATTAAATGCTCTCTTCTTATACCGTACTTCTAACTCTATTTTAGACGAGACATAATTGAATATGAAAGAAAGCCATTTTGATGGAGGACCTTACTTCTACCTTAAGTACCCATCCATTTTCATTTGGCAGCTTCTGAGCATCTGGGATTAAATAAGTTATATCAGTTTAGATGTAGATGAGATATTTTTGCTCTGATTTTCTGGTAAATTAAACAACATTTTCAGCATATTTTCACGCATTTTTGTCATTTCCATAGGATGTAGTTTGATCTCCAACCAAGCTCTGTGCGGACTGACCCAGCTAAGGAACCTTGATGAACTTGAGCTGACCAATTGTCCAGGGGCGTCTAAAGAAGTGTGTCTATACCTCAGAGAGAACATGCTGCGCTGTCTTGTTCTCGACTGAACAAACTTGTTCACTATCTGAACCTAGTCACCAAGACTTATGGCTGCCGGCAGCTTATGACCATGATGACGTCATCAGCAAAGCTGATGTTGTGCACGTGGTAAAGATTTCCACTCCGCAGAGAAATGATATTTAACTAAATAAGACTTTTCTTGCCTTACTTTCAAAATGATTTTTATTGTTTTACATTCCAATTGTCATTGTAATAAAATATTCCATTATAATTCCATATCTCTGGAGTTTGAACGAAACTGGCAACTTGTTCCAAGAACACCTACTGAGATGTAAATACTCCCATCACTCGGTGTCGGCATGTTTACATGATTGTTTAATCATACATATATACATATCAAACGGCAAGTTAAGCACCAGATATCAAGCAGATAAATGGTAGGGATTTATATAAATAAACCACTCATTTAAATGGTAAATCTGTGATCTCAATCCACCATTTATCAGCAATCAAAACTATCAACGTCTTACCCGCTGCATACCACATATCTTTCCTGCATGATAATGTTATTTATTGATTCAGTTTCTTGATTTTTCACCGTTAATCACACAATACGAGATCGATTCTCGAGACTCGCCATGTCTGTAGTACTAGTATATAGTTTTGTAGTTTTCACCGTATCAGGAGTTCCACCACGACAAAAGTCCTAATCCTGGTTCACTCACTGAACCCTGGAACAAAGAAAAAAAAAATAAAAAAAATGTTTTTCATAAAAAAAAAACACAGATGTCTCCCCCCTCCCTCTAAGTTACTTTGACCTTAGGCCAAGATGATGTAAAACCTTTGAGTCATGGGCAACATCATACTAAAACATGAAAGTGATTCATTACATTGTTTGAGGTAAAGCCCAAACATGATTAGCATATACAATTTCATTATAAGCATATTTAAAGAAATTGACTTTGGTCACATGACCTTGGATATAGGTGATCTGAAACCTACACTCAATGACGAGGGTTAAGTACCTGAAACGTGCATGTCTGGTCCATGCTGCAAATTTATCTGCTTTTAAATGATGCTATTGAATTTGAAGACGTTTAACATTGTATGGATCATGAGCAACAAAAAACTACATTAGTGATTGGATACACGGTTCAAAATATGAAGCCTATAAAACATGATTAGCATAGACAATTCCAGCCTGGACATGCTTAGCATATACAATTTCATTACCAAAGTAAGAAGAGACCTTAATCATGTGACCTTGGGACAATGTGATAAGACACATTTAGTCCTGAGAAACTATATTAAAACAATTGTAAGAAAGGTTCAGGAGATATAGCTCAGACAATATAAGTATGTACAATTTCATTAAAAAGAACTAAATGATCTTGACCTTGGGTCAAGATGATAAGAAACCCTCCAATCCTGAGCAACAGCAAACTAAAGTATCAGAGCGATCCAGTATACGATTCCACAGATATAGCCCAGACTCAAAAGCATTTACAATTTCATTAAAAAAATGTACTTGACCTTGACCTTAGTCATGTGACCTTGGGTCAAGGTGGAGTGAAATTAAAGATTACATAGCTCACCGTAGGTTTTTGTCAAAAATCAAACAACTTCTCAAATCCAAAAAGTATTGTCATGAAGATTCTACGCCTATCCCTTCGAGAGCAAAAGGTACAGCCAAAGTATGAGTATTCAAAAGGTAGGTGAAAGTTGGCCACTAAATTATTGGTCATTGTCTCAAATGAAAGGTCTTGGTAATAACAATACATAAATGCATGAAATATAAAATTCCTTGCCCTTATAGCTGAAGACCATGCAAACTAAATTTTCAATATGTCAGCGTTCAAGGTCATTTGGTTAGAGGTCATGGTCTCAAATGAAAGGTCTCATCACAAGGTATCCACATGTGAAATGTGATATCAAAACCCTACCCCTTATATATAGTAGAAGAGGTATAACCAATGTTTAACATTTTGAAATTAAGGCTAAAGTCCAAGGTCAAAGGTCATGGTATCAAATAAATGGTCTCATCACGAGGAATCTACATATGAAATATCAAAGCCACATCCCTTATAGTTCAAGAGATAAAGTCAAGGTTAAAGTTTCTGAAAAGTAGATCAAACGTCTAGGTCAAAGGTCATGGTCACATCACAAGGAAAAAACATGTGAAATATCAAAGCCATTATAGTTAAAGAGATATGGCCAATGTTAAAGCCTTTGAAAAGTAGGTCAAAGGTCAAGATCACTAGGTCAGAGGACATGGTCTCAAATGAGAGAGGTCTCGTCACAAGGTATCTACATGTGAAATATCAAAGCCCTACCCCTTATAGTTCAAGAAATATAGCCCAGGTTAAAGTTTTAAAAAGTAGGTCAAAGTCATAGGTCAAAGGCCATGGTCTCAAATGAAAGGTCTCGTCACAAGGTATCTACATGTGAAAAATCAAAGCCCTACCCCTTATAGCTCAAGAGATATAGCCCATGTTAAAGTTTTGTCTACGGACGACGACAACGACTACGCCGAGGGTATACAGGGTTGCCAGCACTATTGGTGAACAAAGTTCCCTGACTTTTCACTGAACAATTCATGTTTTTCACTGACTAAAACAACCAAACATTGACCTCCCCATTAGCCATCAAATCTGCCCATTCTTTTTTTCTGATTGTTTTATGTTTATTTTTTAATATTTAATCAATCAACGTGAAAGTATTCTTATAAGGCCTGTATCATTTAAAATTCATTTCTGATTACTTCTATTTAGAACACTGCAACAACCATTAAATTTAAATCTTAATTATATTTTGTTCAGCTCTGAATTATTTTCCTTGACTTTTCCCTGACTTCTGTGGATTTTCATTGACCTGACCTTATAAAAAGACAATTTCCCTGACTTTTCAAGATTGCTGGCAACCCTGGTATAGCATTAGCTCTCCGGACTTTTTCGTCCAGGTGAGCTTAAAAGTTGTTGAATCCTTAATCTGTATGACAATAATCTGTTATAAAGATGATAGGGGAGGCGATTCACTTTATGCTCATTTTGAAAGGGATGTCCACTCCGTATAACCTCTTATCTTATAATACATATTTTTCCCATTTATACAATTTTGAATCCAATAGTAGATCTATTGATACATTAGTTCGAAATGATAGACCCTCAAAGAGATAGAATCTCGAATGTTGACACAGACTACAGTGAAGCTATTTTTGGTTACTTCCGAAAAATAAGCAGCACAGACAAGTCTTAAGCTGACTTTGAATTCCATTATTTATCAAATTGATTTGTCAAATTTGTCTTTCATTCATATATTGGAGGAGTGACCTTGGAACCTACATGTATTTATCTGACCTATTCAAGATATCTTCATATGGGAAGCAAAAACATTGAGATTTTAAGTTATATGTCTGTTGTTCAAGTTCGATATAGATGATAGAGCGCTTTAATGTTTGCCAAAGTCCAAAGAGCAATTTTTTTAATAGAGCTTTATACAAGGGTTTCGAAAACATAGAAGTATTTTGAGATAGGAACTCCAACAAGATTCCAAATCAAAACACACAGCCCTTCCTCCCAAACTCGAGAGGAAAAATAACTAAATGTGTAGATGCAAAGCCAGCTACATTCTAACTAAAGACTACAATTAGACCGACAAAACAAAAACGCGAACCATACCAACTTTGGACGGCCATTAACTTAGTAGATAGAAAAAGAATGCATGTGTCGCCTGCGACAGACGGACGAAGTGATCCCTAAGTGTCGCCATGCTTCGATAACATACAACACAACTGATCTTAAAAGAGAAACTAAAAAGTCTCCACAAATATCTATTTGTTGAATACATTAACCATAAGATGACCATACAAAGTAAACAATTACAATATACAAAGTGCATGGATATAAAACATGATGGGCGCATAAACAAGAGGCCCAAGGGGGCCACATCGCTCACATGAGGAGACTGTATGTATGTTTTCAATCAAAGTCAGTATAAGAATTGAAGAAAATCACTTTAAGTGAAGCTTTGAGAAGGAAAAATGTTTTCAAAAAACCATGGTTTACTGCAGATTGTCGTAATGCACGACATAATTTTAGGAAATCACAAAGACTATACAGAAAATATGGTAACGATATTTTTAAAGAAAATTTTCATGAAAAGGAAAGAATTTATTTTAAAACCATGAAACATGCAAAAAAATTTCATAGGCAAAAAACAAGAGAAAAGTTGTATAGCCTGAGATGTCGCAATCCAAAGGAATATTGGCGTATCATTAACCAGGGTACTTGTAAGAAAACAGATCCTAAAATTTGTATTGATACATTGTATGACTTTTTTAAGAACCTTAATACTGATCAAAATCACACTATTCCTGATTATGTTTTATCAGATGATGATTTGGCAGCTTTGTCAAATATTGAAGCTAATTTTGTAATAAATGATGTCATTACTCACGACGAAATTATTTCATGTATAAAAATGCTGAAAAGGAATAAAAGTTGTGGACCAGATCATATTTTTAACGAGTACATTATAGCTACACAAAATATTTTGTTGCCTGTTTATTACCAGTTATTTAATCTTATCTTAGATACTGGAATATTCCCAAAGCAATGGTTGTGTGGAGATATTTTACCAATATATAAGAATAAAGGTAGTGAATATGAGCCTAAAAATTACAGACCGATTACTTTGTTGAGTTGTCTAAGTAAATTGTTCACTTCAATTATAAATGCCAGATTAAATTTTTATGCAGATTCCGTATGTCTATTATTAGAAAATCAAGCTGGGTTCAGAGCTAATTATAGTACGATAGATCATATATTTAGTTTACATTGTTTGATTGAATTATATAGAAAATCTAAGAAAACTTTATTTTGTGCCTTTATCGACTTCGAGAAGGCTTTTGATTCAGTCTGGAGATTAGGATTATGGAACAAATTGTTGACAAGTAATATAGATGGTAAGTGTTTTAGGATTATTAGAAATATGTATAGTGATGTTAAAGCTAGAGTAAGATTAAATGGATCATTTTCAGCATCCTTTTCATGTCAAATCGGCTTGAAACAAGGGGAAAACTTATCACCATTTTTATTTTCCATATTTCTAAATGATTTAGAACACTTTTTTCAATTCAGAAGCAACCAAGGTTTATCTCATCTTAGTGCGCTTGCGCAAAATGATTTACAAATGTACATGAATCTGTTCGTTTTACTTTATGCAGATGACACGATTGTATTTGGGGAATCTTACAGTGATCTCCAGAGTAAATTAAACATTTTTTCTGATTATTGTATGAAATGGAAACTTAATGTAAATGCCGAAAAAACAAAAGTTGTAATTTTTGGAAGAAAGCCAAAACGAGGCCATACAGAATTTACATATAGAGGTACTATTATTGAAACATTAGATGAGTTTAAATACCTTGGAGTGATTTTCACAAAAAATGGTAATTTTAAAACAAATATAGCAGATCAATATTCTAAAGGAGTTAAAGCTATGTACAGTGTATTATCCAAATGGAGAAAACATGGTTTATCTATAAAATGTGTTGTTGATTTATTTGATAGGATCGTACTTCCAATATTGTTATATGGATCCGAAACATGGGGTATTAGTAAATCTGATTTAATTGAAAAATTACATCTTAAATTTTGTAAATATGTTTTGAATCTAAAATTGACGACACCTAATTTCATGATTTATGGAGAATTAGGTCGCTACCCCTTGGCTATCAATGTTAAACTTAGAATAATTTCATATTGGGCAAAAATCATTAAATCACACGATAATAAGATATCTGCTTGTATGTATCAGTTAGCATTGTCGAATGGTTTACCATGGGTGAAACATGTTGAAAATATTCTTAACCATTGTGGTCTGTCTTATGTATGGCAAAATCAATCGTTTTATAGTATAGCTTGGTTAAAGAACACTGTCAAATGTAATTTAATTGATCAATTTAAGCAGAAATGGTATAGCGATTTATATGTATCACCTAAAGGTTTGAATTATAGGATTTTTAAAGATACTCTTTGTATTGAGAAATACCTTAATATTTTACCAGAAAATTTTAGAATTATCATGACTAAATTCAGATGCTGTAATCATTTTCTTCCAATTGAATGTGGTAGGTGGACAAATATTCCTAGAGAAAATAGATTCTGTAATCTTTGTGAATCAAATAGTATTGGTGACGAATTTCATTACCTTTTTGAATGCAACGACAGCATAATTAAGAATGCCAGACTTAGATTTTTACCTACATATTACACTTTTAGACCAAATACTTATAAATTTGAAAAACTATTTAACTCTTATGATTTAAACTTGCTCAAAAGAATTTGTAAATTTTTGAAAATTATATCAGCGAGGGTTAGAAATCCTCTAGGTTAAGTATTCATATTCATGTCATGCATTTTATTAACTTCAAAATTATCTGTTTGCATTATCTCAACAATGTATATATTGTACATTTTTATGAGAATAAACTATTGTCATTGTCATTGACAATGTGTACTTACTTCCCGTAAAGTTTGGTGACATTCTGTGCAGTAGTTTAAGAGGATAAGTCAAAAACGTGTCATCCAATTAGAGCCTATGGAGGACATCTTGGGTTTCCGATCGGCTCGAAAAACACAAACTTGGTAGACTAAGAGGGCAATGAGTACTTGCTTCCTGTGAAGTTTCATGAAATTCTGTGAAGCGGTTTCAGAGGAGAAGTCGAAAATGTGTCAGCCAATCAGAGCCTGTAGCTGCCATCTTAGATTTCCGATCGGCTCCAAAAAACTTAAACTTGTTAGAGGGCAATGAGTACTTGCTTCCTGTGAAGTTTCATGAAATTCTATGCATCGGTTTCAGAAGAGAAGTCGAAAATGTGTCAGCCAATCAGGGCCTGTGGCGGCCCTCTTGGATTTCCGATCGGCTCGAAAAACACAAATTTGGTAGAGGGCATTGAATTCTTGCTTCCTGTGAAGTTTCATGAAATTCTGTGCAACGGTTTCAGAGGAGAAGTCGAAAATGCGTCAGCCAATCAGAGCCTGTGGCAGCCATCTTGGATTTCCAATCGGCTCAAAAAACACAAACTTGGTAGAGGGCATTGAGTTCTTGCATCCTGTGAAAATTCGAGAGATTCTGTGCAGCGAATTCAGAGGAGAAGTCGAAAATGTGTCAGCCAATCAGAGCCTGTGGCAGCCATCTTGGGTTTCCAATCGGCTCGAAAAACACAAACTTGGTAGAGGGCATTGAGTTTTTGCTTCCTGTGAAGTTTCCAGAAATTCTGTGTAACGGTATCAGAGAAGAAGTGGAAAATGTGTCAGCCAATCACAGCCTGTGGCGGCCATCTTGGATTTCAGATCGGCTCAAAAGACACAAACTTGGTAGAGGGCAATGAGTGCTTGCTTCCTGTGAAGTTTTATGAAATTCTGTGCAGCGGTTTCAGAGGAGAAGTCGAAAATGTGTCAGCCAATCAGACCTTGTGACGGCCATCTTGGATTTCCGATCGGCTCGAAAAAAACAAACGTGGTAGAGGGCATTGAGTTCTTGCTTCCTGTGAAGTTTCGAGATATTCTGTGCAGTGGTTTCAGAGGAGAAGTCCAAAATGTGTCAGCCAATCAGAGCCTGTGACGGCCATCTTGGATTTCCGATCGGCTCGAAAAACACAAACTTGGTAGAGGGCATTGAGTTCTTGCTTCCTGTGAAGTTTCCAGATATTCTGTGAAGCGGTTTCAGAGGAGAAGTCGAAAATGTGTCAGCATATCAGAGCCTGTGGCGGCCATCTTGGATTTCAGATCGGCTCAAAAGACACAAACTTGGTAGAGGGCATTGTGTACTTGCTTCCTGTGAAGTTTCGTGAAATTCTATGCAGCGGTTGCAGAGGAGATGTCGAAAATGTTAAAAGTTTACGCCGGACGGACGACGGACGGCGCGCTATGACAATAGCTCACTTGAGCTTCGCTCAATTGAGCAAAAAACGGTCCTTGTTACCTCGACGAGTGCGAGCTCTTAACTTTCAAAAATAAGTCGGGAACCTTTCTCTGATGACAGGGTCCGTCACGGAATCTCGTTTTCGAAGAAAGTTGATGTTCAAACCTACATGATTCTGACCTTTAATGGCATATTTGAAAGGGTTAACCAACGATCAACTTTATGACAATGCTTGTCCAATGGTATTTGAATGTTTTTCCATAATCGTTTCATCCTGAGATTGCATGTGTTAATTGAAAAATACATACAGACAGAAAAGACATCACGCACTATCCTATTAAGTCGGGTCAAAATAAACGACAGGTTTGCCATAAAGTTAAGAACAATGGAATGATTGATAGTAGAATGGCAGAAATCAGCTCTTTTTTCAAGAAGTCAGACCACGTGGACGTGTGATTCTTTGATATCTATGGGTTTCGGCTATAGCCAGGAGCGCTTAATGTCATATACACCTGAGCCCCAAATTATTGTCGCCCACTTCTCACCAAACCCTGTCATAAACCTAGCATGCATAGCACAGTTATATTGTTTGATGAAGTACGCGTACGTGGTAAATCTTCCCACATAGATTTTCTTTTTCTTTTCCTTGAAGACAGGAGTTTCCGTCTAGGGAGCCAGCTGAGATTCGGATCAATTCTTCTCTTCGAGCTGACAATTAAATGAATCACCGCAGGTATACTTTCTGCGATATTTCCTTGAAAACACCATATTACTCTTTTTGTAGTACACAATATGTCAATGTTCCCTGAATCAGAAAATTATAAAACTCTTCTCTATTTTCTTAATTAAAGAGCTGTTTGGAGACTTCATCGATGCTGTTCGCAAATTAGAAAAAAAAAAGAAGTCATGGGCATACTTTTTTTTCATTACTTCAAGAAGCGCGTGTAGAGTAAAAGTCACAAACTGTCATCAGTTTTAATTAAACAAGAGGCCCAAGGGGGCCACATCGCTCACCTGAGTTGCAAACAAAAAGAATGAAAATGGACAATTCGGTGTGGGCCCTGTAAGCCAATCGGCACAAAAACAAAAACTTTGTAGAGGATCATGAGTACTTGCTTCATGTTAGGTTTTGCGAAACACTGTGCAGCCATTGCAGAGGAGAAGTCGAAAATGCGTCAGTCAATCAGAGCCCTGGGCGCCCAAATTTGTTGACCAATCGGCACGAAAAACACAAACTTGGTAGAAGACCTTGAGTACTTGCTTCCTGTAAGTTTCGTGAAATTATGTGCAACGGTTGCATAGAAGATATCTAAAATGAGTAAGCCAATCAGAGCCCTCGGCGCCCAAATTTGTTGACCGATCGGTTCGAAAAGCACAAACTTGGTAGAGGACCTTGAATACTTGCTTCCCGTAAGGTTTCGTGAAATTATGTGCAACGGTTGCATAGGAGATGTCAAAATGAGTCAGCCAATCAGAACCCTCGGCGGCCAAATTTGTTGACCGATCGGCACAAAAACACAAACTTGGTAGAGGACCTTGAGTTCTTGCTTCCTCTAAGATTTCGTGAAATTCTGTGCAACGGTTGCATAGGAGATGTCGAAAATGTAAAAAGATTACGGCACCCTATGACAATAGGTAAGCTAAACAAGAGGCCCAAGGGGGCCACATCGCTCACCTGAGTTGCAGACAAAGGGTTAAAAGTCACAAAAATACTTCTACAGATCAAAGCCCTTGACAGCCATATTTGTTGACCTATCGACAAGAAAAACACAAACTTGGCAGAGGACCTTGAGTACTTGCTTGCTGCAAGGTTTCGTGAAATTCTGTGAAATGGTTGCAGAGGAGATTTCGAAAATGTGTCAGCCAATCAGAGTCCTCAGCGGCCATATTTGTTGACCCATCAGCACAAAATACACAATCTTGGTAGAGGACCTTGAGTACTTTCTTCCTGTAAAGTTTCATGAAATTCTGTGCAGTGGTTTTTTTGCAGAGAAGATGTTGAAAATGTGTTAGCCAATCAGAGCCTACAGCGGCCATATTTGTTGACCGATCGCCACGAAAAACACAAACTTGTTGGAGGACCTTGAATACTTCCTTCCTGTAAAGTTACATGAATTTCTGTGCAGCGGTTGCAGAGGAGATGTCAAAAATGTGCCAGCCAATCAGAGCCCTCGGCAACCATATTTGTTGAACGATCGGCACGAAAAACACAAACTTGGTAGAGGACCTTGAGTACTTCCTTCCTGTAAAGTTTCATGAAATTCTGTGCAGCGGTTGCAGAGGAGAAGTCTAAAATGTGTCAGCCAATCAGAGCCTTTGGCAGCCATATTTGTTGAACAATCGGCAAGAAAAACCAAATCTTGGTAGAGGACATTGAGTACTTCCTTCCTGTAAAGTTTCATGAAATTCTGTGCAGTGGTTTCAGAGGAGATGTCGAAAATGTGTCAGCCAATCAGAGCCTGTGGCGGCCATCTTGGATTTCAGATCGGCTCAAAAAACACAAAGTTGGAAGAGGACTTTGAGTACTTCCTTCCTGTAAAGTTTCGTGAAATTCTGTTCAGCGGTTGTAGAGGAGATGTCGAAAATGTGTCAGCCAATCAGAGCCCTCGGTGGCCATATTTGTTGACCGATCGGCACAAAAAGCCCAAACTTGGTAGAGGACCTTGAGTACTTCCTTCCTGTAAAGATTCATGAAATTCTGTGCTGCAGTTGCAGAGGAGATGTCGAAAATGTATCAGCCAATCAGAGCCATCGGTGGCCATATTTGTTGACCGATCGGCACAAAAAACCCAAACTTGGTAGAGGACATTGAGTACTTCCTTCCTGTAAAGTTCCATGAAATTCTGTGCAGTGGTTGCAGAGGAGATGTCAAAAATGTATCAGCCAATCAGAGCCCTCGGTGGCCATATTTGTTGACTGATCGGCACAAAAAGCCAAAACTTGGTAGAGGACCTTGAGTACTTCCTTCCTGTAAAGTTTCATGAAATTCTGTGCAGCGGTTGCAGAGGAGATGTCGAAAATGTGTCAGCCAATCAGAGCCCTCGGCAACCATATTTGTTGACCGATCGGCACGAAAAACACAAACTTGGTAGAGGACCTTGAGTACTTCCTTCCTGTAAAGTTTCGAGATATTCTGTGCAGCGGTTTCAGAGGAGAAGTCTAAAATGTGTCAGCCAATCAGAGCCTGTGGCGGCCATCTTGGATTTCCGATCGGTTCGAAAAACACAAACTTGGTAGAGGGCATTGAGTTATTGCTTCCTGTGAAGTTTCGAGATATTCTGTGAAGCGGTTTCAGAGGAGAAGTCGAAAATGTGTAAGCCAATCAGAGACTGTGGCGGCCATCTTGGATTTCAGATCGGCTCAAAAAACACAAACTTGGTAGAGGGCATTTAGTACTTGCTTCCTGTGAAGTTTCGTGAAATTCTGTTCAGCGGTTGCAGAGGAGATGTCGAAAATGTGTCAGCCAATCAGAGCCCTCGGTGGCCATATTTGTTGACCGATCGGCACAAAAAGCCTAAACTTGGTAGAGGACCTTGAGTACTTCCTTCCTGTAAAGTTTCATGAAATTCTGTGCAGCGGTTGCAGAGGAGATGTCGAAAATGTGTCAGCCAATCAGAGCCCTCGGCAGCCATATTTGTTGACCGATCGGCACGAAAAACACAAACTTGGTAGAGGACCTTGAGTACTTCCTTCCTGTAAAGTTTCGAGATATTCTGTGCAGCGGTTTCAGAGGAGAAGTCGAAAATGTGTCAGCCAATCAGAGCCTGTGGCGGCCATCTTGGATTTCAGATCGGCTCAAAAAACACAAACTTGGTAGAGGGCATTGAGTACTTGCTTCCTGTGAAGTTTCGTGAAATTCTGTTCAGCGGTTGCAGAGGAGATGTCGAAAATGTTAAAAGTTTACGCCAGACGGACGACGACGACGACGATGACGACGACGACGACGGACGGACGACGGACGGACGACGGACGGCGCGCTATGACAATAGCTCACTTGAGCTTCGCTCAGGTGAGCTAAAAAAAGTGAATGAGATCTCAAGCAAGGTCACCCTGCAATGACTACAGCGGAACACACCCTCAGTAAGCAGTCATAGATCTCCATAAATAATACCCTGTACTGACCACAGCGGAATACATCCACAGTAAACAGTCTAAGATCTCCATTAATACTACCCTGTACTGACCACAGTGGAACACACCCATAGTAAACAGTCAAAGATCTCCATTAATACTACCTGTATTGACCACAGTGGAACACACCCATAGTAAACAGTCAAAGATCTCCATTAATACTACCCTGTACAGACCACAGTGGAACACACCCATAGTAAGCAGTCATAGATCTCCATAAATACTACCCTGCACTAACCACAGCGGAACACATCCTCAGTAAGCAGTCAAACATCTCCACCAATACTACCCTGTACTGACCACAGTGGAACACTCCCACAGTAAACAGTCAAACATCCCCACAAATACTACCCTGTACTGACCACAGCGGAACACATCCACAATAAACAGTAAAAGATCTCCATAAATACTACCCTGTACTGACCACAGCGGAACACACCCTCAGTAAGAAGTCATAGATCTCCATAAATACTACCCTGCACTGACCACAGCGGAACACATCCTCAGAAAGCAGTCAAAGATCTCCATAAATACTACCCTGTACTGACCACAGTGGAACACACCCATAGTAAACAGTCAAAGATCTCCATAAATACTACCCTGTACTGACCACAGTGGAACACACCCATAGTAAACAGTCAAAGATCTCCATCAATACTACCCTGTGCTGACCACAGCGGAACACATCCTCAGTAAGAAGTCAAAGATCTCCATAAATACTACCCTGTACTGACCATAGTGGAACACACCCATAGTAAACAGTCAAAGATCTCCATCAATACTACCCTGTACTGACCACAGTGGAACACACCCATAGTAAACAGTCAATGATCTCCACCAATACTACCCTGTACTGACCACAGTGGGACACACCCACAGTAAACAGTCATAGATCTCCATCAATACTACCCTGTACTAACCACAGTGGAACACACCCACAGTAAACAGTTAAAGATCTCCATCAATACTACCCTGTACTAACCACGGTGGAACACACCCATAGTAAACAGTCAAAGATCTCCATCAATACTACCCTGTACTGACCACAGCGGAACACATCCACAGTAAACAGTCATAGATCTCCATTAATACTACCCTGTACTGACCACAGTGGAACACACCCATAGTAAACAGTCAAAGATCTCCATTAATACTACCCTGTACTGACCACAAAGGAACACACCCATAGTAAGCAGTCATAGATCTCCATAAATACTACCCTGCACTAACCACAGCGGAACACATCCTCAGTAAACAGTCAAAGATCTCCATCAATACTACTTTGTATTGACCACAGCGGAACACACCCCCAGTAAAGTCATAGATCTCCATCAATACTACCCTGTACTGACCACATCGGAACACATCCAAAGTAAAGAATACTACCCTGTACTGACCACAGCGGAACACACCCTCAGTAAACGAAGATCCCACTTACCCGAATAAACAAAGATCGTTCGAGACGTACAGTTTGTTTATAAACAAAAATAGCAATCCAAGGAATGCTTGTGTCGCCTGCGAAGCGGCCTATTCTAGGAGGTAAATCACATGGTTCAAAATTACTGGTATCACTATAAAAGTCTTGTCTAATGAAATTCATATGTGAAATATCAGACCTCTTATTTACCAATTGAAAGATATGGTCAATCTCAAATTTTCAGAAAATAGTGTCAATCAACTAGGTCAAGGTCACTACCTAAATACTTAGGTAACAAAACAAAGGTCACATCATAAGAAAATATATGTGTGAAGTATTAAAGCCTTATATCACTTAGCAATCAAAAGATATACGCAATCCTTAGAAAAAAGGTCAAATATGTAGGTCAAGGTCACTAGGTAAAAATTATGGTATGTTTAAAAAAGTCTTGTCATAAAGAATACACATGTGAAATATCAAAGACCTATCACTAACCCTATCACCAGACTTGTCAGAATGACAACATAGCTCGCCGGCAACCATATGTAAATTGCAACAACAACAATAAAAAAGGTCTTATCACAAGGAAAGCACATGTGAAATATCAAAGCCCTATCACTTACCAATCAAAAAATATGGCCAAGGTTAAAGTTTTTCAAAAGTAGGTCAATCATCTCCAAGGTCAAGGTCACAAGGTCAAAAATTTTGGTATCCATGGAAACGTCTTGTCACAAGGAATACACATGTTAAATATCAAAGCCCTATCACTTACCATTCAAAAAATATGGCCAAGGTTAAAGTTTTTCAAAAGTAGGTCAATCATCTCCAAGGTCAAGGTCACAAGGTCAAAAATTTTGGTATCCATGGAAACGTCTTGTCACAAGGAATACACATGTGAAATATCAAAGCCCTATCACTTATCATTCAAAAAATATGGCCAAGGTTAAAGTTTTTCAAAAGTAGGTCAATCATCTCCAAGGTCAAGGTCACAAGGTAAAAAATTTCGGTATTCATGGAAACGTCTTGTCACAAGGAATACACATGTGAAATATCAAAGCCCTATCACTTACCATTCAAAAAATATGGCCAAGGTCAAAGTTTTTCAAAAGTAGGTCAATCTCCAAGGTCAAGGTCACAAGGTCAAAAATTTTGGTATCCATGGAAAGGTCTTGTCACAAGGAATGCACATGTGAAACATGAAAGCCCAATCTGTATTGGTTTAAAAGTTATAAGCAAGGTTAAAGTTTTTGTGCACGCGCACGCAGACGCCAACGCAGACGCCGACACCGGGGGTATGACAATAGCTCTCCGGACATTCGTCCCGGCGAGCTAATAAAAAGATATAGCGAATCCCAACTTTTTTTGAAAAATAGGTCAAATATCTATGTCAAGGTCACTAAGTCAAAAATCATGGTATGTGCAGAAAGGTCTTGTTACAAGGAATACACAAGTGAAATTTCAAAGCCTTATCCCTTACCAATCAAAAGATATATACAATCTTAATTTTTTGTTAAAGTAGGTCAAATATATAGGTCAAGGTCACTAGGTCAAAATTATGGTATGTGTAGAAAGGTCTTGTTACAATCAATACACATGTGAAATATCAAAGCCCTATCACTAACCATACAAAAGATATAGCAAATTTTAACTTTTTTTGAAAAGTAGGTCAAATATCTAGGTCAAGGTCACAAGGTCAAAAATTATGGTATGTTTACAAAGGGTTAGTCACAAGGAATACATGTGTGAAATATCAAAGCCCTATCCCTTACCATTCAAAAGATATAAGCAATCTTATTATTTTTGAAAAGTAGGTCAAATATGTAGGTCAAGGTCACTAGGTCAAAAATTATGGTATGTGTAGAAAGGTCTTGTCACAAGGAATACACATGTGAAATATCAAAGCCCTATCACTTACCATTCAAAAGTTATGGGCTGTGACACCCAAAGTGTGACAGACAGACAGACGGACTGACTGACGGACGGACGGACGGACGGACAGACGGACAACGGACAAAGTGATCCCTAAGTGTCGCTTTGCTTCGCAGGCGACACAAAAAGTATCCTTATCGTAAGGTGACAATACAAACACATCAGTGATACGTAGGGCCCTAGGAAACACAGAGAATGTACAATTTATGCAAATAGACATCAATAGCAATGGGAATACGAGAAACAGTCCGTGCTCTGCTGGCTGAAGCGAGCTCAATCATGATCAAGAGCGCTAAGAGATTGGAGACTACAATGTGACTCTACCGTCCTCTAACAGCAACCCTACGGCATTCTATGAGATGCTCAGCGTCCTTACCGCGGAAGGCGACCACAGCATTTATATTGCGCTTACTTCCGCGTCCATCCCATGTTTAGCGCCTCGGAAGCACCGTGAGAACGCGGCTTTAGTGCGATTAAATGTGTTTTCTACAAAAATTAAAGAGAATTTTTTTATATTCCATGTAAAAATGTAAACTACTTCAATGATTCAAGACATAGTATTATCTATCATTGTTCTGTTGACTAAACTCTGTCAATAATCAAATGAAATGAGTTTCTGACGGTCAGATTTCACATGGTACTAGCACGTCACATATATTATGAAATTGCAACTTTGTTGTATATGCTCGTTTTTTGTTTTGTTTTTTTTTTCTTGTTTTTCTGGCTGGTTGCTTTTTCAATTTCAAAAGGACACAAAACAGAAAAAACAACAACCAAGAATTGGCCTTATACAAAAAATAATATATATATTTCCTGCTATCCAAGGGCGCTCCGAGGAATTTACTTCGCCGTGCTGTGAGAGCGCGACCCACAGAGCCGATTCAGAATAAGTCTCCTTCGGCATCTTGCTTGTTTGGTTTAATTTTGACGCATATTCAAATTCTAAGAAGTTTTAGTCGTTCAAATGCTCAGATTTGTTTTTTTGTTTTTCCTCTCGATAAACTCTTTGCCATGATCTTTTCGCACTTGTCATTGAATGTTAAAGAATATTGGCAAAATATTTTCCTTTATTTTTCAAACTCTGACGCTAACCAGGAAAATTCCGCTTGGTTGGCTAATGACCAAGCAACCAGACAATCGTCTTGAAAATGTCTGTGTAAAAGTGCAAAATATCTAAAATAAGCGCGTTGCCGCACGGTTCAGCAAGGAAGAAGTTTTCTATCAATATAAAAAGATAAAAAGACATCGTCTGTGGGGAAAATCGATCAGAAAATTCAAAATTGGCGAAATTAAATAAAAGAAGAGACGCCATTAGCCTTCGTGCCTTGGAGACAGAGGTAATGTACGAGAAGGCACTGTAATAACTAGGATTTATTAGCCTTGTTTTGATTCGTCTAATTGGGGCTACAACATTGGAATCAACAATTACTGAAATTTTTTTTTCGTATTTAATTTTTTTCCTGACGTTCAACATTTTCTTAATTGTCATCAACTTAAGCTAGTGTCTTTCTGGATATTTTTGTTTATTATAAAAATCTGCCATTATGAGTATTTATCATATTGGCAGATTTTATAATGAATAAAAAATATCCAGAAAGACACTAGCCTTAGCTAATAATGGATTGGGTAGAAGAGGACAATTCTATTGATAACATTTGAGTACTTCAAAACTCCTGAAAGTTTCCTGAAATTCTGTGCAGCGGTTGCAGAAAATCATTCACCAGTTGTCAAGGGTCTCGATCGATCGCAGGTCTGAGAAACTTTGATGTAAAACGGAGTCTAAATCCTCCCACAACATAATGATAGTATGAGTCAACTTCAGTAAAACAATAGTCATCTTTTACTATTAGTTTACCTTCATTATACGCTTTATAAGCCGACGCACAAACCTAGATGTGTAGGCCCAGAATGAAAGATACCCATAGAGACCTACCTTATAGGAGTATAGCTGAACGCACCAACATAATCCTTTGTTAGCACGCGAAAGGGGACAGGGGACGGGATTAACCCATGTGACACAGTCCGTTTATACATACTATAGTGGGTAAGATGGAGGTGGCTGGCTACCAAAAGGACCTCATATTAATGTCGTATCAAAAATTCAGAAAAAGGGATGAGTCCCAACAGATCAGAGTTTTAAATCACATGCTGTAACAAGACAATTAACATTGAACAGAAAGAACTAAAAAAAAAAGACTAAACAAATTAAAGACACAAAAATCAATTTTCTTCAAACTCCTGTAAAAGTAGGTATATTGCAACCATATTCGAACTTGACATGTAACTAATCACTCTGAAGCTGAACACCAAATTTCATTAATGACAGTGCGGAAAACTTTAAAAGTATCACAAGGGTTATGTGGCCGTATTTCTCTTATACATCTATAAGAGAAATACGGTCACCGGTGACAAACTACTCTTAGACCAACTTACAATGATTTTGAACGGAGCTTTTTTGACGTCTGACTCTGAGACCTCTGGCGGGGCATTGCTCGTGCCGTCTGGTCCAGTAGGCGTGGTGTCTACAAATATCTCCTCACAAACCCTCAACCTATCAAAATAATAAATATGAAAGTAAGTAAAAATGATGGATTATCGAAAAAAAAAATCAATATAATTCAAACTAAGATTTTACGTGTAATTTAAAAGAATGATATTCAAAACCCAAGAAGTGATCACGTCACAAGGAAACGGTACGCTTTGCAAACTTAGAACTAGTGGTTCAGAGATTGCCGTCGAACCTATTCATTGTTTGTAAATGTAAATTGTAAGAAAGAATGCTACTTTACAATTTTTTTGCGTTAACAAAGGTCCTGAATGATGACATCATTAATTTCATTTAAAAACACAAATCTGGGCCAACTACAACTCCAGTACAGTGTTTGCATTGGGTTGCAGAGCGGAAGTCGAAAATGTGATCAGTTTACACTTGACATACCCTTAACGAAAATGGAAGGACGATGGACCAGTCACTGTGACAAAAGCTCACTCGAACTTCAATTTAGAGCTAAAATGAGTTTTTGACGAATTCCATGAGAAAAGAAGTGTCCAAAAATCCCACTACTGTAGGTTAGATAACTATCAGTGTATGGTCCCTATATTAGTCATTGACATAGGTGGGTGTCCAAGAAAAAGTTCTAGACATCTTGTGTGAAGTATAATTAGACTGTCGTCTGATGCATCCTTATGTCTTAATTATTTATGTCTCATCAATGATACAAGTCCTCTTTGAGAATAATTCCTTTCCAGCATGTTAGGTTTATAATATACTATAAACATGGACGCGGACGTATAAGCTGCTTTGCGCACTTCATTCATAATTAAGCCGTTTACATGGATTAAGGATGATCATAAAGAATCTGAACGGAATTAATTTCCATACGCAATCTACCGTATTTAACTTCTACTATTTCAAAGTCACGTTTTCCAGGAAAATGCTGTCAGTGGATGTCTTTATCTATCCGGCAATCAATTACCGGTATCCTAAAATAATCAACTTCTAAAGACTCCATAGTCACAACTCCAAGGAGTTTTCTCTCCATATATAGTTGTCATGGGCAACGAGTAAGAGTAGGAAATTAGCCATAAAATTCTATATAAGTAACGCAAATATCAATTGGTGATCAATATTTTAATAAAGTCAAATTTACTCGTTTACTACAAAAATTGTTAAGGATCGAACAAGACCAAATTGGAAACAATTTTTGCTTGATATAAAATAGACCGAGAACAGGCCAAAATTTTATTCTTGAGTTGGTATTTACCAAATACCAACTCAAAAATAAAATTTTGGCCTGTTCTCGGTCTAGATATAAAAGCGACGAAGTCAGAAAGAATTCCTCAGACTGACAATTTCTGCATTTTTTTTAAGATAAATGCAAACAGCCATGATAAGATATCACAATTTTCAACATTTTCAAATTTTGACATACAGGGTCTGGATGGCGCAAACTAAGCTTTAATGGATCTGTCCAAACACCTCCATAATAAATGAAAATATCGATACAAAGTCAAAGACATTCCGGTCAAGATCTCATAAGCACAAACTTGATTAAGCTCCTCGTGAAATGGTCAAATATTTATGCCATTCGTAGAGAAGACCAAAATCACCCCAATGGGTTGACGTCCATACTTGTAGTAAAATCGCGTAAAAAATCTTCGAACAAGATTTTGAATGACGCACTAAGTTGAACTTTTTATTACATGCCTCTTTGCGAACCTTGCGCTCAATCTGTGCATATGTTCAAAGCATCTGCATGTATGTCATTGTGTATTCATATCTTATGGTACTTCTTTGATATTTATTTAATTATTATATTCAAATTAAAAAATCGCTAAATTCATATAGGATAGGTTAACTATGCCGATCACATGGTATGCTTTATGTCGTTGTATTTAAGGAATGATGTACAAACTTCAATACGGTTAATAGATTCTGAGAAGGATTAGTAAATTTGGCATGAAAATTCCAGAAAAGTAAGGATATAGATCTGCTTCACGTAATTGTAGTGGGTCGATGAGGTGTTATGAATTATTGATATATACTACAGAAATATCTCACACTATCCGGTGGTTAGTGCACTGAAATGGGATACGGTCCAAAATCGAAATTCTATGAAAATAACAAAGAACAGAGAGAGCCTGGGCATTCGATACAATTTCAAATGTATAATTTTCTCCTTAAATTGCAATCTAATTACAAAGCTACACAGGACTCTTAATGAATATTGTTGTATCTCTATGCCGCATGTTTTAATCTTATTTGTCTAGATCCATGTCGGTTCCTGTTCGTGAAATCACTTCGCTTCATGGTATTTTGCTTTGTCACTGAGGTCTACGTAAGGATAGGTTTAATGGTTTATTTTCTCTGAGCCCTTTTCTTCACTTATGGTAATTTGCTTTGAAGGAAAGAATATACCTTTGGTTGTATTATTCATAATTCCTAATACAAATGCGGAGAGAAAAGATGATGGAGCAGGAGGCAGGATTGGATCTAGATTGGAAAAGGGGAGGGGAAGTTTGTACATCCTTTCTTATTACGAAAATCTTCATTAGTGTTTTTGTGTGCATGGTTTACTTCAAGTTAATATTCAGACCCCTCTCCCTACAAAGAATGTAGATACGCCAATATGAAAATTATGAAAGGAATACTGTGTGTGCATTTCAAAGTAATTTAAGTCCATGAATTCATCCCCTACTTCCATGAAATACATCATTACATAAAACCACAGATCGAAGTATCCAAAAATCCAAAACTGCAATATACACGAAATCGATGTTGGAGGCATAGATAGGTAGTTCGGTGCAGCTGTCGTGTACAGTTCATTATTAATTAATTTCTTAATTACATGGGTTAAGTTTAACGTCACAAAGGAGACCCATTTACTGCGCATGCAGTAATTGCAATTCATTAACACAAAGTTGCATCTTCAATAAACTCATTTACAAGTACTCCATTCTCTTTAAATCTCATTTGTGATTCCCCCCCCCCCCCCCACCCCATCCTCTATCCTTGTTCCTCACAACGTATACAGATACGGCTACCGTTTGTTATATCTGCCTCCTCACATTTTAGCTAATGCCATATTGTTCATCTCGTTGGCTAAGCTATCTCTGTACCATACAATGGGCGAGACTGATGTAGGATTTAGAAACGATGACAGACATATCAAAGGCTTCTAATATGCATTAGCTTCTATTTTGGAGGATGTGTTTCCTTTCTTCTACATTGTAAAAAATCTAATAATGTCTATTACACGGCTATTGACCTTAGGTGGACCATTTTGGTATCTATTTCGACCAAATACGTCCGTCTATTTCAGTGACACAATGTCATTACGTCAAAATTGATCACAGAATTCTATAAAAAAAATGTTACAACATTATGTTGTATTCAAGAAGTGATAAAAACCACTATGACTCTATTATAGTACAGTAATTTTATATATTAGACTTCTAAATTGGTCCTTACGAAACAAATATACTCCAGAAATCTCCATTATTAGGTATATACAGTTTGTATATTATAAAGTATCACGCGTCTTGTGTGCGCTGTCTTTAATGTCACTTTGATGTTATGATAATATAATTTCTGCAGCAGCTGGCAATGTGCATTCTCTAATGGAGGATTAATTGAATGTAACAGGAAACTTCCCTTCTATATAAGGCAAGGAGTGTCTACTGAGTAATACAACAACACACTACATGTGATTCAGGTCATAGAAATTTCAATGCTATAAAGGAAATTTTCCCTTTTGCATATAAATACACCTTCATCATGTTATGGTTAGTCCATTTTTGTGTTATAAGTAGATACTATCTACTCATTTTTCAATACAAGCTCAATAGTGGAATATGTTTGTCATGTAGAATGACCTTGACCCTTTTCCATTAATAACAAACCTAACAAGGTTCATAATAAAAAAGATGAAGTCTTCGACAATCAGACCGATATACAAATGAACAAACAGTTGGACATATGGAGTAAATACCTAAAACTTCTATTGTGCCACAACTCAACTGTGAAAGATGAAAGGATATATTACCTTCACCTTGACCCTTTAGATCTAAGAACATTTAAGTATAGGTTCATGTAAGAATCAGGCAGGGATGATACATCAAAATTTTTTGCGAAACTTTTTATCTCTGTTTTGAGACATATATGTGGTACAAATCAAACATATGATATTCATTATCAAGGTAGCGATAGTGAAGCGAGATATTCACCTCATAATTTATAAAGGATTATGGAGGGAAAAATGGGGGAAAATTTTTTTCTAAATAATTCAACCAAATTTGCTACCTCTATAACTTTCTTCACCATCCAAGTATGAGAAAAATTCCTTCAGAACATTCATATGGACGCTGATCTGAAAACATTTCAAGAAAAAAAAGTTCTGCAAAAATTGTAAGGTTTTTCAACTGCCTGATCCTTACATGGACCTTTACTTGAAACACCATACTCAAATGAAAAAAAAAACATGCTACCAAACATGAAAGTTCTATGCTTTTTAAAACATATATAGTTGTTGTGTTTCACATGCTTTTAGTCAAAGGAAAATGACCTTGAACTTTGACCTTAGAAGGTAATATCTTACATAGCAATGATAGAATACATGTATATGAAATATAAAAGCTTCCTACAAATTTAGTTGAGTTCTGGTGTTACACAACTATAAAGATGACGGACAGATAGAACATGTGATTCCTATAGACTCCCACATTTCAATGCAGGGATCAAATTATTGTTTATATAATACTTTTGTTCAAATCACTATACATGCAACTAAACCAAAGAGATACTCAAGGCAACAAGGACAGGGAATTAAAGTTACCAAAACAAATACATGTATATTGAAAGAAAAACAAGACAAACAAATTGAATATTAAAATCATACATTTCCAGTAAAAATTCCATTCATCAAGACAATGCCACTGAGTTGATGACCTTAGTTTACTGTTATGCTTAACACCAGGGTACCAGACAAACTTGTATCTTCAAGAGCTAATACACAGTAGATATAAGGAGCAATCCCTTGTGCTTCCCAAAGATTTAATCAATGTTTATGATCTCAACAATCTGCTCTGATGGTTGTTAATGATCATAAGGTCAACAACTTTGCTACTAGAATATTGATAAAAGATTTCCTTAAAGAATATATTTATGAAACAGGGGTTGATTAGGAGTCAATGCTACCTGTATGAAGATCAAAAACCTAATGAATCAGTACATCTACACAAACCTGCACTTCAGAGAACTTTATTGTTGTAGTTTATCATATCATATAGCTGAAAAAGGTTCTATCAAGCAAAACTACAAACATAGGTTATCACAAATTACGAAGCTCACTTTGCAGCAGCAAAATCAAATTTTAAAATATCTTTATGTACATGTATATTTGCTTTAAAAAGTAAAATCACTCAAGTGGAAAAAAGTAGGCCAAGGTTATTCTATGAAATTTTGATCAAAGATACATCTAAAATGCAAGTTAGGAACATGTAGCACTTATAACTTTGCTCAATATTGCGTTTAAAAGGTACCAAGAAGGAAAAGTAGGTCAAGGATATTTGATGAAAAGTTTGATTAAAGATACATTCAATATGCAAGTTTGGTACATGTAGCACTTAAACTTTGCTCACTATTGGCTATTAAAGGCAAAATCACTCAAGCAGAAAAAGTAGGTCAAGGTCATTTTGTAAATACCTCCAATATGCAAGTTTGGTACATGTAGCACTTATAATTTGCTTAATATTGGCTTTTAAAAGCAAAATCACTCAGGAGAAAAAGTAGATCGGATGCTGCATCTGATGCATGGGTTCACCTCAACACCCAAAGATCAATCAGTTGTGCAAGTTTGGTTACTGTAGCATCAGTACTTTGTCAGATATTGAGCTACCCCAAAAACTTTAACCAGACACTGACGCCAGTCACCGAACCCAAAAATGAAGGTCAGACGCAGCATCCCATGCATGGATTCAGCTCAGCATCCAAAGATGAATCACTAGTGGTTTGGTTACTGCATCAGTACTTTGTCAGATACTGAGCTACCGTACCCCAAAAACTTTAACTGGACAGGGATTGGGACACTGACACTGATGCCGGGGTATAGCATAAGCTCATCTCAACTTCATCAAGGTGAGTTAAAAAGGAATTCAAATTTGTTAAAAAGAAAATGACAAGCAGATTCAAAGAATTTTGCGTCTCTTTCTTTGTCATAATTAACGTATACACTTCCCTGGTATAAGCCCATGTATATACATGTACCAAATGTTCAAATTCTTGATAAGTAATAACTGAAAAATTTATATGAAACTCAACAGTGGTCAATGCAATGTTGATAAATGCACTAGTATATAAACAAAACAGATAATTCTTTCATATTAAACAGATAATGTAAAGTGAAATGAAAGCCCTATGACCTACCATTTAAAATCTGCCCAGGATTATATTTTGAAAAGTAGGTCAAATAACCAAAGTAAAGGTACAATTCATAAAGTTTTAGTATCAAAATAAAGCCTCTGTCACAAGCAACACGCAAGTGAAATATAAAGCCTTACAACTTTAAATTAAAAAGTTTTATCCACAGGAAAAGTTCTTTTCAAAACAAGGTCAAACTCTAGATACAAGATCAAGAGGTAAGATTTTTCATCATTATATGATAGGTTTTATCACAAGCAATAATCATGTGGTGTATGAACCTTTGAAAATTAGACCCAAGGTTAAAGTTTTACAAAAGTAGGTCAAGGTCATAAGATTTATATTTGGTATAAATCACAATAATTATACATATGTATTGTCACAAGAAAATGCAAAGAAAAATGTAAACCTGATCACTAACCATTCAAAAGTTATGTCAAAGTTTATTAAGAGTAAATCAAAACTCCAATGTCAAGGTCTTTTGGTATAAATAAAGGTCTAGTCACAAGCAATACACTTACAAAATATGTTAGAGTACTGCAAACAACTCAATATACATCATTTGATCTGTGACCTTGATCTTTGACATATGACTCTGATATTCAATAAGTCTCTTTCTTCAATCTTCAGCTATAGGGATTCTTTCTTTGTTAAGAGTAAAGACCCTAGGAATTCAATATACAGTTCGCATTACAGTCACATGATTTTTTTTTTGGCTGTGATCTTCGAACTCTGACCTTGAAAATCAAATAAGATCTTCCTCTTGAAATGATTATCCTTTCTGGCATCTATGGAATTCTAAGGGCTAGTGGCTTAGTCTGTATAATGTTCACTAGATGTAAAGATGTGGAGGTCTACTTTGATAGAGAGGTAAGCAAATAGCAAATAGGTTTTGAAAATGAGAATTAGACTTTCATTATATAGCTTGTCAGTTATACATCATCTAAGTACACACATGACTTTTGTCGTCCATCTTGTTTGACAGAATGTGTAACCTAACCCCCCCCCCCCTCCCAAAAAAAAATAACTAGAACTGCCCTCAAGTGACGAATTATACCCCTGCGGGACGTTTTTTCTCTAAACGGATTCATGTATGACATAGGAATCTATATATATATATATACAAGGTCAAATTTCAAGGTCAACGTCACTAGGTCAAATGTCTTGGTATCAAAATGTAGTACTTATTATGGTGAATGCATGTATGAAATATGAAAGCCCAATCACTTATACTGAAAGAGTTATATGCTTAAAGATCTTCTTAACTGGATGGATGGACAGACGGACGAGGTGTTTCCTATAAACCCCCCAAAACTTCGTTTGCAGGGGGTATAAAAATTATTATGATATGATGGAATTGTATATATTTATTTACCTGACTTCCTCTCCAATCTCCATGTACAGGTCATGTTTACTATCCTCAACTTGATATTCCCATGCCCATAATTGTTCTTTGTCATCACTAAACGTCAGTTAAGGTATTCCTATAAACAGACTGTTACCAAACTTTGTACATAGAAAGCACTAGGACTCTGCTCATCATTTACATAGTAGAAATCCAGATTTTCTTATACAAAGACAAATAACTTTTTTTTAAACATTTTAAAATTTAATTGTTTTTCCATATTAAAGCCTCCTCTTGACCATGAAGTTGTTCAAGTGAAGAATCAGCCAAAGAAGTCTAAGAAAAATGCAATTTTCTTGACGATGAAATAGTTTGATATTGAAAATTTCTTGTTATAAAATTTGGAGACATGTCTAACAATAAATCATCTTTACAAGGATACAATCTGGATGGATGCTGCATGGAATCTGCTGGTATAATGATATCATCAAACAGTCCTAAACTTACTGGAAAATAAAAACATCATAACTAGTCAAACTTGAAAAACATTTAAGTTGTCATTAAATCATAGAATCAAAACATTTATGACCCTTTTGTCATGTCTATTGTCCAATGAATCAGTGCTTTATTGATATCTCAATTATATTTGGCATAGCTCAACAATTACTATGGCAATGACAAAGGTTAGCATTTTTGTTCATAATTATGAAAGTCAGGTACTAAGAATTGTACAAGAGAATGTCTTAATATCCAAGTCTTATAGATATGATATATTCTAGACCCTATAAATTATGAAGGAAGATTTGCACAATGAACAACTAAAAAGATTGGGATAGTCAATGATATCTGTCAACAGCTTCTTGGTCATAATTGAACATTTTACTTCATTTTAAAAATGCAGTAATTATAAAGTAAATTTACGTTGCATGTACTAATACTTTTTATACAAGATTTCAAGTGTATTTAATTACTTCTTTTCCAGCTCTGTCACCTGAAAGAAGCTCTGTTTTGGTCCTTTATCAATTTGACATCAAACACTGCTTTGCTAATTTGGAAACTTTATTTCATCCTTAAATATCATCGAAATAAAAGGAGGTTAACATCCTAGCACCATCCCTCCAATGCCATTTTTGTTATACTATAGATTTCACTTAACTATGCTACTGAATCAACCCTACACAAAATTTGGAGCCATGCACTCTTTGCAAAGTAAATGCACTAAATATAATTAGTTGGAACACTTCTACATGTTCCATATTATTTTACCATGAACTCCCTCTTTGCTGCAGCTTTTAATCTTTCCAACTATGATCTCATCAATAAATGGTCGAAAAACAACATATCTGAAATGAACTGAGAAAGAAAAGAAAATCAAAAAATTAAAATTCAACCTTCAATTCTACTGATTAACATGCACATTTGTGAATGTATATTCATGAATTTATGATAGAAAGCATCCTCAGTTGCAGATGAAAATGCATTATATATACAAAGTATCTCCAAAGTGATATTTATTAATGAAGATAACATTAATTGATAATGAAGAACAAGGAAAATCCTATGCATGTATACCCCATCTTCAGTTAGAAGTACATACCAACAGTGTGAGAGGCACCGTCCCCAGGAAATATATAACTATCTTCCAGCTTTGTTATATCCCATAATGCAATGCACAAGCCAACATTATGAACAACCTGTCAAAGATAATCAGTATTTTCAGTATAATAGATATTTCCGTATAGTCATTAATTAAATGAAGAAATTACACTGATTTAAGGGAAGTTTTGATTCATTAAAACAATTAAGTAAATGAATTATGATTCCACAGATACTGTACATGTAATACTGTATAAGTAGAATAATTCGCTGGTACTTTCTTTTGCTTTTTATAAAAGTAAACCATTTCGCATGGACAATGATTCGCAGATCCACCTCTGCTTGTATTGAGTTAGGCAAGTGGTATTCAAATTCACTAAGACAAACTTTCGCAGTAACAAGCCGACCGCGAAAGTAGCGAAGATAATACATCGCAAATGATTCTACGTATACAGTAGCAAATTTGCCAGTGAAGACTTGTGACCTTTCTAAACCTAGATTTTATACTAAAGTCTTATAGACACCAGACAATACATCATCTGGCAAAATGTTCATTGTGACGTCATATTTGATTTTGATCGCACCATCTTGATGCATCCAAAAATGTTGCCAGGTTTTCTGTTATGAAATATTGACACATTTTGTGATGTCCTGTTTCTGGTTGTCTGATTACCGGCAAATAAGCTATTTTTAAAGAAATTGATTTTCTTTATAATTTATTGTTTTTTTATGGTAAATCTTGCATGAATTCTATATCAATGTTACTGCATAGCATAACAGAGCAGTGTAGGAACTAATGTTAACTTCTTACAATGCTGGTATGGTTCCATATCTGTTAACAAATGTTGATATCTTATGATAGGAATATTTAGAATGATCGAAATAAGATAAATACTACGCCCTTATTTACAGTAAATGAAAGAAACCTCACCTTATTTGCAAGTTTCTTATTGAGAGCTTCAATGATAGCGTCCTTAAACTCGATGTGGAATAACCAGGGTGGTATCCTCACTGTGTCTTTCATCTCCACAAGTACAAACATGATTCTGCCTTAATACCTGTAAAAATAATGGCACTATGTAGCAAAATTCACAAATATATGTTTGTTTGAGGTATAAGCATGAGTCTATAAATACCATTTCTCATTGTTCAGGACAAATGAAAAGTAAGTTCAGAAGAGTGCAAAGCATGCACGTTCACTTTAACATGTCAGAACATAACGGTGAAAAACTATAGTTCAATTATCATTTTTAATGCAAGACTCTCTCTAAATAAGGGGGCTTAACTCCCTGTCCTATGGAATAAATGAACTTGATACATCATACATGTAAAGTAAAACTTCAATTAACATTGACTGAATATCACATAAAAGATATGAATAATCCTTTAAATTTCAATCTTGCTGTATTATGTTATTTCACGATCAAAAGGACACAGTCTCTTAAACAATCATTGACAAGGCCATGCATTGTTGTTATTGTCAGTCTATGCAAAAAACTTATGCATAACACCGAAGGAGTACATGTATAATCATTGTTAATTCCATTTAATTTTATCAAAAATCTAAATGTAAATTAAACTCGATACAGCCAAACAATGCACATGCATGTACATTGTACTTGTTTCTTCTTCTACAAAACATTATTTGCCAGCCTTTCAAAACAGGATGATGTTAATGGTAAACTTGAACATGATTTTCTATAAATTTAATGGACCTTTTTTAAAGATACACAGAATTCAATGGGCCATCTTTCACATTTATGGGACTATGGTGCATAGGCCATAGCTCCTGTCTTTTCCAATTACTGCATCTGTTCAATATCTTCTGACAATTCACTACAGAATATGGTATAAAACAATCTAATTAATCAATATCTATAATAGAGTTTTCTTGGAATTCTTATTCAAAATAAGTGCAGAGTAACCACACTTGGATCATTCACCTCGTATTAAAACATACATCATTTAGGGCTGAACTAATACGCCCCGCTCACTCAACTTGTGACAAGGTCAGAGACGATAATGGTATAAGCCATTTTCATGTAACTGCGTGACTAGCATTTTGTGGACGGCAAGTACCGACTCACATTACGTCACAGTTAAAAAGTGATTGTCCTTTACGTCATATTGCAGGAAAAGTACTCGTTTTACCGTCCAAACAACTGGACCGCAGTTATGTGAAAAGAGCTTATTGAGTTTTCATTCACCTTTTTGATGCAACTAATATACTGAATAAGTGACCAGTTTGCATTGATTGGTAATCTTCATAATTATTAGAAATTAGTAGCAACTAAATTGTAATCTTGCTTATAAGCAGCTGCAATAGAGTATTAGACAATCTTCACATTAACACAGAACACAGCAGACTTGAATTTTAGACACTCCAAGACCCGACATCACAACATTCAAATGACGTTATTTCTTACTAAACTTACTGCGACGTTGAAACAGATTTGTGACGTCATAATGAAAAATAACGTCAAAAGTTGTGATGTCGGGTTTTGAAGTGTCTAAAATGCAAGTCTTGCAGTAATGTGAAAATGGTCTATTGTGCACAATGCAATGGTTTCCTAGCAGAATTTTTCAATCAGAGAAAATTCAGGCTATCTGTTTTAGAATTAGCAAATTACTTTGAAATTAGTATCAATGCACAATCATTAATCGGTTGCCTATCCACATAGTATTATCCACGAATACTTTTAGCAATATACACTATTTCAATGTAATTTCATCAGAGGAACTCAATTCGAACAGCGTGAATCAAAATGAAAGTGAAAGTAGAACGTACATTCCGATCCCACGTCGACAATGACTGCAGTACGCGGAAAATACATCTTGAAATGAATTTCCAATACTTATTTCTCATATTCCTTTACTTTTTAGTATATGGTGAAGAAGTTAGCTTAGAAAATGGTGGATGGTAGGTCTTGTCAATGTATCATCAAACAGTCAAATATTATGTCAGATGATGATCAGGTTGAGAGTCTGAGATCAGAGATGCATGCACATAATCAGATGATGACCGCACAGCTCACTTCAGAAACTGGATAAACACAATTTTGATAACTTTGCCATGCAAAAATTCCTTGAAAAGATCTCGCTTAGTCATGAATTTTGGTATATATATATGTTACATGGTCGAGGGTTTGTGCAATCGTGCATACAGACAAAATAAAGTTTAGATGGGGCGTTTTCATTGTTAAAATTTCAGCGTGAAGTCGTAAAGTAGTCAAAGTGGTGTTTATCCATTTTCTGAAATGAGCTGCATGGACAATAATATAGTTGATTATACAATATATATACTTTCACTGTAATTAGTGTTTTCTTATTCATTTTTAGCAACATGTGCAATAAGATCTGTATTTTTAAAACAAAATATATCTCTGAAACTTGACGTGATTGATGTTTACCCGAGTGTATTGATTATTTACAATTTTCTCTGTAAGTTTTGATAATTTGGATGAACAACTTCAAAAAGTGATCATTGTTGTTTTGAAATTTGGCAAGTTTAAATATATGATAATTGTAATATAAGTTACCTACTGTACAATCTAAATTACTCAAGATTTTTCTTGATTTATTTATATGAAATCTGCAGGTCTATTAGTTAAATCTTTTCTTTCTTTTAAATATATCTTATATAATTATACACTGAAAGATATTAGAGAGTCAAATATGAAATCTACATGTAATTAAATTACACTTTGCATTCTATCAAGGACTTATAAACAGTCTGTTTATAAGTCCTTGCTTCTATCAATTAAATTTTCATTTCTTTTTTTTCAATCTTGAGCCTTTTCCCCATGCATTATTAGCCTGTAATTATAGTCATAAGGTTTTATCTTTCTTTACAATTTTGTGATTCTTCATAGCAATTTTAAAGATTATAGTTAAAGGCTGTAGGATTAGTCTATATCCTGTCCACAAAGAAATGAGGACAGACAGCACTAGATGTCAGTATATATTCCAGGATGACAGATGATTCACTGTTATTGGCCCACCCTGGTCCTTGCACTGTGGATACAAGGGAGGCAGACTCATTATCACAACAAGAATTCCTCAAAAAGTAAGATACTGATGTGATTAAATCCAACAAATTATAATTTACAAACTAGTATAAAGTAATTATTTTGATTTTTTTTAAGAGAGAATAAAGAATTCATTTTTAAAGAATGAAGACGGAAATAAAGGAAAACTAAGTTTTTGGCTGGATTGCGAAGTGATTCCAGTCTATATAGGTTTGAAATGTGATCCTTGGATTTGTTTGTTTTGATGTTGTCATTGTTTCTGTTGGAGTAAGTTTTTTGTTTGAAACGAAATAATATCAACATTATATTTGGCATGTTTAAATGACCACAGTTAGTCTGTCAGCTCTAAATTGTTTATACAAAGACATAAGATATATACTGTGACTTTTGAAACAACCTTGAACTTAGAATTTACCGTCTAAAAAGACAATACACTACCCTAAAGTTCATCAAGTTTTATTAATCAGCTGCAGTGAGTTTGAGCTGTCAAAATTTAAGGACATTATTCTTAAGCCACTGTGATTTTCTTTTTGACGTGTACTCAGTAAATACTTTCATTTTTTATGCATACTTGAAAATATATGTTATTGTTTACAGAAGGGAAAAATGTATTTTGTAGAAATATTTGTGATATAAGATAATAAGTTTTTATAAACTTTCAGATATGCATTTAACAAACCCGTAATCATCCGGCATGCCACAAATAACATTGTAAGTATACAAGATATATATCAAGATTTGAAAAAAACAGTCTCCTATCTCAGTAATACTACACAGTCAATTGAGACTCATATGAAATTCATGTGGAATCTGTATGAAATTTACATAAAAGTTTACATGAAATTTATGTGAAACATGCAAGCATGAACATGAAATTTACATGATTTTTTTTTACATGAAAGCCATGTAAAGTGTCTGAATTGAATTTCATGTAAATTCAATTTCCCATGAAGGTAACACAGAAAAATTCATGTAAAATTTATGTGTTAGTAAATTTATGTGAAATTCATGTGAAATATTTTTCACATAAAACTTATGTGAAATTTATATGAATTTCACATGAACTTTCATGTGAAATTTACGTGATGCTCATTTCATATGAATTTCATGTGAAGCACAGTTGGCTGTGTACCCTCTGGATAAACACCCACAATACAAAAACAGAAAATCAAAAGAAGAGAAGCAAACATGAGCATTAAGGACAATGACCCCCACCCAGTGCAAAACCCAAATAATCACTGGATAACACAACGAGTGATCAAATATGAGATAAATTATGTACTATTAGCATTTTACAAACATTCATTTTACAAACATTCATTTTACAAACATTCATTACATATATGTGTAAATGTTCTGTTGTGGATATCTGTATTTTCAGTAAATACACAGAATATTTCCAACCCTCTGAATATATATGTAACAAAAAATGATATCATAGAAGAATGACCTGAATCCCATTTCCTAAATTACAATAATGATAAAATTAAATGTTCCAGGGGATGTGGAATGACTATATTTTAAGTAAGTCAGTTGTTTGTTTATCCTGAATTTAAAACTGCATTAACGTCCAGAGCTCTTAATTGTTACATTTGGAAATCCACTTTTTAACAACCTATTGATCCATAAATTTTTTTTAAGGATGTAATTTTATGGTGTACAGTTATTCTTTGATCTCAATCTACCCTGTTTTGTCCCTTTTATCATGTTAATAACATTTTTATGATACATGTATCTTTTATGGTGTAAGCAATTTATTATCAAATTCACCCATATTGTTTCACTGGAAACATTGTCAGTACATTTTAATACAGTACATAAAATATTTGTACCATACATTTTTTCCTTCAAGTATATATATTTTTCACTTTAACATTATCTCATCATTGTACAAAATCATGCATGCATGCTCAAGAGTATATTATTGTTTGAGACAGTTGTAAAATTTTTGTTCCATGGTGATATTTACAAGTTTCTTTAAAACAATATTTGGCAGATCAACAGCAATTAAGTATTAAACAGTGGTTTTTGCTTATCTCTTGTGGAACGCTGTGACAACGTAATGTCACAATGAATGAGAAAACAGATTTTTTAGAAAAAAAATTTAGTATGGTTTCTTACAGACCATTATGAATTCTGTTCCAGCATTAATAATTTGTGAGATGGTATGGCTGCATGGTTGGTAGTAATATGTAGACAGACAGACAGACTTACTGTAGAAATTTAGAGACCAATTTTGCTTTTCTTTCCAGCCATTTTAAATGATGCCCCATTTCTTTACCTTAAATACATCTCTTTCAAGCTGCATGTATTAACATTTTTAAATTATTGAAGTTATAAGAATTACTCTTTACATACAGATTGATAAGTAACATGTATGTACATTAATTACACATACTATAATCTGAGTTTGAGACTGCATGTTTAAGTCAAACATATATAAGTGAATTCAACTTTGATGCTTTTAGTCTGTTGTACTATTTAAAATCCTGTCCTGCGCAAATATCATGACAGAAATAAGTACCACTTGTAATTTAAACATTGTATTTTTTCCAGATATTTCATGAATTATGTGAAAAAGAAGCTATTCTCCATAAATATGGTCATAAAAGAATCAGACTTAGTTCGGCTAATACACATTCATACGAGAAACGTAAGTTGTTGCACATGTATAGTGAAATATTACTCTTTTGTGGAATTTCATTTCTAAAGCAACTTTTTGTTTTTCAATTGTTTTTTACTAAAAAAAAATTCAGTTTTATACATGTATGTTTAGTCACCCTTCTAATTACAGAAAGGGTTGCAAACACTTTCTTGTCATATTTAATGAAAAGTTTCATTATGAATTTTAAATATATTCCAGGTGACGTAACATTAAAGTATTATGTAGAAAATGTAATGAGACCTCAAACTTTAGACATGTTGGGAAATGGTAAGTTAGAATACTTGTTGACTTTATGTAGATGTACATCATTACTCACTGAATGGACCACAGGAGCTCGATGCCAACGATCCACAAGAATATCCGCTCCTACTTTCCTTACATATAACTTTGACTATAGAGAGATGGGAAGGGGCAGGTGTCATTGAGGGTTTTTGGCATCGAGCTCCTGTGGAATGGACATATATATTGTACAATTATTTTATTCTGAATTTTGTAGTAGAATATGAGGATAACATATTGTATTTAAATGGTTTGCAGGCATAAATTGAATGATTTTATATTTGCAAATTTAATTTGCCACAACACAGCAGTGAAGCGTAAAAATGGGAAATCATAAAATTAGGCCTGTAAATTATTCAAATACAAATAATGTTATTCCCATTCTAATTCACCGTTTTACAAGGCATATTTCATGGCCTTGATCACCATACAATATTTCTTAGGAAGTGACATTATGGTCAATGATTTGAAGGTGTAAACACAGTCTTCATGAAAACTTTTGTTTACCACTAGCCAGCCAGGCTAGTTGAGTGCCAAAATCTACTAGCCACCCAAAATTTTTACTAGCCATTGAAGAAAAATCAAAACACTATAAAGACCCATTGTTTCCTCAGCTAGGTCCGTTGAGTAGGCAAAAATTCACACATCTATAGAGTATACATAAAAATCGAACGAAGTTAAACCATCACCCGATCATTTCTCTGGCAGATGTCAGCTACGAGAAAGAAAATATAAAAAGTAGAAAGTATAAAAAAAAATATAAAAAGTAGAAAATGGACCGAGAAAGAAAAATATAAGAACTTATTTGAATCATACATGCTAAAAGGCCTCCTGTTGCTTGTGGCGCTTGGCCAGTAGTGAACACATTTTTGTAAGAATTTCTTCATTTCAGTGTTCATTCGAGATTTTTGAAATTGTTAGATATTAAATTGAACATGTTATACTCACATATTAGTCGGTACCGTAAAATAACCCGTCACGCTGCACAGAAAACAATGCACTGTGCTTACGGAAATATTTATCTTGAATCTTAGGACAATATTTTAATGAACGGATTTTACAGGAAAACGTTATAATATTTCATTTTAAACATGTTCAATAAAATAAACATTTCATACTTAACCAGCGATAAAAGATGAGACGTAAAGTGTACTTTTTACGGAAAGAAGGCGGCGATTTTACCCTAAGTATAAGACAAGAAATCGCCAGCCGTCGGCCCTTAATGAGAACACTGCATTTCATTAAAAGTCACTAGCCAGTCGGGCTTGTTCAGCATCAAATTTTGGTAGCTCGAGGAAATATTTGGTAGCCAGGGCGGTCTGGCTAGTGAGTTTTCACGAAGACTGTAAACATAAATGATTTTAAGGTCACATATTGAAAGATGTTAGCCAATGAAATTGCCTGTTTCGTGTGATGTGAATTACATGTAGAATATAGCAAAGTTCCAAGTAAGGACTGTGTTTGAAGGTTCTTATTGAAGGTTTGACTCGTCTGTCTGAAGAATTGTAAAATCATATTAAATAAGAGAAAATGAAAAGTTATTTCTTTCGTATAAGCCTCTGCTTCAAGAAGGAATATATTACTAGTAAAAATAGAACTGGTTATTTAAGAAAAAATTGACAAGAGTAAGTATGATGATAGAAGTGTGTCAACAAAATATAATCAAAGTCTACAATTTGACAAAAATGCCAAGATAATGAAAATGACTATTACTCTTATAATTTGATTTCAGAGACATTTTATTGGTTTGGGGACAACAATTACACAGAGTGGGAGGAGCTGTTCCATCAATACATACCACCACCCTATAAATTACCTAAACTCTCGGGTGTTTATAGCTTTGGTGTAGCTGGTAAGTGTTAAACCATCAGTACATACCACCACCCTATAAATTACCTAAACTCTCAGGTGTTTATAGCTTTGGTGTAGCTGGTAAGTGTTAAACCATCAGTACATACCACCACCCTATAAATTACCTAAACTCTCAGGTGTTTATAGCTTTGGTGTAGCTGGTAAGTGTTATACCATCAGTACATACCACCATCCTATAAACTACCTAAACTCTCAGGTGTTTATAGCTTTGGTGTAGCTGGTAAGCGTTATACCGTCAATACATACCGGTACCACCACCGTATAAACTACCTAAACTCTCGGGTGTTTATAGCCTTGTAGCCAGTAAGATTAAAGATGTTGGCTCTTATTTCTCCAAGCCTATTTCCTCATCCTTATACACCTATGAAATATGAAAGTCCTATTGCTTACTGTTTTTAGACTTATGACCAAGGCTAAGGTTTTTCAAATGTAGGTCAACTCCATGTTCAAGGCCACAGGGTAAACGGTTTTGATGTAGATGGAGTTTTTTTAAGGGCTTGTCATTAGTTATGCACATTTGAAATATGCTCTATCTCTCACAATTAAGATGTTATGCCCAATGTTTAATTTTTTCAAAAGTAGGTGAAAGTTAAGGTCATGAGGTCATCAATTTTCGTATCACTCTATCATCTTCCATTTAAAATTTATGCTGAATGTTGAAGTTTTTGCCATGGACATAAAAATTTGAAATAGGTCATCAATTTTCGTATCACTCTATCATCTTCCATTTAAAATTTATGCTGAATGTTGAAGTTTTTGCCATGGACATAAAAATTTGAAATAGAAATGAAGCATATATGAAATATATTTACTTAACTTTTTTTTTTCCTTTAGGGGCAGGAACTGGAGTGCCTTTTCATTTTCATGGACCAGGCTTTGGGGAAGTGATATATGGCAGAAAGGTACAGAATTATCTTCCTACAAAACTATTAAGGAGTGTTTAGGATAAGTTTATGTTCCTATAATCAGTTAACCCAGTGAAAATGGTAGAATTTCAATTCATTGTATCATATTATCAGATATGGCATCCCATTTTACCTTTTGGGAACAATATGCAAATTGCTGCTCTTATAATCAAATATTCTGATGGAAATCTTTCAAGATGTGCTCTGTTATTATTTCACTCCTTTTCAGAGGTGGTTTCTGTACCCGCCAGACAAAACACCATCATTTCATCCCAATAGAACCACATTACAGTGGCTGATAGAAGATTATCCTAAACTTAGTCCAGATGACCTACCTCTAGATTGTACTATAAACCAAGGAGAGGTAATTCACATGTAAAACTTCATATCATTTCATCCCAATAGAACCACATTACAGTGGCTGATAGAAGATTATCCTAAACTTAGTCCAGATGACCTACCTCTAGATTGTACTATAAACCAAGGAGAGGTAATTCACATGTAAAACTTCATATCATTTCATCCCAATAGAACCACATTACAGTGGCTGATAGAAGATTATCCTAAACTTAGTCCAGATGACCGACCTCTAGATTGTACTATAAACCAAGGAGAGGTAATTCACATGTAAAACTTCACATCATTTCATCCCAATAGAACCATTTCATCCCAATAGAACCACATTACAGTGGCTGATAGAAGATTATCCTAAACTTAGTCCAGATGACCGACCTCTAGATTGTACTATAAACCAAGGAGAGGTAATTCACATGTAAAACTTCACATCATTTCATCCCAATAGAATCACATTACAGTGGCTGATAGAAGATTATCCTAAACTTAGTCCAGATGACCGACCTCTAGATTGTACTATAAACCAAGGAGAGGTAATTCACATGTAAAACTTCACATCATTTCATCCCAATAGAACCATTTCATCCCAATAGAACAACATTACAGTGGCTGATAGAAGATTATCCTAAACTTAGTCCAGATGACCGACCTCTAGATTGTACTATAAACCAAGGAGAGGTAATTCACATGTAAAACTTCACATCATTTTATCCCAATAGAACCATTTCATCCCAATAGAACCACACTACAGTGGCTGATAGAAGATTATCCTAAACTTAGTCCAGATGACCGACCTCTAGATTGTACTATAAACCAAGGAGAGGTAATTCACATGTAAAACTTCTCAATTCACATGTAAAACTTCACATCATTTCATCCCAATAGAACCACATTACAGTAGCTTTTAGAAGACTACCCCAAACTAAGTCCAGATGACTTACCTCTAGATTGTACTATTAACCAAGGAGAGGTAATTCACATGTAAAACTTCTCAATTCACATGTAAAACTTCACATCATTTCATCCCAATAGAATCACATTACAGTGGTTGATAGAAGATTATCCTAAACTTAGTCCAGATGACCGATCTCTAGATTGTACTATTAACCAAGGAGAGGTAATTCACATGTAAAACTTCACATCATTTTATCCCAATAGAACCACTTCATCCCAATAGAACCACACTACAGTGGCTGATAGAAGATTATCCCAAACTATGTCCAGATGACCTACCTCTAGATTGTACTATTAACCAAGGAGAGGAAATTTACATGTAAAACCTCAAAATTCAATTTTCAAACGTGCATAATATAAAGTATAGACCCTTCCACAAACTCCGACAAATGATGTCATTCATTCATAAAAACTCCAACAAATGATGTCAGTCATTCATAAGTGTAGTCTTATTGTGATGTCAATATGTCCAACGTTTAATTTCCTCATAAAGTTTGCTTATTTTTAGCTCGCCGGGACGAAAAAGTCCGGAGAGCTAATGCAATACCCTCGGCGTCGTCATCATTGTCGTCGTCCGTAGACTAAACTTTAACCTGGACTATATTCTCTTGAACTATAAGGGGTAGGGCTTTGATATTTCACATGTAGATACCTTGTGATGAGACCTTTCATTTGAGACCATGACCATTGACCTAGTGACCTTGACCTTGGACTTTGACCTACTTTTCAAAAACTTTAACCTGGGCTATATCTCTTCAACTGTAAGGGGTAGGACTTTCATATTTCACACGTAGATACCTTGTAACGAGACCTTTCATTTGAGACCATGACCTTTGACCTAGTGACCTTGATCTTGGACTTTGACCTACTTTTCAAAAACTTTAACCTGGGCTATATCTCTTCAACTGAAGGGTTAGGGCTTTCATATTTCACATGTAGTTTCTTTGTGACGAGACCTTTCATTTGAGACCATGACCTTTGACCTAGTGATCTTGATCTTGGACTTTGACCTACTTTTCAAAAACTTTAACCTGGGCTGTAACATTTGAATGGTAAGAGATAGGGCTTTTATATTTCACATGTAGATCCCTTGTGACTTTTGACCTTGTGACCTTGACCTTAAAATATGAAACTGTTTTTCAGCTGTTTTACTGTCAAAGATTCCAATTATTTTTCATGCATATATTTACTAAAACCAAGACCTTTCATTTGAGACATTATGACCATTAACGTAGTGATCTTGACCTTAACCATTAACCAACTTCTTTTATTCAAAATTACTTAAACTTTGGCTCTATCTTTAGCTCTCTAAGGAATATGACTAATGTTAGATGCATAGACTCTTCATGACAATGCTTTTTGTATTTTAGAAGTTTTTTGATTTTTAATAAAAAACCTGCTACGGCGAGCTATGTAATCTTTGATTACCCTATGTTTATACATATATTGATGGACAGACTGAATGCATTCTGAAATCTTAAGATTAGAATCTATCATCATATTTATAATTACATTTATTTCAGATAATATATTTCCCAGACAGATGGTGGCATGGTACCCTCAATATAGATACCAGTGTTTTTATATCAACATTTCTTGGTTAATTTACGATTCATGTTTTAAGTGAAATCTCCATTTAGATCTCTGTATTTTATATTTACAATCTATGATCAATTATTTTGTTACGCAGAAATATTTTATTTAATTTATTGATACCTATTTTTATATTATAAACTATTTCATTAAAGATCATGAAGAACATATGCGACTGTTTTCTTTGAAAATTCTCAGGAATAAATGTTTATATAATGTCCCCCTTTGTATACAAAGATTGAGGGGGTACATAGGAATAATCTGTTTATTGTTTGCTGCTTTAGTGAAAGGAAGAGGGCATTAAAACTCTGCCTGTCAGTCAGAAAAAACTTCGAACTTTAGACATAACTTTTGAATGGTGAGAGAAAGGGCTTTCACATTTCACGTGAATTTCTTGTGACAAGACCTTTCCAGTGAAAACTGTTTACATAGCAACCTTGCCCTTGGAGTTTGACCTAGTTTTGGAGAACTTTAACCTTGGGAAATTAATTTTTTGAAGGATGAATTATACGACTTCTATGTATTTCACATCTTTATTCCTTGTGACAATACCTTTCCATTGGTATCAGAATTTTTGAACTTACGAGTTTAACCTACCTTAGGAAAACTTTTACCTTGGACACAACTTTTGATTGGAAAGTGATAGAGCTTTTATATTTTACATGTATATTCCTTGTGACAAGACCTTTCCTTTGGTAGTAAATTTTTTGACCTTGGGTTCTTGACCTTGAACTTTGAGCTATTTTTGTGACAAAGATCCAATAGTGGGGGACCATAATTATCTGAAGCTTGTTTGTCCTTCAGTTGTTTCCATGCTCTAATGTTCTTCCCTGCATAGATTTTTATAGAAGAATTTTTCAAAGAATTTTTAAAATGCTTATGACCCAAAGGTGTGTCATGACCTTTAACCAAGGTCATATTTTTACCTTGACCTCGAAGCAGACCTTGACAGATGAGGTGTTGTGTCTTATCATCCCTGCAAGTGATGAAAGCACAATGTGTATCAGGTGAATTATAACCATGTAAAGTGTATTTGAAAGTGATTACCTGATTACAGATGCATTTTAAACAAAGCGACATGAAAATAAGATTTGCTTTAGTTATTTTACCTGTTTATTATTAATACTAACAGTTATCCAGATCTATGGTAAAAAGATATCCATTATCTGAAATAAATCTAGGAAAAAGATTGTTCTGCATGGTATACTTGTACCCGATTAATGAACAGCTTTATGGCATTGTGTAGACTTACATGTACATATTAATATCTATTTTGACACTACAATCTGTTCATAACTATGATTTTTGCAAAAAAAAAAAAAAAAAAATCAACAAAAACATGAAAACAAACATGATGTCATCATGTAAATACAAAGTAAGGTGTTTTGAAGATAATAATCATGACAAATTGAATAATTATACTTTCCATTGCTTAATTAGATGATAAAAAGTAATGATCAAAAAAGTGCACTTAAAATGCAATAACATTGACCTTGGACTTTCAAAGGGCCATAACCCCTGAAGTACAATTTGAAAACGATTTCCTTTCTGCTGTATGTCAAGATTTTTAATTGAACCAATCTTTGTTGTAATCAGCAGAAAATTTAAAGATCCATATAATTCTGACTTGCACATAAATAAGAAACCACTGAAGACAAAATTGCCAGACTTCATTGATCAGAAGATCCTTTGAAAAGGAAATGTAGGTCAAGGTCACAAAATCAAATATCACTGAAAAAATGATTCAAAAGATTTAGCACAACTAGACTCTGAAAAGTAGGACGAAGTCCAAGGTCAATATTATTGCATTTTAAGTCATGGTACTCAATGAAAGCTCTGGTAATGGAGAATCTACCTGTGAATTGTCCCTTATCATAAAAAATATATGGTCCAACTTAGTTATGAGTGTATTGCAAGCAAATAGCTGTGGTCACAACCCCCTGATGTGCAAGTATGTGCTGTTTACATGCAAAAAACGGGCTAACTTTGGGTATCAGTACGCGGTTGGTGAGCAAACCGTTGTGTTCTGTATGTATTGGGGATCACATATACAAGCCGTAGCAGTTTAAGTGTATGCAGAACTTTCGCTGTGTTCCGTCTGCTTGCGATCTACAAATTATCAAAAAGTAAGACACGCATATTGTAAGTATGTTACAAGTGTACAATACGCATGTCATGCAAGGAAGTAAGGACCTCGTGTGTTAGCAGTACGTGCGAGTTAAACATCCTCACAATAATGTGGGAGATGTACTGAGAAAGTACGTTGTAAGTAAGTTGCACAGAAGTTATCAGTATGTACAACATACTTATTGCTTGCGCAACATATGATGCATGTAACCACACATAAAGCCGTACGTGCGACATGCGTTTACTTGTCCATAACTTACTTTTTATTGACAGAAAATTTTATGGAAAACTCGGCAAAATGTGTCATACGAGTATGCATACTGACCGAAGTCAAAGATATATAAGTTGACTTCAATTGTTAGTATGTCATATAAACTGTTTCTTGAGCAAAAATATGGTTTAATGATGCAAATATTTCATTCTAATTACGTTCTAAATTTCACAATTATAATCAATTATCAAAATCATAATCAATTATCGTAATTGGAAGGGTCTGGCGATGATATCAGCGATAATTGGCACAACACTAACTCCTTCAACTTCCTTCTCTACATCTTCAGAAAAATGTAGTGCACATAGCCTCGTAGTGCACGTCAGGTTGTGACCAGGGATTTATACACCTTGAGTCAGTATCTTCATTAAGTAATTTTAAAGGTAATCGTTTATAGAAACAATACAAGACAAATTTTGATATGACTAGAGCTGTCTAGTTGGGACAAATTATCCACACATAATCATCGCTAAACTCTTTGATGTAGCCAATGCACCAACAAGCCAAAATAACAACTTCATGGAATATAAAGGAATGTTATCTATGACACAACACATCTCACAATTAGTGTTACTAATTTGAAATCTTAACACACAAATAAGACATACATATAGTATTAAGCAGTGTTATTGCATACTAAATGAAATATTTATAGCATCTAAAAAACAATCTGTATTAGAAATGCCCACTATTTTAAGTCTGAGTTACCTCAGCTTGAGTATCTGCTGTACATGTAAAACCAATTTGTTGGCTGAAAAAAATTACTTTAAAGACATTCTTTATAAAACCATTCTAATGAATTCACATCAAGTACTGCACAACTTATAGATGTTCAGTCATTACTTTTAGAGACTGTCCGAAATGAGACATACATGTAAATCTACAAAGCAAAAAAAAAAGAAAAAAAAGATGCAAATAATTTGAAATTCAGTAATGATGTCCATCAGCAAGTGCAATGTTTGAACAAAATAATCGGTTAATTTGTCATTTATCAGAAATGATGAAAAAAGTTTTTAATTGTACTAATAAAAATTAACCAAAATCATTTCAATATACATGTAATACTATGTTAAAAATAAATTTAATACAATGCACATATATTTTCTAGAATAAGTTTCCACCTTTTAACTTCATGAAGCTTGAAGTACATGTATTATAGGAATGCTGCATATCAAAACTACAATACAAACACACATTTACACAAATGTAGACGCATATACATTTGATTGCACCTTAATCTGAGTAAAATAGCAAGTAAGTACAAAATTACAAAATCAACAAAATATGAGAAAAGTGGCTAGCCTGGCTAAAAAAACACAATTCTGTCATAACTAACTTAGATCATATAACACTACATACTGATGTGTCATGGGTCCATATTTCAGAGTGCGTGTCCATCTCACAGTATAAAATACAATGATGGTAATTTGTTGAAAGACAAAGATGTCCAGCATGAACACAAAACCGATATAAATATATCTTGTCTCATGCCTCAACCTCATCCCCAAAGTAACTATCTCTATGAAACTTCATGGATTCTAATAGCAAACATTTTAAAACTTAACACTCATTTGTAGCTATGTTTGGTCCTACATGTACATTATGTAATGCTGTATAGTAAATGACACTGATAACTTCAGAGAATTTTTTTGTTGGTGCCGGTCATCACTTGTACTTTGTTATATACTTGTGGTACGGCTAGTCCTGTCAGCATAGCTACGGTGATGTATGGAATTCTATACAGTAAGATGGTGGAGTAGAGTAAAGTGATCACTGTGGAAATCTGTACTACCCAGCAAAAATACATGTAATATGTTCTGCAACACAAAATATTGCACGTTAAAATGTTTTAAAAGTTCAAGAAATCTTTCCAAATATTTTCTGCTGAAATTTATAAATAAGGCTGTTTTGTTTTTGCCACACAGAGCATTGAATCATGAAATGAAACAGAAATGTTTTTTTCTATCAAATGATACACCAGTTATGCGGAAACATCAAGCCATTTCATAATTTAAAGATATTATAATAATACATTACATATCACTTTTGGCTCAGCGCTCAAGATCGTTTGTGATGTCACAATAGAAAAGGCAGTGTTTATGCGTCGACATCAAAGTTATAACATTTTGACAATATTTTGTTCAATTACATTGCATTTCATGTGATAAAAAGAATATCAAATAAAACCTAGGCAACGCGAAGGGTAGCATCCCCTCGCATGGCATAAGGATCTATCTAGTCTATATACGATGATTTTGACTATTTCTCATCTTTGACCTTGAAAACCAATGGGGTTCTTCCTCTTGTCATAAGCTATCAGTGTATGAAGTTTGGTTAAGATCCAATCAAACTGCACCCTCTAGGCTGTATACAAGGATTTTGTGAAGCACACACTCATTTACACACGAACGACTGCGTTACTATATCCCCCTACAACTATGTTGCCAGGGGATAATGTTTATTCTATTTCATACTGTATTTATGAAACTTGTTGTGTGATTTTTATCCCCTCGCCAAGGCTCGAGGATGTAAAAATCACACAACTCGTTTCATAAATACTGTACAAAATAAAAAAATCATTTGAGATCCATATACATGTATATATTAGAACACTTGGAACCACTATATATGTATAATACTCTACTACCAGTTGTTTTGATAACATAAAAATTAAATACCACGAAGTTGGCAGGCCGCACGACTTCGGCAATGTTCAGGATCATACATTTTTATGTTGAGTTGAATGAAACATTAAAATTTTTTTTAAAATATCAAATATTTAAAAATATGTAACATATGGAAGTACATAATTTCTAGCTTTTCAACAATATTTTTATTATACCCCTAATACCTTAAGACCATGTACTTACGATATGGTTAATGGACTGTCACAGACAAAGATGGCCATCGTAGCTAAAACACAACACACAGATACTATGGCACTGGGATCATTCTCTAGGCGATGTACTATCCTGTTAATACAGTATCAAGTTTACCCAAGATTTGATACATTATACATGTTAAAAGTAATGTTAATATAAATATACAATGAAAAATTGTACAATGATGATAAGTAATTCCAATACAACCAGTTTGTGTATGTTTCAACATTTCAAAGAATGAAGAGCTGAACATTTAAAAAAAGATTCTTATCTTTCTTAAAACTTTCAAATTTTTTTTCTCTTGGTTCTATTGTGCAATAATGGAAAATACAACATACAAGTTGCCATAAAACTTACGTGAACTGTTTTGCCCACATGACTAATGTTGGTAAGTTGAGAGCTACAGTTGGCATTAATAACAAACATATGGTAAAGTAAAAACAGTATCTAGACTTGGAATCCTCGTCCCTCCTCACTAAGGATATGTGACAAGTTCTTATTACCTAAAATAGAGAAAAATAGTAAAACTAAGGATAAAACTAGTGATGGACATGCCCATTGACCATCATTTAAAGTTTGACAAGCTGGTTAATTATAACATCATAATATTGTGTGCTAATGAGACTAAGATTTGGTTTGAAAAAATGTTTGAAGTTTGAAATATGTATTAATATATATTCTTTTTTTTTTAAACTACTCATTGAAACATCAAAACCTGATTGCATCTTACCTTAATAATACATATAGAATAACATATAAGAAGTCCTAACGGACCACATATAACAGCTGATAATATAGCAGCAACCAAAAACAGGGGGATCTGTGTCTTATAGGTGAGTATTGGCAGTGCATCGGAACAGCTGTAAAATAAAAATCAAGTTACGTCCTCCTTTTCATAGGGCAAGGATACATGTATATACTTATTTGAATAAGTCTTCTATCAATAATAGAGGTATCTGAATCTATAAAAATTATCTTGACATTCATATGATCCCAGTTTCATAAAAAATTTCAGCCATTAAATTCATGGCTTTTCAATGACTGTAACTCGTATTTTATGACCTCAGAAATAAAGGATAGGGGTCCCCTCCCCAGAAAGTCTGGTAGTGAATGCTATAATTCTGCTAAAAAGCATTAATTCTTTGCCTCGAAATAATTGTATTGAAACTTTCATGAACTATAAATTGAAATTTGTATAAGTTGCAATCTATTTTTCATACATGAAGTAGGAAATGAGAAATTTCATAAATTTCTGTGCCCTTTCCCAATAATCAATCACTTTTCAAGACCTAAAAGTAAAATCAATTTCCAAGACTTACCGTGACCCCTACACATGTCATAGAATCTATGAATTTGTTTGGGAAACCCATTTTTAATATCAAAATGTATCTGACAAGAACAGTTTATGAATATTCGCATCATGTGAAAGTTGTATGTTCAGACTGAAAACAAGGTGAAGCAAAGAATCCATTTTACTTCAAGGCTTACAGTAAGAGATAAACAATTTCAACAAATGGAGAGATTTCCAGTACTATACATACCACGAGAACAATAGTCCAAATATCCTGCTGATCGCCTTTATACCCATGTCCAGTATGAAGCAGTGAAAATTAGCGATACCTAGTGTTATAGAGTATAATATTAACGGCATTAGCTGTGGTGACAGTAGACCTTTGTCTTGTAGTTTTTGCACGTCTGTCCTAAATATACTGGTGGTACTGAGAGATGCAAAACTGAAATAGAAAATAACAGAAAATGCAGAATGAAACATGTGCATCACTATATACCCCCACTATTTTATAGTGGGGGTATAAATATGATCAATTTCCAAACGTGAGAAAAGCTAACAAAAGTAAACTTGAAGATATATAAGGACACATGGGGCTGTTTTAGGCATCAACAATCTTATACCATTAAAAACTTATCACAGGAAAAAGATTTGTTCCTTTATGACCTGGATATCAATAAATTAGAATTTAGCTATGTTGTTCAAAATGGAAATTATTATATTCAAACTCATAAAAGGTTACATTTCACTTAAGAGTATTTCTACTAAATTTCCTTTCAATCTCAAAAATTGCTTTTTTTTTTATAAAAGGCAAACTTTACTTACTTCAATGCAAAAGATATAACCATGACTAATGGTACGACTCTGTATGGAGGACCATTGATGCCGATGGATTCCAACAGACTGGGACAAAATCCTTCTGCAACAAGATCAAAAGAAATGTAGACAATAAAGCACGAATGAAATAAATGTTTATCACAGAGAAGGAGAATGAAAGAAGCACATTCAAAGAGCTGGAATTTTCTTCCGTATATGTTATCCTATATCTTTCACAGACATATGGCTAAGGTCTTTTTTCCCCAAAGTATGTTAAAATCAAAGGTCAAGTCAGATGTAAAACATTGTCACAATTACTTAACATATTTATCCAAGTCCTATCCCTTATTGTTCAAGAGATACAGCTCATAATTTAGTTTTTAAAAGACGGTCAAAGTTCAAGGTCAATATGTCAAATGTCAGCATATCAAATAATAATATTTCAGGGTATAAATAAAAGTACCAAGCGCAAGGGGTACATGTGAAATACCAAAGTCCTACCTCTAATGGTTCAAAAGATATAACCTGGTCAATGTTTGTTTTAAAAGTAGGTCAAAGTAAGTAACTCAAATGTCATGGTATGAAATGAAAGCTCTTTTCACAAGAAATGTTCACAATGAAATATTTCTATTTGGCTTACAAGATTTGTTCCTTTATGACCTGGATAAGTCTTTGACCAGTAGAGCTAAAAGTTAGTGTAAAAATTCCGAAAGTGCTTATTAGGAATACATGAATTGTTAAAAAAAACTAGTACAATACAGCTGAAGACCTATCATCCATATAACAGTGTTTTTTTTTCTTGCAACAAGTGACTTCAGAAATAATTGTTTTTGGTTGCTTCTTCGTTGCAACCAACCATTCATTTTTTTTTTATTTCCCAATCCCATCCTTATTTCAGTGGCCTATTTGTTGATGGAAAGATAGAAATTCCATGGTCCAACCCAAAAGTTTCAATGTAGACTTAGTGAATTTCCCTAAGACTCATCCAAATCATACTATTATGAAAGTATTTTCCCTTTTGTCAGTTTTACTCACCCTTTAACTTTTATCAAGGATTTCGTTGACTAATCTAAAGCTTGACAATGATCTTTAATGTGATCAAACTAAGAGTCGGTTTAACGTTTGTAATAAAATGAGTATGTCGGACCAAGAACTTTTTTATCTTACCTTGTACATACAAATATAACTAAACCTATATCATGGCATAGAATATCTGATTAAGGGAGTATAAAATCAGAACCAAGATCCTTTCAGAAAGTTTTTAACATGAGCGAATGACCACTTGGTAAGCACATTTCTAGAGAAACATCGTATGTTAAATCTCACTATATATTCATCTTTTCTTGTTCAAAGTTTATATTGCATTTTCATGAATTCTAATGCACTTTTATCTCCCCTCTAGGATTACATGTTTTATCTTTTATTGATCTGTAAGTTAAATCAAAATTTTTACTTTTTCTGTATCAGTTGTGTTCATGAGATACAATCATTGATTTGCATGTAATCATGATAAAGAAGTAATCTTGTAATTAAGTTACCTTTGCCCATTCTTCTGAGTTGGTACATGAGTCCCATCATCACCACGGCAACCAGGTATCCAGGCAACAGTGGTGCATAGAAACGGATTAACTGCAATCAAAAATTATCATCTGACTATCATGTAACTACACATATATAATTCTAAGAATGCACTTTTGATAAATCTATGGAATGGTATCATTTCTAAAGTTTCGTCACAGAAATGATAAGTAAAATGTGACAGACCTTTCCCCACTTCGTTTTTAACCGATAGTTTTTTTAAGCAGGTGAAACTCCAAGGTCAAGTTACACTGGAACAAAAACCTTGGACCACAAGGAATATATGTAAGAAATGCCGGAGCGGGTATGAAAGCTTGATCAAATTCCATTCAAGGGATTTGCCCGTGGGTAAAGCTTTTCCATAGTTCAAGGTAAAAAATTCATGGTTTTAGTAGAAAGGAACGTATAAGTAAAATTTGATAACCTTGTCCTTTACTACTCAAAGGTTGAGATTTTTGAGACGAAAAGAAGGACAGACAGACGGACCAACAAACGAACGTTTTTTAAAAGCAAGAGAACACAAATAGTACAAAGTCTGGTAGAATTCCTATGTATCCGGTCCTAATCTTTGGTTATCACAGCGGGTTTTGTTCATCTGTCTGTGGATTTATCATAGCCTTAACCTGTAACATGGGACTCAATTCATTACTTACCGAGATATAAAGAAACTTAATCTAGGGGAGACGGAGCATTAACTACCTTTGTCATCTGACAGAATATCGATATTTATTTTACCCATCCAACTTATTTAAAAATGATGTGTAATGTAATGAAAATACAAACACTTTGTATGGGAAATTTGGAACAAAAATAGACTGCTGTATATAAAACAGAGCATTTATAATGATTGAATGGGAAAATGGACAACTTGTCTCTCCGAAATTTGAAATCGATCTAAAACTACACATCTTAAAAATGCACTATCTATTTTTTTTTTTTACAAAAAGCTTCAAAATTTCGTCATAAAAATTTCATTGCAACTTACTTCTCCTTTTATCTATTAGTTTGATTAAAACAAAACTTGAAATGAAAAGTACATTCGACAGCATCATGCATTCAGCATATTTGATATGGTGTGTTTGCTTTTTATTTTTTTTTTTTTCTCTTTGCATTGCACTCGAATATTATATACTTCCATTAAATTATGCCTTTTTACAGTGCATGAATTTTATCTGATAAAGTCATTTATGTCTCTCTCCACTAAGTTTCTGTAATTGGTGCTCTTTTCTTGGGTTGCTACTAACAGAGAATAAACATTTAATGTGAAAGTCATTATATTTTTTCTGTATGGAATCGCAATCAATGGAATGTGCTACAAAGAATGTCATTTATAATATTGGCAAATCAATTTGTGGTATAAGAATTTAATGGCTTTGAACAATAACCGGAGTTAATCGATGTGTTATAGAATACATTATTTTAACATCATGTACAGCCGTTTATGATCGTGCTCTGATAATTTTTGTTCATCTATGATGACAGACACTTAATTGGTTTGTCTATACATTTCTATGGTATTGAATACGTTTTCTATAGAACACTTTAAATCGACAGTATGTATTTTTATGAAACTTGATATACATTAGGATGATGAAGATCTTTTTCAAGTATGAATCGGAGTATTTTCGTATAATCTGCTTTTCAGTTCATGGAAAAGACCCAAACATTTGAGAATGCATAAAAAATAAAAGAACAAACTACTAGACAAATTATGTTTGTAAAACACATGCCCCCTCTGTAAGAGTTTGACTCTCATGGCAACAATCAGAGAAAGGAATAAAGCCTGTGTTTGTGAAACACGAATGGCATCTTTGTTAGTATAAACACTATTTTCTGTTAAGTACATGTATGTGAAAGGTCAAGTTCAGGGTCACTCAATGGGTTAAAAGGTCAAAGGTCAAGGTCACGAGGTCAAGAATTTTGGTATCAATGGAAAGGTCTTGTCACAAGGAATACACATGTGAAATATGAAAGCCCTATCACTTACCATTCAAAAGTAATGCCATATGTTAAAGTTTTTGAAAAAAAAATGTCAAAGGTCAAGGTAAAGGTCACGAGGTCAAGAATTTTGGTATCAGTGGAAAGGTCTTGTCACAAGGAATACACATGTGAAATATGAAAGCCCTATCACTTACCATTCAAAAGTTATGCCAAATGTTAAAGTTTTTTATAAGTAGGTCAAAGGTCAAGGTCACAAGCTCAAAAATTTTGGTATCAATGGAAAGGTCTTGTCACAAGGAATACACATGTGAAATATGAAAGCCCTACCACTTCCCATTCAAAAGTTATGTCCAATGTTAAAGTTTTTTGGACAAACAGACAGACAAACAGACGGACAGGCCAAAAACTATATGCCCACAAATCTTTGATTCCGGGGGCATAAAAAATGTACTTGACCTATTGAAACCAAATAAATGTCTTCCCCTACAATTCATTAAGCATTAATATAATATCATAATTTTGTTTGAATTAATGACAGAGTTGTTGAGATATTATCTACAATCCATATATGAGGTTTCTTGTCAAAACATTAACCTTGACCTTTGACCCTCAGATCCAAAGGCTACCGTTACTCTTTAAAAGTAAGCATGACACCAAATTTGATTTAAATATGTGAAAGGGTTCTCCAGTTATTACATGAAAACAATTATTTAAGGTTTAACTTTCCTAAAGTGACCTTGACCTTTGATCTATTGACCCCAAAATCAATAGGGCTCTTCCCCGCTTGATAAGTAAGAGTAACGGGATGAGCAGACTCTTAATGCCCTCTTCATTTCATGGCGGGGGCATAAAAATAAAATAAATGATTGAAAAATAATATAATAAAAGCCACAATCATATCAGTAGATTTTTTTTTCATACGATTTTACAAGTATTGTGTACCTTGGTCAGATCTCAGAAAATCAAGTCAATGGTGGTTTTTCACCCCTATGTGGTATCTCCCATGTAAAAATCGCAGACTTCAGCAAGGTTGTAGGTCGCAAGGTCTGCGCAAGGTGTCGGACTAAATTCTGTTAAAACAGAAACTGAGTCTTTGGTCTTCCTTACACACTAGGAAATACAGTCACTCTTTTCAAATTGTACTTCAGTCAGGCGCGTAGCCAGAGTACTTTTCAAGTGGATGCACTTTCGGTCAGATTTTTGGGGACTGCCTGGAGATCCCTAATGAAACGATGTGGAAGCACCTGCGTACTTGCGTATATCTGGCTACGCGCCTGTCAATCATGAATACTTGTGAGTCTGGCGGCGTCAAAACGCCCCCCCCCCCCCCTTTCCAAATAGTAGATAATATGCAAGTCTCGAGACGTTGCGAACAAACGAATTTTCTTTGTCCGAAAGTTATCATAGAAACATAACGACTGTATTAGGCATAAGAATTACTTTATTTGTCTGGTGTATCAACCATTGATCAGCTTGTTTTACTCGTTTCAGTCAATAGGCAAATGGAACGGATTATCCAGAACTGACAAGAATAGTATTCAAATAGTACATATCTAAAGGCATGTCAGCGTCCAGTACCTACTTCTGTCAAAGAATGCCAATTATCGCTGACGTTAGCCCAGACGGCAGAGCTAACCAAATGTTTATAACTAATCTTAATGAATAAGTTTAATCGACAAAAGTCAACAAGCCTCGAGTAAAGAGCTGTTTTTGTTGAGCATATTGAGACGTAAGATTGGAGCATGTAAAGCCCACTGTGCTATAACAGGTTCTGACCCATTAATGGTCACACACAGTACCCCAGCAGATCTGCTTGATTGACTGGTGGATATATATCTATATTCTATAATACTTTACACAAATCTGGCAGATCGGATTGAGATTTTAAAGGTCCTATGACCCCTATGTGAGCCGCACACTTCAGGATTAAGGTCTATAAGGGTATGTACATAATACTTTTCACTTCATAACTTTATACACACACGGTTGACTATGGAATAAATAATTATAATATTATATACCTAAACATGTGATGTCTAATATTTGGAGCTTTCATGTGGTTTTCCTAAAGCAGGTAAATTCTTATCAATTAATTCATTTTCTTCCTTACATTTGGTGCTATTTGATTCAAATGGAACTTTTTTGGTTATTTTGTGAAACATGTTATTTCGCTTCACTGAATAAGAGGTTACAGTAACCAGCAGAGGAATCCGCCTCCGTGCTTATCATTTTTGTAGAAATATTTCTTTAGAAATGTTTAATCTTACAAATTGATTGAAGGATATTTTTCGCATGATACCATTAGTACAGCTATCATGTCCTTTTATTCACATTTAAAATCTATCATAAAAACTGAGTAGGTTTTCTGAAAGGAACCACATATGTTTTGTACAAATTAAGCATGCTTTGGGGGTTCTGTTGAGAATTGTTATTCAGTTTATCGTAAATCTGAGCTAGAGGAAAGAATCGTTTTAAAGTTCTTTTCGTGCGCCTAAACAAATCTCTCTAATTACAGCCGATTGGCATTTATATAGACCAAGGATTAAATCTTGTTGAATTTAATCAATATCGCCCTGTAATTATACTCCATAAGGGGTAACGTCTGTAAAACTTCATGCAAAAAAAAAATCAAAAATTTCGAACTTAACTTGCATTTCTCGACAGGTGGCCATGAAAACTATTTTGATCAATGGAAATGAGAACATTAAAGATAATGACGTATTACGACGAGAGGCATTGGACTTTTCCTGCTCATTACGACAAGATACATGTAATTTCTGTATTTGATGTTTTTACCTTAAACCACCGAAACGTACGCCAAAGAATCAAAAGAACCACATCTTAAAACGGCATATTATTTCTTTAAAGAGCAACACCTTAATTTGCTAACATTATGACCTCGTAACTATTGTCATTAATTAAATAATCAAATATAGAAACTTAAAACAAAGGTTTTAAGTACATAGATCCACTTAACCGAAAAATTCTCATGCATTTTCTGCTAACAATGGAGTAATTGAAATATATATCAATTCGTTCGTATTATATAGCATTTATTTATTCCCAGGGTTTTTTAATCGACAGAAGAATGCCAACATCTGTCCATGCTTGCCAAAATATAACCCTATACACTTATTCATGATTGAAATATTTAATTGATAAATCAAGATCTATAATTCGATATTTCGTCGACTGAACCTCGATCAAACAGAAGATATTTTCTAAGTATAAATTAACAAATTTATAACCTATCGATAGATACTGCCATTCATGAACTCTCTCAATGACAATCTTGGTTAATTTCGCACCATAACAGTACCCCCAAAATACACTCTAGTTTTGTTTTCGTAAAATCGGAATAGCTCACACTTGCGTTTGCAGATCTGAGGTTTTTTTTACAAACACTTTACAGGAAGTATCTCCCAAACTCAGGCTCCCCTGACGTATACATGTAGCTAATATATTTTAAAGAAGACGTCAATGACCAGCCATAGTATATGTACTATAAACCATATTACAATTAAAACCAAAAATATCACTTATAGTTCAGAGGACTGATAAAATGGAAAGACAGACACTGCATCTGACTAATACTAGTATAGCACCCCCCCCCCCCCCCCCCCAAAAAAAAAAAAAAAAAAAAAAAAAAAAAAACACGAATAAAACGAACACATTGATTGCAGAGTTGATTCAAATTATACATTATAAAGATGTACTGATGATAAAAATATCAAAACTGTAAGACAAAATCATCAATTGTAAGAGATTTGTAAAACCTACGAGTATTCAGCCACCGAACTACAGACGAACATGACGCATGACAACAGTTCGTGAACTTAATATTTGGCTTCAGGTGAGCTAAAACAGACGAACAACACGACATGTCAACAGTTCGTGAACTTAAGCTTGTGGTTCAGGTGAGCTAAAACAGACGATCATGACAATAGTTCGTGAACTTATGCGTAGGGTTCAGGTGAGTTAAAACAGATGAACAACACCAGATGCCAACAGTTCGTGAACTTAATATTTGGCTTCAGGTGAGCTAAAACAGACGAACAACACCACATGTCAACAGTTCGTGAACTTAATATTTGGCTTCAGGTGAGCTACAACAGGCCTTGACAATCGAGTACATTCATCATATTTAATTGGTAATCTCTTCTATTGAGGAGTGATTTACCGCTTTACGTGTCGAAATCTCCTAAAATCTCTAACATACGTTTGCCACTTGTTCGGAGATAAGGCAGTTTATAGGGGATAAGTTTATGAAGTTATTGAAGGAAGTTTATTAATGGTCATGTAGGAAAGTTTAAAAAATGTGTTTGAGAAACACTGTCAATATAAGGCCGTACATGTTTTGTTTTTTTGTTCTTTCTTAAGCATCACGTCAAGCTATGGAAACCTACCTATCTATCCGTTATAAACAAACAACAAAGAGACGTCAATATCTTAAAGAAGTGAGCTGCATCTCATGGTTACCGTAGAGAATTAACGAAAGTGGCACAGAATGGTCTTTTTGCGTCATTTTACTTAATTTTCAGGTTACCTAGCGTTAAGATACGAATTTCAATTACTATAATACTATAAATATATATATATTCTTTTAATTCCTGCGTCACATTTAATTACATGTGACATACTAAACTCGATTTCGATAGTAAACCGTACAAATTGGTTTTCTATGACATTTTTTTACACCTGTCGACAAATAAATGTAATCTTGAGAAGTTGGGAATTGATAGTTGAGGTAATACACGGACATGCCTCCTACATACATCAAATGTAGACTTAAGTGCTATATAAAGGACCTGAGTTGCACAAGATTAATTTCGCTCTTGTTGAGATTCTCAAAGTACAAAAGAAAATTGATTTTATTCAATTTTATGAAACATATTATGTTGCTCAATTTTTTTTTTTTTTTGCTTAACAATGTACAAATTCCATACAGCTATGCAAATCTAACAACTATGAAAATAACCCAAAAAAATCCTTTAAAAGTAGGGAAGTGCGATTCGGAACTTGTTTTAGTTTTACTGGGTTGCTCTTTATAAAAGAAAGTTCTCTTATCAACTTGGTGGAAATTAAACGTTTTGATAAGTCATTTTAGAATTAGAACAGAGGTTAAAGAGTTCAGCACATTAATCTGTGCATTTTCTACTTTTAAACCTGGATTAGCGGATCAACAGCTCCTTTCAAGGTCATCATACACGGGACTTTCTTATTACTGTAAGAACGCGCCTGATAATAAACAGTATTTGTAGTGTGGTTTTGGAACTACGTTTTGATTTCCTTTGCGTAGAATTGGCACTTGATATAAATGGTGTGTTGACACTTTTTTGGATACTATTGTGACAAGCAAACTTTGTATGATGTAGAGTGACAATTAAGTTGATCAAAGGTAAATATTTGATAGTCATTTGTTAAATAACGTTAATAAACTCAATTTAATGCCCGACAAAGATCGTAATTTCCCAAGTTTCTCTTTTCAGGTTGAAGAAGTTGGCAATCAATATGTGGGACAAAAAATAAGTTTCAGCCGAATAATTTGATTGGTGAATTACTCAAAGCGTCATGGATGCACAGGCGCTGTCTTATCACAATAAAGTCCAGGACTGGACACAGATGTATCTCTTGGCGGCAGATGGCAATGTCTACAAAAACTCAAAACTTGTGACGTACCTTCCTCCGCAAAAATTACAACAAATAGAAACATGGAGAAAAGATGTTTCCAAAAATCTTAAAAAGAAATCGGGCTTCCCGAGATTGCAAACTCCAAAAGCTGATCTGATTCGGAACCGAGCCATGTCAGCTAGAATTATTAGAACGGAACCGGAAACACCAAAGCGGATATGGAGCGCCAGTAGCGGGAAATCGTTGTATCGAGGTCAGCATCTATATTCAGGAACAGACTTATTCTCTGTACGACAGCACCTTAACGATACATCCCGGCATTATGCTGCTCAAAGACAGGACATTCACAGCGCCAACAGCCAGCGTAAAAGATCAATTAAAATCAATAATAAAAAGCTGCTAAATAGCGATAAGGACAACATAACTAAAGAGCAAACAATAAACACTGAGCCTGTCGTGAACGGTTTGAATAGTGTTGGGGAGGCAGAAGACGAAGACGAACGTAGTGATAATTTGGACATACAGACGGACGACGGTTCAGGATCCGATCTCAGCAGCATATCTAGGATGGCTGGGAGGGGAACTGTCATCCAAGTAAACGATGAAACAATGATACAAGTAAGATCTCAGTCAAATCATCTATTGAATGTTATATCTATAGACGATTGTAAACGTACAGACTATAATGTGTACCAGCGGGCAAGGTTAAAAGTGGAAAAGAAACGTCAGATGTATCAAAATGGTGACGAAAACGCCACCAACGACCAAGATATACAAGAAACAAGAAAGGCAGCGCCTCAGTCTGAGACGAATAAAACTGAATCTGAGACTTCTCGGAAATTTGGACGGAGCACTACTCAAGCATCGACAAAATCCGTGGCCGAGAGTAGAAACCAAATAAAGGGACGTACAGCAAAAATATCTAAAGCTATAGACGAAATGGTTCACGAACGGAAAGTGATGAATAATATGGACCGAAATTTCGATGCCCGAATTGAACCGGCGGGAGGACGTTTGATTCTGGATCGCGGGGAAGGAGGAACTGCCTTCAAAAGACTTAATTCGGCGTTAAAAAGACATATTGATAATATGTTACTTCATAACGCTCATAGAAACGTGCATTTTAGGAACGCTTCCACTTATGGCGATATGTCAGAAACTAACTCTAGTCTCAGAGAGGATATAGGAAGACATGGTAAAGGATCGGATAGGGTAAGATTCTACGAAGACTCGGTAGAGGTCAAGGACGATCAGGTAGACTCAGGTCACGATGAGCTCAAGGACGATCAGATAAACTCCAGTCATCAAGTTTATAAATCAGACAATCAGGATATAGCCGAAGAACCAGAAGAAACTGTAGTTTCAGATGAAGAACATATACATGAAGTTTTGTAGAATGTTTTGTTTGACTATGTGTTCCTCAGTTTAATTATATCCATGCTTTAATACCCGTGCCAATGTGAATCAGTATTGTTGTGTTTCTAAAATTAAAAAATTCAAAATAAAACCTTGGATATCTGTTGGTATCAAGATAGAATCGATTCAATGAAAAAGAATCCTCTGATACGAAGTAGATAATGTACACCTTATGTGTATGATCAGACCCACTTGATGGCAGTGAAGTGCTTTTTCTGTTTTTGTTTTTTGTTGTTTTTTTTTTTTTTTTACTAAACCCGTTTTTCTGTAATAGTATTTTTTCGAGCACATATACAATGGGCAATGACCTATATGAAAGAAAATCATTACCACGTAAACGATCGACATTTGGATTAACACACGATTAACTAGCTCTTCATTACAATTACACAAGACCACAAATTACGCATGTTATTAATCCGCTTGATAAGTTATTGTCGTAAATGGTTAATCCGGGGATATACCACTATTACTTATTCTGCCCTAACAAGTATGGGTATTTCAAATATCGTCATAGGTCATTACATGTCTACGTATAGTTCCTTGAACATTAATTGAGGGTGGCAGTCTCGACCTATTCTGGCATGACATGTAACTGTTACCCGGCCATTATATAGGAAAGCAGAGAAGGCGCCCATCATGTTATTTTCATGTATTTATAAAATTGTCGACGAAAAGATTTAGAGTTTTTGTTTTAAGACTAAGTCAACCCCAAAGAAATAACAAAAAGTCCTGACAATTCCTCTCTGTAGACAGAAAGACGGTAAGACAGACAACAAAATCTTGAACTCCGTTCGTTTTCGTTTCTAGTGTAACGGTCAAGAGAACGGTTGATCTCTTAAAAGAGGAAATTAAGTTTGAATGAATGGATGGAGCTGAAATATTTCCATATTCAAGAAATGTTTTCTTTTCACAAATCCTGAAGATCTTATTATCTCTATTAGACATCTTAAATTAAAGAACATGGTAAACCGATCTATCATCGGAATCCGATCAAATATGTTTAAGGACACTTGTCATAAAAAAGAAGAGGTACTAGAGAAAATTAAGAGGTGCAATGATTGTGTAGTTACAATAGGTAACAAAAGTAGATACACATTGGATAGTGGGGGATCTCATATTAAAGTGTTTGTTCTCAGTGTTTGTCTGCTGTCACCAAAGCCGATTAACAGGTGCTAATGGCTAATACACGGACACATTTCATCCGATCTCATGTCTACATAATGGATAATATCATACCTTCACTCCAAACAGCTCAACAAATCTGAGACTGGATGGCAACGAAACCCCAAAACAATTACATGTATTATTGATCTTTGAAATGACTGAAATTGCCATAATACAGACTTTGTTCTGAGTCTGTAGAAACAGTCACAATCAATGCACTGTCAATAATACACCTGATCTATGCTAGAATGTTTTTAAAATTCAATGTTCGTTAAAAGTGCCGTTTTCTTTTAATCCATCAAAACTTAAAACAGAATTAAACTTCGAATCAATATTTGGTTTTCACCTTTAAACTATGAGAAGTTTCCTTCTTCATTTATAAATCTATGATACCGAGATAGAAATTCCTGAGAAATACAAACAAAAGAATCTGGGGGCTTATATGACTTAGAATTGGATCAATATTCAGAGTAAATAGTGTAAAAGAAGTGCATGGAAGCTTCCCTAGTTACAGGATGTAACAAACATGGTTACCGGATATTAAATCCAGGTTAATAGAAAATTTACTTCCGCTGAAATAACAGGCAATTGCAACACTTCTTGATGCTGAAAGGCCAGCATAATTATTACATTATGGTACAAGTAAATCTGGCTACACTGAACAAACGAACTGAACAACAAATCATTAAAGACTAAATAAGCGACTGAGAAAGCAAATGAAAAAAAAAGAAAAAAAAAAAAACGTACAGATTTATTTTAAATAACATAGCTCCCGAACACTGTCGATATCGGTTTTACATGGCGGGGTCAATTTTCAAACTGACAAGAAAAAAGTTGACAATAAAAATTTTGATGGAAGGAAATCGCAAAAAAAAAAACCCTTTCCCGTAATGCATTCTCATCTGCATACTTCTACTAAAAAGTGTTGAATTTTGAAACCGTACATCACTTCATTAAAATGTCTTAAAAATCGAGGACTGGTCCACAACAGGCTTCATTACAAGAAATGGTCAACATTGTTTAGCATCCTCTGACGTAGATATTTTACTTTATAGGTATATTTACATTTTTCTTTGTTAGCAACAAAGCAAGTGTTAAACTCTCGTCATAAATCTCTGATAAGTTATTAAATCTATCAAGGTATACTATATAAAGGCTAATATTGAAGCATGTGGATAATGTCTACAATGTCAATATTGACTTCGATGTTCAAAATATATAATTAATATTGTCTCTCCCTACATAGCTACAAACTGTATCGACAAATAAACAAAAATGTAAGAGACATTTCGTTCACAATTCACACTGAGGGTAAACAGTTTAAATCCACAATAATGGCTTTCTAAATACTATCATTTATGGAAATGAACAAATTGCTGACAAAAACTATAGAAAAATGGAAATAAGGTACAAAGTATGGTCCTATATGTAGACATAAAATATGACTAAAGCATTTAACAAATTAAAACCACAATAAAAAAGATCAAAGTAAGAGATTGTTACGATTTTGGCGCGTATGTACGCTAAGTACACATTCATCGTTTTCTTTCGAAAGAAACTATGAGAAAACAGTATGGCTATCGAGAGAAGCACGGAGCAGATGATAGACAGACAGATCGAAATCAAAGATATGCATCAATTGTTTGTGGCATCATGCTGAGTAATATATAATGGAAAGACAAGTAGACAACGAGAAGACCGACAAAGCTTTTTCAATGATTAAGTAACTATTTATCGTAAGTCAAGGTTAATGATATAGAAGTTTTAAAAAAATATCTTAAATTCTCTACTTCAAAATCGAAACGATTCATTTTCAATCATGACTGACGTAAAACAAGATGTTTTTAGAAAGAGACCATGGCCTGATTTTCTGTAAGACTAGGTATGATTCTCTCAAAATGTCAATTGCCCTAGGTAAAATGTCAAGATTACAAAGGTTGCACACTTGAAATACATGTATGTATGTTGTATGACCGATGCTGAAGTTTTGGACGAACATAAATGCCAAACAGAGTCCCCCTGTTCTATAGAGGGCATAAAAAGACAGTTCGTTCAAAATTAGAATTGTCCTTAGAGGACGAATATCCTTTTACTATCAAGATTGTTACCCGGAATAATTAAAGTTTAAGAGTCATGACGGGAGAAAACATTTTTCGGCTGAAATTCATTGCTTTCTTTTCAAGCACTTCTTCATACTACAACCTTTCATTATCATAGTGTGCAGTCTCAATGAAATTCATACTGTAGTTTAGGAAACATTGCTACAACAAGGTGTTATATTCTAAATATATCAATAATCTAAGTTCAGGACCATAACCAGGTGTGATGATTGAGACATTGCTACAACAAGGTGTTATATGGTAAATATATCAATAACCTAAGTTCAGGACCATAACCAGGTGTGATTGAAACATTGCTACAACAAGGTGTTATATGGAAAATATATCAATAATCTAAGTTCAGGACCATAACCAGGTGTGATTGAAACATTGCTACAACAAGGTGTTATATGGAAAATATATCAATAATCTAAGTTCAGGACCATAACCAGGTGTGACTTTTCACTAGAACTCTCTTTCGTTGTGCATATCTTCACATTGTGATATTTGTGTGAATTTTCACTGAATCCTATATTGGTTTTGGGGTTGCTATGACAAGACTTTACAAGGAAAATACATAAATTAGCTAAAATCAGAGAAATAAGACTTGTCAGAAGACAACATCGCTTGCTGTGCAGGTTTTTGATAGTAAAATGGCAACTTCAAAAAAAAAAAAAAAATAAAGGTCAAGGTTACTAAGTCAAAAACCATGATATCAAAGGAAAGCTATGATCATGAGGATTCTACATGTGAAATATCAAAGCCCTATCCCTTATAGTTCTAAAGAAGGTCAAAGTCACTTAGTCAAAAGTCATAATATCAAATGAAAGCTCAGGTCATGAGAATTTACATGTGAAATATCAGAACCAAGGTTATAGTGTTATAAAAGTAGGCCAAAAGTCAAGGTCATTAGGTCAAAAGTCATGGTATCAATAAAAGCTCTGGCCATGAGGAATCTATCTGTGAAATATCAAAGCCTTATCCCTCATAGTTTAAAAGTAGGTCAAAAGTCAAAGTCAAGGTCACTAGGTCAAAAGGCACGATATCAAATGAAAGTTCTGGTCATGAGGAGTCTATATGTGAAATATCAATCCCCTACCTCTTATTGTTTAAAAGTAGATCAAAGGTCAGGTCAAGCTCATTAGGTCAAACTGGTCATGAGGAATCTACATGTCAAATATCAATGCCCTACTCATTATAGTACATGAGATACAGCCCAGGTTAAAGTTTTTTTTAAAGTAGGTCAATCTTCAAGGTCAAGGTCACTAGGTCTAAAGTCAAGGTCTCAAATGAAAGGTCTGGTCATGAGGATATTGCATATTAAACATCAAAGCCATACCCTTTATTGTACAGGAGATATAGCCCAGGTTAACTTTATTAAAAGTAGGTCAAACTTTAAGGTCAAGGTCACTAGGTCAAAAGTCAAGGTCTCAAATAAAAGGTCTGGTCATGAGGAATGCACATGTGAAACATCAAAACCCTACCCCTTATTGCACAGGAGATATAGCCTAGGTTAAAGTTTTTTTTTTAAATCATGGTTCGCAAAAAATTGGAAAACCATTCCCTTCTACATATCAAGATCTTAAATTCCACTGGTGAAGGAACAGATGGCATGAAAATTTTGAATATTGAACCTAAGGACCATAAATCAAGTGATAAATTTTACGCAGCTTTGTCTTTTCTTCATGCACATTTAAATAGCATGATCCTTCATTGTGTGGAAATGTTCCAACTCTTTACCTTCATGAATAAAATTTCAAACCAATTTTAATGCACCAGACACGTGTTTCGGATAGTACAGATCATCAGTGGTACTTAGTTAAATTCTGAAGTGAATTTCAGATACAGCCAAATGTATTTTAGTATCGCCCACTTGTTTTACTTTTTGAATTTCATCTTTGTGCATTTTGCAAAAAGTACACAGCTCAAAAGACTTAAGATTTGCAACGATATGATTATACATTTAAAATACACACAGCATCTAAGCCTTGGAAGAAACATAATTCACAGGGGATTTTTTACTATAGCAATCCAGTGAAAATGAATTCACTATGATAGCATCTGTGATCCTATAAGCAGGCGTACTATTGAAAAACCTTATACACGTACAGTTTTATTACTGACATTGCATTTGCCAAGACATATAATGTACTTTGTACTATTATACCAATCTATAATACCTTTATTTGTTTATATAAGTAGAAAGTTATACTACATGAACCTAACTCACCTGGCCAAGAATCTGTAAAGGTGATACCATTATTCTGAGAAGGTAAGTACAGGCTGGATCTATATACACTCTCATACGGATTGTATCATCTTTGTGTTCTTGGGATATTCCACTCTGTAGTTTTACTGTCAAATTACCAACTTCTCCTAGTCTGCAAAATCAGGACAAATAATTTTCAAAGATATTCTGAGTCAAGGTTGTCAAATGCTATCCATGCTGAATTATAATAGTGTTTGATTATAATCATTGTTCAATCAAAGATAAATTGTATGTGTACTTATTTTTGCACAAACAAATTTCAGCAGAAACAGGGCAAATCAGACAAAGGAGATGTTAAGATAAGATGTAAAATTAGCCCTGAAAAGTGGGATTTTGAAAATGAAAATTTCAAGAAAAAAATCTTCGTAAAATTTATACTTATACGGCATTCCTTCAGAATCTGAGGTAATTTTTGATCTATTTTGTATAATTTTGCTAATATTTTGGTCAAAATGTTTATTTTTCCTATAGAAATCAACAGAAAACGTAAGAAATGTTTATTGAACATTGTTCCCCCCGGATATACAGAATGCCACTTTTACTGGAGGTGTATATCAATGATACAAATTTTCTGGAAAAGCGGGGTTCTGTATCTCTGGGGGGGATCTTTCAGACCATAAAATATGACAAATTTGACTATTTTTTCCTCTTTAATCTAGCCAAAAATGTCTTCTTATTATAATCGAATGACATATACTAGTACTAGGAACGAAATATGCATGGGTGATGTTTATTTCTTTGCCAGTATGTATTGCGCGCTAAAAGGCTTACATTGTAGCTGTTGAATACAAAATGAGACCATATTTTGAGTTCCAGATTTCATTATTTGCAAATTTTAAAGTAGATACAACGTTCGAAATCTATTTTTGATGTACAATGTAGACATATTTGATGTCTTTTTGTAAATGTTTATCCATTTCATGTAAAATATTATTAAATTTATATGTTTTTTTCATTGATTTTCTAAGCTTTCCTATCTAAGTACCCCTACTTCTTTCGACCTTAATTTCAGTATCTTAAGAGTACTTCACCAAAATAACATAAAAAGTCTCCATCATATTTCAATTATGATGAATTTTTTTCAACATGTGAATCGTAATGCGGAAGAAATGCGGCACAAGATTCAGGGCTAAATACGGCCCTTATTATAACAGCTCCTTGACATAATATCGTAATCAGGAACTATTGCACTTGACTCATTCTCTGTTATAATATAATGCAGATTAAATATTTCACATAGTCTTGAATTTAAGAAATAACAACTAGGTAGCCGTGGTTTATTGTCCAGTAATTCCATGAGTCGCATGAACCAATCAAATTATCACCGAGCCGCAAAGTGAACCATGAGTCGCATGAACCAATCAAATGATCACTGAGCCGCGAAGTGGCGAGGTGATAATTTGATTGGTTCATGTGACAAGTGGAATTACTGGACAATGAATCATGGCTAGATAGTTGTTATTTCTATTCTAATATAGCACTGAATGGGCAGAGCTTAGCATACTGGAAGTTTGTTGGAGATTTTACACCAGGCGGGTTCTATGGTACATATAGGGAGAACGTTTCAAGTCATATTAGAATAGCGAACTCTTACCAGTGCTAATCCCGCTTACATAAGTACATATACAGTAATTCTGACAACTTTCTTATGCTGTCAAAAGCAAAGCGACTTGAAATGAGAAAATCATTCCAAGGAATGCATGTGTCGCCTGCGAAACATAGCGACACTCAGGAATCACTTTTATGGGGTGTGACATCCAAGTGTGACAGACAGACAGACAGACAGACAGACGGACGGACGGACGGACGGACAGACGGACAACGGACAAAGTGATCCCTAAGTGTCGCTATGCTTCGCAGGCGACACAAAAATCTAAGCTTTTATAAATTTTGAATATCAAACATCAGTGATCAGAGAAACGGAAGGAAATATCAATGAGGAGTTGTGATGCTGATGGACAGGATGTACAAGAAATCTACAAGGTCTCTCAAAGTTTCACTATAATTCATAAATGACACAACAACATAATTGTAAAATTTCAGTTTAATATTATGGCTCCTCTTACATGTTTCCCTAAAATAAAACCTTCATGCTATTTGACTGAAAAAAACCTTACTTGTTGAATGAATACACATCTTCATTACTCCATGGGATGTGAAGGGACATCATATTACCATCATGGAGGTCTGAAATATAAAGTATAAACAGACGTGAAAAGTTTTACCTCTGTCAAGAATTTGGGCTTGAAATCTTGTCAAGTCAAATAATTTTTTACGCTGTAAATATTTGATATTAGAATCTGTCAATGAGTTGAAACTTAGCTGGACAATCGGATTAATAAATGATTATTTTGTATACATATCAATAATTAAATGTATGTATTTAATTATTCAAAGCACCTCAGTACATGAGCTCACATTTTATTACTTCTGACCCGGATGAGGCGATGGGCCAAACTTAATGGATTACCTGTTTTAGAGGAGCATTTCTGAGGTTGTAGTTGTATATGGAAAGCTTTGAGTACTGTATCCATTCCCAGCAATGTCAGGTTATAATACAAGGTGTCGTTATACAGAGTAAGTACACTGGTTCCTTTAGTCACACTTTCTGGATACGTCAGCAGCATGTCTGAAAACGTAGGTAGGCGGTAACTCAGGTGTCGCTCACTTCTGGTATATAAATCTCCCATCACCTCTACCTGAAACAAACAAACATCATTCCAAGGAATGCATGTGTCGCCTGCGAAACATAGCAAATCACTTTTATATAGGGTGTGACATCCAAGTGTGACAGACAGACAGACAGACTAACAATGGACAAAGTGATCCTTAAGTGTCGCTATGCTTCGCAGGCAACACAAAAATATGTTTAGGACAAGTTCTGCAATTTCCTATTCCTTATTTTTAAATTCCTAAAATCTCAAGTCTAAATATAAGTGGATTGAACAACCCCATGAGATTTTGTAACAAAAATGATCTCAGAAATAGACAAAATAAAGTATTCAAAACATTGTTATAACTTTTTAATAATGATACTACAAGTACTAACATACCTTATCATGTGATTTAGGAACCATGAGTACAATGTGTGTCATTGCTTTATAGTCTGACAGTCTGAGATGTAAAACCTGTAATTAAAATATCACATAATAATCATAGACAACAATGGAATACACAAGAAGTTTTAAACATGTACGAGGGCTGATTCATATGTTGTGAGCCTCATATTGATGGATTCAAATTTTATCAGACATTTTGCATTATTTTTCTTCGTAATCCCCTTTCAGTATCTATTCACTTTTGCCATCGGTATTTAAGGGCCTCAATACCACCTTTAATAAACTCCTTTTCTCTCACTTGAGAGTGATTTAGGTGTCAGGAAAAATGTTGTCTCACCCTGCAGGGTAAGATAAGCTCATTCCGGAAGTGCTTTTAACAGTAACGTCATTGTGACATCATACATGATTGCTGCACTAGTCGGTAAAAATATGAAAAAGAATGCATATAAACTCATTGCTGAGGTCTTTTAGACAGTGAGAGAAAAATAATCAATCCCCAGATGTTATCAGGGACAAGGAAATCCAACCCTTGTCTTGTCCATGACTTGGCAAGCCTCCTCGTGGCACAAGCAAATCCTTGACAAGCCTCGTCGTGTTACACGCAAATCCTTGACACTCGGGTTGGATTTCCTTGTCCCTGATCACATCTGTGGATAGAGTCTATTAATCTTGACTGGTCAGAAAGCCATCCACTGCAAGTATGACGTCATCATCGGACTGAAAGTGGGTTCCAGAAATATCTGCTTTCAGTTTTGGGAATTATAGATGAAAGATCAGGTGAATAAGGCAGATGCTCAATCAAATTAAAGCCACAATCATGAATGGCAGCCAAGGCAGTGACAGACTTGTGAACAGGAGCACTGTCCTGATGTAACAACACATCTTTAACTAGTGAGCTTTCTTCAGCGCCTAAGTTTAATATTTCCCCGTAATTGTGTCGGAAGTGAAGCATAGTATGAGCCATTGATTGTTTGTCCTTTTTTGAGATAATCTATCAGCAGAATACCTTCTGCATCCATGAAAACTGAGGTTCACAACATATCAATCAGCCTATGTATGTCTCTCAGAATAAAGGTAGGCTCTACTTCATGAAAAAATGCCCTAACTTGGACTAATTCTAAAATCCCTCCTTCACAGCGAATTCTAACATCCCCTTCCTCACCATCCATTCCATAATTGCACAGAGACTGTCTCCTTACCTTACGACCAGAATCCAAAGGTGGTATAACATTTCCTCTAGATGATAGATTCTCACAAGTTTTACTGAAAAAACAAAATTACGCTGTGTGAAATAAATAAATAAATCAGGTTAAGTATCCAATATGGAAGTCTGATGTTTGACACTCAAATATTCAATGTACAAGAATCTACTAAAAAAGAAAGCTTAGATCAACATGGAGAGTATGAAATGAATTCCTTTTCAAAGAAGCTAAAAGAGAATGAAGAAAAGGATAATTTTGCACAAATATAATTTTGAATTAAGACAACAAAACAGTTTGGAAATGTTGTTAGCTTAAGCATGCAGATTGAAATGCATATTACTGCTAAATTCAACGCACATCTATGGGTTTACTTTATTGGGGAAAAAGTGTAATAAGGAAGTTAAGCATAATGCCTTACCATCTTTTTTCACCAGAGTTCAGCTTACAAACACAAATCCAATCGTCGCTCATCTACAATAATGAAATACAGTAAATTGTTATAATCAAAATCATTCGAAAACTTGTTGTTTAAGACATAAATTTTCTGTTAAATTCCTTTTCCTTTAAATATACATTTTGTAATCTTATTAAACTAAAGATGGTACCATATTTGATGGCTTATACATGTAAATCTTGAACTTTTTTCAGTTTCGAACTCTATGCTGAGGTTTTTGAAAATGGAGAGAATGAAAATTTTTTTTTATTCCAGGTACAATGTATATACATGTAAATGTATTCTACAACATTTACAATTTTCTTTGACATGTACACAATCATGATAATAAAATGTGTAAATTGATATAACTAAGGAAATGCATGACCACATATTTCACATGTAAGTACATATTTAATCATTAAGATACTTGCAGATTTGAGTCAAGTAATCACAATGTCATTTTACTTATGTATCACATATACAATGTATTTATTCTCAATATAGGTACGTGTACTACATGTCTTGTCTTACCACATTGCTAATGGCCACAAATGAGTCCTTCACAGAGTCCTCATTTATAGGAACAACTAGGTATCTGGGCTCCATCACCTTCAATAACAGAAATTCATATATAGGAATGAAATATGGTACAGTATAATCTGTGTAAACCAGCTTTCATTGGTTCCGGTTGAATCAGCCGGTTTCGGCAAGATCCGGTGTACAGAAAATGGATAAATTTGACCCAAATAAATTGAAATAATATACACAAGAATGCTCACTGCTATACCTTTACTGATGAAAAGAATAATTGATCATCATACCAATACAAAATACAAACAGATTTAATCATATATAAACAGAGATCAAACAGATTTCATATCATTGTCTACGTTTTGCGGAAAAATCTGTCAAGGATGAGTATTTAATAATTTGCATTTAACAATTTCATTCTCTTTTAAAATGCGTAAAGTCTGCAAATAAGGTAACATTTGGTCATTTTTACAGACAAACGCATACACAAGTACCGTTACATAGATAAGATATGTAAGTGGACATTGGAGATTTAAATCTCAGGCGCAGAACGAGGAAAAAAAGAATGTCAGAGAAAAATCAATACTGTATTGTATCATTGCATTAATTGTCGGTCAACAGAAGAATTTAGTGCTTCTGACTGGCAATGTACAGTAAGCTGTGATCCACACGTTACTTCTACGTTACAACTTTTAGATAGATTTAAAAACCAAAATGGGACACGAAGAATAATGCACACCAGGACGCAGTGAATTGTCAATTTTAAGGGCCATTTTTTATCAGAATGGGACTATGGCAAAGGGCGCGTGGCCTTCCCAATCACTGCAAGTTTTTATTATGTCACTAACAGTAACTTCTGGTACTTTTTACGAATCGTCAATCAAAGATATTTTTTTCTTCCAGTTTAATTCTTTCCTTTGTCTTTTATGAGATGGATATGCATTATCAACATTATTTCTTTTTCTTGGCGTAATCGCCATGATAAACATGTACACTAAATAGCTTTAAATTCTTTGTTATAAAAAAATATGTTGCTGAAGGTATAATAACTCCGGCCGTCAATTAGGGTACCGATCACACTAATTAGGGTTAATTGATCACCTGTATACCGGCCTTGTGTAAACATCAACCAAATCACACCTGGGTTGTTACATTGATGTCAACTTTTGATACATCGAACAGTGGCATAGCATTCTAAAGCCTTTTTTAGCCTTTGGTTTACAATAAGGTTAATTAAAACAGACCACTTTTTGAAATGGAACTGTTGAATACTACTTTCCTACCCTTGCTTCAGCAAACTCCCAAACCCCATCTACTTGTTCTACCCAATGATAGGAGTCATCTAACATCAACTTTCTTTGCCATTTGTGTACAAACTTCCTGGTTCCAGTGTGGGATAAGAAATGATGCCGGAAAACAGACATCCTGTAATTGACATCTAAAGATAGCTGAAAAAAGGTGACAACAAGGTACAGTGTGCAAATACGAATAGACTGGACTTTTCATGTTGCATGTTTCACCCTTGATATATTGTTAACTTGAAATTGAAAGTAGCCTCAAATTCATTAAGTGTTGAGTCTCATCATGCCAGGCAACAATATAAAACATTATTGTAATCACTCCATCTTTATGTTCAGTAAATAAAACTTGATATGACATTTACCAACTGATGACAATGATGATGATATAAAGAATGATATCATGATCATCATCATTAAGAGGTCATTTATGCAGTACATGTATTGCAAATTCGATAAATAAAACATACCTGATTTGTTTTACGATCCACTATATCAAACATAGCCCTTACGGTCGCCAATACAACTTGTTTACACCTGTAAAGAACAGTAAGATTAATTTCTACCATAATTTCAATTAGATTGTCTAAACTACATGTACATGTACATGAATATTACTTTTCATTCAATAGCAAGCTATTCATGAATAATTCAAAGGAGCTGATAAGGCGTAAAGTCTGCCTTGAAAAAGTGAAATTTTCAAAATGGGAACTTCAAGAAAATTCTTTCATAAAATTGGTGCCAGTTCCTGGTTTCATCATAATCAGCAGTTGGATAAGATTTATCGTCCATTGTTATCCTAAATTTTTGGACAAAATATGTCTTTATTCTATAGAAATAAATGGAAAAGATTTGTAAAACATTGTTCTGTTCCCCCATTTACTAAAGAATGCCACTTTTACAGAAGGTGTATATCACTAATACATATCTTTTGACAAAGTGGGGTTCTGTAGTAGGTGTTTTAGGCCATAATATAAGCAAACTTTTAAAGTAATTTATTTGTTAATTCTTGAGCATGTTCACATGAAATGCACAAGATTTTGGAATAAAATGAACAAGAGCGTGCTATTTATTTCTACACTGTGTATTTCAAGGTAAAATGTCTACTTTGTAGCCAATGAAAATATAAAATACAACCGTATTTCAGATTCAAAATTTTAAAATTTATGGATAATGTTGAGACCAGTCTTATAAATTTGATTTCTATTATCTTGTTTAGACTATAACTATGTTTTAACATTTATAGATATCCATATTAGCAAGAAATTTTTTTTATGGATATTAGCTTCTTTTCAACATGGTCACCCCCTACTCTTTGGACTTTAATTTAAGTATGTAGAAATAAGCTTACCAAAATAAAAGTTGTATGAGGATACATTTCAGTAATGATCAAGTTTATCATTGTGTAGAACAAATACTTGACAAGATTTAGGGCTAAATACAGCCCTTTTCTCTCATATCTGCATAAGTTTTACAGAGAATGCCAATGAGATACAGCTATGTGAGCGACATCTGTATCACATATCACATGACATCTGTATCTCATATCACGTAATGCTATTGTTTCCATTGATTATGTTATTGTGACGTCATGATTTCAGCCTGCAAAACAAACAAGCTAGCAGAGACGTGGCAATAAAACATCAATTCTAAGATTGTTTTTCAATGTATTCTTGCATTTTATTTTGAAAAGCCTAATATTCATAGTTTATTCTTATAGAATAAACCATTTTTGGGGGCGGTGAATTCGAATATCGCAAAATTTTTGCCATTAGATCAACTTGATTTTTTTTTTCAAATTTTGTCTCTTTTCTTTCAGTTTTAAGTTTGGCCCTTTGATATGAGAGAAAAATACTCTTTCATGTTCTTCTATGAAAGATACATCGTTTCCACCCTCGAGGTCTCAAAATTTTTACATGATTTTGAGACCCCTTGGGTGGAACCGATGTTTCTTTCATAGGAGACCATGAAAGAGTCTTACAATCTTATCAGCTCCTTTCAAGTACATGTACAATAAAAAGAAATGACAGACTTTGACATGACAACCTACCATACAGCACATAGATGATCCGTGGAGACCCAAGCATGGGGCATGGCTGTTGTCTACAAAAAAATTACATATCATGTAGCTATTAATACAATTGTATATGAATATGCATACAATATACATACAGGCACATGTATCTGGTCATTAGCTTCATATTTAAAATATAACAAAAACAATTATTATAATTCAAATAACACATTCCTGTGAATAGAGACTTGCTTTGTTGATGTCACATCTATACTACTTTCAATTTTATGCACTGAGATGAATTAATGTAATTTGAATGAGGTTAACTTACTGAAGTACTAACAGCATGGTCATCATCTATAATCTACAAATTATAAATAAGGAAGAGATGAATAATATCTGGAAAAAGTAAAATAGTGCTAAGTCATGTTGTCATTGCTGATTTGAGCAAAGGAAAGTTTTACAAGTAATACTTGATATTATACAAAATAAAATTGAAAATTGAACAGGTGGAGCATTATTTCTTATCAGGGGAATAAATAATCAACTCATAAATGTGATTAATGACAAGGAAATGTATCCTTCGTGTCCAGATGTTTCCTTTGTTCATGATTCAGTAAAACTCACCAATGAAAAGGAAAATCCTGGACATTCAGATTTGACTGTATTGCCAATATTCATACTCTTGGGGCACATTCTCTTATTCAAGAAACTTATTCATTTTCAAGGACCAGAATACTTAACTTTAATATGCCATTTAGAACATTCATTCTTGCTTCATAAATTTGGTAGATGGAATACTTAAAACAAGTGAGTATTATATAAGAACCTACCCCTTTGAGTGATGTTAATCCGTTACGGATGAGAAGGTCCCTTAGTCCGCCTCCTGTAGACACCACTGTCACATGACTTAGTTTAGTACTCCCATACTTACGCCAGTACTGGTTGACATCATTGTAGAACTCCATTAAATAATGGTCAAGAGCTAAAACTGTCAAATACAAGATGAATCAAGAGATTTTATGAGAGATGAATACATCACATATTTGTGTGAAATTCGGCTCTTTACTCAATATGTAAAGAAAACAATTTGTAAATTACAGAATATAAATGCAATCTCGAAGAATGTCTTTATTTCAGAAAAAACCTACATATAAAGATGTTATGTACATGTTATTAGAATTCCTTTTAAGATTTTAAAATAAAACAACTCATTCATAAATATTTTATGAAATACAAAATCATGAGATATTATTCTAAGTGAAATACATGTACCAAGTTTTTGGTGTGGTATAATGAGATATCAGGTTCTTGGTATTATGCTGAATTTATGGTAAATGTATGACAAATATAAGATATTAGATTCTTGAAGTGTCTTTGTGTTGACAGTGAAGTATATCAACACTTTTAAAAGAGGTGGTCACAACCTGCCGTACTTGCAAGTACGTGCAAAAACATAGTCAAACTTTGGGGATCTGCAAAGTGGTCCATACGTCCTCCGTATGATTTGGGAACGTGCAGACTGGACCTAGCAGTTTTAGTGCATGCAGAACTTTCGCTGCATCCTGTCTGCATTTGGTCTATGGATTCACCAAGAAGTACGACATGCACGTTTTGAGTATGTTGTAAGTACGTGCAAAGCACTTGTTTTGTAAGGGAGTTTGGAACCTGTGCTTAGCAGTATGTGTACGTACAACAACCATTTGATAATGCGGAGGACGTACAGAGATCATACGTTGTAAGCAAGTTTTATGCACATTGTCTGCACATACGACGTACTTGCCACGTGCACAGCATATGATGCATGTAATAACTCCATATAATCGTACGTGCGATGTGCATTGAGGCACTCCTTTCGTACTCTTACCAATTCCTTCCCTGCGTCATCACACAGCTTTAGAGAGTCACTTTTTGTTGTTGTCTGTCTAGAATACTTTTGAGTGTCATAACCTTTAACGTTTGATTGGTGAGCAATAAGGGCACTGATACTTCCTTCTGTATTCAATGTGACAATAATTTTCACACATATCAAACATGTTTGACCTTGTGACCTTCACCTAGATGTTTCTCCTACTTTATCTTAAATATAACATTGAGCATAACTGTTGGATTTTTGATTATGCTGATGATATTTGACATTTGCATTTCTTCTGAAAAAAGCCTTCTTTTTTTTTACCTCAAAATGTTTCTGACTTCTGTGACCTTGAAGTTTGACCTTTAGGATTGACAATATCTTTTGTATTGAACATGGTACATTGGTGAAAAATCACATAGTTTACACACATATTTCTAACAACATGACCTTTTTGCACATATCAAATTAATGGACGTCATGACCTTTTCAAAGATGTTTAAAATCTGCATTAATTTCTGTAAGAGATACATGTATGTATTCTCTTCGTACAATATTGAATAAATTAAATCTCTGGTTCTTGATATCATGACTTATTGACTAGTATATAAAAGATACCTGGTTCTTGGTATCATGAGTTATAAACTAGTATATACATGTACATGATACCTGGTTCTTGGTGTCATTAGTTATAAAGTAGTATATATATACATGTACATGATACCTGGTTCTTGGTGTCATTAGTTATAAACTAGTATATACATGTACATGATACCTGGTTCTTGGCGTCATTAGTTAAAAGATACATGGTTCTTGGTGTCATTAGTTATAAACTAATAAATACATGTACATGATACCTGGTTCTTGGTGTCATTAGTTATAAACTAGTATATAAAAGATATGTGGTTCTTGGTGTCATTAGTTATAGACTAGTATATACATGTACATGATACCTGGTTCTTGGTGCGACGTTGCTTGGGTTATTATTGTATTCACCAGACTGTGATCAAAATTTGGTAATGTAAACAAAGCCCTTGCAATCATTCCTCCCTGAAAAAAATATGTTCATGTACGATCTAAGAAATCATTATGCTGAGATATAAAAAAAGATAGGTAATCACAAATTACGAAGCTCACCTCATAGCAGCAAAATTCAATTTAAACATATTTCTAAGTACATGTATATTGGCTTTTAAAGGCAAAATCACTAAAGTGGAAAAAGTAGGTCAAGGTCATTTTATGAAAGTTTGATCAAAGATATATTCATTATGCAAGTTTAGTACATGTAGAACTTATACTTTGCTCAATATTGGCTTTAAAAGGCAAAATCATTCAAGCGAAAAAAAAGTAGATCAACATCGTTTTATGAAAGTTTGATCAAAGATATATCCAATATCCAAGTAGGTCAAGGTCATTTGTTCAAAGATACATGTGCTTATAGGTCTACGGAATGCATAAATGGGTGGCCCAATTACTTCTCATTACCCATGGAATACCTTAATAATTCCCAATGCAGATGTTCATGTATGTTACCATAGAGTGGCCCACTAATATGACAGATGTTGGCTTGAAGTCTGTGTACAGTTTGAGGATTATCTTACCATAGAGTGGCCCACTAATATGACAGATGTTGGCTTGAAGTCTGTGTACACTTTGAGGATTATCTTACCATAGAGTGGCCCACTAATATGACAGTTGTTGGCTTGAAGTCTGTGTACAGTTTGAGGATTATCTTACCATAGAGTGGCCCACTAATATGACAGTTGTTGGCTTGAAGTCTGTGTACAGTTTGAGGATTATCTTACCATAGAGTGGCCCACTAATATGACAGTTGTTGGCTTGAAGTCTGTGTACAGTTTGAGGATTATCTTACCATAGAGTGGCCCACTAATATGACAGATGTTGGCTTGAAGTCTGTGTACAATTTGAGGATTCTTTTGATGCAAAAGTGAACAAACTCTGAAACACAAATTTGGTACAATCAGCTTTTTTGGAAACATTTTATCACAACGAAATTAGCCTCAGTAAAATGCAGGTCTAAAAGAATGTATAAAGAGCCTACAAAACATTGTGGTAAAATTACCAAACTGAAAGAAAATTGATCATTATCTTGTCCTACTGAAAATGAACAAAAGTAAAAACATGGAGCTAAATTTTCGTTATGATGAAATAACCTGAATCTGTAGCCTTTATCATTCTTATTTTTTACCTGTCTGCTGTTTAAGTACACCCCCATATAAACCGGACAATTCCTGTAAAAAAGCGAATTTATTAATTATTTTATTTGTTTTGAGATGTACATGTATGCCAATCAAAAAATTCATCCTTACAACTTAATTATCGTAATTTGACGTTACATGTATTTGAGTATGGATCTTGCTTACCTCGTGAAAATCCACAGTGAAGTAATTAAACAAGAACGGTGTACGTTTATCCATTTGTCTCCTCAAAGCCACTGACCCAAGGGAACGTGCTGAAATATACATATTTTGGATATAGATGTAACATACATATTTTTTCACATATACAGCATATATACCTTATATCAAAATACTGTTTTTCCACAAAAGCCATATACTCTTCACTTTAAGTTTTTTTTATGCCATTCTCTGAACACTGCCATTTTTAAAGCCCTCAATCACTCAACTTGTAGAAGGGCTTAGGTTTTTTAATTTCATTTGTTCTTTGAAATTTTTCATGTTATAAAGTTTATTTAACGATAAAAATTAATGTTGATTGAAAGACAATTTTAACTTCCAGTCACTTGTTGTTACATTAATACACATACCTTGTTTATGACTACCTGAGTTTCCAGGTATAAATAACACAGGGATGCCTTGATAGTTCCCTTTACTGAAAGAATGAAAATATTATTAAGTAAAAAAAATATGAAAATATTATTAAGTAAAATTTAAATATACATGTCTTATTCAGACAATGAAACTGAACAAAACTTAATGTTCCTAGAATTACATGCACATCATATGTACATGTACCATAATTAATCAGATTTTCAAACTTGAATCAGATTAACTTATATATGTATTTCTTAAATACACAAGTAACCATTCAGATTCTATTGAATTTCTAATGCAGTCTGATTGGAAATAAATTTGTTAACTTACCTTAAAAATCTGGCATATTCTCTGAAACATAAATTTTGCAAATATTATATGTACATGTATTTCAATTTTTTTAATATGGCCAAAAATAAAAATATGTCTCTGTTTCTGCTAAACCCTACCTACCCTATTTTGATCTGCTGACCCTAAAATTTTTTTTTGGTCATTTCCAAGTATTTCTTAAAAATAGTTAATTTTTTTTTATACCAGGACCACATTTTATAGAGATTTTTTCATATAAAATAGCAATCCAAGGAATGCATGTGTTGCCTGCAAAGCGGGTTATTTTTAAAAAGTGGATCAAATAATATGTACATCAAGGTCACTTGGTACAAAATTATTGGTATCAGTAGGAAAGCCTTGTCAAATAAAGTTCACATATGAAATATCAGACCTCTTACTTACTAATTCAAAGATATGGTCAATCTCAAATTTTCAGAAAAGAGGGTCAATCATCTAGGTCAATCATCTAGGTCAAGGTCACTAGCGAAAATAAATGGTAACAAAAGAAAGTTTCATCATTCGAAATACGCATATGAAATATAAAAGCCCTATCACTGATTAAGTCAATCTTATTATCTTTTAAAAGAAGGTCAAAGATCTAGGTAAAGGTTACTTAGTCAAAAATTATGGGACATGTAGAAAGGTCTTGTAACAAGGAATACACATGCGAAATATCAAAGCCCTATCACTTGCCAATCAAAAGTTAAGGGTTGTGACACCCAAAGTGTGACTGACAGACAGACAGACGGACGGACAGACGGTCAAAGTGATCCCTAAGTGTCACTATGCTTTGCAGGCAAAACAAAAATGGTTCTATTCCTTACTCAAAGTGTCAATTCATGGATGATGGTTTCCTAAACTAACTTTTACAAAGCGCCATTGAAAAATTGGTGGATGCAGCAGAAACAATGTCAACTTCTATACAGTCCTTAAGTCAAAGGAAAAAAAATAAAACTACCTACCCCTATTTTTTCTGACCTGGTGAGCAGAAACAGAGAATTTGGGGTTTTTTTTGTAGTAAATGTCAGGCGTACAAAAACCCCAAAACTAAACAAATTGTGTTTGTAAAACATATGCCCATGCTGTAATAGTTTAACTCTAAGGACAACACTAAGTAAATGACCTTGACTTTAGACTTCCTAACCAAATATCCACTTTTTGTTTTGAATAGGTTAGGTTACTTAAGTTGTCATTTGAAAACCATTATTTTTAGTGTATTTACCTAACAGTAACCTACACCTTGGCCATATTGACCCAAAAATCAATAGACATCTTCCCCTCTTGATAAGTAAGCATATATCCAAATTTGGTCTAGATAGATGTAGATGAAAGGGTTCATGAGTTATCACCTGGAGACTGAAAATGTGACAGAATGATGGACAAAGCAAACTCTTAATGTCCTTTGCCATTATATAGCAGGATCATAAATAGAAAAAAAAATCATTCAAAGGAATGCATGTGTTGCCTGCGAAATATAGCAACATTCAGGAATCACTTTTATAGGGTGTGACATCCAAGTGTGACAGACAGATGCACAACGGACAAAGTGATCCCTAAGTGTCTCTATGCTTCGCAGGCGACACAATAAGGATATAAATTGTCTTTGCAATAAGAGGATGTCAAAATAAAACATAACCAATCAAGTATAGTCTTGGCAATAAAACATTGTTACATTCACTATTTATGTACCTATACTTTGGATTCAAAATTAGTCCTTGCAGTTTTAAATTATGACAATCATTCCAACATGATCAATGAAAAGAAAAATATTATAAAAGTGAAATAAATTTCACAATTCAGGATTTATATGGTAAATATGGTACAGTAATACATACCCCTCTCCGTATGCATATATATATACGTTATATTACGAAACCGTGTTAGCTCATAATTATTAACTGGGACATGGTATACTTAGAATGCATTTTTGGAAGTAACATTTACGTTATATGGACTTTAAAGGATGTTTTTAGAAAGGTAAACAACACTGTGGACAGTGGTCAGTTATGAGTGATTAGTTTTCGCGTTACACAATGGCCAATGTTTCTATGAGCGAAACTATAAGTGAAACGTCCGATATATTACAGGAGAGTCTATCAATAGTGAATAATGCAGAAAGTGAAAAACAAGATGAAAAGCAGAATATTTATGTGATGCTGAAGAATATCGACATGAAACTAAACAAAATTGACTTATTGGAGGTTAGAATGGCCAAAATAGAATGTTTAGTTGAACGTATGGAAATAACTGAAAAACGTGTCAGTAAATGTGAAAGTTCTATTACTTCATTGGAGAAGGAAGTCAACGAAATGAAGAAAACCCATTTGGAATTGGAAACTTGCGCAGATGGACTAAGTAATCTTTTTGACGGGGTTTCTAAAGATACAACTGAGATGAAAAAAGAAATAAAAGAAGTAAAGAAACAGGCAAATTCTGTTAGCACCAGTGTAAAATCTACAGCGGAAAAAGTTGACAAAATAAATTTGGATTTAACAGATGTTTGTGATGAGCTTCGAGATGATGTACTGGATCTTAAATGCAGGTCAATGAGAGACAATTTATTATTCGTGGGCCTAGAGGAGGAGGATGAAGAAGATTGTGAGGAGACCGTTAAATCGTTCATACGATATAATATGACTATTGAAAAAGTTATAGAGTTCGAGAGGGTACACAGGGTCGGGCGTAAACCAAGGAACCCGAATTCGCAACCACGCCCTATTGTCGCAAAATTTACGAAGTTCAAGGACAGAGAGCTCGTGAGGAAAAAGGCACCAAGGACTCTAAAGGGTACAAGTTTTTACGTACAGGAGCAGTTCCCGGCTGAAATAGAGCAAAGGAGGAAAGCTCTTTACCCGGTTATGCGCGAGGCACGTAGGAAAAAAGACAAAGTGACGCTAGTGAAGGACCGTCTTTATATTAATGGAGTGGAGTACGAGCCACCAGAACTGTCAAACAGTGCGTCGTCGCCTGTCCGTTCGTCTTCTGGTTCACCTGCATATCGACAAGACCGTAAGCGCGCCAGGGTCGGATCCTCATAGGACAGACAAGAGGGTACGGGACATAAAGACAGTGAATTTACTCTTAAATTACTTAGTTGGAACGTAAATGGAGGCTTAGAGCGAAAACTTAATGATTCTGCCTTTATTAATTACATTTGTACATATGATCATGATGCATTTTTTCTTTCAGAATGTTGGATTGAAAATGAATTTGATTTTTCTATTCCAGGATTCATTTGTAAATTTATACCAAGATATCTTTCTAGGACCAAACAGGGGGGTGGAATGGCATTTTGCTTTCGAGATTACCTTGCCAATTATATTCACATTATTGGTACTTACTTTGACACTGTTATATGGATAAGATCGATAGCACAGCAAGTCATAATGGTGAAGATATTTATATTTGTTGTACTTATATACCACCAGATAAATCATCATTTTTCAGACTTTATGACTGTGATATTTTTTATGTGTTAGAAAATCAAATAGCCGAATTTTCAGAAAAAGGGAAAGTAATAGTTGTAGGTGATTTGAATAGTAGATGTTCTCTTTTGAAAGATTATATTGATCACGATGAAATCGATAAACATATAAGTGATTTAGTGTCGCCACTGGATTACGTTGAAGATGATATTTTAGAGGACCGTGTTTGTCCAGACAAAACAGTAAATACTTATGGGTTGAAGTTGATACAGCTATGTATAGAGACTGGCCAGCGCATTTTGAATGGCAGGCACATTGATAAAATGTCTAATGATTTTACTTACTGTGGCGCAAATGGTTGTAGCGTGATAGATTATGTTTTGGCCACACCCGATATTTTCAATATGTTTCATAAATTTATTGTTAGCAATTTTAACACATATTCTGACCATGCACCATTGCATATAGAGTTGAAAATACATTCCAATGTTACTAAAATAGATTTAGACGATATGAATCACGATGTGTCCAATGAGAAAGAATACATTAAGTGTAGATGGAATGAAGATGCAGCTAATGATAGCAAAATGTTTTTAGAGCAAAATATTGAATGTTTACAAAAGTGTATTGATGATCATGATCTATTAACTATGCAAGGTTTAAACAATTGTGTTGCTGATTTTGTAGAGAATTTATCTAGTATGATGTCTGATTTCCACAAATCACCGATACGTGTGAATAAACGATCAAAGAGTAATGTTAATTTAGATCGCAAACATGATCAGCCTTGGTTTGACCAGGAATGTAAACGTTTTTATTCTATTTATAGAAAAGCACTGTATGATTTTAACAGGAACAAAAGTATTGATAATCATGAAAACTTAAAATCTTGTAAAAAACAGAATAAGATTAGAGAGATGAAAGCCAAGAGGCGATATCTTTTTGAAGAGGGTAATATGCTTGAGAATATTAGGAAATCAAATCCTAAATTGTTTTACTCAAAATTTGTACGTAAAAAGGAAAACAAAGTTGACGTTACATTGAAGGATTTGCATGATCATTTCAAATCACTTGCAGGAGAAGCATTGCCTGTTGATACTAGTCATGATAATATTGACGATGACAATGATGTTATTTTTGATGAGTTAGAGGCCGCCATCACAGCGGATGAAATTATTGAAGCCATTAAATGCTTAAAAAAAGGGAAAAGTCATGGTTTGGATTGTATAATAAACGAGTATTTTATTGAATTTAGAGATATTTTGATGCCTTTTCTTTGTACAATTTTTAATGCTATGTATGATACAGGTTATTTTCCCGAAAAATTGTGTGATGCTCTAATAGTTCCTATATATAAGAAGGGTATTACCACTGACCCAGGAAATTATAGAGGAATCAGTTTGATCAGCTGTATGTCGAAAGTTTTTACTTCTATTATCAATAAACGTCTAATGTCATGGGCAGATAGTAATGATGTAATGTCTGATGCTCAATTTGGGTTTAGGCCCTCTCATAGTACAATAGATGCTATTTTTTCTTTAAGTACATTAGTGAACAAATATTTAGCGAACAAGAAAAGGTTATATTGCTGTTATGTGGATTTTAAACGTGCATTTGATTCTGTAGATCGCATTAAAATGTGGCAAAAGATTTCAAGCCTAGGAATTAGAGGAAAGCCTCTAAAAATTATTAAGTCATTGTATCAGAATATAAAATCTAGTGTATTACTAAATGGTAGAATTTCAGATTTTTGGCTAAATAAAATTGGAGTTTTGCAAGGGGAGATAATTTCGCCTCTTTTGTACTCTTTATATGTTAATGATTTTGAATTAGAATTCATAAGTAACAATATGCCTTACATTGAGTTACAAGAGTTATCTCTCTTTTTACTGATGTATGCCGATGATATGGTATTACTGGCACAATCGGCTCCAGACCTACAGGCTTTATTAAATTCTCTTGATGTGTACACAGATAAATGGTCGCTAGAGGTTAATGTGATTAAAACAAAGATAATGATATTTAGAAATGGAGGTAAAATAAGAACTGATGAAGAATGGTTTTATAAGGATAAGAAAATAGAAGTAGTAGATACTTTTTGTTACCTAGGTCTCTTATTGAATTACAATGGAAAATTTTATGTCACTCAGAAGCAACTATCCCTACAATGTAAGAAAGCTGTTTTTGCCCTTAAAAGAAAATGTTTAAATATGCAGCTTAATATTGTTACTTTATTATCTCTCTTCGATTCTTATATAAGTAGCATAGCATGTTATGGTTGTGAGGTGTGGGGTTTTCATGCTGCCCCAGACATTGAAAAAATACAAATTGATTTTTGTAAAAATATGCTAGGTGTCAAGAGATCAACTCCAAATTCTGTTATTTACTGTGAACTTGGGAGATTACCTTTAATATGCATCCGAAAAATTCGTATTCTAAAATATTGGTTAAAACTGTTGAAGACAAATAATTGTATTTTGAAGAATTGTAATGAGTACATGAATATTGAGTGTGAATCTAGAAGTAATTGTAAAAATTGGGTTTCTGATGTGAAAAATTTACTACGTAGCATAGGTTTAATGGATTTATGGATTAATCAACATGTAGAGAAGCCAGAATATATTTTAGGTGTGGCAAAGCAACGTTTATTTGATATGTATAAGCAGTCTATTTTGTCCGATATTGATGCCTCACCAAAATGTTTCATTTATAGAAATTTAGTTGACAACTTCACATTGCAAAATTATTTGTTGAAACGTATTCCATCTGAATACAAAAGACTAATTTGTAAACTTCGGGTATCCTCTCATTGTCTTAGCGTAGAAACTGGTCGTTATAAGAAAATCCCTTTAAATAGACGATATTGTCCTATATGTAAAGAAGATGTTGAAGACGAATTTCATTTTATTTTGAAATGTCCCCATTATACTCATTTAAGACAAAAGTTTATAAAAAGATATTATTTTGTAAGGCCCTCTGTCTTTAAACTTATACAATTGTTATCAACTCCAAATGTTAAAGAACTATGTGCTTTAGGAAAATATATTAAGTGCGCTTTTAGTTTAAGGAAGAATATTACTTAGATTAATTCTTTAATGTTTTATTGATATAATATCAACCATTAGACTATCTCTCTTTTGTGACTATATTGTGTAATATTATATGTTAGAAAATTGTATTGATATCTATAAGCTGTATTGCTTTCGATTAATAAACTATACTATACTAATACATACCCCTCTCCGTATGCATACAAGCCATATTTTGGGTAAGGATTTTTCTTTCCTTGAAATACTGGAATTCTCTGTAAAACATGAAAATTATTTTAAGTGTATGAGATTAATATAATTTTACACCACCACGAGGGAGGGATGGCGATTTCTCAGCCCGAGTGTATAAATTTTGCAAGTCCATGACGAGGCTTGCCGAGTCATGGACAAGCAAAATTTTTACACAAGGGTTGAGAATTAGCCATCCCTCCCTCGTGGTGGTGTTTGATCGTTTTTCTCCCACGTTATCGACTATCTAGAGTGTCTGTTATAATCACCAGTTTGCCTTGCTTCCATAACGTCGCTTTGGTAGCGATGACGTCAGAGGGTGAGATCGATGACGTCAGAGGGTGAGATCGATTTATCTCACCCCAGGGAAATTTGAGAGTTCTCAGTCTCAAGTGGGAGATAAATTAGTGAGAAATACTTTTAGCATAATGCAGAGAGGATATGATACGAAATAACACAAATTGAAAAAAATCTTTGTATTCTGAACATGTGGAAAAAAATGATCCATATATTTCTGAAATGGAATTAAGGAATCATTGTAATGATATATTTAATGTATGCTTGAATATATAAAGATATTTAGGTTGAATGCCTAAACTGAAGGAAAACTGGATGATCAGTGTAGTCTGCAAGAATGTTGCAAACAATAGGCAATTACGGCAAAGACCAGTAATTACAGAGTGGAAAAATAAACTATAAACTGCTAAAGGCTGTAAGGCCTGATTGCAAAGTGTTTGTATTAAATGATGTATACTTTTTTGCGCAGACAGAAAGGTCAAAGGTAATTTATCAGTATTGCAAAATGACCAAAGCTATGGTCATGGGGATTTACATGTGAAATATCAAAGCCCTACTCCTTATTTTTGGAAGGTCGAAGGTTAAGGTCTTGGTCAAAAGTCATGATATCAATTGAAAGATCTGGTCATGAGGAATCTATATGTGAAATATCAAAACCAAACCTCTTATGGTTTAAAAGTAGGTCAAAGGTCAATGTCTAGGTCACTTGTACAAAATTCATGATATCAAATGAAAGATCTGGTCATGAGGAATATATATGTGAAATAACCATACCCTACCTCTTAAAGTTTAAAAGTAGGTCAAAGTCTAGGTCACTTGGTCAAAAGTCATGATATCAAATGAAAGTTCTGGTCATGTGGAATCTATACGTGAAAAATATCAAATCTACCTCTTACATGGGCGGATCCAGGAATTTTTTTCAGGGAGGAGGGGGGGGGGGGGGTCCTAAAGTCCGAATTATTTGAAGAGCAAAAAAAAAAAAAAAGAAAAAAGAAAAAAGAAAATTGCAAGAAAATAAAGATTGCTAGTTCTGTTTCTAATTATTAAAAATAGCAATCCAAGGAATGCTTGTGTCGCCTGCGAAGCAGATTTTTTTTTATTGAAAGTAGGTCAAATATCAAGGGCAAGGTCACTAGGTAAAAAATTATGGAATGTTTAGAAAGGTCTTTTCATAAGGAATACAAATGTGAAATATCAAAGCTAATCACTTACCAATCAAAAAACATAACCAATCTAAGATTTTTTGAAAAGTAGGTCAAATATCTAGGTGAAGGTCACAAGGTCAAAAGTTATGATATGTGTAGAAAGGCCTTGTCACAAGGAATGCAGATATGAAATATCAAAGCCCTATCACTTACCAATCAAAAGATATATCAAATCTTATTTTTTTTAAAAGTAGGTCAAATATCTAGGTCAAGGTCACGAGGTAAAAAATTATAGTATGTGTAGAAAGGTCTTGTCACAAGGAATACACATGTGAAATATCAAAGCCCTATCACTCACGAATCAAAAGATATAGCCAATCTTAGATTTTTTGAAAAGTAGGTCAAATATCTAGGTCAAGGTCATGAGGCCAAAAATTATAGTATGTGTCGAAAGGTCTTGTCACAAAGATTACACATGTAAAATATCAAAGCCCTATCACTTACCAATCAAGAGATATAGCTAATCTTAGATTTTTTGAAAAGTAGGTCAAATATCTAGGTCAAGGTCACGAGGTCAAAAATTATGGTATGTGTAGAAAGGTCTTGTCACAAGGAATACACATGTGAAATATCAAAGCTCTATCACTTAGCAATCAAAAGTTATGGGGTGTGACACCCAAGTGTGACAGACAGACGGACAGACAGACAGACGGACGGATGGACAGAAGGACAACGGACAAAGTGATCCCTAAGTGTCGCTGTGCTTCGCAGGCGACACAATAAAACAGGTGACTGTGGAGCAATTGCGAGCAAAAAAGCTTAAAATCTTGATTTTTCACATCATATATCACAGCAAATTGTGCCTCATATGAAATTCATGTGAAATTTACATGAACTTTACACGAAAATTTCACATGAATTTTATGTGAAACAAGCACGAACATGAAATTTACATGAAATTTTTCACATGATATTCATGTGAAGATTTTTACATGGATGTTATGTGAATTCAGTTTCTTGTGAAGGTCATTTAGAAAAATTCATGTGAAATTCATGTGAAGGAAATTTATGTGAAATTCATGTGAAATATTTTTCACATAAATCTTATGTGAAATTCATATGAATTTTATATGAACTTTCATGTGAAATTTACATGATGCTCATTTCATATGAATTTCATGTGAGGCACGATTGGCTGTGTAGTAATTGATTATTGATTGTCAGTTCGAATATGTAAATACAAGAAATAGCGAGCGATAGCAAGCCAGCGAAATTTTTTTCCGAGGATTGGAATAAAATCCACTATATGTGTCTTTTTTCGGTTTCTTTTCGTCTTCTTAGTGACCTTGTTTATTGACCTAGGTGTAATGTATATGTATTGTATATAGGAAAGCGCAGCATCATTTGAAAATAACATACATGAATGTAATAAATTCTGGCGAGCGGAAGAGAGCCAGAGAAAATTTTTTAAATGCTGTCAGCAAAATGTTATCAAAATGAAAGATTTCTTTTACAAATTCATGATATATTTTTCAAATATTATGACAAAAAAGGCGGAATGGGACTTAATCTTTTGAAATATATATATGAATATAAAAATTAGCTATGCTTCAAAAATTCAAAGGGGGGGGGGTCCAGACCCCCCTGACCCCCCTCTTGATCAGCGCTTGTCTTTAGTTTCAAAGTAGGTGAAAGGCCAATGTCAAGGTCACTTGGTCAAAAATCATATACATGTATCAAAATGTAAGATCTGATCATGAGGAATCTACAAACATGATTAGCATAAAAAATTCCATTATAAGCATATTTAGTGAAATTGACCTTGGTGACCTTACTCATGTGACCTTGTGACAATGTGATACGAAACATTTAGTCATGAGAAACAAGATACTAAAATATGAAAAAAATTGTAAGAAGGGTTCAGGAGATTAGGGCTGTCACGACACGCTAAGCTCACAATATGATACGTATCGCGATATTTACTCACAATATGATTTGTATCACAATACATCATTTTTCATGTAGATATGAAAGCATTTCTGTAATTTGTCAGATATTTTAATGAAACAAGTTTAAAAACAACAAATTAAGATCATTCATTACTTGAATGCTTTGAGAAATATTCTATTGACTAGAAAAGAGAAAAGCCTTTTAAAGTTATCTTTGATGACTCAGTGTCGAGAGTCGCCATGTTGATATTTAAAAGATGAAACTAAATGCCGAAAACAAACTGTAAATCAAAGAAAGGCTCCTTATCGTATCGTGTATCGAATCGTCGTCAAGGACCGCAGAGAATAGAGAACCGCGGTGAATCGAGAACTGAGGTGAATCGTGACAGCCCTACAGGAGATACAGCCCAGACAAGATTAGTACGTACAATTTCATTAAAAAGAACTAAATGATCTTGAACTTGGGCACATGACCTTGGGTCAAGATGATAAGAAACCCTCCAATCCTGAGCAACAGCATACTAAAGTATCAGAGTAATCAAGTATACAATTCCAGACTCAATGGCATTTACTATTTCATTAAAAAATGTAATACTTGACCTTGACCTTTGTCATATGACCTTGGATCAAGGTGGTGTGAAACCTTTGGGTCATCAGCTTCATCATACTAAAATATGAAAGTGATAAAATCAGAGTTCAAAAGATAAAGCCTGGACATAATACACGTAACATATAAAATTTCATTTAAAATATACTAATTGACCTTGACCTTGGTCACATGACATAGGGTCATCATGATGTGAAACCTTTGGGTCATCAGCATCATCAAACTAAAATATGAAAGTGAGCCTGGACATAATACATGTAACATATACAATTTCATTTAAAATATACTAATTGACTTTGACATAGGGTCATCCTGATGAAAAACCTTTGGATCATGAGCAAATACAAACTAAAGCAAGAGAGTGGTCTGATAAACAGGTAAAGAGGTATAGCCCCAACAGAATAGCATGTACAATTTCATTAAAATGTACTAAGTGACCTTGATCAAATTACCTTGGGTCAAGGTGACGTGAAACCTTTTAGTCATGAGCAAATACATACTAAAACATGAAAGCAATCCAGTAAGCGGTCCAAGGGATATAACCTAGACAGGAATGTATGTACAATTTCATTAAAATTGTACTAAAGGACCTTGACCTTTGTCACATGACCTTGGGTCAAGGTGATGTGAAACCTTCGAGTCATAAGCAACAACATACTAAAATATAAAAGGGATCAGGCAAAAGGTTCAAGAGATATAGCCTAGACAGGAATCTATGTACAATTTTATTAATAATGTACTAAGTGATTTTGACCTTGGGTCAAGGTGATGTGAAACCTTCGAGTCATAAGCAACAACATACTAAAATATAAAAGGGATCAGGCAAAAGGTTCAAGAGATATAGCCTCAGTGATTTTTTTCAGTAATTTGGGAATGGGGTCGGGGCCCGTGCAATTGGGAAAATGAACGACATTTGGGAATATTTTGGGGAGTTCTATTAGTAGATATAAAAGTAAAATGACAGTTTATACAATCAAAAGTTCATTAATGAATGTTTAATCATATAATTTTCTTTTATATATGATTTAATTTCTTATGCTTACAGCAATATGGCATATTATTAGTAGATTTACTACTTTTGTCCAGTAAAGGACCTGTAACGTTAAGAGCCGTAATCTGCCCAAATTTTACTTGCAATACCAGCTCAACCAGAATTATTTAAAATGTGTCCTGTACGTGAAATTATTTCAATTCAAGTACCTTTAATCAAATATAGTAGTTTTATTGACATAATTATGATAAATAACCTATATTTTTACGTATAAGTGAGGGTGGGGGTCTTTTTTATGATATAAATAATGCGAGTGAAATGTCGGAAATTTTCTAACACTCGGTCGCTTTTGTTGATCAAAATGTCAAAATGAATTACAATGAGAATATTCAATAAGAAGTAACGTGCTAAAACATGATTTTCTCCGAATACTATATTCCGGATTTATCAGACCGTAAACACATGGCCAGAGATATATAATCGAACACTCACTCTCACTTATATTGTACAATTAACAACGCCGCCGTTATAAAAATAGTTTGAATAAGCTTTTTTTCAGTATATAAAATCATATTTCTGTTACATTTACCATAATTAAATTTTCTAAATACTTTGTGAATGTTACCGAGGATGTTTTGAACATTTTCCCAAGATTGACTTGTACATCAGTCGTCAACGCTAATTGTTAACTTTTATTGCGAGGGGCTGTTGAATTATCAATGCCCAAAATTAAAATAAAGGGGTTTGTTAGTGAAAAGGTAAATAACAACGAATATTTTTTGTTGAAAATTGATTAATTCAGAGCTATTAATAAAGAAGTTAATTTTATGCCAGAAGTTAATCAAATGCCAATTACTAATTCTCTGTTAATTTCACATCTTTCCTTCACCCCTACCCGCCCAATCGCATTTTCGTAAATTGACTATTGTTCCCCCCTTTGGAACACAACTCCGCTTTTACAGAAAATTTATATTATGAAATTACATCTTAGATAGAAGTGGTATTGTGTTCCAAGGGGGGGAACGATATTTTATGAAAACTTTTCCGATTTTCATTGATTTCTATACAAAATAAGCACATTTATACTCAAATATCTCTCTATTAGAGCAATTTTATGAAAAAAATTCTTCAGATTTTGAAGGGGTTTTATCTTTTAAAGTATTTTACCAACTTGATTAAAGAAATGAAGTACTTAAAAATTTCATTATTTTTGGGCAGATTTTACGCCTTATCGTTACAGGTCCTTTCACTATTTTCGCTGATTATTCCATCTGAATGAAATTGGGAAAAATTAGAGCCACAATTGGGAAAAAAAGATACTATTTTTCATTGGGAATGGGGCCGAATAACGGCCCCAAAAAGGGGCAAAAAAAATCCCTGTAGCCTAGACAGCAATCTATGAACAACTTTATTAAAAATCTACTAAGTGACCATGACCTTGGTCACATGACCTTGGGTCAAGGTGATGTGAAACCTTCAGGCCATAAGCAACAACATACTAAAATATGAAAGTGGCCGGCCATTGGTTCAAGAGATATAGCCTGGACAGGAATGTATGCATAATTTCATTAAAAATGCACTAAGTGACCTTGACCTTGGTCACATGACCTTGGGTCAAGGTGATGTGACCATCAGGCTTCAAACACATTCACACTCATAAAGACATCTATAAATACTCCTTCTTTCCACATACAATAACACAATGGAACAAACTACCCCCAGACATTGCATCAGTACCATCACTTGAACATACCTGTCAACTTTGAATTTTTCAAAAGAGGGAGATCTCCCCCTTTGGCAGTAGACAAAGAGGGAGATTGCGCGTGAACCATTTTCGCGACATTTTTTAATAAATTGCAACATGTCGTGCGAACCACCTTTCAAAAATGTCATTAAATGTAACCATGTACCAAGTCTAAGAAAATGTAGAAACAATGACAAATATTTCCATGATACATGTATTTTTATTACTTCAGTCTTGTTCTACATTTGTTCATTGTACATGAGTACAGCACCTTTTGCTGTGGGTAGTAGGTCTTTTTCTGGTGAGAAGTCAATACAATTATTAGTTTGATCTATCTTTTCATTTTTGCCAGAACAGTGGCATGTTCCGCCCAACTGATCTTGCCATAACCCATTTATTAATTTGACTCCAATCTTTCTGAATGTTTTTTCTCTTTGAAACAGTTTCAGCTGACTCATATTCTAGTGCAGTGTGACCTACTCAAACTTTCCATAAGTTATCGATATATACAGGTACAGAATGTCAGAGAGAAATTTTAATTTGTGCTATACAGTATTTAGTCAATAAAGTAATTACATGATCAGTTAAACTGTTTTCACAGCTTAATCAATATTACCCAGGGTTTTTTTCCCCCTTGTTTTGGGGCCTAATTTCGGCCCCTTCCCAATGCCAAATTTCCTTTATTTTTCCCAAAAAATCACCCTGAAATTCCCAAAGAGGAATTTAGAAAAAATCACCTGAGAAAATAGACCCAAAACCTGGAAGTCAGCACAAAATGTCCTATTTCTAAGTGCATTTTTAAAAGTATTTTATTCATCCCATGTTCAGTTCAAGCAAATCAATGGATTATCAGTATTTATAAATGATACTTTAAGGTTATACTTTGGTGACAATTTGTAAAATTTTTTTCCCAATTTCAGCAAAATGTCGCAAATTTTCCCAAATGGGACAGGCACAGGCACTTTCCCCAATATAAAAAAAAAACCCTGTTACCCTTAGGCATCGATACATACACATGCTGTGTACTAATTATTAAACAAACACCTGGCATCGTTCCTATTGTAAACAAACTTTACTTTTCAAAGGACGTACAAATTGTTCCGAACTTCGGAAAGGCGCTAGAGTTATCTTTCTTGGGTAATGAAAAGGAGGGAGGATATTGGGTGATACGATTGAAATGTGGGAGATTTTGGTCTCCCTCGCGGGAGGAATGCGAACGCGGAATATAAGGTTCAAACGCAAGAGTCTTCTGTGAAATGTGGGAGAGTTGACAGGTATGCTTGAAGCATTCAAAGAGCAGGCAAGCATGGCGCCCGTTCTTTTGAACATATTCTTCTAGACAATCTGGCAATTGTAAATAGTTTAAGATTTTGAATTTCGGTCATTTTAAATTCTTTATTTTTTTTATATTTCACAACTCCCTGTTGTGCAGCGCAAAAGTTCAGGCACATAATGGTCAAAAGTGACTGAGTGCTCAAAAAGTCAAAAAGAAAAACAAGAAGCACAGAGGAAATTCTGAAATCAAGTGCAACTTACAAGGTATTCTGGCATCTCAAACATGTATGTCATATAACATTTATTTTGTTCGTAGTTTGTCATAAAGTCTAAAACGCCATAGACAACAATGCCAACGCAAACAGCAGAAAAAAGTGTCCTGCCGACCGGGAAAGCCATGATCGTTAATTTTAAGTGATATGTCTGTTGAATGTTTGATCAAAAGAGAACTGTGCATTGATCTTTAAAGCGCCTCTTTGATGCGAAGAGCGTTCTACTTTCATTTTACAACACAATGTCGCAATTTTTCGAACAGTACGACTCAGCTCTGTTAGGAATTCTTCAAAATGAAGGGAATGTTGGAGGGTTTCTTGATGCCATCCTTGGTTTTCTTTATAGAAGGTGCATAATTTTTAAAGAAACCATATCGAAAGGAGAGTAGTGTCTCTTTTTTTCAACTGAAAGGGAGGGATCACAGGCACATGTAGAAAGAGCGTCAATATCTTGTATGATACCCCTTTACAGGTCATGAAGGAATATATGTATAGAGAGACAAGGCTTCCGACGAATTTTCAGCCAGAAGTAGCATCTGAAATGTTTGCATTTGTCATGTTTGAAGGGCAAAATGGGGTATGACCATAAAGATTTATTTGTTTACTTCCTAGAAACATAAATAATTCACCCAAAAAGATCTCAGAACATAGCCTAATCGTCTACCTAAGTTAGACTGTTTTCTACTTTCTGTCTTGAATCTCCATTGCCAGATTGGACAAATACTGATTCATTCACCTGGATGATTCAGACTAGCTAAACTGGCAATGGAGGTTCAAGACAGAAAGTAGAAAACAGTCCAACTAATAGGTAGATTATTAGGCTATGTTGTGAGATTTTTTTGGGTGAATTATTGATGTTTTTAGGAAGTATACAAATCAATCTTTATGGTCATACCCCATTTTGCCCTTCAAATACAAAAAATTGCAGAAATGCTACTTCTAGCTGAAAATTTGTCAGAAGCCTTGTCTCTCTATAGATACCAGTATTCTCTTATGACCATACAGGATATTGACGCTCTTTCTACATGTGCCTGTGGGAGGGATAAAGTAAAATGACATGATGAAGTAATCAAAGGTCCCATCCAGTATCAAACCGCAGCTGTTTGATTGTAAGTCCAGTGTGTAACAAGTAAGCTAATTGTTCAACCTTTAAGCTTGGTCATTTAACACATTAAACCTACAGCCGTAACCACTATGTACATCCTTCCTTCTATTCCTTGAGGCAAAATGGTGTATCCCCGCCATGTGACTTTCTCCATAACATCACCTCCCTGAGCATTTTCAGCTGGCCAACATGTACCAATTTTTCACCACGCTGACATTAAAGTAATCACAGGTTCTCAACCAGCATCATACTGTATCTGTCGGATTACAATGCAAGTGGTGTTACAGATCGAGTGCAACCAGTATCATAATGTATCTGTCGGATTACAATGCAAGTGGTGTTACAGATCGAGTGCAACCAGTATCATACTGTATCAGTCGGATTACAATGCAAGTGGTGTTATAGATCGAGTGAGCTAAAGGGTCAACCCAATAGCTCACTCATTAACACAATGAACTATCATTCCTTTGGAATCACTACAGCAACGAAGACAGAATAATCCTGTCTTTCCATTCTGCCATCAATGTTTATGCTTTTACATCCTAAAGTCCATTGAATCTACCGGTATACCCTTGAATATGGATCCATCATTTGGGACATGTTCCCAAAGCATTTCAGGCAGCAGTATAGCTAGCATATCCAGCCCAATGCCTTAAGTACAAAATCATTATTTGAACTCATCTTTAAAATGTAAATTTATCTTCTAGACAATACAGCCAAAACTTCATATCACTGATATGCACGATGCACATAATACCAGATAAGAGGGTGATGTAGAATATTGAGATCTGGACTACAAATCCTGTGACTCTTAGAATGCTCTAGGATTTGGACCTTGTTTTTAAAATAGTATGTTGTATTGTATATTACATACAAATACGTGTACCGCAATGCCCACTAGGACCCATTTCCATTCTATTCTATACAAGTTGGTTGAGGGGTTATTGCCTGAGTAATACCTTCCTAATAATTAAGATAAAGGTATGATGATAAATGCTGCATCCAAGCTAAATCTTTCATCTACTTTGAATCATCAGATAATGTACAGTTATTGTATTACAACTAATACAAGCATATCCTATCTGTTTTATAGGACTGATTTTTATAAGATTTTGACATCACCTGATGGTAAAATGGGGTTTCCTCCTGGTGCAGCACTCAAAATCCTGATCAGTGTAAGTGACAGCTTTTATTTCCAGTATTAGAAATTGTGTGGCATATCATATGTTTATTCAAAACTTAATATAAATCTGTGTGCCCCTATACATTTTGTATTTATCAAAGACTTGGAGGTGTATTGTTTTTGTTTACTGTTTGTCTGAAGCTTTTATTATGCCCTGGTAAACAGAGATTGGTCATCATTGAGTTTTTTGGTCTGTCCGTTTGTCTGTCTGTTTGTCCGCAAAAACTTTAACCTTGGCCATAATTTTTGAATGGTAAGTGATAGGACTTTCATAATCATATTTCACATAAATTGATAAAAATTCCTTGTGACAAAATCTTTCAATCGATACCAGCATTTTTGACCTTGGAGTTTGACCTACTTTTGAAAAACTTTAACATTGGCCATAGCTTTTAAATGGTAGGTGATAGGGCTTTCATATTTCACCTGTATTCCTTGTGACAAGACCTTTCCATGGATACCAAAATTATTACCTCTTGACCTTGACCTTGGAGTTTGGCCTACTTTTGAAAATCTAAACTTTAGCCATAACTTTTGAATGCTAAGTGATAGGGCTTTCATATTTCACATATGAATTCCGTGTAGCAAGACTTTTCCATGGATACAAAATTTAACCTTGTGACCTTGACCTCAAAATGTGGAACTACTTTTCAGCCGTTTTACTGTCAAAGATGCCAATTGGGGCTTTCATGTTTCACAAACACAGGTTTTTTTCATCTTTGTTATAAATTTGAATAATTTTAGATGCAGCTTGTATGTATGTTTCCCAAGTGCATTCCTTTTGAAATGAATTTTTATAAGGCACTTTGACCTACTTATCATGACCTAGTTTTAGGTAATATACTTATGACAAGAGCTTTCATTAGACACATTTACCTTGTACCACTTGACATTAATCTTAGAATTTTACCTTCTTCTAAGAATATTCATTTAAATGCAATATATCTAATATCATTCATGATAGGATGCTCATATTTTACATAAATATACATTGCTTGTAACAAGAAGTTTGACCTATTAAACTTTACTCAGTACTTTGGAAAAATACCTTTATTTCAAATGTCATTTTGGCAAGTATCTTTCTTCTGATACCATGACCAGTTAATTTGACCTTATTAAATCACTGACCTCAGTTTTAGAACTTAAATCAAAACATTTTACCTTGGCAAAGAATGAAAGAATTATATCGATTTTCAAGTTCACAGATATGGATTGCAAAAAACAAAAGTCCTTGTTTGCAGAGTACATGTACTAAATTATAGATTATTATTCATGGTGGTTTTAGTTCCTCTTTATTCGATAGACCCTCTTCATATTACCGGTAGACTTGCATTTTAGACACTCCAAGACCCGACATCACTACTTTTGACATTATTTCTAATTGTGACATCATAAATTAGGTACAACGTCACGGTTATGTAAAAATTATGTCAAATCTTGTGATGTCGGGTCTTAGGATGTGTAAAATACAAGTCAACTATGGTAATATGAAAATCATCTATTCAGCTGCTAATGGAGAGACTCTGTTCTTAATTTTGGACATTTGACTTTCTTTTAAGAACTGATAATCGTGGCCATTACCTCTGAATGATTAGTTATAAGGGTTTCATGTACATGTAACCTTATCAGAATTGGTCCTTCAACTGTAAACTTTCATAATTGTAGACTATGATTACATTCTAAATGAAGGATCTTAAAACTAGAACTTTTGGCCTTGACAAACCTTAATTTATACTTTTCTGCATGCCAGTAAACATATTACATCAAATCTTTTTCTAGGCATACAAGAAATATGAAGATTTTGCCAAGAAAGAAGAAGATATCAGAAACAAAAAGCAAAGAAGACAATTATCAGGTTCAGCTTCTACTTATTAGTATTTCTCATCAAAAATGTTTAAGGAAATATACATTGTAATTTTAGTTTTATACAGTAAGGTTGCATGTGTGGAGTAGTAAGATATATAAATTGTGTAATTCACTGGAACTTTTGTTTGCAACTGCTAAAATCAATTTGGAATACTGTGCATTCATAATCTATTGTGAAATATACATTAGTTTCACATCTTACTAAACCAAGGATTTTACATGATGTGCAAGCAATGTACATATATCTTTATTGCAGACTGTGGAAGAGTTTTATATTGCAGCATATTTTTCTCAAAGGTTTGCATTTCAGAGTATGTAGAGCTCTTTTGTGGTTATTAATTGAAAAGAAGTAAAAACTTATTAATTTCGCGTTGAATGGAGGTATATTATTATGTAAAAGTTTTTTTTCCTTGTTGAATGGAGGTACATGTCTATTATATGTAAAAAAAATTGCAAAATTTATTAAAGAGCTGATAAGATAAGGGCTGTATTTAGCCCTGAATCTCATCAAGTATTTCTTCTACATAATGATCTGTACGCAAGAAAAACTTGATAATTACTAAAATGTAATGTATTTGGAGATTCCTGATACAACTTTTATTTTGGTAAGCTTATTTCTAGATACTTAAATTACAGTCTAAAGAGTAGGGGTTAGCCTTTTTGAAAAGAAGCTAATATCGATAAAAAAACATTGAAAATTAAGAACAATCTGGCTAATATGGATATCTATAAACTTTAAAACATAGTTATAGTCTAAACAGGATACTAGAAATTAAATTTGAAAGTCTGGTCTCAATTTTTTCCATAAATTTTAAAATCTGAAATATGGTTGTATTTTGTATTCATTGGCTAAAAAGTAGACATTTTACCAAGAAATACACATTGTGTAGAAATAAACAGCACACTCCTGTTTATTTCATTCATAAATCTTGTGCATTTCATGTGAACATGTTTAGAATAAATAAATGAATGAATTTAAAAGGGAAAAAAATATATTTTGCTTATATTACGGCCTAAAACACAGATTTGTAAAAAGCCCCCCACCCTCCCTTTTTCAGTTTTTTGTCTCTGGGGCATCGTTCCCCCCTTAGCTACAGAACCCCACTTTTTCGAAAGATGTGTATAAGTGATATACTCCTTCTGTAAAAGTGGCGTTCTGTAGCTGAGGGGGGAACAATGTTTGAAAAAACTTTTCCATTTTCCATTGGTTTCTATAGAAAAAAGACATATTTTGCCCCAAAATTTAGGAAAACTATGCATGATAAATCTTATGCAACTGCTGATTATGATGAAACCAAGAACTGGGATAAATTTTGTGAAAGAATTTTTCTGAAGTTCCCATTTTGAAAATTCCACTTTTTCAGGGCAGATTTTACGCCTTTAATATCTTATCAGCTCCTTACTCGCTACCTCAATTGATCTAAGCATAAAAACTTGATACATTAGTTACTGTTTGTACCAAGACAATTCTGTGTCCAGGTTCTCTTAATTTAGCAACGAGAAGAAAATACATCTACATATCAATCACATGCTGAGAGAAGAAAAATGCTTCACTTTACAAAAGAAACTATTTTCTGATGTACATGTATTATAGATGGGACCATACCACCACCTGCAGTAGAAACAGTTGAAGTCACCACAGAGCCCTCTCATCACACTAGTCAAACACAAGTCAATGATTCTAATACCGATAGGACAAGTAAAGCAGGTGCTACAGAAAATAGTAGTGTAACAGGAACAGTAACAGCAAGTGACAATAGTGTAACAGGAACAGTAACAGCAGGTGACAATGTGGAGACTAGTGTTCAGAGTGAAAGGGGAGGATCCAAGGCGGATGATGATGATAATCCAGAGTTGACGAGGTGAGGGTCTTGTTATAATTAGTAGCATCTTTTGATTCCTAGCAATATTGTCAGTTCAGGTTTCCTGAGGGAAGTGCATCTTTCAAAAATAATTTTAGGAATTATACCAATTATTCTGTTTCTTAATTTATAGCTGTTTTTTGTAGGCAAATCAGAAAAAAGGTGAAAAAGAGACATTCATAATAATGATTTAATAAAACTAAGAGATCCAAAATAACAAAAAAAAAAAAACAACTTAGCAAATAACCTCCAATGTGTAACTCCACTGTTAAGCTTTTCCATACAGGTACATAATTATGCACAACCAATGTTATTCCCTGAGATGAAACTATTGAAAAGAACATGTTGCATTTCTGCATGTAAAAGCTTGTGATTTAACAATATACAAGCTCTACAGAAACATGCAGAAACTGCTGTTCTAGCCTGCAAACTGAACCCGAGGTGACCTGAATTTTAACGTCACCTTTTTACCTGGAAAACAAAAATAAAGCTGACAATTGTGGTGCATATATGTAAAATAAATGTCATAATTTGTGTTTTGTTATGGGTATGCAACACACAGCATGCGCATTTATCACATGAAATGTGCTAACGTGCATTACATGTACGATAAATGCACTTGCTTTGTTATACACTTGTCACTCATGTTTCCTTTCAGGCTTCAACAACAATATCAAGCCAATCCAGAGAGCTATAACGGTGCAATAAGAGATAATTACGCCTGGTCACAGAGTATTACTGATGTAGATGTATATGCACAGGTATTTTTGAACACATGGTTTGAATAAGACAAGGGTCAAATTCAGCTAATTTTGTATTTGTATCTTAACCATATACACAAGATAGCCATCATGTTTAGGTATTTATAGAAACATCATTTGAATGAAGGTCAAATCTAGCTGTCTTATATCTATCATAAAGTTATTAAAAAACGAAATGAAACAATTTTTAGCTCTACTGGTCATAGACCAGTCGAGCTTATGCGATACCCTGTCGTCCGGCGTCTGTCCGTCTGTCTGTCTGTCTGTCTGTCCGTCCGTCCGTAAACAATTCTTGTGCTCGCAACTCCTCTGAAACTATAAGAGATAGAAATGTAACTCTTTTTGCATTACACTTGGTCTGTGGTGTAGTTGTGCACCTGACATTTTGTTTGAGCCCCTGATCCCCAGGGTCCTAGAAAATGGGCGTGGTCATTTTCTCCTATATAACTCTATGTAATCTTGTGCTCACAACTCCTCTGACACTATAAATGATGGAGACTTAATTCTTTTTTCAATATGATGGGTTTGTGGTCTAATTGTGCACCTGATATTTTGTTTGAGCCCCTGACCCCAAGGGTCTTAGAAAAAGGGTGTGGTCATTTTCTCCTATATAACTCTATGTAATCTTGTGCTCTATGTAATCTTGTGCTCGCAACTCCTCTGACACTATGAATGATGGAGACTTAATTCTATTTGCAATATGATGCATGTGTGGTCTAGTTGTGCACCTGACATTTTCTTTTAGCCCCTGATCCCCAGGGTCTTAGAATAACTCTAAGTAATCTTGTGCTCACAACTCTTCTGACACTATAAATGATGGAGACTTAATTCATTTTGCAATATGATGGGTCTGTGGTCTAGTTGTGCACCCGATATTTTGTTTGAGTCCCTGACCCCCAGGATCTTAGAAAATGGGTGTGGTCATTTTCTCCTACATAACTCTATGTTATCTTGTGCTCGCAACTCCTATGTCACTTTAAATGGTGGAGACTTAATTCTTTTTGCAATATGATGGATGTGTGGTCTAGTTTTGCTCCTTTTTTTTGAGCTTCTGACCCCCAGGGTCTTAGAAAAAGGGTGTGGTCATTTTCTCCTACATAACTCTATTTAATCTTGTGCTCGCAACTCCTCTGACACTATAAATGATGGAGACTTAATTCTTTTTACAATATGATGGATGTGTGGTCTAGTTGTGCACCTGATATTTTGTTTGAGCCCCTGACCCCCAGGGTTTTAGAAAAAGGGTGTGGTCTTTTTCTCCTATATAGTTGTGCTGTCAACTCTTCTTAAGCTATATGTGATAGAAACTTACTTGTTTATGCAATATAATGGATCTGTAGTCTTATTGTGTCATTGATAGTTCATTTGAGCTAGCAGTCCCTGACCCCTAGTACCTTGGAAAATGGGTATGGCATTCTTTTTTGAAATTCTTTATCTTGGATATTAAAAATTATATGAGTGATATTCTAGTTGCAGTCCATTATAAACGGATTTGTTATTTCGTTGTGCTACTTATAACTTGTTAGAGCACCTGCTCGCTATATATAATGGTCTTTGCTTTAAAATAAAATGGAATTCAAATTGTTATTTACACTCAACTTTTTTCCACCTTGGAATTTGCCAGGTCAATGGGCACGGCAATTTAAATGTACTCACGAATGCTTTGTATCCGTCATCCTGATTGGTCAAGTGGCAAAGCTGTTTTGTTTATTATTTATATCGGATATTCGTTAATCTAATTAATACCATAGTCAATAATGATCGAATCCAACGATGAAACTGTCATTTGTATAAATTTAAAATGCATTTTAAGTAAGGGGAAAGGTTTTAAAACGATAAGAAAACTGTTGAATCGCATGCTTGCTGTTGAAGTACTATATTTATTTTATGACAGATCTACAGTAAGTACGTGATCTTCTTTCTTCTAATATCATAAAGTGGTTGTAGATTGATTCTCATTTGTGATTTTTTTCTTAGTGTGAAATAAAAACAGGTACGCACATAAATAGACCGGGGAAGAGGGGGTCATCGTGCCTCCCGGTGGTTTATACATGGACGTGGCCAGGCCTACATCTGTAGGCAAAAACGTCCACATCGTTTTCGAAAATAAATGACATAAAAAACAGAGAGAGAGAGAGAGAAAGAGAGAGAGTGAGAGAGAGAGAATATTGTTCTTTATACAAAGTGTTGGTCTCCGGAAATTCTGAATCAAGATACACAATATCATCAACAAAGTTTAGCTTCAAATCTGGGACAAATATTCAGATCTTCTTACTTTGAACGATGAAGGTTAAAAAGCGAATTTGTCTAGTCGTCTAAAAAGAAAAAAAATATTTGATAAAAATGTAAAAACAGTGCCCCAGAATGCTGAAAATTTGCTTCCGGATTGTCTAGAATCCATCAAAGCTATCCCAAATCTCCCGTCTATTTACAGTCATGAGCAGTGCCCAAATAAAAGGTGAGGGGGGGGGGGGGGGGCATATGACATGCTTTAAAAGCAAACTATACTGTTTCGTGACACTAGTGAGTAATAACCGAAGTACTCTTCAAAGACCACCAATGTGAATACATTTTTTTTCCCATAATTTACACACAACGATTGCTGACAAAGTGCAACTAAACGACCATTTGGGAAGGCCGGGTGCAGGGCTGTCATGTCCAATATCTGAACGTGGATTAAAAGACCCTCCTCAATAAAAATATTATCGCGATATCAAATTCAAAAAATCAAAATGTATAGGTAGTCTTTGCGCACACGACACCGACACGTGGTTTTGTTTTTGATTTTAACTGAGTTGAGTTCACCCGTCCGTCTGATGTAGTTTGTCACGTCACGCAAGTAGGTGGGATTTAAATTGACACCCAATCAAAAGCGTCCTTCGATGAAGCTTCGGTGAGATAACATGGGTTAGCAAATTCCAAGGTGGAAAAAAGTTGAGTGTATGTATATGTATCTTATTCACTTGTCAATGAGTGAATAAAATAAAACAACCAGGAGAGCTACAGTCTCGTCAGAGACTTCTGGTTCTAAGATTACCCATCAATCTGTCTGTCTTGATATTAATTTGTTGAAAGACAATGTTAATTACCAAGGTCATTAAGGCAATGCTTAAATACATGTATATCAAACCGACATTTCATCACATTTTACATGTGCCTAATGCCAATATGACATGTATTTTTCCCACATCCTTAGGTTCCAAAATACATCTCCAAGGGTAAAGAAGTTAAAGTAACGATAGAGAGAAAACACCTGACAGTATCACATAAAACAGACACAGGAGGATGGAAAGAAGTTATAAATGAAGATTTAACATGGGATATAAACAAGGAGGAGTCCATGTGGAGCCTCGTACCATCACAACATGTACATGTAAGTTATATGGGTTCATTAATTATAGTGCCTTGGACAAAATTTGGAGAGAGGGATATACGTAGATTATCTGTCCTCTATTTTTTGTCTATATGATTCAGGACATGGTAAATATATGGTACAAACTTAAAACTGTCAGAATTAGATTTGATGAAAATTGGTTTTCATTTTCTGGTAGGTGTCTCATCTGACTGAAACACATAATTTGATGGTCAACTTTGAACTTTGTGTCTACACATTTCAGTATCATTAACTATCAGATACATATTTAGGAGATGTTTATTCATTACTGCAGAATCCCTCTCCTCCTCCTTATATTTTCAAAATGCATTTTGTTAAAAGTTCTGGTGAAGGTGTCAAGGCCAAGGTATTAAAATTTGTATGAAAGGTCGCAAGGATGGTACATGTGAAATATCTAAGGTGTATCCGATACGTTTTAAAAGTTATGACCAGAGTTGAAGTTTTGGACAATCAGAAAAGAAACGGATATAAAAATATATGTCGGGCAAAAGTGCTTCATCGTTGATATCAGGGCATAATTTGTGTTCTCTCTTACTTACATTATGTTCTGGAATGAAGAAACATGAACTAAATGCTACTGTATGATCCCTAAAAATTATGATAACTTTGCACATTATGAAATCATCTTTTGTGTATTAAAACAGCCATAATTAACCCAGATGCATGTAGGTGATTACATTCTATATCAGTTTCATAATTGTTTCAGATTAATTTGGAGAAGAAGCAAGAAAGATGGTGGGAAGGACTCCTGATATCAGAACCAAAAATAAGTGTCCGTAAAATAGATGCTAGTCGTCCCATGTCAGACTTGGATAACGAATCTCAGGCCAAAATCGAGGAGATGATGTATAACGACCATCAGAAAAAACTAGGTTTACCAACGTCCGAGGAAAAGGTAAAGCTTCTTTGATAGTGTGTCATGTACAACAGGAGGAAAACCAAGATACTAGTAGCATTATGTATTTTCAACATTTGACATACCCTTAACTGTATGCTAAGATATATCAAGGTAAAGGTCACGAGGTCAAAATTTAGTTTGTTTGGAAGCAAATTATTTCAAGGAATACATATGTGAATTATCAATAACTTAACATTTACAGTTCGAAGGATTTGGTCAATTTTAATTATAAAGAAATGTAGGTCAAACTACAATGTCATGATCAGGGAGATGAAAAATTTAAGTATGAATAAATGCAGAAAATTCATTGAAATCATTTGTGATATATACGGGATAGATTACCTTTTGCTTAAAGTTGAAAGTGTTATGACCTGTAATAGACAATTAGATGAAGTGAAGTATCAGTATGCAGTCCAGATGACTGAAATGAAGAGATGTTCAGAGAATGGCTTATTAAGGTATTTAATAGCATTATTCAGCTCTTGTAACTAATATCAGTTCCGTTCAATTCATCTCATTCCCTTACTATCGTTTTCAGAAAATGCACAACCTTCTGAAAGATGCCTGGGATGCTGATGGGTCTCCATTTAAAGGTCAGCCATTTGACCCGTCTAAACTCAGCATGAACAATGGAGTTCTGACCGTAAATCCAGATCAAATGCCGAAAGAAGGGAGCTAGATATAAGACAGTAAAATCACTCACCAAAAGAAGATACAGGATAAATGGTATATCTCAAGGTCTCATTATGGTCAGCATGACGATTTATCGGGGAAAATTTCCGTTACCATGGATACAGGCTGGGGAGTCTGTTCATCAAGGACACTTGTACCAGAATCAATTCTTTGAAAATTATAAAGTGTACTCAACTATCTTGTACATCACCATAATCTTCAGAATTCTATTGTTTTGCAAAATAAAACCAACTAATTTTCATAACCATCATTAGAGTCAAAGCTGTTTAAAGAGCCATATAAGTGTATGAATTTGATCAACTGATATATAAATGCAAATTATTATTTGTTAAAGAACATAATATGCTTACCTGCAAGTTAGCATTATATGATAATGACAGAGTAACAGTATAACTTGCTTACAATTAATTTAGTGTGCTTTTTACAATTTGAATTAAATGTTCTTGTTAATTGATATTTACGGTACAATGAACTGTTTAAAAGTATATTTCTTGTACATAAAGTTATTTCAATGTTAGTCCTTGTTTTACTGCGTTTATTTTGCTTCATGGTCAAATTTCAAAAAAAATTGTTGAATAAGCAGCTTCCCTTTGCTTACATTCAAGTTAAAAGCCAAGGTCAAGGTCACAACTGTTGGTGTTTATAAGGTAAAACATGTGGAATATGAAATCTCTAAAAGATACTGTTCAAAAGATAAGCATGTTGAGAGCAATGTGGAGATTAGTATCTTGCCATTTAAGGTAGTCGATCCATTACTAAAGAATGGATAGTGTGAAAGTACCTTTTTCATCACATTACAATTTGTGTGACATCGATGTAACAAAAGTTGACATCAGTGCAATTAGGGGATTCCCCAAAAAATTGTCATCAAAATTTTATGAATTTAATTTTCTGAACAAACCTCATTAATGCATGTGTTTTTGAAAAAAATCTATCCGAATCAGTCATTTTGAAATTTATTTCAATAAAATTGGACTTGAAACAAAAAAGTTATAAGAAAAAAGAACTTTGATGACCAAACAAATATAATTATGTGTGAATTTAATTCTTAGCATTTAATTGGAGTATTGTAGTCATGTTTGGTATCAAATGAAGAATAATGAAGTCCTGCAGATGAAAATGTAAAGAAAATGCAAAAAAATGTTGATATGAACAATTTAATATTTTACAGCTGAGTTTGTCGGTACATCAAAGGTTTACTGATCGTTGCCAAATATCAGTCTACCATTAGCATACCATTAGTCATCAGCAAAAAGCATAATCTTGAGCAGAAGTAGGCAGTTACGGGTTTACAACCTTAAAAAGTCTTTAATAAGTTTGTCACTCAAGGCAGAAATGAAGGCGAATTATTGACATCAAACCACATGGAATTTACATATAAATTATCAAAGCTTTTTCATACTCTTCTTCGTCTTAATTGTCATTGAGACCCTTGCCACTATGATCTGCCTTTCACTCTTTAAGGTATTACCTGCTGTCTGCAAAATTAAAGGATTTTTTTTTCCAAAGAATCTTCAAATAATTTTAAAGATATTTACATTGTATACAAACACCACATTGTTTGGAAGAATGTCAAAAAAATCAACCCCCTTGTTTGTAAAACTGCATTTCCTTACTATTCAAAAGTAGGTAAATCTCCAAGGTCAAGAGGACAAAAGAAAAAAGGTCAAGAAAATGCCAGTTGCATAGGTACCATGCACGTTTTATTGCTGAAGGATCAACCAAGCATGGCTAGCTAGTTGTTATTTCTTAAGTTTATGATGAATATAAGGGGTAAAGGAGCTGGTAAGATAAGGTGTAAATTCTGCCCAGAAAAAGTGGAATTTTCAAAATGGGAACTTCAAGAAAATTCTTTCACAAAATTGATGCCAGTTCTTGGTTTCATCATAATCAGCAGTTGGATAAGATTTATCAGGGCAAAATATGTCTTTTATTCAAAAGAAATCAATGGAAAATGGGAAAGTTTTTAAAAATATTGTCCCCTCCCCTAGCTACAGAACGCCACTTTTACAGAAGGTGTATATCACTAATACACATCATTTGACAAAGTGGGGTTCTGTAGCTATGGGGGCGGATGCCCCATAGACGAAAAACTGAAAAAGGGAGGGGCGGGGGCTTTTTATGAATCTGTGTTTTAGGCCATAATATAACAAAGTTTCATTTTTTCCCCTTTTAAAGTCATTCATTTACTTATTCTAAACATGTTCACATGAAATGCACAATTTTTTTTAAATGAAATAAACAAGAGTATGCTGTTTATTTCTACACAGTGTATTTTGTGGTAAAATGCCTACTTTGTAGCCAATGAATACAAAATACAACCGTATTTCAGATTTAAGATTTTAAGATTTATGGATAAAGTTGAGACCAGTTTTTGTTTAAATTTGATTTCTAGTATCTTGTTTAGACTATATCTGTTTTAAAGTTTATAGATATCCATGTTAGCCAGATTGTTTTTAATTTTTCAACTTTTTTGTATCGATATAGCTTCTTTTCAACATGGCTACCCCCTACTCTTTGGACTAACTTAAGTATCTAGAAATAAGCTTCCCAAAATAAAAGTTGTATGAGGAATCTCCAAATACATTATATTTGAGTAATTATCAAGTTTCTCTTGAGTACAGATCATTGTGTAAAAGAAATACAGAGGACTCCTGTTAATCTGATAGTCAGTTTGTCAGATCATTATCAGATTAACAGGAGTATCAGATTATCAGGAGTTTGAAATTCCATGGAAATACAATAAAATAGTCCTTTTAATTGTACTATAATGTATCTCAAACTTTATTATATTCATCAATTTAACGATATGAATACTTTCAAGCCATTTTGAATAGTTTTAAAGGGTAAAATACCAATTTCAAGGATTTTGATATGATAATTCATTGAAAATGACGTAAATATTGTAGAAAAATATCATAGTTGACATAAAATCCTATCAGATTAAGAGGAGTTCTTAAGATTTTTGATAATTTCTATCAGATTAAGAGGAGTAAATTTACAATGATTATAAAGGAAATGATTTTGCGTTTTGAAATCATATCAGATTAAGAGGAGTATCAGATTATCAGGTATCAGATTAAGTGGAGTCCTCTGTACTTGACAAGATTCAGGGCTAAATACAGCCCTTATCTTATCAGCCCCTTTTTACCTCAAGAGAGTTTTCCCATTGTAACCTTGACCTTGAAAATCAAAAGATGTAGTTTAATGAATACTAGTTCATATTTCCGAAAGTAAATTGTGTAGGTCAAGGTCATCAACTTTTATTAAATGACCTTGACCTACTTTTTCCGTTTGAGTGATTTTGCCTTTAAAAGGCAATATTGAGCAAGTATTAGTGTAGCTGCAGAAATGGCCAACGACACTTGGATATTTGGTTGGTAGGGGTGTGTTGGCCCTGTGGCTAGTATTAGTGCTACAGTATCAAACTTGCATATTGGATCCGTAAAATGACCTTGGCCTTTCTCTGGTTAAGTGATTTTCCTTTATAAAGCCAATTTTCAAAAAAAATTTAAATGAATTTTTGCCATGAGGTGTGCTTTGTAATCTTTGATTACCCATGTTTGACTCTTCAACCGCTACACTGAATTTCAAATCGGGAGGAAATCAGGAAGCAAGTACTCAAGGTCTTATACAAAGTTTGTATTTTTCGTACCAATCAGTCAACAAATTTGGCCACCAAGGGCTCTGATTGGCTGATGCATTTTCGACATCTCTTCTGCGACCACTGTACAAAATTTCACGAAACCGTACAGGAAGCAAGTACTCAAGGTCGTCTACCAAGTTTGTGTTTTTCAAGCTGATTGATCAACAAACATAGCCACTGAGGGCTCTGGCTGAAGCAATTTTTACTTCTCCTTAGTAGCATGGTAACTGCTGCATAAAATTTCATAAAAAAAAAAACCTTTCCAGGAGACCAGTACTCAAGGTCCTCTACCAAGTTTGCCACTTTCAGCCTTTTGTCTGCAACTCAGGTGAGTGATTTGGCCCCCTTGGGCCTCTTTTTCATCATCACCCATGACGACCTTGAAAATCAATAGGTGCTGTCTTCCCATCAGCACCAACTTAAATATTTTGATGAAGATTTAAGATAAACTGTGACCTCGAGTGCCCACAAGGTTTTTCTATGATTACCAATAGTGACCTTGAAAATTAATTGATGTTGTCCTCTCACCATGGATAACTTGCATGCAAAGTTTGATGAATATCCTTTGTAAAACTGTGACCTCTAGAGTGCCTAAACTTTTTCTATGATAACCAAAAGTAACCTTGAAAATCAATTGGTGTTGTCCTCTCATCATGGACAGCTTGCATGCAAAGATTGATGAAGATTAAACCGTGACATCTAGAGTGTCAATAAGGGTTTTCTATTTTTGTCCATTGGCACTGTAACCTCGACTTTCGACTTACCTTGAAAATCATCAATTGTTGTCCTATCACCATGGACATCTTACATGCAAAGTTTGATGAAAATTGAAAGTAAACTGTGACCTCTAGTGTCAACAAGGTTTTTCTTTGATTACCAATAGTGACCTTTGACAATGAAAATCAATAGGTTTTGTCCTCTCAAAATGGACTACTTACATACAAAGTTTGATGACGATTGGAAGTTAACTGCGACCTCCAGTGTCCACAAGCTTTAATAGACCACAATAACACTAACAAACGGTGGCGTTACTACATGTATATCCCTTTAACAACAAAGTTGCTCGAGAGGATATCATCAAAATCCTGTGACCTTGCCCTTTTGATCCAAAATCGTTTACTCACGAGGAACATGTCTGACAAGTTTCATTAAACACAATTCTCTTTCCATTACAACCTGGAAACCATGATCAAAGCTTTGACCTTTTAACCCAAAATTATACAGGGCAAGTTTTATGAACTGAAGTGCAATGCAAATTCCATAATGATCAGTAAGTTCAATAAAGCACATCCTTGACTCATGGAAAATATTTCTGGCATGTTTCACATGATGCAAAGTGCATCAAAGTCCTTTAACCTTGACCTGTAGGCCCCATATCAAATAGGACACATACTCAACTTATGGAAAATATTTCTGGATGATTGATGCATTACAAACTCTGTTATGATCTGGAGACCATAAATCTTCAAAATTGTATGACCTTTATCTTTGACCCCAAATTCAATGGGTCATATCCTCCTCATGAGAAACATTTCTAGCAAATTTTGGTTGGGCGAGCTTGCTCACTCCTCCCAAGAGGTCTTGGGATTTAATCCTAGATTTGTCTTATTTGAATGGTCTTATGCAATTTAGTTTTATTGGTTTATGTGTAGTCTTTTCTTCCTAGTCCCCATTTATCTGTGTTTGTCTAACCAGTGTTTTCGCAGCTGCATGTTTTGCTGTGGGTGCTGCATCAGAGTCCTGTTGGAGATGTAGGAGAGCAAGGCAGACAACAACCAAGTCTCACATTTTTCTCAAGGTATACAAGTCCCATGTGCCAACACCCAGACCTATGATGCCGAGTCCAATACATAATTGCATTAATACGATTCAAAAACCATTTTCAATAATAATTGAAATATCATTGCAATAGCTCTATTACATATTCAACTACATGCAAGTCCTATATGTTGATGGATGCCCAACCACCTCAAATCAAATAAGTTTTCCATTTTGCCCAGGAAAGTCTAGATTATTTCAATTTTAAGCATTTGTAGAATGTAATCATCTCAGCTTGTTGACATTAGCCTACTTTAAAACCTGCCTTTCATTTAGTACTTGCACTTCTATATTAACCTGAATTCATCCAAACTGATCAATCAAACAGAAGAATGTAGATTAGATGCAACGACTTGAGCATGTATTTTAAGATGAACCTTACACAAACTCTCCTTTATTTACCATTGTACTTCCCCATATAAATTCCAAACTCTTTAGCCTTGTAAGCCAATGGGTTAATGCTTAGCAGATGCAGGGACTTTAAAGATGGTAGTATGGCTCCATCAGTACTTTACAAGAACATCATGTATGCACTGTGACCTTGCAGATCTGACCATGATTCAAAGTTATGATACACTTAAGATTCTGGCAATAATTCAGAAAAAAATACTGCATGAAAATCAAAATGTAAGCCACAGAAAAAATTTTGACCAACATAAGACTTGTATGAGAAACAGACGGGGGAATTCCTTTACCCCCAAAATTTGGCTTTCAGGGAGTACATGTGAAAAGACCAAACTCATTATGAATTCCATTTTTCTCATGCTCTTCCCTAGAAAGGAATATGGCCCCTGTGGTCCTTGATTCATTGTGCTGTTACAAATTTCACAGCTTCTTGAAGGAACACTAAATTATTTCTGGAAGACTATCTTGATGAGTGGGACAAAAGATTGAATAAATTCAACACATGTTTGACACCCAGCCTTTATTGATTCAAGTCCAGTAATTGTATAGATTAACAGTTCTAGGCCCTAGAGGCTTGGGCATCCTTCCAGGCTTGTAGCGGGCCTTTGTTGGGTTTGTATTGTACGGTAACACCATCTGGTACCAGACGACCGTCAGCTCTCATCTCCTCATACTGAGGCTTCTCCCACTTGGTAAATCCCCATTTCTTAGATACGTAGATCTGAAAGTAAAGATCCATGATAATAATATATGGTAGAATTGGTCAAGCACAAATACAAGTATACAGACTTCTGAATAAGACAAAAATATTTATTTGGAAATTCTGACACTGATTCAAATATTGAAGAATTGTAACATGAATGACAAAATAGGATCTAAACACTTGTTTTTAAAATTGAAACTTAAATGGAAAAGGCAATTCTATCTAGTTTAATCACACAATCATTGTCTTCTTACGATCTCTTATTGACATCCTCTTTATTGTGAATTCAATAGTTCTTGGTCGATCAATAGTTCTTGGTCGATCGATAGTTCTTGGTCGAAATATCAGTAAATTAAATTCCTTTCCTGTCGGTAGTGTTGATCTCATAAATAGAGTTGTTAACTTTTAAGTACTAAATCCTCATATATTTAACGAGGCCAGCTGGCTATAAAGGCTCAGACTTTCTACACATTTGTTCATAAAACATGTAACCAGTGTTACGTGTCCATACAACAAATAGTAGAATGGACATAGCGACATTTCTGGTAATTAATGTTACAGTCATGAAACGACAGGAGTGACATTATTATTCAACCTGTAGCTGGGACTGTTGTTATACAAGATAAATTTAAATTATGTTTGCAAAATTAAAGCAAATCCATATGGGAATATTACATACAAAGATCAGCTGAAGAAAGTATGCATGTATGTAAGGTAACATTTCATCTAGCACTTATTGAATGAAAACAAGTCAACCCAAATGGTAGCATCCTTTAACATGACAACAGAATTTAATTCCCTTGTCTACATGTAGACACAAAAATCCTTTCCTAATAATAACTGTCGTGACTTCGATACCTGGCCTCGACATTGTGGGAATCTCATGGGCATTGTTTGATGACAAATCAAAAGCAGTCTGTTACTTCATATTGTATTCTATTAGTGAGCTGTATTACTACCTGTATAGCAAGTGAACATGAAAATTGAAAGTTGTCAATTGTCTATTCTTTATGTACATGTACTGCACATTCTTCCTTCATACTAATGTACCAAGGCTTATTCGATGCAGAATTTACTCTACCAATGATTTGAAAGATACCCATCACTAATGAAACGAGATCCACTTTGTCATTGGATTCAAAATCATACAATATACATGAATGCGTCTACAAATGTGTCGAATTGGGTAAAATCACTACACAAGTTGGTAACAAAAACACTAAGACATGGCATGAGTTGTGAAGACATGGCACGGGTAAAACGGCAAAGTTTTAGGACTTAAGTCCAATTATAAGGCACAGGGAAAAGAATGAGAACATCCAATTCAAGACACCTCCTTCTTATTAAATAAAATCATTGACAACTCTCTTAGAAACTCTGCCACAAAACCTTCATCAAAAGAAAATCTGCAAGCGTCAGAGTGTCAACTGACCATTCTGCAGAACATATTCTAAGATTACTGAATGGAAAAAGCTAAAATGTCACCAGATTTACGTGTCCATGCCACAAAGAGTAGAATGGACATAGCGACATTTCTGGTAATTAATGTTACAGTCATGAAACGACAGGAGTGACATTATTATTCATCCTGTAGCTGGGACTGTTCTTTGCCAAATATAAAATATTGCTAGATTGATCCCTTTAAGTTCTTCCTGTTGGTATTTGAATGCTCTACATGCAGTTAAGGTCAATTAATGGATAATGAGAATTTACTTCATTTGCAGTTTACAAACTTATGAACAAAATTTTTTAGACTTCAGGACTTTATGTCAGTGGCAACAAAAGAGCAATGAATAAGCATGAAGGAATTGAAGCTTAATTTGCATCACAGACATGATGAGTTACAAAACTTAATTTCTGGCTATGCTCTTTTAATTAAGGCAGATTAGAGTCCCTACCTGCATCACAATTGCATGAATTTTCAGTATTTGGTCAATGGAGTTTTAAGGCCAAAAAAAAAAACTAGAACTGCCCTAAAGCGGACGAATTATATCCCCCCCCCCCCCCCCCCCGGACGTTTTTTATAAATGGGACCATTTATGATGTCAAAACTTCTTAACATAAAATGTCGTATAGGGTGAAGGTCAAGGTCACAAGGTCAAACGTCATGGTACCATAATGTAGTACTCTTTATTATTAATGTGTGTATGAAAATGCAAGGCCTACCATTAACAGTATAGAAGAAATCTGCTTTCAAAACTTCTTATCCGGACGGACAGACAGACAGACAGGGTGATTCCTATATACCCCCCTAAACTTCGTTTGGGGGGGGGGGGTATAAAAAACAATTATGTGTTTCCACTTTCATACCTGAAACCAGAAGTCTCTGATGAGACTGAAGCTCTACTGTTAGTTTTTGTTATCTTCACCAATATGCATATGAGTAGAGATAAAAATCTTACTTTCAAAGTAATCAATCAAAACCATGTAAAAAAAAACCCCAAGACCTTAAAATTATGTGGATGCACATGCTGTAAATAACCTTTTGGATAATATATGTATGTGTCATTGAGGTGGATGGTTAAATAAGATTATTGTCTTGTTGCCAGATTCCATAGTAGCAACAGTACATGTAACAGAACATACATGTATGCATATTTTTCAGTGATTTGGTAATCATATTGCATTTCTATGCATTTTTCAAATCAAACGCTGTTAAAACCAATGTCTTCGCAACACGAAAGAGTTAAATTTTCATCTTTTTCTCTGTTTGTAATGACGTCGAGGCCTATTAGATCCATTTTCAACTACCATATTAGTAAAGACTTTAACTGGTCCAATTACATGTTTGCAAAATGTGACTAAAACAAATGACAAATATTGAAATATAGTCTCCTCAGGAAAAATCAGACAGAAGTAACACAGATATTTAACTGCCCCAACTTTTGTCAAGCATTCAAGTTAGCTGTGTTCAATAAGTAAAAAAAGCAAAGGTGTTAATCTGTTTGAATGTTGGACAACAACTGTAGCTGAACTTTTGCTCGAGCGACGGGCTGTGGGTACTGGTAGCTGACATGAGTGATCCCCATTTTTATCCCTGTTGCATTGTATTTGAAATCATAACAGGCTTTAGTCCCAGTCAGCCGGTTGCTGAATTACTGAGTTCATGCATGCATATAGAAACTATTATCACATGATACACCCGTTATGCAGTTTCATAAAGCCATTTCATAAATATATGATATGATAACACGTTACATATCGCTCTGCTTGAATGCGATTGGTCAAGTTTGGAACCGAATCACATAAACCTTGACAAATGTGACCTTTCAAATATCGGTCAACTGTTAAATTCAGACCAAGAGTCAATATCAGTGATTAAAATTGTTGTTGTTGAATCAATTCTTGCATTAAAATACTATTCAAAATTAAAATACTTTTCTCTTAAGCACAGAATATCTATACGATGGGGACACTACTTCTTAAGGCGTAGCAGACGACCTCAAGATCACGGCGTGATTCGCCTCTGTAGTTCTCGGAAACGTTGATTTCACGTTTGAAATACACATTTTTAGGAAATATCATGTGATAAAAAGAACCTCAATTGAATTTCCATTTCATACGATGTATTATGAAACTCGTTGTGCGTTTTATATCCCCTCGCCAAGGCTCGGGGATATAATTTAAAACACACAACTCGTTTCATAATACATCGTATGAAATGGAAATTCATTTGAGATCCTATATTTATGATTACAAAAAACAACTTATTTCTATATAATGAACACATGACCCCAGTCACATGACTGTTACAGAACAATCAGAAACTTGTTTGTACCTTGAGCCACAGATTTAAAGATACGTCGAATGTTTGTATCCGGACTCGGCCCATGACTGGCGCCCCAAGAGAAATCAGCCCTCTTTTGACACAATATAAACCTCCCCTTTCCTTTCCTGCTCTTACAAACTACTAGCTGCTTTCATAGATTAAAAATTATCATGTATTGCACAGAATTATATGTACATAATTCAATTACCACACTGCTGCACTGAACTTAAAACTCAGAGCTGTCATTTAAGTCACTTAGATAAAAAAAATGGTCAAGGTAATTTCTGAAAAATTAGGAAGAATTAAACTTGTAGCACTTTTAAAATTGTAATGAACAGCATAAATATAACTTACAAGAAGTATTTGAAGAGAAATGCCTTCTGTTTTATTTACCAGAGGGAAAATTGAGGTGAACTGAGAGAGCAGTGGCTGCCATTGTTGTTCTTCTTTATTTATACTGCACAAGACAATTCGACCTCGAAACTAATTCATACCAAAATCATTTCTTAAAAAACTTTGTCACACCTATCAGAAAGCAGTTATCTCATGTAAAAAAAACTTGAAATATGAGTAAAATTGAAAGAAAAGCATGGAGTCTTACTGTTTTTACATTTCCAAATACAGATAAAAGTATTTGAGCCCATATAGCTTGGTAAAGGCTAGTATCGGTGCATGAATTATAACAGAAAAGAAAGAAAGGAAAAAAAACAAGTAAAAATAAATAAAGGCACTCAATTGTGATACTATAAAGATAGATGAGCTTCATAAAAATGGAATGTACTAAAATAGCCATGGTTTTAACTTTCAATCTATTGAATTTTCTGAAGATAATTGAAAATGTACAGATCTTCAAACTGCCCGACAAAAAGACCACACCCTTTTTCTGAGTCCCTTGAGGTCAAGGGCTCAAACAAAATATAAGGTGCATATCTAGACTATAGACCAACCATTATGTAGGAAACAATTACATTTCTATCATTTACTGTTTCAGAGGAGTTGCATACAAAAACCCCTTTAAGGAGGAAATGACCACACCCTTTTTCTAAGACCCTGGGGGTTAAGGGCTCAATCAAAATATAAACAAAACAACTAGGCCACAGACCAATCACAATGCAAAAAGAATTACATTTCTATGATTTATAGTTTCAGAGGAGTCGTGTCCACAAGAATTGTTTACGGACGCCGGACAGACGGACGGACAGACGGACGGACAGACAGACGGACGACGGACGAAGGGCGATCGCATAAGCTCGACTGGTCTTTGACCAGTAGAGCTAAAAAGAAATGTCGGTAGGTCAGGATTTTTTTTTTTAAGTTGATAGCTTTTCATTCATGGTGCCAAATATCCCATAAAATGTACTTGAGTTTGGAAAAGGTGCTACAAAACCCTTTGCCTCCTAAATGTATTGACAAGATGATTCCATTTCAACTGCCAAAATACTGCAATTTCTATTAGTTTTCTCCATTTTTACACCATAACATCATCTTTTTCTCTCAAATGACTCGGCATTTCTTTTTTTCCGTTTCATACAAAATTGGTGCCAATTTCAACCAACATTTTTTCATATTTTTCACTTTACATTTTGGTGAAGAAAAAGGGTTGGCAGCAAAAAAATGAAAAGATCGGTAGGGAAAGTGGAAACACACATCATTTTTTTGGCCCTATGATCCAAAAATCAAATTTCTATGACTACTTTTTACCTTTGAACCCCATATTGAATAGGGTCCATTTTAGAAGGGGACATCCTTTACCTATGGGGAAAATTTCAAGCTACAGTTTACTCAAACTCGGATAACTCGAATTTCCGCTTAACTCGAACTATTTTAAAAAGTCCCGTTTCTGTTGCATTGGTTTCTATGCATTTTTACTCCTGATAACTCGAATTCTGATAACTCGAACTTTCCGTTAAGTCGAACTACTTTTTAGGTCCCATAACTAATTTTACATTGACAAATCACCTCGATAAGTCGAACCACAACCAAATTTTAATTCTTAAACAAAAATCAATTAATTGGAAGAAGATCGTTGGAGAGATAATTGATACTTTCTTGCTTTGGAGTTGCATTAATTACATGAAAGTTTGCTTGATCGTTAAAAGAAGACAACACAAACATTTGTGAACGGTGATAGAGAAAATACACCAGTCTTATAAAAATCGATTGCTGGTCATGTACTCAGTAAGTCGAACTCCTGATAAGTCGAACTTTTTCTGATGGTCCCTTGAAGTTCGACTTATCGAGAGTAGACTGTATTTTCATGATGCTCATGGAAATACCTATATTTTCCTATAATCTTGGAACAATTCTCAACCATCAAAGTCATATAACCTTTACCTTACAACTTCAAAATCAATAGGTCTGGCAAGTTTCACGACATGACATTCTATTATGGTCTAAACATAGTGTAATCAAAGATTACGAAGCTCACCTCGCGGCAGCAAAATTCAATTAAAACATATCTCTAGGTACATGTATATTGGCTTTAAAAGAAAAATCGCTCAAGTGGAAAAAAGTAGGTCAAGGTCATTTTATGAAAGTTTGATCAAAGATACATCCAATATGCAAGTTTGGTTCATGTAGCACTTATACTTTGCTCAATATTAGCCTTTAAAGGCAAAATCACTCAAGCGGAAAAAGTAGGTCAAGGTCATTTTATGAAAGTTTGATCAAAGATACATCCAATATGCAAGTTTGGTACATGTAGCACTTATACTTTGCTCAATATTGGACTTTAAAGGTAAAATCACTCAAGCGGAAAAAGTAGGTCAAGGTCATTTTATGAAAGTTTGATCAAAGATACATCCAATATGCAAGTTTGGTACATGTAGCACTTATACTTTGCTCAATATTGGACTTTAAAGGTAAAATCACTCAAGCGGAAAAAGTAGGTCAAGGTCATTTTATGAAAGTTTGATCAAAGATACATCCAATATGCAAGTTTGGTACATGTAGCACTTATACTTTGTTCAATATTGGACTTTAAAGGTAAAATCAGTCAAGCAGAAAAAGTAGGTCAAGGTCATTTTATGAAAGTTTGATCAAAGATACATCCAATATGCAAGTTTGGTACATGTAGCACTTATACTTTGCTCAATATTGGCCTTTAAAGGTAAAATCATTCAACCGGAAAATGTAGGTCAGATGCAGCATCCGATGCATGGGTTCACCTCAGCATCCCAAGATGAATCACTGGTGCAAGTTTGGTTACTGTAGCATCGGTACTTTGTCAGATACTGAGCTACCCCAAAAACTTTAACCAGACATTGACAAAGTCATTCAACCGGAAAATGTAGGTCAGATGCAGCATCCGATGCATGGGGTCACCTCAGCATCCAAAGATGAATCACTTGTGCAAGTTTGGTTACTGTAGCATCAGTACTTTGTCAGATACTGAGCTACCCCAAAAACTTAAACCAGACATTGACAAAGTCATTCAACCGGAAAATGTAGGTCAGATGCAGCATCCGATGCATGGGGTCACCTCAGCATCCAAAGATGAATCACTTGTGCAAGTTTGGTTACTGTAGCATCAGTACTTTGTCAGATACTGAGCTACCCTAAAAACTTTAACCAGACATTGACAAAGTCATTCAACCGGAAAATGTAGGTCAGATGCAGCATCTGATGCATGGGTTCACCTCAGCATCCAAAGATGAATCACTTGTGCAAGTTTGGTTACTGTAGCATCAATACTTTGTCAGATACTGAGTTACCCAAAAACTTTAACCGGACGCGGACGCGGACGGGGACGCGGACACCGGGGTTATAGCATAAGCTCATCTCAACTTCGTCGAGGTGAGCTAAAAATCATTCAAGTTCTACAACCTTAACCTTTGATCCCAAATTTAATAGGGCACTAGAGAAAGTGTAATAGCTTTTGCCATGTTGGACTTGCAATGCAAAAATTGTTGATGGATTGAATAACCAAAGTACAAATAGAAATTTTGCTTGTATTTTTTCAAGAGGAAATTATGTTTGAAATTGAAGAGAAAGCCATTATATCACTAGTGCAGTACAATAATAGTATATTTTGGTGAAGCGAAGGTAATCTTAGTAATCTAAGGAGAGGGCTCCAGTAATGTGGAGATAATTTTGCCAAATCCCTTTTCATGTTTATGATGAATAAAATATGTTTAAACTAAACTAAATAAAGCCTGTGTTTGTGAAACACGAATGCCCCCGGTGGCATCATTGTTAGTATGAACACTATTTTCTGTTAAGTACATGTATGTGAGGTCACTGGGTTAAAAGGTCAAAGGTCAAGGTCATGAGGTCAAAAATTTTGGTATCAATGGAAAGGTCTTGTCACAAGGAATACACATATGAAATATGAAAGCCCTATCACTTCCCATTCAAAAGTTATGCCCAATGTTAAAGTTTTTGAAAAGTAGGTCAAAGGTCAAGGTCAAGGTCACGAGGTCAAACATTTTGGTATCAATAGAAAGGTCTTGTCACAAGGAATACACATGTGAAATATGAAAGCCATATCACTTACCATTCAAAAGTTATGCCCAATGTTAAAGTTTTTGAAAAGTAGGTCAAAGGTCAAGGTCAAGGTCACGAGGTCAACAATTTTGGTATCAATGGAAAGGTCTTGTCACAAGGAATACACATGTGAAATATGAAAGCCCTATCACTTCCCATTCAAAAGTTATGCCCAATGTTAAAGTTTTTGAAAAGTAGGTCAAAGGTCAAGGTCACGAGGTCAACAATTTTGGTATCAATGGAAAGGTCTTGTCACAAGGAATACACATGTGAAATATGAAAGCCCTATCACTTCCCATTCAAAAGTTATGCCCAATGTTAAAGTTTTTGAAAAGTAGGTCAAAGGTCAAGGTCACGAGGTCAACAATTTTGGTATCAATGGAAAGGTCTTGTCACAAGGAATACACATGTGAAATATGAAAGCCGTATCACTTCCCATTCAAAAGTTATGCCCAATGTTAAAGTTTTTGAAAAGTAGGTCAAAGGTCAAGGTCAAGGTCACGAGGTCAAAAATTTTGGTATCAATGGAAAGGTCTTGTCACAAGGAATACACATGTGAAATATGAAAGCCCTATCTCTTCCCATTCAAAAGTTATGCCCAATGTTAAAGTTTTTGAAAAGTAGGTCAAAGGTCAAGGTCAAGGTCACGAGGTCAACAATTTTGGTATCAATGGAAAGGTCTAGTCACAAGGAATACACATATGAAATATGAAAGCCCTATCACTTCCCATTCAAAAGTTATGCCCAATGTTAAAGTTTTTGAAAAGTAGGTCAAAGGTCAAGGTCACGAGGTCAACAATTTTGGTATCAATGGAAAGGTCTTGTCACAAGGAATACACATGTGAAATATGAAAGCCCTATCACTTCCCATTCAAAAGTTATGCCCAATGTTAAAGTTTTTGAAAAGTAGGTCAAAGGTCAAGGTCAAGGTCACGAGGTCAACAATTTTGGTATCAATGGAAAGGTCTTGTCACAAGGAATACACATGTGAAATATCAAAGCCCTATCACTTCCCAATCAAAAGTTATGCCCAATGTTAAAGTTTTTGAAAAGTAGGTCAAAGGTCAAGGTCAAGGTCACGAGGTCAAAAATATTGGTATCAATGGAAAGGTCTTGTCACAAGGAATACACATGTGAAATATGAAAGCCCTATCTCTTCCCATTCAAAAGTTATGCCCAATGTTAAAGTTTTTCGGACAAACAGACAAACAGATAAACAGACAAACAGACGGACAGGCCAAAAACTATATGCCCCCGAATCTTTGATTCCGGGGGCATAAAAATCTTAGTAATCTAGTAGCAGTCATTGGCTGATCAAACGATATGTTCAATATGTAGACTAGTTAAATGCACATATAATGTAACCAATGTTACGTGTCCATTCAACAAAGAGTAGAATGGACATAGCGACATTTCTGGTAATTAATGTTACAGTCATGTAACGACAGGAGTGACATTATTATTCAACCTGTAGCTGGGACTGTTAAGTAACATTGTTCTGAAGTCTGATTTCTTGAAAATTTTATGACAATTGTCAATGTTCAGTGGAATCAAACCAATCATACTAATATCAAGGTTTTAGTGAATTATTGGTGTGAATACCGAAGTAATTTCAAAGATTCATCCCTACCAAGTCATCAAATTTGATTTCACAGAAAAATTGACCAGAGATGTTCTACAAAGGGAAAAACAGAAATACAGTAGACAGGAATCACTAAAGCAAAACTTTCAAACACACACAATTCTAAAACACCTTCAATAAACCTTGTCCTTGAAATCAATCTACATTTTTGTAAACTTCAGGAGTGTCCTCAACATCTTTCCACATTATGCATACACATACGCATTAGTTTTAATTAAAAAGTGATCCCTAAGTGTTGCTATGCTTCACAGGCGACACAAAAATTATTTCTTCATGAACAATTTTACGTTTATATGGGGATGGTGATCAGTTAAAGGAAGACGACTTTGACATGCTGGAAGTAACCATTCATTTCTATGGACGGAAGAGTTTATCAGCTTCATCTATGGCAATTCAAATCCTACTGGCATTTGAAAGTCGGTATTTAACCTAGCCCGTATAGTATAGAAAAGGCGATCATTATTCATGTTGGTAAAGAACAATGTAACCAGTGTTACGTGTCCATGCTACAAAGAGTAGAATGGACATAGCGACATTTCTGGTAATTAATATTACAGTCATGAAACGACAGGAGTGACATTATTATTCAACCTGTAGCTGGGACTGTTGCTATTCAAGAAGTAGAGGAAAAACAAGCCAAATCCATGCTTCATAGGTAAGAGAATGTAAATTTCTCCTGATTTTAAATCTTTTTATCTGTAAATAAGTTATGTACCTTTTGACGTCCAGGATACTTGAACTTAGCTCTCCTCAGAGCTTCTATAACAGCATCCTGGTGATTCTCACGAGCACGTACAGACATGATGGGTTGTCCGATGTGAACTCTAGCAACAGTTCCCTGTGGCTTTCCAAACGCACCTCTCATTCCAGTCTGAAGCCTGGTGAAAATATTGACGATGAGACATTATTATCTGAACATGCTCTAAGCTTATAATTTTCAAGTATTTCATGCAATTTGCATTTTGTAAAGTTCACAAATGATTAAGTACAGAGAGAAATCAAATTGATTCGAATTTTACAAGCCGAAGCAACTGTGATACTCTGCAGTTAGTTTTAATATATTTATTTCGAATCAATTGATCATACAACAATAAACAAAATGTAACAATTGAGATTGGAAAACAAGCAGTTTGCAGTTGTCTCTGCAGTTGAAATTTTAATATTTAGGCCTGTCAACAACTTGAGAGGTCAAAATATTTTTTTAAATATATAATGTAGATAGGTCTGCTTATTTGAAATAAGAAGCTGCTCAAGGGCAGGCATGCCAACTACTGGATGATTGATGCCACATGTTACCTGACCCCCGCCTCTCGATGGCCATCGAGTCTGATGCTAGTACATCGGCTTCATTATAGCCATACATGTGGAAGTATGATAACCTAACTATACAGACACAGGTAAAACGGAATTTTACCTGTACAAGATCAACATAGGAAAATTTCAGTACATGGGTGGTATGCAATTACTACTCACAACTGAGGCGTTAAATGAGATTGTTATAGTTCTTAGGTATCTACTGAGACTTAGATTTCCCTACATCAATCTCATACAACATAGTAGATTCATCTTCTTACATTCTTTGTTTTGTACAAAATCTTGTTTGCAATGCAAGGCCTAATAAAGTGTAACCTCAGAACTGTGTTATTGTGATGTCACTAGAACAAGAAAATCCTCACATCTACTCTCTGGTATTTTCTTGTTTAAGGTGCAAGAATAAGTTATGCACGTTGCCTTTTGCAGACAACACAACTAGTTGTATGTCCAATAGAGATGCAACGAGTCGGGAACTTCTCGATTCGGTTCGATTTCGATTTTTATGTCTCGATTCGGTTTTTTTCGGTTCGAGTTTTTTGCAATAAAATTTTCCGAGAATATTTATTTTTTTTCCTTTTATTTAAAAAATTTAATCTCAATCTAAAAAAAACATGTGCATCACTATATACCCCCACCATTTTATGGCGGGGGTATAAAAATGCATAAAATTCCCAGTTCATGTGAAAGCACTGTATGATACATATGTTTATGTATCATGTGGAAATATTATTCAAGCCAAACAACCCCTCCCCCCTTTTCCACAGAAAGGCCTTCTGGGGATATATAAATTCAATACTGTGTACAAAAGATATATGATAACTAACCAGTTTGCACAAAGAAGTTCATATATAAAATACTTTAAAAGAGGCAATTTTCAATTTGGGGTAGCACTCACGCGCTCGTTGAAATGCAGCGAGTGTAAAAGTCGACGTTTCGAATTTCCTCTGACCCTGTATTTTCTTACAAATTGCTAGGTAAATGCACTTGAAAGGTTCAGTTTTTATTCTAAATCATCACCTTAAATCATTCTTATTGGGAATCCTGCGATTTGTGCGATTAGTGAATAACTTTAAAGTTGAAATTAGAACGTTTTTCTTCATTATTTAGACTATTCAACTCAAATCGTTTCTGACCACTACGACTCGCGATTCGAGTCAGAGCTAAGAATCGCGATTCTCGGTGCACCGCGGTGAATCGTTGCAGCTCTAATGTCCAAGGCAAAAGAACTTGTAATCAACAGAAAGGAAATGAACAAGACTTGCACATGTCCCTACACTTTAAAATACAGAAGGCAATTAAGAATCTGACAATTAAGAAGATATCTATTATGAGCATGCTCATTATGGCAAGCTATACCTATCGGCTCCGGCACACGACAACATCTTGTTGATGCGGATAACATGGAATGGGTGCACTCGCATCCGTAAGTGGAAGGCGTCTTTACCGCAGTTCTTTACCAAGTACTTGTTAGCACAGATACGGCCAGCTTCTAGGGCCTCAGATGACAGCTGTTCATATTCATCAGATACCAGATGTACACATAGTGAAAAGTCGTCTACTCTGGCCTTCTTCCTTCCCAAATCAAAGATACGAATCTTTGCATCTGAATAAAAAATAATGAATAATTGTCCTATGAATTTGTTGTAGAAAGCTTTTCAAGGGAGTCATGTAGTACCATTCTTCACTGAAATCTAACTAGATACATGTACCTGTATTTTCAACATGTTAAAACCATTTCACTTGAAAGATCATGGATACAAGAATGAGATCAGTCATTTCAGAACCCTGACATAAAATGGAAATGGTGCAAGGGAAAACATACATGTAAGGTCTACGAACATTTGCACAAGCAAGCTACATTTCAAAATGGTTTTTCCTAAACCAGGGGTCTATAATTCCCATTTCCCGTTGCCCGGGGCAAGTGAAAAGTTAGGTCGGGAAAGTAAAAAGTAGGTGCTCACTTGCCCCTGGGCAAGGAGACTTGTTGAACATTTTTTCCTCTTCTTTCAGATTTCTTTCTTATCTTATTCTACAGAAAGGATTTTAATTTTGATATTCTGAAGAATCAAGCACTCAATTTACTAAATATTCTAAATATCAACGAGTTTCAGTATAAGACCCATCATTGGGGCAAGTGGTTTTTTGGGTCGGGCAAGTAAATTTAAAGCTCGAGGTGGCAAGTAGATTTTGAAAAAATTCTAGACCCTGTAAACATGTTAAAGTTGGCTAAAGATAAACAGTAGTTTTTTTAGAACAGTAGTTTTTTTTTCGAACCACGAGAAAAGTTTACTTCCAGGACATATTTACAAGTCAATTTTAAGCCCAATACTATGGTAAATTGTACATAAATGTGCCAACAATGGTGTCATTACTTACATGTATCTGTGCTGAGAGTGAGAGATCAGAAGATTATTCACTCTTTGACATGCTGAGAAACAAGTTTCATTTACAAATTTGGTGGAACTCTTTGACATTCTTCCATATCATTGCAAAGGTCCCAGGACATGAATGTAGCAGAGGTAAGCATATACTTCATAAACAAAACAATGAGGTATTCGACACCAGTGCATACTCTGTTACAGCAAAGAAGCCTGAATTGTCATATCACATGTAAAATTCATGAATCATGCTGTGTTCATTTGACAACAGAGGAAACTCAGGAATAATGTCCTTACACAGCCAATTGTGCCTCACATGAAATTCATATGAAATGAGCATCATGTAAATTTCACATGAAAGTTCATGTAAAATTCATATAAATTTCACATAAGATTTATGTGAAAAACATTTCACATGAATTTCCTTCACATGAATTTTTCTAAGTGACCTTCACAGGAAACTGAATTCACATAACATCCATGTAAAAATCTTCACACAAATTTTATGTGAAAAATTTCATGTAAATTTCATGTTTGTGCTCATTTCACATAGATTTCATGTGAACTTTCATGTAAACAGAATGGAAAGGTCCAGGTCTCTGTATTTGAAGCAGCTGTATACATGTACATGTACAAGTACATGCATTTATCAAAGCTATTCAAAATCCTTTATCTTTTTACACTGTCTAGTTTTGGCCCTGATGAAAATTTGGGGTGTTTTTTTTTAAACCTTTAAATTTCTGCATTTTGATCAAATCAACCTTTGGGATCATGTAAACAATCTTGTTCCTATGTAGAAAATACATGTTTTTGCATCTTGTTTTGTCTATATCTGTACTATATATTAGGGCTGAGTATCGCGGGTCAAATGTGTATTGCGATATATTGCGATATTTGGAAAAATATTGCGATATATTGCAATATTTTTATACGGTAACATTAAGAGTCCTTATGGTTATATTTTTTTCCTACCTCAATTTTCCTTTAAAATTTTATTTTAAAATCTGAAAATGTCTTCATCATGATATGATTACGGATGCACATGTGCAGACAAATTTGACCAATCATACGTACATGCATGAATATCCGGTTGAAAAAATAATATTCATCCAGTTATTTTAAGCTATCAATGTGATAATTCTGCTGAGACACTCGATGACAGACAGTGCAAAAAGTCACTAGGAAACTTAAAATGACACCACTATGTTGTACGTTTAAACAATCATAACTAAATATATACATGTACTATAAACAAAATATAAGAATCAAGCTAACATGATAAAGTCTTTCTTGCAATTAGTATACCAATGTGCAGTGTATTGCTGAACATTTCTAAAGGTCGAAGAAACGTTATTTTACCTATTTCTTGAAATCTATTTTGCTGTGTAGCATACATGTAGAACGGACACCTCGTCATGTTTAAAAGTGGCTAGTCAGAAAATTGCAGAACTGATAGCTTTCGCCAATAAGTTTCAAAGAAACAACATAAAAATATGAAGATAAATAATATCGTCAAAAACCGGTTTTTGAAAACAAATACCGTGGTACGTATTGCGAAGCCTCGTATCGCGATATACCGGTACCGCGATAAAACCGCTCAGCCCTACTATATATTGCATATGCTGACATAGATTGAACAAATTACTGTCATCTCTTAAATGCACTTAGTAAAGAGCTACATGTATCTCACCTGGGACACCACGACAAAATCTGGACTTAGGGTACGGCTTATTTTTACAGTATCTGTAACTAGAACAAAGAACAAGAAATGTTAATCATCTACTATTTACACGGTTCTGATCTATTTCCATAAGACAATTTTCCAATCTAGTTATTAAGCTCAAAGTGTCCAATTTCAAGTCCACATCTTATGTTCATTTGTAGTCTCAACCTCAGAATTTTTGTCATCAATAATAAAGGAGCTGATAAGACAAGGCGTAAAATCTGCCCTGAAAAAGGGGAATTTTCAAAATGGGAACATCAAGAAAATTCTTTCACAAAACTGATGCCAGTCCTTGGTTTCATCATAATCAGCAGTTGGATAAGATTTATCATGTTTCCTTAATTTAGGGGAAAAATATGTCTTTTTTCCATAGAAATCAAGGAAAATGGAAAAGCTTTTTACAATATTGTCTCCCCCCCCCCCCCCCCTTAGCTACCAGTGATTTTTTTCCCTTTTTTAAAAGCCGCCTGTACCTTTTCATTTGGGAAAATATGCGACATTTTGGAACAAATTGGGAAAATCTAAAAACAAAATTCCTTTAAAGAAACGCTCAAATTATTCAGGAAAATGAAAGAGTTTGCAAAATTTACAAAGGTACCCCCTTTAACTGTTGAGAAGTTAAGCCATTTGTACGATGCTTCATACTTTTGGGGTACAAATTTATGATTGTCAGGAGCTGGGACAAGAGTGCCATTAGAATCCCAGTTGGACGTGTAACTGTTGTCCACATTTGAGATGTCCTTGACTTCTTTATCGGAAACAGAGGCCTGTTCCGGTCAAGAACTGACGCTGTCGGTGACTTCATTTTCATCGGCTATTACGGGAGTGTTACCAGTACCTTTATTATGGCAATCCTTTTTCAAAAACGAATCGATATTTGGTAGATCTCTTGTATCTGTTTTATTTAGTTTTCTGACATAGCACTTAAGAGTTTTGGACATCCTGTCCCCGTAGCATCAAGTAATCAACGTGAAGGAAATGGTTGATTTTATTGCATTAGATCCACCAAATGCTTAAGAGATTTCTATTACTTTTGTGCACGTTTCGTGTCAAATTCAATTCATACTTGAAAACAATTTTGATCTCCATGTATTGGGAAAATATGGGCCGATTTTTGGGAAAATAACGCTAATTTTCAGGAGGGGAAGCCACTGATATTCGGCAGTAAATTGGGCCAAAAAAAATCACTGGCTACAGAACGCCACTTTCACAGAACGTGTATATCACTAATACACATCTTTTGACAAAGTGGGGTTCTGTAGCGAAGGGGGGAACAATGCCCCAGAGACGAAAAACTGAAAAATAGAGGGTGGGGGACTTTTTACGAATCTGAGTTTTAGGCCATAATATAAGTAAAGTTTCATACTTTTCCTTTTAAAGTCATTCATTTATTTAGTCTAGCCAGTGTTATGGGATCTTTTTGGAAGAATTATTGATGTTTTGAGGAAATATACAAATAAATCTTTATGGTCATACCCCGTTTTGCCCTTCAAACCTGTCAAATGGGAAAATTGCAGATGTTACTTCTAGCTGAAAATTCGTCGGAAGCCTTGTACATATATTCTCTTATGACCTGTAAAGGGGTATCATACAGGATATCGACGCTTTTTCTTCATGTGCCTGTGGCTGAAGTCAACACATGACATATCTGGTGAAATTTGCTCTAGTGATTTTCAACTTTTTCTTCACAACTATGTATATACTATTTTTAACAAATGTACAAAACGTCCGATTAGTGGTGAAGCTTTCTCGTTTTCTATTGAATCTGTTAGTGAATTGTTTGAAAATGAAAGTAACTTACCACCGAGCGGGTCTGCGCCCCATCTCGGCTGAAATAAAGAGCAGAATTTCATCATTTAGTCTTTAAAACAAAAAAAATGAGAAGATGAAATATTCAGCTTTGATTCTATAATCAATTTAAGTTTGAGTAAGATGGGCAGATTCCGATTTCAGTGGATTTAACAAGGTACTGTTGGACGTGACATGACACCTACCTGCCTGTGTAGAAAGAGGCACACCGGAAGTTGCGTTTTGAAGAAATCATGTGAAAAAGGGAAGTAACTCGGGGAAAATCTGACCACAACCCACAACAATATGCCAAAGTCAAGATAGTTCTCCATTGTAAAGACATGTAGAATTTATTGAAGATGAATGGTATGGTAGTATCTAATTTAAAGGATAATTTATTTGCGTAATGTTATTTCTCTTGTAGAGTAGTGCATGTGCCAGCTTCTTCAAATAAAGAAAGACAATGAAGAAATTTCTTTATTTGATAAAAAGAGGAGTTTGATATGCACTTCAGACCACAGGCCGTAAAAGCGCCTGGTATGTGTGCGTACGTGTATGACCTGTGTATTGTAAACAATACACAGGTCATACACATACATACAAGGCGCTTTTACGGCCTGTGCTTCAGACTGTACTGGTGTCAGAACAGTTTCCAGACAGTAACAGTTTCCGGACAGTCGCCCTTTTCAAGTACTTTGAAGGAAATTATTTTTTAAATTTTTTGACAAGTTTGTTGATTTTTAAATGCAGAATTCAAATCGTGAATCATATAAACAAAATTTTGCATCAAAGTACGTTGCTTTAATCACACCATCTTTTTACCCCTTTCGGTCCCTTTTAATACCGCACCCCGGGGGAAGTCGCCGAGAACCATACTATTTTAATCTATGTGATTTGAGAAGTTGCGGTTCTATTTTCAAAATTATTTTTACACAGTCGTTTGTAGAAAAGATTGAACAAAACAATATTAAAAAATCATCCAGTTTGGGCTGAAGTTGATCGAGATTGACAGATTTAAAATCAGGTGTTCGGAAACTGTTCCAGTGATTTGAGAAAAATGGCAAAAATATAGGGTCATAAAATCGGTCTAGAAACCATATTTCTTGAGAGATTTAATATTTTCTTTCAACATGAGTATCTGTGGGGAGGGCATAGCATTATTTGAGAGAAATTTGAATGTTTTCCATTGATGTACGGAGGAGTTATCCCCGAAAAACCTTCAAAATCGTCCGGAAACTGTTCCGACACCAGTACTTGCAGCTTAAACAAAGATGCTGCTTCAAAGTATATAGGAATAACTTAATAAGAAGCAGCTGTAACCAAACAGCACCTGAATATGACTAAGTCACAACCTTAGAACGCTTCAATCATGGAATATGTTGTCATGTGTATTTTGTCTATAAGTATAGGTTAGAAGGTAATTTGAAGTTTCTACATGAATAAGAAGTGGGTGGAGCATCAGCGAAGCCCCTTCTTATTCATTTAGAAACTTCAAATTACCTTCTAACCGGCTTCATGGCAACTACCCCGGTAGCTTGTCTATTGCTAGTAAATCAAGGATTGAATGACAGGAATATCCTTGAAGACCCTATTTGTGAAAGCTGTGCGCCAGCCTCACAAAGCATGCGCTGGATATAGTGAGATATACCAGGAGGTTGTACAATTTATTATCTACAAAGTTACAAATGCTAGCTGAGTTCACAAATAAATTTTAAATGCTCTGAGATTATAGATATAAGGTTCAAAATTTGCTACTGTACTCTACTTTAGTTTAAATTTAATATTATAATGCTCAAATTAGTTACTTGTGTAAGTTATAACTAATGTACAAGTTAGACCCTGACTGACGAGTTATGTGGATCAACAAGTTTAACAGTTTCTAATGATTTATATTACAGGAGATGACTCCCATTCCACCGAGAGACAAAGTATCCTCACTCGCCTTCTTGATGCTGTCAAACAGGTTAACTTCATCGATAAATACATACATGTACCTTTTACAATCTCTTTATCATGTATGTAATGCTGCTGTAAGGTGTAATTGTCCACCACTTTCATGACAGCAACTTACATGTAGCAAGGGGACATTGAAACTGGTCCATCCATAAATCAGACCAATTTCCATAAATTTATCATTTTTAGTAAAATTGTACAAGTATATCCTAATCGCTTATATGTTCATTTTTGTGCCTGTACTTAGTAAATTTGAGTCAAAAGTTGCAAAAACTTATTAGTATTTTCTTAGATCTATTTGCTTAAAATTATGGTTCCTTGTCACATGCAGACAGAAAGAAAGATACATACATTAAGGCCAAAAGAAAAAATACCTTTGTTTCCCATTACCCTGTTCAAACCCGCCGACCCTAACGTTTTTTTTTCCCGATTTTTAGCTGCATTTAGGTATTTCTTCACCAATATTAAAGACCGTCGTGCCTTACGAAATGTGTGCCAGAAATTTTAAATCTATCGATTTTGACGAAATCTTCTGCTTTTTAACATTATCTATCATCTACCGTTTAATATTATTCCATAATAATACACTCCTAGAAATTGTAAAAATAACATATAATTCTCTCTTGAAAGTTACTCATTGTACGGCCATTTCGGACAGGCTTTGTTTTGTTTTTTTTTTCAAAAAAGGCGTACTGATTGTTATAAAAACGCATTACTAGGGTTTTGATGATTTGGTAGTAATTATTGATTTACCTAGTATAACCTAAGTAAATATTTGAGGTCATGCACGTGCCGGTCGTTTCATTTCACGCAAACGTCTCTTGCAAAACATGTAACCATGCTTCCTACGGTTTATAAAATTACGTATAAACTTAAAAATCGAAGATTCAAATAAAAGATCATCAATAAGCTTAGTGAGAACAAATTCGCAAATAGTACAGCAATTTTATATCTGAGCGCGACTACGCGCTTGTCGATAATTTCAAAGACCCATCTTGTTCGCATTTATATTGTAAAACAACGTTTTTGTGTTCGAATAACGCTAAGACGAAAAAAAAGGCATTATGCCGCATACAGGATAAGTTTTAGCAAATTAGTCCTTAGACAGCGGATGGTTTGATATTTTATTCATAGAATATTTTTTGTACGCGTCAACGAGATAAACCTGCAATATCTTTGTTCGAGCAGATCTAACCGTATTATGTTTCTATGCCTAATTGACAACGGATCAAACGTCTCACTCTGACAAACCAAAGCCTTGATAATTAAGTATTTCAAACCAACCAACTTCTTCAATAATTTAAACCCTCTCCCCCCCCTTGCAACATATTAGTGAGCGTCATTCCCGTCCTTCCGTCACAGTTTTCCACATGATAACTCGTCTTAAACTTGAGATCCAAACTGATTACTTGCTTCTGACGTTACCGTATGTTTGCGACCAGTAAATGCTGTTTTTTTTCTGGCAACACGTAAAACGGATGTTTGCCCCGTGAAATCAGCACTTATAGGTTGCAAACATAACGTCAGAAGCAAGTTACTCCCATTCTGATGCTATCTCTATTTTCCAAAATTTAGGACAATTTATGGTGACGTTTACTTTTAACGGCGATCATGTTCTCGTTTTATGGCCGTACACAATGAAATTTGGCGTTATTGTGACGTTGCATTTCAATATAGGGATCAATATGGAAGTAGACCTATTGATTTTTTGGGTGAGGTCATAGGTCTACGTCCTTGGTGTAGAAATATTCATTTGAAATATTGGTATCCAAGTAAAAACTCAAGAACCTTTCCATCTAGCCAAACCAAATCTGTGGGGATCTGCTAGTCAGAAATACCCGGCCAAAGCAAGCCTTTGGTGACTATTTGGGTGGTATGAGGCTGGGTTGGGTTGGCAGGCCAGCTTCCATTCTCTAAAATAATCGTCAAAGGCTGGATTTGGTATTGAGGTGTTTCGGACTAGATATATGTTTTTTATCAGGAGGAGAAGCCTTTTGATTTGGTCAAAGGTCATGGTCATTGTTAGGAAAAAAACAATGAGCTCTAGATAGATCATAAAAAATCCAGATTCAAGGTCACCATGCTTGGGAGGCCAGTTTTAAGAAGAGTAAAATCATTTAAAAACATGTACTATTCCCAAAGGTTGCAGGCACAAAATTACCTCCTTTCCCCCTTCTCTAAATAGTCTGTAAACTCCGTACGGCGGCTTCGCCTAGCATACAAAGCAGGCCGCTCATACCGCTGAGTGTCTTGAATTAAACAGACTACACATGTTTGAAGGTCATGATTCCATTTTTAATCCCTTAAGATCTCTTTTGAAATATAATTATAAACATGGCTAGAAAAATAAATAATTAAAAAAAAAAATTCCAAAAAAAAAAAAAAAAAAATTCCGACCGACCTACCCTATTTTTTTTCAGCATGTTATGGGAAACACACATTTTTTTTTTCTTGGCCTAATGAATCTTACATGTACAGAAAATACCATTCAAACATTCCATGGATTTGCATATGGCAGTTGGTTGCAAAGGTATTACTAATACATGTAGGTTGTCTGATTTGTTGAAAATCTAGTAGATGTATGATGCTATATTTCATTATAAACAAGTGTTACAAAAATGTACAAATTGCATTTGTATTTATATTGTGTCAATGTCATAACAAATAGTACCATGACATATTTAGAACATTAAAATACAAGTAAACAATTTGAAATGTCATTTAGTATACATGTAAATGATATTTTCATTTGTAGTCTTTTAGCACTTACAATACTTGTCTATTTATATTATAATAGTGTCAGGTGAGATTTGGAGGGAGGACAGAGTTAGCCGCTGACGCAGACAGCAGGTGTGTACAATTTGAAAACAGTCATCTGATAAACTCTTAATTCGTATTCATTTATTGCTATACATTGTATTTTAAAGTTTAAAATCTTTTGGAAAGTGAAGAAAACAAGCTTACTTGTACAGATACAGATTTCTTCAAAACGAGAAAACATTCAAGAAATGTACACCCCTGTTTAGTTTTGCTTCCAAAAATGTCTGAAGTTACATTATCCTTTAATTTTTGATATCAAATACTTTTGTATTAAAAGGAAATCACTTGGAGTTGGATGATGTCTTCATGTTATTTGGACATGAAATTAAGCATATATTTTTTCCCGTGTTCAAAAGATTTTTATGAGTAAAGATCAATAACGAAGCTAACCAGTGATACATGTATCTGTGTTATGTCCAATGCTCAGTGTAATTTTTACCTGAGGACTACATATACAATGTACATTTAATATATTAAAGTTGAATTTAGTTATTATTTACAAATTTGTAGAGTATCATGTCTGTGTGCAGCATGGGAGGTTGCCTTACAACATGGCATCAAACATAACAGTAAAGCCATTCTAGCTCTCAAGTAAGTAATGTCATGAAAATATAACAGTAAAGCCATTCTAGCTCTCAAGTAAGTACTGTCATAAAAATATAACAGTAAAGCCATTTCAGCTCTTAAGTAAGTACATGTACTGTCATAAAAACATAGGAGTTCTAATATTCAATGTAGTTCTATCATGCACAGCAATTTCTATAAGTGTGCTCTTTCCCTTGGGCCATCCTTTTGGAAAATATACATGGATGACATACCTGTCAATTTTTTTCAGACAAAAGAGGGTCAATGACCCTCATTGGGAAATGAAAAAGAGGGTCATAGCGCGCGAAACAAAATCGCGACCTTTTGCTAGTGTCATTATGGTAAAATTTACCCCCCCCCTCCCCCCCAAAAAAATACAGGTCAATAAAGTTCATTTTACTGTAAGACATGTAAAGCATTTATTTAAATAGTAATACTGCATAATCATGATATTGTAGCACATGTGTAAAATTTCAGGACTTCATTGATCAAGGCCTGAAGGTTCATAGTTGACTTTGCTAGGCTAGATAACATATTTTTATTCAGTTATTGCTATATGATGAAGAATTTTGTGTGAAATGAACTCTACATCCGTATTACATGTACAACTGCTTCAATTGTTTTAAACACAATAAAAACATTTGTTCCTTTTCGTCTACATAAATCTCCGTGTTTACGATCGTCTTCCCATAGACATTCCCATAATAATCCAAGCCCAGATTGTCAAAACAACATGAAAGTGGCTAATTACTTCCCATATCACTAAACAAACAACCCAATTTACCTGTAACTGCAGGTGTTCTAATTGAAAAAGTCACAGGTGGAAATTAAAAGTCCCAAGTAATAGATAGAACCAACTTGGGTCCAGTTCGTAACTGTATAACTCTCAAGTAAATGATCACAATATTTATGAAAAGTTTGTACATGTATTCCTCTCACTGCCTAGAATCAAGTAGAAAAATTGCTCAAAGTAAAAATAAAGATAGACTGATATAAGGTAGTACACATACATGTATATGTTGCAGACAGATGACAGAGCTTACAGGGTTGACCAAGGTGACAGATATCTTCTCAGACAAAGAATCAGAGCCAGGTATACATATTGTCATAAAATATATCAAGGTCAGGAAAAGCATAGTGTCTTATAAAGATAGGTATGATGCCCCACCATTACTTGATAATCAGTGAGGACATAGTGTCTTATAAACATAATTATTATGTCCCACCACTACTTGACAGTCAGTGAGGGCATAGTGTCTTATAGACATAGTTGTTATGTCCCACTGCTAATTGACAGTCAGTGAGGGCATAGTGTCTTATAAACATAGTTACCGGTATTATGTCCCACCGCTACTTGACAGTCAGTGAGGGCATAGTGTCTTATAAACATAGTTATTATGTCCCACCACTACTTAACAATCAGTGAAGACATAGTGTCTTATAAACATAATTATTATGTCCCACCACTACTTGACAGTCAGTGAGGGCATAGTGTCTTATAAACATGATTATTATGTCCCACCACTTCTTGACAGTCAGTGAGGGCATAGTGTCTTATAAACATAGTTATTATGTCCCACCACTACTTGACAGTCAGTGAGGGCATAGTGTCTTATAAACATAGTTATTATGTCCCACCACTACTTGACAGTCAGTGAGGGCATAGTGTCTTATAAACATAGTTATTATGTCCCACCACTACTTGACAGTCAGTGAGGGCATAGTGTCTTATAAACATAGTTATTATGTCCCACCACTACTTGACAGTCAGTGAGGGCATAATGTCTTTTAAACATTTTATTCATTTAATTTAGCTAAGATGTATTTGAATTGTAATGTATTAAATACAATTCAAAACAATTTCTTTTTTAAATGATCAAAAATGTACATGTTTTGTGGATATATAGAATTATCGTGATGGATGTGTTATGACTCGGTCCTTAACGGCAGCATTAAAATTGAAAGAACTACAAACTAGGATTTAACAATGATTTCACATATGTATAAAGGGTGTCAAACATTAAAATGCTTCTATGGGCTGCTGATTATGATGTCATTATAAAAGTTTTCTAACAGTTGGATGTTTGGAATTGGTTATATGATAATTGATGATGTCCCAATCATTTTAATCTTACTTTTTCCTCAGTTTTCTGGAACTATGTGAAGGAGCACCTTACCAAGCATGAACAGGACCGTTTCTACACATTAAAGCAGATCAGCACGGATATGGGGCGTGGTCGATCATGGTTAAGGGCGTGTCTCAATGAACACTCCCTGGAGCGATACATGCACATGTTAATAGAGAGAGATGACCTCCTCAGGTACGATGTGAGAACATTGTTTCTATAGTTGAAACAGAATAGATTACATTGTCCAATGTAGAAATTGTTTCTCTATATGAATTATTCACAAGTGAACCAGTACGCACAGTATGCCTATGTATATATAATGCATGTATTACAATGAAAAAAACTTTTATCAATAATCAGATTGTACTGTCCATATAACACATTTACATCCTTTCTGGGCACAATTTTGTAATAGCATTGCTGACTTGTGAGTATATTTTCAGTCAGCATTATGAAACATGGGCATTCCTTCGAGATCAAGAAAAGAACAGTATGTTGCCAATGATGTCTGCAGGTAATGGCTTAAACAAATAATTATACTTGATACATACATGTAAATGTAAGTCATACCTGTCAACTTTGAAATTCTCAAAAGAGAGAGATCTCCCTCCTTGACAGTTGAAAAAGAGGGAGATATTTTGGTGAGAAGTCAATGCAATTTATAGTAGTTTATTAAACTTAATACATTCATGACAGAACATATATAGTGTCATTTGATAAATCGGACCTTGAGTCAGACTGATTTATTTCTAACATTGAGAAGGCCCCCTCAGCGTCTGCATTTGTTACAGGCAGATTAAGTAGAGCTTTTGGCAGCTCACACAAAATCTCAAATCTACAATTGCTCCTTTAATTTGTGTAATTTATCTGCCTTACTTTATCAGTTTACACAAGCATCTATCCTAATTGTTGTACAATCATCCGGCACGACATTACATCTACATGTATGTTGTTATTTTAAATAAGTTAAGAAAATCGCCAGAGTTATCTTTCTTACATTATGTGAGGCTCAAAAGAGGTAAGAATCAAGTGATAGGATAACAAAAGATGCGATAGGAATGCAAATGCTGGTGATCAGATTCAAATACGAGAGTCGCCCTCGAAATGGGGGAGAGTTGACAGGTATGGTAAATTTATGTCTAAGTGTCCCTCTAAGCAGTATAATCTTGTCATCTTCAGGTATTCCCATGAAATTTGACAATGATTTGTACCTAGAGTACCGGTAATGATACAGCCTCAGTCTTCACGAAAATTCACTAGCCCAACATGCATGGCTAGTAGAAATTTTGCCGGGCTAGTAAAATTTCACTAATAAAGTATACAATTGTCTTTGGGCTAGTGCTGCAAAAAGTTTTCGTAAAGACTGCAGCCTTAACCAAAGCTTAATTGACCCATTTTTATGTCAAAGTGTTAATGCATTTGCTGTCTCCAATTTAATCATCTACTATGATTGAGCTATTCGCTGAAAAGTTTTACATGTATCTTTTGTATGTTAAGGTCTAGGATCCATATTGTTTGCCATCAATATTGACAACCCAGATTTGAATGCCGTATGTAAAACAACCACAACCACTATCAATATACCTCATGCCTCTAAGCCACTGGTAGGGAGGATGGAAGAGGAGCCACGCCCAGTTATAGCAGGGGAGGAGAGTCCACCACTAGTCATAGGTAATGAATGATATGTAAACTTATAAATGAAGTTATATGAAGCAAAGTCTATTGGAGAGGATAGCTATTTACATGTACATGCAATTCAAACATTCAGCTAATTCAATTGGTACACATTTTCTGTCATAATTAAAGCGGTGGTCGCAACCTGCCATACGTACACGCAGTGCTGTCTACGTGCAAAAATGTAGGCAAGCCTTGGGTATCTGTACAGTGTACATGTGTTGTCAGTATGTGTCCCTTATGGCCTCCTTGTGGATTTGGGAACATGCAGACAGGACGTAGCAGTTAAAGTGCATACAGATCTTTCTCTGCGTGCTGTCTACAAATTCAACAATAAGTACGACACACACGTTGTAAGTACGTTGCAAGTACGTGCAACATACATTCGATGCAAGAAAGTGAGGACTCCGTGCGTTAGCAGTACGTGTAAATTCGACATCCTTACATGTTACAATGATGTAGAAAACATACCAAGAAAGTATATTGTAAGCAAGTTGCATGCAAGTTGTCAGTTGGTGCAACGCACTTACTTTTTTGCGCTACATATGATGCATGTAACCACCCATATAATTGTATGTGCGACTTGCGTTAATGCACTCCTTCCGCACTCTTGCCACTTCCTTCCTTGCATCTTCAGGAAAACGCAGCAAATGTAGCCTCCACAAATACATATGTCCTAAAAGCATGCACACCGGGTTGTGACCAGGGCTTTAAGGAGGTCAACATGTGGAGATAATAATTAATTGGAAAATTCCTAAGATGGCAGAATAAACCTTTAAAACTGGATGCTCTGGATTTAGTGAGCATGACAGTAGTATTTGATAGAAAAGACCCTTTCACGATTAGGTGCGCTCGGATCACTTTTGTCTCTTCGTATAAACTTTTTCCACTCAAAACAATGGAATGACGTCATACTGCACTAAACCGTGGCATGCACTGCTGTGCGATGACGTCATTTCATTGTCTTGAGTGGAAAAAGTGCCATACGAAGAGACAAAAGTGATTCGAACAAACCTTATCGTGAAAGGGTCAATAGTTAACAAAAGGGGAGGGTTCATTTTTGATACATTTCTATCTGAAGTTTGCTTTGTTGAAAAAATGTTATGCTACAATGAAATGAATAAAAATTAACATGCATGTACTGGTATAGTGTATAGGTATACATGTATAATGTACTTCTCATATTAAAGCAGATTCCAAGAAGAAAGAAAAGAAGAAAAAGAAAAAGATGACAAACATTGTCAGCTTTGATGAAAATGATTCCGGGACATATACTGCAGATATTGATTATCCAGATTTTGGATCTAAATATAAAAGTGATGAAAGTCATTCACAACAAGCGAAAACTGACAAAGACAGTGGAATAGAGGGAAGTGAAACTAATGACGTTGTGCCCCAAATTAATTTAGAAGGTGATAGTTTTGGTGCTACATCAAACGGTAATTTTCAAAGGAGCATATCATACAGACGAGAACCAAGCTTACAGTCAAACGGGTCTCAGGATCGTCCCCCTAGTGTTAGCTCCCTTAGCTCAGCTGATCTTGATAACAGGTATAAATATCTTCAAATTTATCCTGTATCACAAAGCTCCTCTGGTGAATGCCTATTTGTTTTAATACATTTTTTGTATTCAACTTATCATAACAAAACTTGCTTTTGACATTACCATCCACTCTTTTTTCAGTAATTGCCATTTGGGTCGGTATCTGACATAAACTATGACTTTTCAGTACAAATTTCCATATGTCAGAATTCACTTACATCAGAAACCATCCTAAATTCAATAAGTAACTTTATTTATAGAAAAGACAGAATAAAACCAAGGCAACCAGACATTCTGTAAAGATATCTTTTACTTAGCCCATCATGATTTGCTTTGCTACTTTTACCAATAGCTTTGATTTAAACTTGTGTTGTTTTACAGTGATACAGTAGGATTGGTGCCCCTTACTCCATCAGGTCAACCTATATCCCCGGTGATCAGAGCGGCTTCAGGATCTGAGGTGTATGGCTCGTCAGGTATACAACTGATTTTAAAAATTGTATAAGATAATCCTGTCCTCAGTATTTGCCCTGTTCATTTGTTCGATTTTGACCTTCATGTGCATTTACATTAAAGATTACAACTTTTGCTGTTAGGGAGTTACTCATGTTTCACAAACATAATGACATCTTGTGTTTTGTTAGTATGCTTGTAAATCTAATGAAGATAAAAAGTTTTATTCTATAAACTATAGAAATAGTGACTCTCTGATTGGCTGATAATGTCACAGACGCTCCTGGATAAATCACCGTATACTATGGCCTAAAAATAGACCAGGATTACCCCTCTAACTTCTGCAAATGGTGTTATTTATTGGGAATCATATATGAAATTATAGAATAAAACTTTTCCTCAGTCAATATTTTCATAGTTTGTCAATATTGCATCATATACATGAATTAAAAGTCCATAATTGTACAATGTATATTGTAAGTATAAAGTAGAAAAAAATGTCTGTAGTGTAAGAGTTATCTTCATGTCAAGTTGAGGTAGATGAAAAATTGGTCTGTTTTGTATGTTTAGTTGATTCCAGTGAGGGACCAGGCTATACAGGGATGGAAGTAGAGACTGCTGCTTTGGCTTTAGATATGGTCCAAAGGGGAACAAATTTTAGGTATGTAAACTTTTTGCATGTACTGCATAGATTTGCGTTCAAAAAGGATACTAAATTTAGGAATATTCTATAAAGATGTGGACAGCTTATGTAACATACTGTTAAGATGTGAACCAAAGGGGAAAACCTAAGGTTTGTACTCCATATTGTTTGTTTAAGCTAGTCAAGCACAAATGTGTTGTAAATACTAATAGATTTTCAATTACATCAGCATATACACCACCGTGGGGTATCACGTGATACACAAATGATATGTTCCACAGGAATCCCCTTTGATTGAACCAAGTTAATACTGTCTATATCTACTTTATATGAATTTATTTTAGGCTTATCATATGGTCATTATTATCAATTATATGATGATAATTTATTTTGGTCAAGAATAGACATATATTTGGAGAACACTTAAACAGAATTTTTTCAATGCTCGCCACATGTTATGTATGATATGGTGCACGGACAGATACAAAATTTTCTGTTTAAGTGTTCTCCAAATATATGTCTATTCTTGACCAGAATAAATTACCATCATATAATTTACAATAGTGACCATATTATAGGCCTAAAATAAATTCATATAAAGTAGATTTAGACAGTACGTATTTACTTGGTTCAATCAAAGGGGATTCCCGTGGAACATATCATTTGTGTATCACGTGATACCCCAAGGTGTACATGTTTAATGAGTTTTCTTCCCTATCTGTCATATCTTTTATACATGTATGCTTGAAAAGAATAATAATTTACAGTTACAGGACGGCTGGGGACGGAGTTAATATGGAAGAGGTGATAAAGAAGGACGTCATGTCTACGGAGGAACTGAAACAGGCCGTGGTGGCCATGATGGTCAGGAAAGATGAAGTGGAAGAACAGAATAGGTAAATATTAATAATATGGTAACAGAAATACTGGGATATACATGTATATTTTGAAAATTCACAAAAATCTCTGTGTATTTGTGTAGCTGAGGAGCTGTTCTTTATTGCAAATTTGGTTGGCCTAAGCTTGTCAAAAGTTTAGTCCAAGTTTAGTCAGTGTTGCATACATCTATAACAAACCCAATACATGAACATGTTTGTGTATTTGGACTGGAAATGGAATCGTGAAAAGGAGTTGGTGACATACATGTAATCCATTTAATAATTGCAGTTGTGTTCAACTACATGTAATATGTAATGCAGAATTCTACAATGTGTTCAAGTCAATATTGTATTAATTTGTTTGTTTGACTTTGTACAGGAATATCCAGGCTATGTTACAGCAGGAGATGGAGACCTCGTCGTTACTGCGGGCCGAGATAGAGGATATGAAACAGACAAGCTCGGCTCGGCAGGAGAAAGATCTCACCAAGTACCAAGCTTTACAAAAGTATGTACAAACATGTAGATCTCACCAAATACCAAGCTTTACAAAAGTATGTACAGACATGTAGATCTCACCAAATACCAAGCTTTACTAAAGTATGTACAGACATGTAGATCTCACCAAATACCAAGCTTTACAAAAGTATGTACAGACATGTAGATCTCACCAAATAAATACCAAGCTTTACAAAAGTATGCATAAATGTTTGTTACAAAGCTGAAGTATAGACAAATTTTAAAAACGTTTATCAATTAATACAATGTAAATGTATATATTTTATTTGCAATGCTTACTCTCCGCAGGGCACAATTTATTAATACAGTATATCGCATAATTTTGGCACGATGGAAATTTTGGCTTTTTTGACGGATGCAACAAATTCGCCAAATTTAAAAGCGCTAAATTTTCCATTCATAAAAGACAGAATTTATTCAGCTATGTGTAGAGACCCGCCACTGCAAATAATATTGTCCATTTCGTACCGGGTAATGACTTCATTTGCGTGATATATTCACCCACATATACATGTATGTTGACCATGTTGTAATTACAGGTATCATTGTTTGCCTTCAAACAAACAATTAACACCGGTACAAACAATAGACGTCTATCCCTGTGTTAATCCATTCATCTAATTAGCAATAAATGCAACAGGTACAGTAACGACCAAGATCGCCTTGGAAAGATTACACACGGGGACCGTTTGTTGACGGGTAAATAGAGTTTGAGATTTTTTACTTTCGACGCTCAGACTTTGTGGGTCGTGACCGTAAATAGTCGAACATATCTACCAGCCCAATAGTTCAAATGGTAATTCTTTTCATTCACAGGGAGAATGAATTACTGAAGCATCAGTTACGACGCTATGTCAATGCTGTTCAAATGTTAAGGGCAGAGGGATCACAAATAGATGGTAAGATAGTACAGGATTTTCTTTTTTGGTAAAGCCATTAAAAATTTTAAATGTTGTTTGATATTTATAATGCATCCAATCATATGTACAAAAGTTAAGATGTACATGTATGTGTACAATAACTGTGGATTTTCAGTGAATAGCTTGTAAAAGTTACACCTATGTTCTATTCATTATTTTCAGTGTCAAGGTCAAGAGATACATGTAAAGTGCATGTATTACATGTACATATATATTCTTTTATACTCTATTTGTATTGTATTCCTCAGTACATGTAATAGGATTACAAATGTATAAACATTGTCAAGTTCCATCTACTCAGTATGATACATTTCCATCTTGTTTACATATTCACCAGGTAACCTAGGTATCCACTTTGAAGATCCTCTGTTACATGTATGATACATTTCCATCTTGTTTACATATTCACCAGGTAACCTAGGTATCCACCTTGAGGGTCCTTTGTTACATGTATGATACATTTCCATCTTGTTTACATATTCACCAGGTAACCTAGGTATCCACCTTGAGGGTCCTTTGTTACATGTTTCCATCTTGTTTACATATTCACCAGGTAACCTAGGTATCCACCTTGAGGATCCTTTGTTACATGTATGATACATTTCCATCTTGTATACATATTTACCAGGTAACGTAGGTATCCACCTTGAGGGTCCTTTGTTACATGTATGATACATTTCCATCTTGTTTACATATTCACCAGGTAACCTAGGTATCCACCTTGAGGGTCCTTTGTTACATGTTTCCATCTTGTTTACATATACACAAGGTAACCTAGGTATCCACCTTGAGGGTCCTTTGTTACATGTTTCCATCTTGTTTACATACTCACCAGGTAACCTAGGTATCCACCTTGAGGGTCCTTTGTTACATGTTTCCATCTTGTTTACATATTCACCAGGTAACCTAGGTATCCACCTTGAGGATCCCCAGCCTTCCATTCCACCAGCTAAGTCTAATATTGACTATAGTCACGAAGCATCGGAGTATGAGAAGAAACTCATTCAGGTTGGTATCCTATGTGCTGCCCTATCAATGAACAGAGTTATGATTAAACCTATTAGAGTTTCATACCTATAAAAGCATTATATTATATAATATTCTACTTATTATGCCTATATAATAGTCCCCTACCGGCATTGTCGAAGGGGACTCTTATTTTCCTCTTCGTCTGTCCGTCTGTCTGTCTGTCCGTCTGTCCGTCAGTCCAATTTTCAGTTTTCCATACTTTTTTCTGCAACACATACACATATTCAAGTGAAATTTGATGCACAACTTGGTCTTGAATAGTTACAGAGCAAGTTCGACTTTCGTCACGCTTGACCTATTTTTCAAGGAGTTATGCCCCTTGATGACTCGAAAAATTCAGTTTTTGTAAGTTTTCCAGACTTTTCTTTGCAACAAATAGAGATATTCAGGTGAAATTTGATACACAGCTTATTCTTGGATAGTCACAGAGTAAGTACGACTTTCATCACACTTGACCTATTTGTCGAGGAGTTATGCCCCTTGATGACTTGCAAAATTCAGTTTTTGTCAGTTTTCTGGACTTTTCTCTGCAACAAATAGAGATATTCAGGTGAAATTTGATACACAGCTTATTCTTGGATAGTTACAGAGCATGTTTGACTTTCGTCACACTTGACCTATTTTTCGAGGAGTCATGCCCTTGATGACTTGAAAAATTCAGTTTTTGTCAGTTTTCTTGACTTTTCTCTGCAACAAATAGAGATATTCAGTTGAAATTTGATGCACATCTTAGTCTTGGATAGTTGCAGAGCAAATACGACTTTCGTCTCACTTGACCTATTTTTCAAGGAGTTATGCCCCTTGATGACTTCAAAAATTAAGTTTTTGTCAGTTTTCGGGACTTTCTTCTGCAACAAATAGAGATGTTCAGGTGAAATTTGATACACAGCTTAGTCTTGGATAGTCACAGAGCAACTTCGACTTTCATCGCTAAAGGAGATAAATCCTCAGTTTCCTTATTTCTGAAGTAAGCTGCACAGACAGGAAGTTTAAATTCATGTTTAATTGATGAGTTCTGGGCAGAGTTGCAGGACCTAAATTTATGCCAGTAGGGGACTTATATTGCTCAGCAATCATAATTTTATTATACATAGTAAGGCATTTTAGTGTATGAAATTCTATTTATGATGCCTACATAATTATACCTAGTAAGGAATTGTACCTAGTATGGCATTTAGTGTATAATATTCTATTTATTATGCCCTCACCATATACATTTTAATGGTGCAGGAATTGAAGACTTTGCTTTGTCTGCTATCACATCCTTCTGTCAAACTTTCCGTTTTAAGATGATAACTCAAGAGCCTTTTCTTATAAATGTACACTTAAAATATCTGTCTCCTAATGGTAGCTAAATAATTTTTTTACCCATTCAAACTAAATTTTGATATATGGCATCTGAACAAAGGGAAGACACCAATTTAATGAATTGATGTTAGGTAAAGGTTGCTTTTCCTTTCTTGCAAGAGTCAAACAGCTGTAGCAGGGGCATATGTTTTTATTACCAAATGCTTAATCTATGACATGACTTATAAATGTAAGTGATATGCATTCACATGTGTCATATCACGGCAGAGAATCGTTTTTGGATGTAAAGCTCAAATCAATTACAGCATCAAATTTTTTTCATGATTAATAAAAAAACAAAGTTTAAGTCAAAATTTACCAGTTTTGAAGCTGCTGAGTATATTTGCCTTCATACATGTATATTACAGTGTTATTTAGTTATGATATGAAGGGTATTGGAGTTCCTGTACAAAGAGTGCAATTTGTGTATTCATTAGCAAGTCTGAGAGACTAGATTTTTACATGACCGCTGTAACTACAGTATATATGTACATGTACTTGATTTTATTCAAAATACTTGTATGATAGACAGATTGAAAGTCACTTCGCAGATAATGATGTGACATGTATCTACAGTTCATTATCTACAGTATTCTTATGTACATATATTTATACAAGTACATGTACATATATGTATTTTGGATGGTCGGTTCAACAAAAGACATTTGTCTGACATCCTAGAAAAAAAATGTTTCATATGGGTGATATTATAATTCTGTTGTTGTAGGTAGCTGAGATGCATGGAGAGTTAATGGAATTCAACGAGATGCTTCACAGACAAATCAACAGTAAAGATGCTCTCATAAAACGTTTACAGAGTGAGCTAGTCAGTTTACGTGGACCTTTACCACAGGATTTACAATTAGCCACAGAAGATATGGGGGCCGACTCTGACAGGTATGAATTTTTTTCTAAGGGTCATTGATGTTTTTTTTTTTCATTTTCAGTGCGATTTGCTTACAGTCTTTTCAATGCAGTAAGACTACAGCTTTGTACACATGTTAATTTGTATAACATAGCCTTACAATTTATTGTACAATTTATGTTTCAGTAACCCTCTACAGGCTCGTACTTTAGTGAATGTATGGATACCCGCTGCTTTTCTACAAGGAGCCTCCTCAGATGTACACCATGTTTATCAGGTAAACTGTCAGACTGAAAGAACAGAAGCGTCGAAGAAAAGTTTACAATCGACATAAAGTTTTTGTTTAAGGTTTCACTATTTCAAATACGTCCATAAAGTATATGTTCAAATGCAAATGCTGCCTTGACACTACTTTTATTATCCCCTCACAACATACATGTAGCTGTTCGTGTTTAAGTGAGTGTGTGCGTGCGTTTGTCACACATTTGTATACAGCCTAGAGGGCACAGTTTTTATTGGATCTTAACCAAACTTTATACACTTATTGGTTACTTTCTCCTTTTTCAGGTGTATGTCCGTATTAAAGACGAGGAATGGAACATCTATAAACGATATAGTCAATTTCATCAGCTCCATGTCAAGTTAAAAAAAGTTTATCCTAAAATTACTAAATTTGAATTTCCACCGAAAAAGACAATTGGCAAAAAGGTAACTTATTATTCTTTGAAGCTTGAAAATATCTACATTAACATGTATATATGCATGTTTCATGTACATGTATATGTAATTTCCAAGTTTAAGCGTTTCATGTAATATGGATTTCATATTTAATGTTCGTACAAGTACATGTACATGCACTTATTGCATAATAGTAAATCTTCACAAAATAATTATTTTGTATTGTTGAGATATGACAGATGGCATCCCTGGTTCTTTAGAAACTGTAGTGATATGATAGATGGATGTCATGGTCAGGTCATGTTCCTGATTTATGAAATTGTTGGAAATTTTCTAAATAAGGAATTTAGATAATTATTTACCATACATGTACATACTTATTTTGTTGCTAGGATGCTAGAGTGGTAGAGAATAGAAGGTGTTTATTCCAGTCTTATCTTAGACATGTTATCAACTTCATGGTAGATAATGACAAAACATTATCTACAAAAATCAACAAGGAGTCATTTATACAGTTACTACCTTTCTTCAGGTAAAGTAGTATAATTTAGTAGATTTTTGATATTATGAAAAACCATAGATATAAACGAAATGCAATAATATGCAAGTACAAACTACAATTAACATGTACATTTTGTATTTAGAATTCACCTTTCTGCCTGTCATTCATCTAATAGCATCTGTTAGTTTATCATTCTGTCAGCTAGAAAAGAATGAAAAGCAAGTCATAAAGCAAGACCATTTACACATGGGGGTCAAATCAACCTCATGGCCAAACGAAAGAGCTTCCAACACATGTGTCCCCATAAACTCAAAGTACATTTAGCCACATATCAAATTACAGTACTTTTTCTAGACTAATTTATTAAGCTCATCTTTCAACATGTACCTCTAATAAATCGTAACAACTCACTTTTATTCCAGTGATAAAAAGTTGCCAGAAAAGGATCAGAAAAAGAAGATGAATAAAGTGAGTTCCACAGCATCACTATCAAACAATCAAGCTGTAGATAGACTTGATCCTCAGCAGGAATATGACGGACTCTGATTCATGTATCACCCACCACATAACTGGGGCCAAACAACTAGTCTCAACCACACAGTGTGTCAGTGTGCATTACTGGTTGTATGTGTCTTTAAGCTTGAACACTTGCTCACATGAAATTTATTGTTGGTGCATTTCGTAGGTAAATGTCAAATTATCAAGTTACACAGAAAGAGGTTATAATTTGTTTAAGGTCAGTCTTATTTAGCGTCAACCTGCATTATCAAGGCTTCAGTTTTCCCATATTGTGTAATTGATGTTTAACATGGTTAAAATACTCTAATGAAAAACAATTGCAGAAAATGTCTTTTAAATGCTCGGAAAACTCTAGTGTAAATGTTTTCATAAGTAAAAATTCATCATTCACAATTTTCATGAATCATTGTCAAAGCTTCAGTCAAATATATACAAGCCTCATGCTGCTTCCAACTAAAATAATCTGTGGTATAGTTACATCCGCATTATTTGTAGAACTAAAAACCTGCCATTATGTCCGATTTGAAGTTGGTTCAGATTGTAATAAATTTGTTTTTTTAAGAAATATTGAATAAACATTTTGGTTTTAAAGCCCAGCACTAAATGCTATGTTCATGATACTTTGATATCAAAAATGTAAGTAAATGTGAAAATTTTGATACAAATTCTTGAAATCAAGTAGTGCATCTGCCACCAGTTCCTGGCCAAATACTTTTTATATCAATTCATAGACTTTTGATTGACCTTTCTGTTTGCATAAAAAAATATTTTGGACATAACCTGGCATGCATTTGAATTTTGTCAAATTTTGATGACTCATTTATTGTGTCGCCTGCGAAGCATAGCGACACTTGGGGATCACTTTGTCCATTGTATGTCTGTCTGTCCGTCCGTCTGTCAGTCAGTCCATCCGTCTGTCTGTCTGTCTGTTACACTTTAGGTGTCACAGCCCATAACTTTGATTGGTAAGTGATAGGGCTTTGATATTTCATATGTGTATTCCTTGTGACAAGACCTTCCTACACATACCATAATTTTTGACCTAGTGACCTTGACCTACATATTTGACCTACTTTTCAAAAAAAAATAAGAATGGATATATCTTTTGATTGGTAAGTGTTAGGACTTTCATATTTCACACGTGTAATCCTTGTGGCAGGACCTTTCTACACATACCATAATTTTTGACCTTGTGACCTTGACCTAGATATTTGACCTACTTTTGAAAAAAAGATAAGATTCGCTATATCTTTTGATTGGAAAGTGATACGGATTTGGTAATTCACATGTGTATTCCTTGTAACAACGCCTTTCAACACATACCATAATTTTTTTAACTATTTACCTTTGCCTACATATTTGACCTACTTTAAAAAAAAAATAAGATTGTATATATCTTTTGATTGGTAAATGATAGGGCTTTGGTATTTCACATTTGTATTCCTTGTGACAAGACCTTTCTACACAGACCATAATATTTGACCTAGATATTTGTCCTACTTTTCAAGATAAGTAAAATTGGTGTTTTGATGTTTCATATGTATTGTCCTTGTAACAATTCCTTTCTACACATACCATAATTTTTTACCTTTTGACCTTGACCTAGCTATTTGACCTTTTTTTCTAAGAAATTAAGGTTGTAAATATCTTTTAATTGGTAGGTGATAGGTCTTTAATATTTCTTTTGATGAGACCTTTTTGTTACCAATTTTTACGTAGTGACCTTGACCTAGATGATTGACACTCTTTTCTGAAAATTTGAGAATGACCATATCTTTTAATTTGTAATTAAGAGGTCTGAGATTTCAAATGAATTTCATTTGACAACACTTTATTACTGATACCAATAATTTTGACCCACCTTCTAGAATAATATTCAAACCGCTTCGCAGGCGACACAAGCATTCCTTGGATTGCTATTTTATTAGATTGGTTATGGTTTCATCAAGAAAAAACTTGATTGAGTGATGAAACTGTTGATAACCCGAATACTCTGTGTACGTGTATAAGGTCAAGGGTATTACACAATTATTTGTTATTATGTATGTGAAGTAGATGTACTTGAAGCTTAAGCTTAACATTGTGATATTTCATACCTGTATTATTTTTGTACATATAGAAGCATGGCCATTCATCATGACCTTCATGTATAAACTATTGTGTCGTGTGTTTGTAAATACTGTTATACATGATTGTATAAATTCCAAAATGGTCATGCAAATCATTTATTTTGTAAAGAATGAATTTTCATATATTTCAACTTTTTATGAAAGGTCAAATAATGTTTAAAATAGGTTAAAGTGTAGAACTTTCGTTATTTTAACTATTACATACATGTGTAGATACATAGATGTATCGTATGAAATGTGACAGAAGGTACTCCGATGGGTTTATGATTAAATACAATCACCAGTATACCATAGCCTCCCCAACAATTTAGTGATGGTCGTTCATATGCTTTATTTTATCCATTTGACAGAAAGCTTTCTCATGACTGTGTGTAAAGCAATCATGTTCCAAAATTATAGTTAATGTATTTTCATAGAAAAGTTTGATTTTATTTTTATCCCCCATAATGACTTACATGTAATGTTTTCATTTAGATCTACAAGCCCTTTCACATTATCTGCAGAACAGAATTTAAAGACAATTTCTGGATACCAATACACTGAAGCAGTGACATTATTTTATTGTTATTAGAATGTTTTTCACTGGACTTCTTACTGACAAAGAAACACATTAATACTCAAAGCATTCTAGTGTTCAATTGGCTCACTCTGGAAACTGGATTTACACAGTTTTGACTACTTTATCATGCAAAAATTTAAATGAAATTGACACCATTCAATGGATCTCAATAAATCGTAAATTTCGGTACAAGTTATAATCAGTGCAAGCAATCATATTTTAAAGACAGAACAAGTTTGATGTGGGCAATTTTTCCTGTGACATTGTGACACTGTCCATAGACTCAATGTTAAAGTCGGCAATGTCATGCTGAAATTTAACATTGAAAGCACCCCATGTAAAAGGTACTTTGTCTGTGTAGATATAATTGCATAAAACCATATCAATATAGCATATATCAAAATTTACAACAAAGCGAGATCTATTCAATGATATAAATTTCATTCAAATTTTCCATGACAAAGTAATCAAAATCGCTTTTATTCAGTTTGCGAAGTGAGCCGGGCGGACAATATAACAGTCAAATGAAGTCACCAATATTGTTATACATGATGACAGAATGTATAGATCTTAAAAGTTATTTTAAATATATACATGTACATGATTTGCCATTCTGTATGAAGAGGAAAAATGAAACATATCTGTGAAATTTGTCGTTTGATTAAATAATAAATAATTTCAGGATTTGAAAAAAAATTAAACTCTTATGAATTTTCATGAGACGGAACTATCTATACAGATCATAACCTGCTACTTGATTGATAGGTGTAATAACTTTGGTTGTCATACCTTTGCATAGAATTTTTGAATTTTGAAAAGCTTGTCCTTGAAGATTCATTATTTTGTCAAAGGATTTCATCCAACATGTTTAGCTTGTCCCTGATTTTTGTGCACATTATTGTAAACCCAGAATAGTCCATGGCTTGTAGAAGTTATGTACATGGATATCATGGCCTATTTTAAAAACTTTTCTTTTGCAGGGAAAGTGCAATAGATTTTATGTCAGGCATTAAGGCACAATACTGTTGTGTTAAATGACATGTATAATGAATAAAATATTTATGACAGATAATTGGATTTTCACTTTATTTCATTAACTAGTTTAACAAAACTAGAAGAAAAATTAAGAACTTAACAACACAAAGTGTAACTTCGTCTCGCATGGCATGAATACCAAACTACTCACATACAAGTAGGCAGTGGCATTTAACCAATATGTGTATAAAGTTTGGCCAAGATCCAATCAAAACTGCCCCCTCTAGGCTGTATACAAAAGTGACACAAAAACGCACATACACTTTTACAGCAGATGGTGACGTTAATATATACCTTTGCAACTATGTTACGAGGGGATAATTATACAAGAATGAGAAAGCTCGTGTCAAGCTTAGCCTTTTCTCAGGAGTGATAAGTGCCACATTCATTATAATAGATTTGTGTGCGTATTTGACATTCCTTGTGACAAACTATTTGCTGTTACCAATTTGACCTTATGACCTCAATGCTTGAACTACAGTGAACATATCATTTGATTGAAAATTGATAGTACTTTCGTATTTGAATTTTCACGAGTATTTCTTTGTTACAAGACCTTTACCTTGGAGTTTGGCCTGCTTTTCAAAAACCAATGAAGACAACTCTTGATTTGTTTTGGTATAAGGCTTTCAAATTTTTGACCTGATGACCTTGATTTAAATTGAAACTCAATCTTTAGGTAATCTTCAGCTGTATTGCTCTTTACCATATTTCACATGTTGGGTGGGGGGGGGGGGGGGGGGGGGGGGGGGGGGGGGGTGGAGTGCGAGACCTTTCTGTTTATTCAAGAAAAATTTGTTATATCACTTTGACCTAAAATTCATTTTTGGTAATATTCAGCTGTTATCACTTTTATGACATTTGAGGATATCAGCTTTTCACAAATTTCTTATGACAAGAACTTTCATTTGAGACCTTGACCTTTGACCTAGTGACCTTGATCTTGGAGTTTGACTTTAAAAAAAAAAAAACTTTAACCTGGGCTATATCTCATTAGCTATAAGGACTATATGGGACCAGAACTTTGACCAAGTGGCCTTGGAGTTTGACCTTTTTTCTTTAAGAACCTTAACATGGGCTATATCTCGCTATTTTATAAATGAAAATGCCATTTTATTTCCATCAAACAACTAATGGCGAGCAATGTTGTCTTCTGTTAAGTCTTATTTTTATTAATCTTAATTTAAAATAAAGATTATTCAATAAGAAACATTCACAATTCAATTCTTTTACCTATTTATTAGACAAGTAATAAACATTTGAAATAGCAGATCAGAAAAACTCTTGAAGGTTTCCAATTACATTGCATCTAAAACGTGTAAAATTAACTTGACATACATTCAAAACATGTAAAATTAACTTGACATACATTTAAAGCACAATTAAGATGCTTGTATAAAAGATTACAACAAAGTCACTTGCAAATATCTCGTACATGTATTACCTTCTTTAAGAAATTTTAGATGAACAGAATTGTAATAAAAATGAAGCATATGAAAATTTCATATTTTTGTTAAAGGTAATAAAGAAAATCATTGAACACTTCCTACCTTCTACAATATTGTTAACTGTAAAAACATGAGTAAAATCTGCTCCTACTACATTTTTTAAAAAACATCAGACACTGTGTGTGCCTAACAAAGTTGTTTGGACCTACAAGCATTTTTTTCCAGGTAATATTTCTACAAAATGTACAGACAGTCATCACTTATTACAGTATTCTGAAAACTGGACATGATTCCAATGAACAATAAATGAATCAGAGAGGGATAAGAAATGACAATTTTCTCAAGCTTAAAAACGGAATTCTGGAAGCATTAAATTCAAGGTTTCTGGTAATCTGTGAAGTAGAATTCACTTAAAAGCGGTAAATAATCATGTCTGGATGGCATTAATTCTTCCAAAATAACTTGTATTGCATATATAGATGCAAGTCACTTGACTGCATCACAATTTACTGGTATTTTTATGTGTTCTGACTTTCATTTACATGTATCATGTAAACTACACTTTTCAAGAACATTATGTTGCCTGCATGTAGCTGTTTGACACTAAATATGTGACCCTCACTGGGAGTGTTGACTCTCATCATGCTTGGCAATTCCTATATGCCATTCCTACGGTTGATAATCCTATGGTGATATTATTCATAACAAATAAAAATCTTTCTATTTCAAATTTCAGCTATCTTCTTTCAAATACCAGCATCACCCATAATCAATCATCGTCGGATACCCACAGCCTATTGCCCTACGATTACGTAGTAGAACGGAAAAGATGTCGTGGATTTTCGACGATGAAAATCAATTAGTTCTATCTAAATCAAAAGAAACTGAAAAATGATTATCAGTGCATGTCTTTACTTCTTGGCCTAATTATTGAATATTAACCCTGAGATAAAGATATGATATGATAGAAGCTTCCTTTAGCCAACATCATCTTGCACATCTATATGTAAATACAAAAGGTGCCATTTTTTTCCACATCAGAAAAGTGCATCACTAAATGTCATTAATCAAACTGCAAAATACATCAGTACATACATTTTGTACAACAAACAAATTTATTCCGCAGAGTTACAAGGATATGTCTAAAGTTAACAATTAGGTAGTAAAACAGAGTAAAAGTTCTAGAAATGCTAGTATACATGTACCAGTATTTCAGTGTTTATAAAACACACCAACAGTTGGACATTTAACAAGTAAAATGTGGATGTGCCAAGTAAATCTTACTCTAAAAGGGGTTTGTTCTGTGTGATATAATACATACAATCTGTGGTACAATTTAAAGCATTTGCAATATCCTTGTCAAATGCACAATGTACATTGTACTTGTATTAATTAATTTTTTTAAAGAAATCAAGTAAAACAAATTTTCCATTCATCCTACAAGTACATTTATTAATCATACTGCTCGTGGTTAGTAGATGAAAAGACTTTGTGTTGTTTGCCAAAAAAATATCTTACAAATCATTTATTTGAAACCTTATTTTATCCATATATCATAAATCCTCCATAGATTGTATACTAGGTTTTGAGGTAGGTGGTTTTGCTTCCTTTTCACCCTCCTTCCTCTCCTGCTCCTCCTGACATAGTTCTACATGGTTTTGTGTTTGCTCCTCTGTACATAGTTCTCCTTTTTCCTCCTGACATAGTTCTGTTTTCTCCACCTGACATAGTTCTGTTTTCTCCACCTGACATAGTTCTGTTTTCTCCACCTGACATAGTTCTGTTTTCTCCACCTGACAAAGTTCTGCTTGTTCCTCCTTACTTGGTTCTGTTGGTAGAGAGTCTTTTCTCCATGATCCTAATTCCTCTACATCTCGCTTCACAACCAATAACAATTCTTTCTCTCCATCCTCTAACTCCATTCTCAGATATCTGTACAAAGATTCTTCCCCTCCTATTACCTCAGGGTTTTCTAATTTAGAGTCAAGGTTATAATATAAGTCACCTATTCTTCGTATTGCTATCCAGTGCTTACGTTTGAAAGGCAATCGTACAACACCCCATCTGTAATCAGTTGGAGTGTTTAAGATAAATCCCTGAATGTTGGACGGAATTAAACAGCTGATGTCTCTGTAAAAGATGTAAATGTACAACTCTCAGTATATATATATAAAAATGATAAATAGGTAAGGCAAAATTCTTCTAAAACTTTAAAAGAGAGATGAATCACAATGCATAATAATTATAATGATTATCAAGGTTTTTAAACATATATAAATCATGTACATATAACTACTACATCATGTACATGCATTTCAATGTGAGTTATTGATGTCTTTCTCTTTTATTGAAATATATCTTAAATATATTTGTATCAAAAATTAATTAAACTATTTTTCTGAAATTCAATTTAAATATACTGGGTTATTCACAATACATGAATATAATAACATGCAGTGATAATTTATATTTTCACATTTCTTGAGTAGAACAATTTTAACACAATGAACTTGAAGCCTTACTTCCTCTTGTCAAACCAGACAGTTTCACAATCCTTGAGTTGTACTGCTGCCATGATGACATTTACATCATAATTCCCCAGTCCTAATAAACTACGATGTGGATTTATAAAATTTCCTGGAGATAATCTGTGGACAAAACAAATATTAAACAATTTACACTTGTCTAAGCCAAACTTTCAAAATTTCATGATAAATCTCATGATGTGCAATGTGTAATGTAAATAGTCATTGGCTACAATATACCAGAATATGCTGGTTTGGGGATTATTGAGCAAACTGTATCAAAAATCAAATTTCAAAAGGATGAGAGTTTCTAAGTTTATTAGAAAAATTAACATTTTGGATATTGATAGTAGTTATAAATATTTTAAAGTAGTGGATCTAGTGCCCCTAATTACATGTATGCTAACTAGGAGGTCAAGGTAAGAATTTTGTTGATAATCATGATAATGTTGACCAAAAATTTTCTATGATAAAGAGTTTTGGGAAAAAAAAACATTTGGGTCACTACCATGGGTTGATGCCCTCTTCTTAGCCCCCCCCCCCCTTGCCACTATTATTAAAACTCACTTCTGACAAATATCATCCAAGTCTTTTTTGCTGAAAGCTCTCTGATCTTGAAACAAGTTATTTAGTGCATGTAGAGCACACATCTCCTTCACCTGTCTTTCATGGTAAACTTCTGGTTGCTTTGGGTTGTTGCACGAGTTCTCCATTTCAACTTTACACGAGTTAAGGGATCCCATTGCAGAAATGCATAGTTAGAAATTCCCTCAAAGATTGTCATATGCTACATTGATCTGTTGATAAAGACTTCACTTGTGATTTCTGGCAGAAATCTTTCTATGGAACCAACTATCCAAAATCCAATTAAAACTCATGGATCACCGATATCACCTTGTAATGTTCTAAACTGTGTATGTACCCGTGTATCATAGCTCGAGCAGTAGCTGATCGATCAGCTAAATAACTGAATAATGCAGTCAACGACATTCATTTTCTGTTGCTTTTCCTCGAGTAGTTTGTCATTTAGTTCTTACGACTAGAATGTACTTTTTGTTTACACACAATATATTACTGATAAATCTATATATGAGCAACGCGAAGGCGGAGGTAATATGTTAATTACATGCACTTTTAACCTGTCGGCGAACATAGATATTTTTACTTTCGTTTTATTTCTTAAATGAGGAAATATATAACGTTACTTTTCAGTTCCGGATTCAGTTTTCCTCCTTATCATTTTCATAATCTATTAGATGAATGAAACAGGAAATACATACATGAATAATCATTAAGGCTCAAATAAGATATATAATAATATGTCAAATGTTTTCCCTTTACTTTAAGTTTCTTGACCTACACTGCACTGTAAGTTACAGTCTCTTAGATGAGACTGAATGGAAACGGAGGAGGTATCAAGTTCACAATCTTAGTTTCCATTGACATTACCCTATGAAGAAATCGGATTCGGAGTCTCATTTGGGGATCAAATCTCAATCAATACACACTCATGAATCTATCATAGAGTATGGAAAAGATTGTAGAGTCACGAACCCCCCTCCCCCTTTTAATTTTTTTTTCAAATAATATTTTCTAGATTTCGTCTCATAAATCTAGTTAAAAAATCAATAAAATTGGCATATCTGGTATAAAAAAGGCATTTTAAAATTAAGTTTGTAAAAAATGATTGATTTATAAACCAATGTATCTTCCGGGATTACTCTCGCCGTTTTCATTTTGAGTTGTACAGATAACTTATGATGACATGGTGCCGAGTTATGGTGCAAGCTGCAAGCTAGTGGTAAATCGAGCCAAATTGCGACTTCTTGCAATGTGATTTCATCATACATAGGTAAACAACCTCTGAGGTATAAAGTTGTACTGTATTCAGATGATCGTTTCATTTGTAGTTCAGACTCATATGAAATAACGCATGTTTTCCAATCGTAAGACCACATCTGTTTTCCACTGCAAACGTAATGTGTTCGAGATATTTAGGCATAGTTACTTTATAAACAGGTGAAATGTGATATAAAACATTGTGAATTCCCATTTTCACAAAGATGGGGTAAATAAAACGGTAAGTAAAATGAATAATTGACATATATTTGACTATTGACAATGAATCGTGCACTGTCTTTGTTGTTGATTGTTACACAATTGTGTACTAGATTATTATTTAAGCAGAGATGGTGTACTAGCTCAGTAGCTGCAGACCAGTTCCCAGCTAAGACTGATTACTTAATATCGCATGATGTCTTATGGATCTTATTGGACTCAAGATCTGTTATATGCTACATGTCAACGTACATGCATCTCTGATCCTCCTCTTTATTATTACTTTTATGCTCAGCTTCTGGACCATAACAGTTGGGTATTTGGAGGCATTGAGAAATCAAATTTAAAAAAAAAATTGCAAAGAGGATTCTAAATACATGTAATGTATATTCTTATTATATGACTCAATGACATATTGACCTTGACCTTGGAGATTAACCTCCCTTTTTCAGTTCAACTCAACGAAGCTGAGTAAGCTTACATGTATGCTATACCCCTGCACATCCCTATCAGTGTCCATATTTATGTCTGATCTGCAGCTAAGAAATTTGGGGTAGCTCAGTATTTGATGAAGTACAGTAACCAAACTTGTACAGGTGACACATGTTGGGATTCTGAGATGAACCCATGCTTCATCTGACCTACAATTTAGGCAAGAGTGACTCAGTTGATAAATTTAAGAGGCTCAGTATCTGAAAAAGTACTGATGTTATGTACTGTAAGAAAACTTGCATTAATGGTGCATGTTGGGATACTGAGATGGACCCATACATCAAACGCTGCATCTTTAATTCTTACCTACATTCTCCATGTGAATGACTTTGTTAAGGAGTATGAGAGAGATCAAGATTGGACGTACATGTAGTTTCAATATCACAATCATCAAACTCATACATTGCACATGTACCAGAGGACTTTGTATTTGACCTATTGTAGAAAAAATACTAAACTTGCCCTAATTTTGTTTCATGTGATAATCATTTGCATTGGTCATGTTGGTATTGTCATTTGGTACCATTTTTCAATTTCATGACCTTGACCCTTTATTTTGACTTATTTTCTTGATAACAACTGACAAAACTTCCACTCAATTGTGGACATATTAAAGGAGTTACTACTACCATACTGACACAAATGGTCCACTAGAGCTTGCTGATTTGGATGCATGCTACAAACTGGTATATTGCATCTGACCTTCATTTTCTGCATAAGTGATTCCACTCTGTTGTGGACACTGTACATACACTGTATGTGTTATGACTACCAAACTTAAACATATGGGTCAGTGGTTAATTCTGATTTGGATGCATGCTATATATGCTGCATCTGCACAAATGAAACTTATAGTGTTACAGCTACCAAATTTATATGCATTCCTTTTGGAATACCTTTACCAAAAGTATTGATAGTTTGACATTGTAACCTTGACTTATGATTTTGACCTTCTGTTTGGATAACAGGTTTTATAAATGATGTTCTCAAAGCTGCCACTGGGGACATTTATGTATCACCAGGCAGAGTGGATTGTGCAATGTTTGTATACTCCAAGTCTTCTTAATTCTTATTTTTAATGACTAGTCAGAAAAAATTTGGTCCAATGAATGTTTCTACAAAGTACCTTAAACCTACAGTATAAAGTTTGACAATATTCTGATCTATAAGTATTTCAAGATCTGCTCAACCTTAACCCCAACACAACCCCTTATCAGCTTTGATTAAAATGTCATTTTCTGTTTTATTACAGAGGTCTTTACTTCATATATCCAAGAAAACTTAGCACAAGAGATACATACACAGCACAAGAATATCCAAGATGGCAGGGAGGGTAGAAATGGGCAGCCCGGAGGAGGAAGAGAACCTGTTCTCACCTGACATGGGCAATGATGTTGAGATGGCATGTTTGACATCTAAGGTACTGGTAACAAAAGAGAATATGATACAGTATAATCTGTGTAAACCATTTTTCATTCATTTCGATTGAATTGGCTGGTTTAGACAATATCTGGTGTACAGAAAATCGATGTTTGATCCAGATAATATAACTAAGAAAGAAATCTTAACTGATAAAGGGGTACATGCAGGGCCATGAAGCCCATAAATCGGCCCTGTTTCTTAACATTTGAATTAATTGAATATTTTTCGCGAATTGATTCTTTGTAATGTTCTTCACTCAGTTATGTGTTGAGATTTTGTAAATAATGCATTTATCAGTAGCTTTAAGCCCTTTGAAAACCCCAAAACCGGCAATTTTATATACCTGTACATGTATATTGGAACCACTTCAGTATGGAATCATTTGTTTCAGTATGTATAAATAAGTTAACTCTTTTCCACCAAACACTATCTCGAGATATTTGAAATTCTTACTCCCATTTGACTTAACTTTTCTAAACATGCCACAGTTTTTTATCTCCTGACCTTGACCTAGATATTTGACCTACTTTTCGAAAAAGTAAAGATTAGCTATATCTTTTGATTGGTAAGTGATAGGGCTTTAATATTCCACATGTGTATTCCTTGTAACAAGACCTTGCTAAACATACCATCCTTTTTTACTAAATGATCTTGACCTTGATATTTGACCTACTTTTCAAAGAAATTAAGACTAGCTAGACTAGCTTAATCTTTTGATTTGTAAGTGATACGGCACTAATATTTCACACATGTATTTCTTATGATGAGACTTTTCTGTTGTTACCAAAAGTTTACATAGTGAGCTTGACCTTGATGATTGACCCTCTTTTCTGAAAATTTGAGATCGACCTTATATTTTAATCGTTGAGTAAGCGGTATGATATTTCACGTTTGAATTTCATTTGACAAGACTTTCCTACTGATACCAATAATTTCGAACCAAGTGATTTTGACAGACATATTTGATCCTTTTTTTAAAAATACATGTAAGCCGCTTCACAGGCAACACAAGCATTCCTTGGATTGCTATTTTTAGCTCACCTCGACGAAGTTGAGTGAGCTTATGCTATAACCCCACGCGTCCGCGTCCGGTTAAGAAGTTTGGGGTAGCTCAGTATCTGACAAAGTACTAATGCTACAGTAACCAAACTTGCACAAGTGATTCATCTTTGGATGCTGAGGTGAACCCATGCATCGTATGCAGCATCTGACCTACATTTTCCGCTTGAGTGACTTGGTTAAGAAGTTTGGGGTAGCTCAGTATCTGACAAACTACTAATGCTACAGTAACCAAACTTGCACAAGCGATTCATCTTTGGATGCTGAGGTGAACCCATGCATCGGATGCAGCATCTGACCTACATTTTCCGCTTGAGTGACTTGGTTAAGAAGTTTGGGGTAGCTCAGTATCTGACAAACTACTAATGCTACAGTAACCAAACTTGCACAAGTGATTCATCTTTGGATGCTGAGGTGAAGCCATGCATCGTATGCAGCATCTGACCTACATTTTCCGCTTGAGTGACTTGGTTAAGAAGTTTTGGGTAGCTCAGTATCCGACAAAGTACTGATGCTATAGTAACCAAACTTGCACAAGTGATTCATCTTTGGATGCTGAGGTGAACCCATGCATCGTATGCAGCATCTGACCTACATTTTCCGCTTGAGTGACTTGGTTAAGAAGTTTGGGGTAGCTCAGTATTTGACAAAGTACTGATGCTACAGTAACCAAACTTGCACAAGTGATTCATCTTTGGATGCTGAGGTGAACCCATGCATCGGATGCAGCATCTGACCTACATTTTCCGCTTGAGTGACTTGGTTAAGAAGTTTTGGGTAGCTCAGTATCCGACAAAGTACTGATGCTACAGTAACCAAACTTGCACAAGTGATTCATCTTTGGATGCCGAGATGGACCCATGCATCGGATGCAGCATCTGACCTTCTTTTTCCACTTGAGTGATTTCGCTTTTAAAAGCCAATATTGAGCAAATTATAAGTGCTACATGTACCAAACTTGCATATTGGATGTATCTTTGATCAAACTTTCATAAAATGACCTTGACCTACTTTTTCCGCTTGAGTGATTTTGCCTTTAAAAGCCAATATTGAGCAAAGTATAAGTGCCAGATGTTCCATACTTGCATATTAGATATATCTTTGATCAAACTTTCATAAAATGACCTCGACCTACTTTTTCCGCTTGAGTGATTTTGCCTTTAAAAGCCAATATTGAGCAAAGTATAAGTGATACATGTACCAAACTTGCATATTGGATGTATCTTTGATCAATCTTTCATAAAATGACCTTGACCTACTTTTTCCGCTTGAGTGATTTTGCTCTATAAAGCCAATATTGAGCAAAGTATAACTGCTACATGTACCAAACTTGCATATTGGATGTATCTTTGATCAAACTTTCATAAAATGACCTTGACCTACTTTTTCTGCTTTAGTGGTTTTGCCTTTAAAAGCCAATATACATGTACTAAGAAATATGTTTGAATTGAATTTTGCTGTCACGAGGTGAGCTTCGTAATCTGTGATTACCTATGTTTCTCATATGAGGCTACAAGCAAACATAACAGTTCCTAGTGGGCGTTTTGAATATGTTTTGTCCGGCACCGCACGAAAGAACAATTTAAACCAGTCTCATTACAATTGAATATGTCAAACCTTGATATCAGTTATTTCATTGATGAAAGGAGCTGATAAGATAAGGCGTAAAATCTGCCCTGAAAAAGTTGAATTTTCAAAATGGGAACATCAAGAAAGTTCTTTCACAAAATTGATGCCAGTCCTTGGTTTCATCATAATCAGCAGTTGGATAAAATTTATCGTGCATCGTTTTCCTTAATTTTGGGGAAAAATATGTCTTTTTTCCATAGAAATCAATGGAAAATGGAAAAGTTTTTTAAAACATTGTTCCCCCCTTAGCTACAGAACGCCACTTTTACAGAAGGTGTATATCACTAAAACATATCTTTTGACAAAGTGGGGTTCTGTAGCTAAGGGGGGAACGATGCCACAGAGACGAAAAACTGAAAAATGGAGGGTGGGGGGCTTTTTACGAATCTGGGTTTTAGGCCATAATATAAGCAAAGTTTCATTTTTTTCCGTTTAAAGTCATTCATTTATTTAGTCTAGACATGTTCACATGAAATACACAATATTTTGGGATGAAATAAACAAGAGCGTGCTGTTTATTTCTACACAGTGTATATTTCGAGGAAAAATGCCTACTTTATATCCAATTAATACAAAATACAACCAAATTTCAGATTCAAGATTTTAAAATTTGTGGACAAAGTTGAGACCAGTCTTTTAAATTTGACTTCTAGTATCTTGTTGAGACTCTAACTATGTTTAAAGTTAATATATATCCATATTATCCAGATTGTTCCTAATTTTCTACGTTTTTTTTTATCAATATTAGCTTCTTTTCAACATGGCTACCCCCTACTCTTTGGACTATTATTAAAGTATCTTAAAATAAGCTTACCGAAATAAAAATTGTATGAGGAATCTCCAAATACATTACATTTTTAGCTCACCTGAGCCAAAGGCTCTAGTGAGCTATTGTCATAGCGATCTGTCCGGCGTCCGTCGTCTGTCGTCTGTCTGTCGTAAACTTTTCACATTTTCGACTTCTTCTCAAGAATGGCTGAAGGGATTTTGATGAAACTTGGTAGGTATAAAGTACTAATGGTCCCCTACAAGTGTTGTTGTTTTTCGTCCGGATCCCTCAACAGGTGGCGCCACCACAGGCAAAAGTAGGTCACGGGGGGTACCCTCCTTTGACAAACTTCTTCTTCAGAACGGAAGCACGTATCGACAAACCGAAAGCATCAGGATGATCTAGAGAGATGTCTTAAGAAGTGTTGTTATTTTTGGTTCCACTCCGAACTCAAATTTTTGACGCTTTTTTGACGTCTCTTCGGACTTAGTCAGAAATGCTAATTTTTGCACTATTTCTTTAAATAACTCAATAAGTGTATGATTTTACACACTCATTTACTGCATATTTATCATATCTAACTTAATATTTGCTTTGATATGAATTTTATGCTTAAATTTTATTTTTTTGATTTTTTATGAATTTTTTTCTTATGTAAAAAGGAAGGGGGGGGGGGGGTGATTTTCATACATTTTCTGCTTCTTTTCTATAACCACTCTTCAGATTGTCATGACATTTTGTAGATATGAGGTACTCATGCATGGTACCCTTCAAGTGAAAGAATTTTGTCAAGATATCCACTTTTGGATTTTTAAGGAATATTTTTTAAGATTGTACATAGGTATAGTGTATGTTTTCCATGCCCAATGGACCCATGGGGAGTGGCTCCAAACCCCGGCGGGACCCCAACAAAAATTTTTCTTCCCTTATTAGCTCACCTGAGCCAAAGGCTCTAGTGAGCTATTGTCATAGCGATCCGTCCGGCGTCCGTCGTCCGTCGTCTGTCGTCTGTCTGTCGTAAACTTTTCACATTTTCGACTTCTTCTCAAGAATGGCTAAAGGGATTTTGATGAAACTTGGTAGGTATAAAGTACTAATGGTCCCCTACAAGTGTTGTTGTTTTTCGTCCGGATCCCTCAACAGGTGGCGCCACCACAGGCAAAAGTAGGTCACGGGGGGTACCCTCCTTTGACAAACTTCTTCTTCAGAACGGAAGCACGTATCGACAAACCGAAAGCATCAGGATGATCTAGAGAGATGTCTTAAGAAGTGTTGTTATTTTTGGTTCCACTCCGAACTCAAATTTTTGACGCTTTTTTGACGTCTCTTCGGACTTAGTCAGAAATGCTAATTTTTGCACTATTTCTTTAAATAACTCAATAAGTGTATGATTTTACACACTCATTTACTGCATATTTATCATATCTAACTTCCTTTTTTTCTTAGATTGTCATGAAACTTGGTAGGTATGAGGTACTCATGGTACCCTACAAGTGAAAGAATTTTGTCAAGATATCCACTTTTAGATTTTTAAGGAATATTTTTGGCCTAGGTCATCTTTGGCACGTATAAAAACGAAAGAAAAAAGGGGGTCATGCATACCTTTTCTGCAAAATTCACTTGTTTAATGACCCCTCCTTCCGAATTGAAAATTTGCTAATTCTTATATATTTTCAAATCGATCTATTGATTACAAATCATGTTCAAAACTCAATTTCTACAGACAGGAGGGAATCATACATTGATTTTATGTGCTATTTTTAAATTTTCAATAGTTATGTCCAATGAGGTGACACCTTTTATTCAGCCCGGTTCACCAGTCAAAAGGGAAGGGATTCCCTGCTAAAATGATTAACTGTAGTTACACCTTCGACGTATATCAAGAGGGATTGCCGACTCTAAAAATAGCACAATATGTTCACGTGTCCGCAGCGCCCCCACCGGGAGGCATAGAAAGTACTTTCACTTTCAATATACGTACCGAAACAACGAAGCGCCGTGAAGGTAAGTCAGCGATTTTTCACATAAATTAGATTAGTAACACCGGTTATGTTAAAACAAAGTAATCAATTCCTAGGTTTAAATTATTTTGCTGTATAAACATGTTTTCGAGTTTGATCTAGGCCTATGGCTATGTATTCATATACGTAGTGTGACATGTTACTTGCTGCATGCTGATTTGGTTAAATATCCCATAGAAATTCAATATTAGGACTATAAGTAATATTTCGCTCTGAGCGACTATTGCATACAAATGAAGTAGTTCGCAGGAGACGGCCTAGGGGAATCGAACCCCGGCCGTCCGGTTGATAGACTCGTTGACGAGTGAGCTAAAGGGACATCCCAATAGCTCAGTCTTAGAACTTGTACTGAACTATTGGTACCTGCTACTACCGGAACCACTACATCCTTCCCCCTTTTCCGTTGAGGGCCGTGGATGTACCCCGCTGTGTGGCCACTCTCCAACCCCTGGCAGGGTTCTGCGACCTCTCCTGCAGATCGAGCTACCGGAACCACTACATCCTTCCCCCTTTTCCGTTGAGGGCCGTGGATGTACCCCGCTGTGTGGCCACTCTCCAACCCCTGGCAGGGTTCTGCGACCTCTCCTGCAGATCGAGCTGGCCCGTTCACCTCGTCGCCAATGAAGTAGTTCGCAGGAGACGGACTCGGGGAATCGAACCCAGTCTTAGAACTTGTACTGAACTATTGGTACCTGCTACTACCGGAACCACTACACAAAGATATCTCTGCAAATGCGGGGGGGGGTATGAGTTGTTTGCATTAATAGTCAGAAAATTTGATTTGGAGGGGGTACAACTTGCAAGGGAAAAAGTTATTGCAGTGGTAAGTCAAGTCTTAAAGATTCAAGTGTATGAAAATATTCCATTTTAATTCATCTTCAAAAAAAAAATATTGTAAAAGTCCTAGTGAGTGTCTTTGGAAATAAGCTTTGTAAAAGCTTAAATGGGCTATCCTTGGATATAAATCAAAGTTATTTGGTGAAATAGTTCAAATTTTATTATTGAATATAGATTTATTGTCTCTATAAGAACAGAGAGATCTGAACTAAAATTTACATTTCTAATGTCACTTATTATTTTATACTTACTTGGTTTTGTGTATTCCTTGTGACAATACCTTTCCATTGATACCAAAATTTTGACCTCGTGACCATAACCTTGACCTTTGACGTACTTTTCAAAAACTTAAACATTGCGCATAACTTTTGATTGGTTAGTGATAGGGCTTTCATATTTATGCCCCCCTTCGAAGAAGAGGGGACATATAGGTTTGCCGCTGTCGGTCGGTCTGTCGGTCTGTCGGTCGGTCTGTCGGTCGGTCCGCGACATCAGTTTCCGTTCAATATCTCTGGAATGGATTCACATATTGAAATGAAATTTTGTATACAGACACATCAAACAAAAATCTAGGTCTAGTTCATATTTGGGTCCGATCAAAAAAATTTTGACAGAGTTATGCCCCTTGCATTTCGAAAAATACCAAAATTTCAGGGTTTCCGTTCATTATCTCTTGAATGGAGTTACATATTGAAATGAAATTTTGTATACAGACACATCAAATGAAAATCTAGGTCAAGTTCATATTTGGGTCCGATCAAAAAAATTTTGACAGAGTTATGCCCCTTGCATTTCGAAAAATACCAAAATTTCAGGGTTTCCGTTCAATATCTCTTGAATGGAGTTACATATTGAAATGAAATTTTGTATACAGACACATCAAATGAAAATCCAGGTCAAGTTCGTATTAAGGTCCGATCAAAAAAATTTTGACAGAGTTATGCCCCTTGCATTTCGAAAAATACCAAAATTTCAGGGTTTCCGTTCAATATCTCTTGAATGGAGTTACATATTGAAATGAAATTTTGTATACAGACACATCAAATGAAAATCCAGGTCAAGTTCGTATTAAGGTCCGATCGAAAAAATTTTGACAGAGTTATGCCCCTTGCACTTGGAAAAATACCAAAATTTCAGGGTTTCCGTTCAATATCTCTTGAGTGGATTCACATATTGAAAGAAATTTTGTATACAGACACATCTAACAAAAATCTAGGTCAAGTTCATATTTGAGTCCGATCAAAAAAATTTTGACAGAGTTATCCCCCTTGCATTTCGAAAAATACCAAAATTTCAGGGTTTGCGTTCAATATCTCTTGAATGGAGTTACATATTGAAATGAAATTTTGTATACGGATACATCAAATGACAATCTAGGTCAAGTTCGTATTAAGGTCCGATCGAAAAAATTTTGACAGAGTTATGCCCCTTACACTTCGAAAAAAAACAAAATTTCAGGGTTTCCGTTCAATATCTCTTGAGTGGAGTTACATTTTGAAATGAAATTTTGTATATGGATACATCAAATGACAATCTAGGTCAAGTTCTTATTTGGGTCCAATCAACAAAATTTTGACAGAGTAATGCCCCTTGCATTTCGAAAAATACCAAAATTTCAGGGTTTCCGTTCAATATCTCTTGAGTGGAGTTACATATAAAAATGAAATTTTGTATACAGACACATCAAATGAAAATCTAGGTGAAGTTCATATTTAGGTCCGATCAAAAAAATTTTGACAGAGTTATGCCCCTTGCACTTGGAAAAATACCAAAATTTCAGGGTTTCCGTTCAATATCTCTTGAGTGGAGTTACATATTGAAATGAAACTGTTACTTTATACCCCCATAGGTTGTATCAATGCAAGTATAAAGTTGTGACAGACTTTAATCACTGAAGGGGTAGGGGGGCATTAATGTTTTACAAACATGACTTTTAACTTGTTTACATGTGTATTCCTTGTGACAAGATATTTCCATAGATACCAATATTACGCTGACCCTGACCTCTCACATACTTAACAGAAAATGGCGTTTATACTAACAAAGATGCCGCCGGGGGCATTCTCGTTTCACAAACACAGCCTGTCAGGCTTTATAATTTCAGGCATGCTAGCTATCAATAATGAAAGGTATGGTCGTTCAGTTTTAAATAAACTTAATTCATGAAATTTCATTGTTTTATTCTTTTTCTGCTGCGCATTAAAGTGGGATTTTACAATATGATTTTATTTTTGATGTTACATAATTGAACTATACTAGTTGGGCATATGACTTAAAAAAAGTTATTGTTTTGAAATGTGACTATTTTTTCTTGTTTGTACTTTTAAAGGTTGCCTGAAAAAAAAAAACTTCTCTGCATCCGGCAAAAATGTTTTTAGAAAGGTTGTGGGCTAAAATCCCGGTACTGGCACTATCAGTATTCAATAGCAGTATGTCAATTAGAGCATGCATGGGTATCAGGTGAGCGTTGTGCCCCTTGGGGCTCTTGTTAGTAATGATCAAGTTTTTTTTGCGTATAGATCATTGCGTAGAAGAAATACTTGGTGAGATTCAGGGCTAAATACAGCCCTTATCTTATCGGCTCCTTAACTCTTTACATTATCAACATAATTTATTGATATCTGCGTGCTTTGCCATGATAAACCTACTTACAAAAAATTAATACTGAATTTCATATCTTTATATAAAAAGAATACAAATTACTTGTAGTCATCAAAATTATACATTTTATTAATAACACAATACAAATAACATTGCATTGTATAATATGGACCAGTATACCGGTATGCATGGAATCAATGTTAATCTTTTTGTTTTTTTAACCATAGAACCACTTGGTGAGTCCTTCCAGTGAAGAGTATGAGATAATACTGGAAACTATCAAAGAAAGAATAGACGAGGGCCAAGGGGAGACAATCTATGAAGTGGGAACAGGAGGTAAAGTTCTTGATTAATTGCACAATGAACATTAATTTTATTTCATATATACATGTACCTTTAAATCTTTTGAAGGTATTGAGTGATCATGCTGACTACATGTATATTATCATTTGTGAAAAAAATACTTAATCCAGTCCTATTGATAAAATTTGATTTGAAGCCCTAGACTAATAAGAATCTTTTTGATTCAGGAAAAATTATTTCTTTGGTGTCCAAATGGTTGACCCTCTGTTAGGAAATGAATGTACATATATTGTGACTGATATTTCTCTTATTATATTTGATTGATGCCGCAATGTCTCAGTTTTGCAAGCCTGTTAAAGATTACATATTACAGGCATGTCTTACTTCATGTCAATTGTATATAATCATACATCGTTGAGGCTGTATTTCATTCTATAATGTACCTTTACAGAGGGGGACACCCCAGGGCTCCCAGAGGAGGATCTAGCGGCATCTGAGGCCACCCTGAAAAGTATAGCAGAAACCTTGCATCTAGAGACAGTCAAACTACGGGAAAGGAAGGAGGCAGAGGGAATTGTCTCAGAATTCTTACTAAGGAAAAGCCTAGAGTCAGATGATTTTATGGAAGTCAGGTATATGATGTTTTCAATAATTCTTCATGACTTAACTGATTTATTTTTAAACTTAGTCCTCTACCGGCAATGCTGAAGGGGACTCTTAGTTTCCTCTTGGTCTGTCTGTTTGAATTTCAAATATCTTGAATTGTAATTATTGTGTTAAAGGAATTGAAATTGTAAAGTGGTAATGTTCATTTAAAAAATTGTTCGTGTTTGTATTTTCATGTAGATGTATTTATTTTTGCATTCTTCATACATCAATAAATAAAAGATGAAATTACCAAAACTTTAATAGTGTATTTTAAAATATTGTCAAGTTATGAAACATATCTTATGTAAACTACTTCTCTTTGTAGAGTGGCAGTTGTGGGAAATGTGGACGCAGGAAAGAGTACATTGTTAGGAGTATTAACTCACGGAGAGCTAGACAATGGAAGAGGAATGGCCAGGCAGAGATTATTCCGTCATAAACACGAGATGGAGTCGGGGAGAACAAGTAGTGTTGGAAATGACATTCTGGGATTTGATGCCATAGGGAACGTTGTAAATAAACCCGATCACGGAAACTTAGACTGGGTTAAAATCTGTGAGAAATCAGCTAAGGTAATTAATATGGGCATCATTAACTGTTCAAAAGGAGGTGGTTTTTGTTCAGTATTTGTTAAAGAAATATATTGTAGCAAAGTTCGGGGTTAATGTAACCATATTAAAACTCAAATGGAAATCTGTATAAGAAGTAGCTCCCCCCCCCCCTCCTGACTTTCATTGCCCTTTCAATAACGAAGTAGTTCATAGTTTTACACTTTAAAAAGTGTAATGTAGTATAATACTAACTAATAATTGGTGCATTTTATACCAGTATGTTGCACTGATTGATTTGTTATGACTTTCAGGTGATTACATTCATAGATTTAGCTGGGCATGAGAAGTACCTTAAAACCACAGTATTTGGAATGACTGGTCATGCTCCAGATTTTGCCATGTTGATGGTAAGGTTGATTTTGTTCAATTTTTGAAAGAAAACCTTTGATGATGTGTAAATTGTCAATTTCATATGTCCTTGACGGCCTGAAAGCAGAGATTTTAAGGCAGATGTTTTTTGGCTTTTCCGTTTGTCTGCAAAAACTTTATGGCCATAACATTTGAACAATTTTGCTTACTTTCATTACATGTATCTGATATTATGCACTGAATATTCACCACTAACTAGAGAAAATTATGCACTAGATCAAGGTAAAGATAATGGATTTTTATATTGAGATTTGGAACAGAAAATAAATAGTAACGGTAACATTATACCACCTTAGTCCTACTGTAATGCATAAGAATGTGTTTGTATAAGTTGTGTTTCAAAATTCTTCTCAATATTTAAGTATAGGTCCACGTAAGAATCAGGCAGGGGTCTTACATCAAAAATTTTTTTCAAAACTGTTTATTTCTGTTTTGAGACATACATTTTTTTGTATATATGTAGTACAAAACAAACATATGATATTCATTTCTCAAGGTACCGATGGTGAAGTGAGATATTCACCTCATATAAATTTATAAAGGATTATGAAGTGAAAAAATGGCGGGAAATTTTTATTATACAATTCAGCCAAAATTGCTCCCTATATAACTTTCTTCACCATCCAAGTATGAGGAAAATTCCTTCAGAACATTCATATGGATGCTGATCTGAACACATTTCAAGAGAAAAAAGTTTTGCAAAAATTTTAAGGTTTTTCAACTGCCTGATCCTTATGTAGACCTGTACTTAATTTCTATTTTTGGACAAAATAGTAAAGAAAAGATTTTTATGTATCTTTGCATAAGCAGTGACCTTGTATTTTTACATAGGATTTTTGTGTCGCCTGCGAAGCATAGCGACACTTAGGGATCACTTGTCCGTTGTCCGTCTGTCCGTCCGTCTGTCTGTCTGTCTGTCTGTCTGTCACACTTTGGGTGTCACAGCCCATAACTTTTGCTTGGTAAGTGATAGGGCTTTGATATTTCACATGTGTATTCCTTGTGACAAGACCTTCTTACACATACCATAATTTTTGACCTAGTGACCTTGACCTAGAAATTTGACCTACTTTTCAAAAAAATTAAGAATGGATATATCTTTTAATTGGTAAGTGTTAGGACTTTGATATTTCACATGTGCAATCCTTGTGGCAAGACCTTTCTACACATACCATAATTTTTGACCTTATGACCTTGACCTAGATATTTGACCTACTTTTGAAAAAAAGATAAGATTCGCTATATCTTTTGATTGGTAAGTGATAGGGCTTTGATATTTCACATGTGTATTCCTTGTGACAAGACCTTCCTACACATACCATGGTTTTTGACCTATTGACCTTGACCTACATATTTGACCTACTTTTCACAAAAAATAAGAATGGATATATCTTATGATTGGTAAGTGATAGGGCTTTGGTATTTCACATGTGTATTCCTTGTGACAAGACCTTCTTACACATACCATAATTTTTGACCTAGTGACCTTGACCTAGAAATTTGACCTACTTTTCAAAAAAATTAAGAATGATTATATCTTTTGATTGGTAAGTGTTAGGAATTTGATATTTCACATGTGCAATCCTTGTGGCAAGACCTTTCTACACATACCATAATTTTTGACCTTGTGACCTTGCCCTAGATATTTGACCTACTTTTGAAAGAAAGATAAGATTCGCTATATCTTTTGATTGGTAAGTGATAGGGCTTTGATATTTCACATGTATATTCTTGTGACAAGACCTTCCTACACATACCATGGTTTTTGACCTATTGACCTTGACCTACATATTTGACCTACTTTTCACAAAAAATTAAGAATGGATATATCTTATGATTGGTAAGTGATAGGACTTTGGTATTTTACATGAGTATTCCTTGTAGGGCTGGGACGATACGGGTCTCGAGCGTATCGATACGTATCACGATATAGTGCATACGATACGATATGTATCACGATATATCTGATAGGGCTGGGACGATACATCGATATATCGATAAATCGCGATACGGTGTTCCACGATACGCGTATCGATACGTTGGGGCTATATCGCGATATCCGGACCCATTTTTAACTCCATTCAAAGGCATGAAAACGCTCGTTAACTTCGTCGATTGAAAGCTTCGGGCTAACTGAAACGTGTGACTTACTGACTTCAAAGGGTAAAGATGTTTTTCTTCGACTAATCTTCCTATGTTTGTTCCGGATAGTATGCAATTCGCACAATGCATTACAGTATAATTGTCAATTTTACATGCATATAGTTTGCGGTACAGACGGAAAGATCGCCTGGATATGTGCTTCTAATTTTTTTTTAGAAATGCATACGCATATCCAGCCTGTGGTTTGTGGGAATCTAGCAGCAGAAACGACCAATGACACTCAGATATTTTGTTGATCCGTGTCGTTGTCCGTTTCTGAGGCTAGCGGGAATCCTACAGATATTTTGTTCTACTCAAACTCATGTTCGTTTAAAAAATTTAAAGCGGCGAAAGTAAAGTTTTCAGAATCCGTATCAAATACTATCTGATACTATTGTCCAGAGAAAGTACTTGATGTCATTACATCAGTCTAGGATTGCTTGGATCATAGAGTGGGTGAGAGTGAGAGCGACGTGAAAACGGCATGAAATAACTTATGTCCAGTAGCTATTCATGCGTACATGATCCAATCATTTATCATCGATTTTTTGAGATACTGGCGTTCGACCTAAATCTCTTCCATTTCAGATGATTTCATATATTTATCTGAAAGAAAGAGTTCTGAAATCGTATGTAATTATAGTCACTTAACTCCGTAAATTTTAATATAAAACCGACTTTTGTCAATCCTTGATTGAACGTCGGAAACAGCCTTTTGAAGCAGAAGGGAAAAACGATCTTTATATATCTTAAATGTATATTTTCTATTCACGTCAGCGGCAACTTTAACTTGAGAATAGAATCATTAAAGATTAGTAGATTACGTCCACGTGGTTAACGCACATGCTCTCTCTCTCTCTTCTCTCTCTCTCTCTCTCTCTCTCTCTCTCAAAATTTTGTTAATACATGTACATAAAATAAAACGTACAGAGACGGAAAACCGTTTGTCCTTAAAAAAAAATCGAAGTGCAGGATGTATCCATCGAATAAAATCAAACACATTTAAAGAACAATTAATTATGCTGTAATCCTTTCAATATTGTAGAGAAGAGCTAGAGCGCGTGTTATACTTTTTAATAAGATTTCCTCATAAAAAAATCAGTCTAGGATTATTCAAAAGAGAGATATAAAATGTAATTCCATGTATTGAAAAAAGGAGGAGGGGGGGGGGGGTTACATAAATTCATGAACTGTTCATTTTCAAACTGAGAGTACGAGGCCCTCTTATTTACCAATTCATCGCTTGTCTTGTTGATGTAGTTACTAAGAAAATGAACATACAAAAAAGAGTATAAATACATGTTAAGGTGAGAACATAATTGCAAAGGGTACAGATTTGTTCTTGCAGCTTGACTTGTAGCTAACTAGCCTCTGTCTATCAGTAATTACTTGTGATGTTAATGTTCAAAGTTTGAAAAGTTTGTTTAATTGCTGGGGATTTTTTAAATCTTGATTGTTCCAGGATCTAGAAAAATATAGTCTTTATCAAATTATTTTGATGTTATACTTGAGTTTCAATCTTTATAGCCTGGATCCTCATTATACTTTATAGCAATACACATCAGATATATCGTGATACATATCGTATCGTATGCACTATATCGTGATACGTATCGATACGCTCGAGACCCGTATCGTCCCAGCCCTAATATCTGATGTGTATTGCTATAAAGTATAATGAGGATCCAGGCTATAAAGATTGAAACTCAAGTATAACATCAAAATAATACACATCAGATATTAGGGCTGGGACGATACGGGTCTCGAGCGTATCGATACGTATCACGATATAGTGCATACGATACGATATGTATCACGATATATCTGATGTGTATTGCTATAAAGTATAATGAGGATCCAGGCTATAAAGATTGAAACTCAAGTATAACATCAAAATAATTTGATAAAGACTATATTTTTCTAGATCCTGGAACAATCAAGATTTAAAAAATCCCCAGCAATTAAACAAACTTTTCAAACTTTGAACATTAACATCACAAGTAATTACTGATAGACAGAGGCTAGTTAGCTACAAGTCAAGCTGCAAGAACAAATCTGTACCCTTTGCAATTATGTTCTCACCTTAACATGTATTTATACTCTTTTTTGTATGTTCATTTTCTTAGTAACTACATCAACAAGACAAGCGATGAATTGGTAAATAAGAGGGCCTCGTACTCTCAGTTTGAAAATGAACAGTTCATGAATTTATGTAACCCCCCCCCCTCCTCCTTTTTTCAATACATGGAATTACATTTTATATCTCTCTTTTGAATAATCCTAGACTGATTTTTTTATGAGGAAATCTTATTAAAAAGTATAACACGCGCTCTAGCTCTTCTCTACAATATTGAAAGGATTACAGCATAATTAATTGTTCTTTAAATGTGTTTGATTTTATTCGATGGATACATCCTGCACTTCGATTTTTTTTAAGGACAAACAGTTTTCCGTCTCTGTACGTTTTATTTTATGTACATGTATTAACAAAATTTTGAGAGAGAGAGAGAGAGAGAGAGAGAGAGAGAAGAGAGAGAGAGAGCATGTGCGTTAACCACGTGGACGTAATCTACTAATCTTTAATGATTCTATTCTCAAGTTAAAGTTGCCGCTGACGTGAATAGAAAATATACATTTAAGATATATAAAGATCGTTTTTCCCTTCTGCTTCAAAAGGCTGTTTCCGACGTTCAATCAAGGATTGACAAAAGTCGGTTTTATATTAAAATTTACGGAGTTAAGTGACTATAATTACATACGATTTCAGAACTCTTTCTTTCAGATAAATATATGAAATCATCTGAAATGGAAGAGATTTAGGTCGAACGCCAGTATCTCAAAAAATCGATGATAAATGATTGGATCATGTACGCATGAATAGCTACTGGACATAAGTTATTTCATGCCGTTTTCACGTCGCTCTCACTCTCACCCACTCTATGATCCAAGCAATCCTAGACTGATGTAATGACATCAAGTACTTTCTCTGGACAATAGTATCAGATAGTATTTGATACGGATTCTGAAAACTTTACTTTCGCCGCTTTAAATTTTTTAAACGAACATGAGTTTGAGTAGAACAAAATATCTGTAGGATTCCCGCTAGCCTCAGAAACGGACAACGACACGGATCAACAAAATATCTGAGTGTCATTGGTCGTTTCTGCTGCTAGATTCCCACAAACCACAGGCTGGATATGCGTATGCATTTCTAAAAAAAAATTAGAAGCACATATCCAGGCGATCTTTCCGTCTGTACCGCAAACTATATGCATGTAAAATTGACAATTATACTGTAATGCATTGTGCGAATTGCATACTATCCGGAACAAACATAGGAAGATTAGTCGAAGAAAAACATCTTTACCCTTTGAAGTCAGTAAGTCACACGTTTCAGTTAGCCCGAAGCTTTCAATCGACGAAGTTAACGAGCGTTTTCATGCCTTTGAATGGAGTTAAAAATGGGTCCGGATATCGCGATATAGCCCCAACGTATCGATACGCGTATCGTGGAACACCGTATCGCGATTTATCGATATATCGATGTATCGTCCCAGCCCTATCAGATATATCGTGATACATATCGTATCGTATGCACTATATCGTGATACGTATCGATACGCTCGAGACCCGTATCGTCCCAGCCCTACAAGGAATACTCATGTAAAATACCAAAGTCCTATCACTTACCAATCATAAGATATATCCATTCTTAATTTTTTGTGAAAAGTAGGTCAAATATGTAGGTCAAGGTCAATAGGTCAAAAACCATGGTATGTGTAGGAAGGTCTTGTCACAAGAATATACATGTGAAATATCAAAGCCCTATCACTTACCAATCAAAAGATATAGCGAATCTTATCTTTCTTTCAAAAGTAGGTCAAATATCTAGGGCAAGGTCACAAGGTCAAAAATTATGGTATGTGTAGAAAGGTCTTGCCACAAGGATTGCACATGTGAAATATCAAATTCCTAACACTTACCAATCAAAAGATATAATCATTCTTAATTTTTTTGAAAAGTAGGTCAAATTTCTAGGTCAAGGTCACTAGGTCAAAAATTATGGTATGTGTAAGAAGGTCTTGTCACAAGGAATACACATGTGAAATACCAAAGCCCTATCACTTACCAATCATAAGATATATCCATTCTTATTTTTTGTGAAAAGTAGGTCAAATATGTAGGTCAAGGTCAATAGGTCAAAAACCATGGTATGTGTAGGAAGGTCTTGTCACAAGGAATACACATGTGAAATATCAAAGCCCTATCACTTACCAATCAAAAGATATAGCGAATCTTATCTTTTTTTCAAAAGTAGGTCAAATATCTAGGTCAAGGTCATAAGGTCAAAAATTATGGTATGTGTAGAAAGGTCTTGCCACAAGGATTGCACATGTGAAATATCAAAGTCCTAACACTTACCAATTAAAAGATATATCCATTCTTAATTTTTTTGAAAAGTAGGTCAAATTTCTAGGTCAAGGTCACTAGGTCAAAAATTATGGTATGTGTAAGAAGGTCTTGTCACAAGGAATACACATGTGAAATATCAAAGCCCTATCACTTACCAAGCAAAAGTTATGGGCTGTGACACCCAAAGTGTGACAGACAGACAGACAGACAGACGGACGGACAGACGGACAACGGACAAGTGATCCCTAAGTGTCGCTATGCTTCGCAGGCGACACAAAAATCCTATGTAAAAATACAAGGTCACTGCTTATGCAAAGATACATAAAAATCTTTTCTTTACTATTTTGTCCAAAAATAGAAATTAAGTACAGGTCTACATAAGGATCAGGCAGTTGAAAAACCTTAAAATTTTTGCAAAACTTTTTTCTCTTGAAATGTGTTCAGATCAGCATCCATATGAATGTTCTGAAGGAATTTTCCTCATACTTGGATGGTGAAGAAAGTTATATAGGGAGCAATTTTGGCTGAATTGTATAATAAAAATTTCCCGCCATTTTTTCACTTCATAATCCTTTATAAATTTATATGAGGTGAATATCTCACTTCACCATCGGTACCTTGAGAAATGAATATCATATGTTTGTTTTGTACTACATATATACAAAAAAATGTATGTCTCAAAACAGAAATAAACAGTTTTGAAAAAAATTTTTGATGTAAGACCCCTGCCTGATTCTTACGTGGACCTATACTTAAATATTGAGAAGAATTTTGAAACACAACTTATACAAACACATTCTTATGCATTACAGTAGGACTAAGGTGGTATAATGTTACCGTTACTATTTATTTTCTGTTCCAAATCTCAATATAAAAATCCATTATCTTTACCTTGATCTAGTGCATAATTTTCTCTAGTTAGTGGAAAAGTAGGTCAAATATCTAGGTCAAGGTCAAAAGGTAAAAAATTATGGTATGTGTAGAATGGCATTGTGAAAAGGAAAATACATGTGAAATATCAAAGCCCTATCACCTACCAATCAAAAGATATAGCCAATATTACTTTTCTTGAAAAGTAGATCAAATATCTAGGTCAAGTTCAAAAGGTCAGATATTATGGTCTGTGTAGAAAGGTCTTGTCACAAGAAATTAGGGCTGGGACGATACATCGATATATCGATAAATCGCGATACGGTGTTCCACGATACGCGTATCGATACGTTAGGGCTATATCGCGATATCCGGACCCATTTTTAACTCCATTCAAAGGCATGAAAACGCTCGTTAACTTCGTCGATTGAAAGCTTCGGGCTTACTGAAACGTGTGACTTACTGACTTCAAAGGGTAAAGATGTTTTTCTTCGACTAATCTTCCTATGTTTGTTCCGGATAGTATGCAATTCGCACAATGCATTACAGTATAATTGTCAATTTTACATGCATATAGTTTGCGGTACAGACGGAAAGATCGCCTGGATATGTGCTTCTAATTTTTTTTTAGAAATGCATACGCATATCCAGCCTGTGGTTTGTGGGAATCTAGCAGCAGAAACGACCAATGACACTCAGATATTTTGTTGATCCGTGTCGTTGTCCGTTTCTGAGGCTAGCGGGAATCCTACAGATATTTTGTTCTACTCAAACTCATGTTCGTTTAAAAAATTTAAAGCGGCGAAAGTAAAGTTTTCAGAATCCGTATCAAATACTATCTGATACTATTGTCCAGAGAAAGTACTTGATGTCATTACATCAGTCTAGGATTGCTTGGATCATAGAGTGGGTGAGAGTGAGAGCGACGTGAAAACGGCATGAAATAACTTATGTCCAGTAGCTATTCATGCGTACATGATCCAATCATTTATCATCGATTTTTTGAGATACTGGCGTTCGACCTAAATCTCTTCCATTTAAGATGATTTCATATATTTATCTGAAAGAAAGAGTTCTGAAATCGTATGTAATTATAGTTACTTAACTCCGTAAATTTTAATATAAAACCGACTTTTGTCAATCCTTGATTGAACGTCGGAAACAGCCTTTTGAAGCAGAAGGGAAAAACGATCTTTATATATCTTAAATGTATATTTTCTATTCACGTCAGCGGCAACTTTAACTCGAGAATAGAATCATTAAAGATTAGTAGATTACGTCCACGTGGTTAACGCACATGCTCTCTCTCTCTCTCTCTCTCTCTCTCTCTCTCTCAAAATTTTGTTAATACATGTACATAAAATAAAACGTACAGAGACGGAAAACCGTTTGTCCTTAAAAAAAAATCGAAGTGCAGGATGTATCCATCGAATAAAATCAAACACATTTAAAGAACAATTAATTATGCTGTAATCCTTTCAATATTGTAGAGAAGAGCTAGAGCGCGTGTTATACTTTTTAATAAGATTTCCTCATAAAAAAATCAGTCTAGGATTATTCTTTTGAATAATCCTAGACTGATTTTTTTATGAGGAAATCTTATTAAAAAGTATAACACGCGCTCTAGCTCTTCTCTACAATATTGAAAGGATTACAGCATAATTAATTGTTCTTTAAATGTGTTTGATTTTATTCGATGGATACATCCTGCACTTCGATTTTTTTTTAAGGACAAACGGTTTTCCGTCTCTGTACGTTTTATTTTATGTACATGTATTAACAAAATTTTGAGAGAGAGAGAGAGAGAGAGAGAGAGAGAGAGAGCATGTGCGTTAACCACGTGGACGTAATCTACTAATCTTTAATGATTCTATTCTCGAGTTAAAGTTGCCGCTGACGTGAATAGAAAATATACATTTAAGATATATAAAGATCGTTTTTCCCTTCTGCTTCAAAAGGCTGTTTCCGACGTTCAATCAAGGATTGACAAAAGTCGGTTTTATATTAAAATTTACGGAGTTAAGTAACTATAATTACATACGATTTCAGAACTCTTTCTTTCAGATAAATATATGAAATCATCTTAAATGGAAGAGATTTAGGTCGAACGCCAGTATCTCAAAAAATCGATGATAAATGATTGGATCATGTACGCATGAATAGCTACTGGACATAAGTTATTTCATGCCGTTTTCACGTCGCTCTCACTCTCACCCACTCTATGATCCAAGCAATCCTAGACTGATGTAATGACATCAAGTACTTTCTCTGGACAATAGTATCAGATAGTATTTGATACGGATTCTGAAAACTTTACTTTCGCCGCTTTAAATTTTTTAAACGAACATGAGTTTGAGTAGAACAAAATATCTGTAGGATTCCCGCTAGCCTCAGAAACGGACAACGACACGGATCAACAAAATATCTGAGTGTCATTGGTCGTTTCTGCTGCTAGATTCCCACAAACCACAGGCTGGATATGCGTATGCATTTCTAAAAAAAAATTAGAAGCACATATCCAGGCGATCTTTCCGTCTGTACCGCAAACTATATGCATGTAAAATTGACAATTATACTGTAATGCATTGTGCGAATTGCATACTATCCGGAACAAACATAGGAAGATTAGTCGAAGAAAAACATCTTTACCCTTTGAAGTCAGTAAGTCACACGTTTCAGTAAGCCCGAAGCTTTCAATCGACGAAGTTAACGAGCGTTTTCATGCCTTTGAATGGAGTTAAAAATGGGTCCGGATATCGCGATATAGCCCTAACGTATCGATACGCGTATCGTGGAACACCGTATCGCGATATATCGATGTATCGTCCCAGCCCTAATTTCTTGTGACAAGACCTTTCTACACAGACCATAATATCTGACCTTTTGAACTTGACCTAGATATTTGATCTACTTTTCAAGAAAAGTAATATTGGCTATATCTTTTGATTGGTAGGTGATAGGGCTTTGATATTTCACATGTATTTTCCTTTTCACAATGCCATTCTACACATACCATAATTTTTTACCTTTTGACCTTGACCTAGATATTTGACCTACTTTTCTAAGGTTGTATATATCTTTTAATTGGTACAGTAGGTGATAGGTCTTTAATATTTCTTATGATAAGACCTTTTTGTTACCAATTTTTACGTATTGACCTTGACCTAGATGATTGACACTCTTTTCTGAAAATTTGAGAATGACCATAACTTTTAATTTGTAATTAAGTGGTCTGATATTTCAAATGAGTTTCATTTGAAAAGACTTTTCTACTGATACCAATAATTTTGATCCACTTTCTAGAATAATAATCAAACCGCTTCGCAGGCGACACAAGCATTCCTTGGATTGCTATTTTTAAATTTGGGTCTACATGTACCTATGCAACTATTACTGTAGTACAAATAATGTAGATGTTATATTGGTAAGGCATTTTTTGGTTGCATTCAGTATATAATGAAAGTCTTAATCAATTTGCAGTTATAGTTGTGTTTCTATCTATAATTGATATTTGTATGTTACAGGTCGGTGCCAATGCTGGAGTGATAGGAATGACAAAGGAACATCTTGGTCTGGCTTTAGCACTCAGTGTCCCTGTCTTTGTAGTTGTTACCAAAATAGACATGTGTCCACCTAACGTTCTACAGGAAACATTAAAACTCATACAAAGAATCCTAAAATCTCCGGGATGTCGGAAGATTCCTGTGCTGGTACAGAACGCTGATGATGTTGTGTGTACTGCTACTAATTTCACTTCTGAGAGGTAATCATTGTAAATCATGTACATAAGTACAGTCATTGTACATTATGTACATCTGTACAGTACCTTGTGGTTTTAAAGGTCTAAGGCCATACTAAGTATTTTTACGTCCCCTGGAGGGTACCTTTTAGGAGAATTCTTTAAAAAAAAAACACACACACAAACATCTATTTTGCTATTCAGACAAAAACCCTCAAAAATTGATTTCAAAACAAAATCTGTTTAAAGTACATGTATCTTTAAGACCACAATTTTCTGAATCCATTGCAATACATTGTATCAAGATATACATATTCTCCCAAGTATTCCTTTGCTAGCCATCATGTAAAAGCATAATGGATGGTTTCCATGTCCTTTTTTTTTTTATTGGCTGCCTAACATTGTGACTTTCCTCCTCGTTTTTGGCTTCCCTGATTTTGTAACATGCCTTTAATTGCATTGTAACACACATTTTTTTTAAGATACTCCTTTTGAAGGAGTATCTTACTGTATTCGCGATTCTCATGTCGTCTCGAGGTACCGCTTCCGGTGCGTGCGAAATATAGTTCCAGATTGTGTCAGCAGTTTCTCGACATCAAAACTTGCGTGTGGAAAATTTATATCAGAATCGATTGTTTTGATAGAATTAATACAAGATTAGTTGAGATTTTCAAGATGAAATTTGATCTTTGTTTGAATTGTTATCGTCTTGGGACTACTTTACATCACGGCTCTATCGAGCGAACATGCTCCGCCCACCGTATGACATTCATGCGCGCACGTTCTGTGATCAGCTTGCAAGGTAAATATTTATTGATACGCAACAATTCTGAATTTTCAATGCGTATTATATTGTAATGCCGACACAGTTCTGCTATGTTCTCATCAGATACTAAAACAACGTCTGACTCAACAACTAACTCTAAGCCCCGCCTTTAACGATTCGGGTCAGCTGTCAATCATTATCTCACGGACTTCAGAAGTATGGATATTTCATAGCTATTTGAATTTGATGAGTATTATCGCTATTTTGTAAAATATATGTTTACTTTTTTTCAATTCAGGAAAATTATATATTTATCAATACGTTATTGTTTACAAGGTAGAAAGTAGATCAGAGAAAAACTTCAGTTTGAAATTGATTATGAGAAAAGATTTTTGGCCCCCAACGACTTACTTCAGTCAACATCGGAATTATGCACTTTCGCCGTCAAAACAAACCGGCCTTTATCGAAAAATAAAATGAATTTTGTTCTCTCTCTCTCTCTCTCTCTCTCTCTCTCTCTCTCTCTCTCTCTGTGATATACATATAGGCAAACGATTTTTACTGTCCCGCGATAGCGAGAAGACGAATAACAAAAGTCCTCGATCAGTTGACTCATTTGATTATAACGACATTTGCCACTTATTTAGTTAGTTGATTATTTTATAAAGTGTTCATGTGTTCATTAATTAGTTTTTTTTTCCAATTATTTTACAAGTGTTCTTTCTTTCAAACTAACGCATTAACCAAATATAGTCTCAAGTAAAGATTCAACATTTCAATAAAAATATCAACTCCTTTCCGTAGCTCTTAAAACTATAAATATGGCTTCTTGTATAGTACATTGCCTATGAAGGCATGTGATCGGAAAAAATAATAATCATTTGCGATTAGATTTTCAGATAAACAACCAAAGACACCCGATATAATGCCAAAAAAATGCTAGCGCCTTGTTCTGGTATTTTAAACGGTTCTAAACAGGTCCGCAAAAAAAAATCGATTTATCAAGGACGCGTATCCAGAAAAAAGATGAATCATGTAAAAAAAAAAAAAATAATAATAAGGCATATAAAGTTCATGGGCGGATCCAGGATTTTTTTTCAGGGGTGGTCCTAAAGTCCGATTTTTTTAAAGAGCAAAAAAAAAAAAAAATCCAGGGTGGTCTGGACACACACCCCCTTTCTGGATTCACACTTACACATCAAATCGCATAAAGGGCAAAGCCATTTTGGGGTTTTTTCGGTGTTCAAAGAGAGTCATGTAATTGTCGGCTAAACATCGTTACATGATGATATTGGGCCGATTGGTTGTTTCGGAGATACCACTGCACGCTATAATTTTCCGCTGACGAGACTTTTTCTCTGATAAAAGTACCCGCCGTGCTTCATGTACCGGGTAACAGTCGATCGCTGAAGATAATGTATCTGTTTATCAATCTAAAGGAAAAAAATTCTTTAAAACAATTAAATATTTCAGTAATCACACCTGGGCTGGGTCCAGTATTGAAAGCGTGACGTTACGCATAATTTTACGATAACGGCTAATCAGCGGGTATACATACATTAGGGTCTACAGAGATATGACGGGTTGATCAAGCCCAAAGAAGGTTTTTTTTTTGCAGGAAATTGGCGTTTCATGACTCCTTTTAAATGCGAATTCATTTATGGCGGAATTGCTGACGGTCTATAGAAATTTAGACTGTGTGCACGTGACGAGATTTACGTTCTCTGACTGGTTCGAACTAGTCCGTGACAAAATGAAAATGAATGTCTAGACTTTATTCACACATTGTAAATATTTTTTAACGAAACTGTAAAACAGTGCCGCTGAGAAATTAAAAGGCCGGTCTGTTCGCATGGGCTTATACTTCTGATAAAATAAGTTTGTATACTTTTCTTTTTCAGTCCCCTTTTCTATACGTGAAATGGTTATTATGCAAACACTATTTTAAAAGAATTAGTTGTTATAATTCCGAAAAGTATTGAGATCATAATGACGTTCAGGATGAACGCCGACAACCGCTGAGAAACGTAAGCTATAAAACTGGGATGTGATTGAATGCTAACCTACATCTTTCGACTTTTAATGCAATGAAATTCCGCTCTTCGGGAGATGTATCGAATTTAGACCAACTCAACGGACCTACCCGGAAAAAAACGATGAGTCTTTATTGCATGCAAAATTTAATGCTTATAGTTATACGTCACGAGACACGGGGATTACGAGACTGGATTAGGTACATGACAGCATGACAATATTTTATTAATAAGTCAGAAAAAAAATGTCTCGGAATGTGTCTAAGAATTTTTCAATTTTTGTCCCAGAATTCTTTCATCGTCCCAGATTTGTTCATCAATGTAATTATTAGTATAGCACATTGTAGTACCTAACATAAGTATGAACACTTTACATGTGCATATATTGTGTATCCAAATACAAAAAATGTATTACAACATCAACATTTACAGTGAAATAAGATGCTACAGAAAATTTTTAGTGGAGTATCTTTCAGGGCCTTCAGACCTTTGATATTTATTTTTTTTCTGAATGTAAGTTGATTGTCTCCTGATGAAGAAATCTTTGAGCTTTGAAAATTTGAGTTCTAAATTTATTTTAGTGTCTTGAGTCTCTCGCACCAATTTAATGTTGTCTATATCTTTTTTTCTGCGAGAGACATTCATTAGCCCTTGGGCCGATCCGACATTTTCTGAATACTTAATGTTGTTGTTTATTTCTTCCCTGTGCTTTTTACATTCTCCAAAGTATATATACATTTGTATTCAGTGCACTCAAAGAATGGCAATCATAAAATAATTTCATGTTAAATGTTTATACATGTAACTATTAGTAATGTTGGAAATAATAGAGTTTTTTTCTTTATTTCATTTCAGAATGTGTCCAGTATTTCAGGTTTCAAATGTCTCCGGGGAAAATTTAGATCTTCTCAAAATGTTTCTGAATCTTCTGTCAACACGATTAAAATCTGAGACATCGGCACCAGCAGAATTCCAGATTGATGACACATTCTCAGTTCCAGTAAGTATTCTATATAGAGGATGTATCATTGATATGTTTGTTAATTTGTTATTGATAATAAGAGAGCATAAGGCCATTTGTAATCTTTAAAGATAACACGAAATATTACATTATTGCAATACCAAGTATTCATGATTTGTCTGTAGTATGCTCTGATTACAGTATCCAAGTATCAAGTCACATTTAGAAACAGTATTTCGGGAGCTAAAATAAAATCGATAAAATACATGTATAAAGTATTGTATCTCACACATACATGTAACAACCACTCTAAATGGTACCTTAATCTTCTTTTATGATGCTTTATTCCGATATACCTGTACATTACCTTCACTAACATGATTTTGACTTTCACAGGGTGTAGGAACAGTTGTATCGGGGACGTTACTACAAGGGCACATCAGACTGAATGATAATTTATTACTGGGGCCTGATGCCCTTGGGCACTTCCAGCCTATTGTTGTAAAAAGTATACACCGTAAAAGAATGCCAGTACGAGAAGTCAGAGGAGGACAAACCGCTTCCTTTGCACTTAAAAAGGTAAAGAATGAAATTTACATTGTAATTTGAAAATAATGAGCTAAAGCATTGATACTCTAGGTTTGAATTTTCATACCAGACACATTAGACCATTTCCTGATGTTATATTGTTTTTCATTATTACATACATGTAAGTGTTAAAGACGTTATTCCATTTTGAAGTAATAATGAAAAAGATCACAAAAAGTTCCAATCTCAGACATTTTTCGCCTTTTTGTCATCAACTAAAACTTTCGGCGAATGGTTTATCACAATGTAACAAGAATCTTGACTATGGTTCACACGTTGTTTTCACAGATCAAAAGATCCACAATACGTAAGGGTATGGTAATGGTATCACCCAAGCTAGATCCTAAGGCATGCTGGGAGTTTGAGTCAGAAATCTTAGTTTTACATCATCCCACTACTATAAGTGTCAGATACCAAGCAATGGGTAGGTATTTTACATTAATAACCGTACCTTTGATAATGCATGTCATACCTCAAATGATAATTCAAAGGGTAAAAATATTTAAGTATGTAATTTTAACTTGAAATTCTTTATTATTCATTTGAAGACAAATGAGATTCATTTAATACATTGCTTGTACGCGTACATGTATAATGAAGGATCTTTCAAAATTGAATTTTCATGAGTTTCTCATTTCTCTTTTAATAATTGCATTTAGAATACCATATCTATCCAAAGGAATGAATTTATTTGATTAAATTATATGGACATTTTATGAAAGATTTTGATCACTTGATATAGAACATGAATTTATTTGGTTTCAGTGCATGTAGGGAGTGTCCGGCAAACAGCCACTATAATGTCTATGACTAAAGAACATTTACGTACGGGGGACAAGGCCCAGGTTAGATTCAGATTCATAAAAAATCCTGAATATCTAAAAACTGATATGAAAATGGTGTTTCGTGAGGGCAGAACAAAAGCTATAGGAAACATCTCCCGGCTTTATCCACATGTTAGCGCTGTAGCTCAGAACACGCGGCAGCAAAGGGCAGCAAAGAAAGCTCAGGAGGCAAATCATCAGATAAATCCTGCTAACGAGCCGCAGAAACCAAGCAAGAAAAATAGGCGGCGAGGCGGAACAAAACCTCCAATACCAGAGGAAGCCAAAGAGAACATGCCGAGTACGAGTCAAATGAATGGTGAAGTGACAGCACAAGCTTAGTCATTCAGAGTTCTGTAATATTTGTGAAGTCTCTTACATTTGTATGGTTTTATCCTAACTCTAAAGCCATCTACGTGTATCTGGTCATAACTTATAAGAGACGAAAAAGCTTCTTTGGAAATTGATATTTATTTTTATGCCCCCGGAATCAAAGATTCGGGGGCATATAGTTTTTGGCCTGTCCGTCTGTTTGTCTGTTTATCTGTTTGTCTGTTTGTCCGAAAAACTTTAACATTGGACATAACTTTTGAATGGGAAGTGATAGGGCTTTCATATTTCACATGTGTATTCCTTGTGACAAGACCTTTCCATTGATACCAAAATTTTTGACCTCGTGACCTTGACCTTGACCTTTGACCTACTTTTCAAAAACTTTAACATTGGGCATAACTTTTGAATGGTAAATGATAGGGCTTTCATATTTCACATGTGTATTCCTTGTGACAAGACCTTTCCATTGATACCAAAATTTTTTGACCTCGTGACCTTGACCTTGACCTTTGACCTACTTTTCAAAAAAACTTTAACATTGGACATAACTTTTGAATGGGAAGTGATAGGGCTTTCATATTTCACATGTGTATTCCTTGTGACAAGACCTTTTCATTGATACCAAAATTTTTGACCTCGTGACCTTGACCTTGACCTTTGACCTACTTTTCAAAAACTTTAACATTGGGCATAACTTTTGAATGGTAAATGATAGGGCTTTCATATTTCACATGTGTATTCCTTGTGACAAGACCTTTCCATTGATACCAAAATTTTTGACCTCGTGACCTTGACCTTGACCTTTGACCTACTTTTCAAAAAACTTTAACATTGGGCATAACTATTTGAATGGGAAGTGATAGGGCTTTCATATTTCACATGTGTATTCCTTGTGACAAGACCTTTCCATTGATACCAAAATTTTTGACCTCGTGACCTTGACCTTTGACCTACTTTTCAAAAACTTTAACATTGGGCATAACTTTTGAATGGGAAGTGATAGGGCTTTCATATTTCACATGTGTATTCCTTGTGACAAGACCTTTCGATTGATACCAAAATTTTTGACCTTGTGACCTTGACCTTGACCTTTGACCTACTTTTCAAAAAACTTTTACATTGGGCATAACTTTTGAATGGGAAGTGATAGGGCTTTCATATTTCACATGTGTATTCCTTGTGACAAGACCTTTCCATTGATACCAAAATTTTTGACCTTGTGACCTTGACCTTTGACCTATTTTTCAAAAACTTTAACATTGGGCATAACTTTTGAATGGGAAGTGATAGGGCTTTCATATTTCACATGTGTATTCCTTGTGACAAGACCTTTCCATTGATACCAAAATTTTTGACCTCGTGACCTTGACCTTGACCTTTGACCTACTTTTCAAAAACTTTAACATTGGGCATAACTTTTGAATGGTAAGTGATAGGGCTTTCATATTTCACATGTGTATTCCTTGTGACAAGACCTTTCCATTGATACCAAAAAATTTGACCTCGTGACCTTGACCTTTGACCTACTTTTCAAAAACTTTAACATTGGGCATAACTTTTGAATGGTAAGTGATAGGGCTTTCATATTTCGCATGCGTATTCCTTGTGACAAGACCTTTCCATTGATACCAAAATTTTTGACCTCGTGACCTTGACCTTTGAACTTTTAACCCAGCGACCTCCCATACATGTACTTAACAGAAAATAGTGTTCATACTAACAAAGATGCCACCGGGGGCATTCGTGTTTCACAAACACAGGCTTTATTTTTTCTTCATATTGGTCATTTCATTATTACTTAAAAATTGTTCAGGATTTGAACAAAGTACATGAACATGACCTTATATGTATTTCATGGTGATCAATGTACGAAGTGTATGGCCAAAATCATCATTTTTGAGAATTGATTGATATAATTTGCTGCTGTTTGGAGCTAGTTTTAACTTCCTTTTACCTTTTAATCATCAAGAAGAACTCATTATCATCGTTTGAAGCCACAGTTTACCAACATGTACACAAATATTTGTTTTGATTGTCATTGTAAGAATGTATCTTTGAATATCATGAGCAGTCAGAAATGAAACCGTCACAATAAATCTGATTTTTTACGGAATGTTGTTCTGTTATCATGTCATAATGCATGGCTTAGCCTATCTCCCATGGATTTATCCTCGAGTTTATAATGTAACCTGTGAATTTTATGAATCACCTTGTCCGTCTGTTTGTCTCTCCTTTGTGGAAGCCTGTATGTTTCACGTGTAGATTTGGACTTTGAAGGTCATGACTTTTGAGGTATTGACCACATGAATTTAGACTTTCTTTGAAAGAGCTACATGTATCTAACATTAAAAGCTATGGTGCCTATATTTTATCCTCTCATATACACTATTCACTTTGTTCCCATAAAATACTAAAAATTAGCCAAAGTAGAAGTTATGCATGAACTTGTGTACTTGTACATGTATTGTTTCACATGGCAACTTTGACCTACTTTATCCAGTATTTGAAATCTCTGTGTATGGATTCTTTGACAGAGCCAAAGATTCAATTAATTACCTCTATTTCTGTTTGTTAGGAATTGTTTGCTCTAAATAGCTAGTTTAAGGAGGATTGTATGTCCCTTAAACTAGCTATTTAGAGCACACAATTCCTTACAAACAGAAGTTGAGGTCATTAATTGAATCTTTGGCTCTGTCAAAGGATCCATACACAGAGAATTCAAATACTGGATGCACAAATTCATCTATGCAATGAAGTTTGTATAATGAATGACTTACTTTATTGGCTTGAATAACTGATTCGCATATATATGCTTTTAACATGTATGAAGCTTGTATAATATAGTCTTGTTGAGTCTTAAGTCAAGGCATTGACTTATGACCTTGACTTTCATAGTTTACTTGAATGACATTGTAATGTTATTGCAGTTCTTAGATTTGTTCCCTGAATAGGCTAGGACATTTCTACTATAATGAATATCATGTTTCAAATTTTTGTGACAAGGAATGGAACAAAATGAACACAGAAAGATTTTTCTTGACAGTAAATTCCACATGCATGTTAAACTATAGCAGTCTATAACACCCACAGTCAAGCTATGCTGTCTTCCTTTAAGGGATTGATTGTCTCAGCGAGGAGATATACTAGTACACCTGATACCAATTTTGGTAACTTTTCAGCTCACCTCCGAAGTGAGTGGGAGCATAAGCTATCACCCCGTCGTCCGCGTCGGCGTCCGCACTAGTATGTTAAGAAGTTTTATTTCATTATTACAAGTGCTAGGAAGGCCGAACTTGCACAGATGATGCATCTTTATGAGTAGATCACAAATCTACGTTCAAATGTAGGTCATGACCTATATTTTCGGCGTGAGTACATATGTTGGGGAGATTTGGGTATCAATAGAGTACTCCCATTCATGCAGAATTTGGTTCAATAAATGAAATACTCTACTCCTCTTTTCTATTTTGTTTTTATGTGGTAGCATTTTTTTCTCATTGGGTCAGATTTAAATTTTAAGCTGTGTTATCTTCGGCTAACTAATTTCTGTTTGCTGCCATGATAAAATGCTGCCACGAGGTGAGCTTTGTAATTTTTGATTACACTATGTTTTCCTTCGGAGACTTCTCTTGTAAAGAAGGGGGAAAGGCGTAGGGAAAGAAGGGTAAATATAACAATCGTTAGAGATAATTGTAATCTTGATACCATACATCATGGCATACAAAAACATTGTGTTCAGGAACCATTATCTTGCTTTACTTTAATCGCAAATTGAATAATGTGGGAGTGATATCATAGAAGAACCGTAATTGTCACCTATCTTCTAACGACAAAACCTGCGTTTGCATTTTACCTACAAAAAATACACATTTGGGATACGGACCTATATGCGAAAGGCTAAATAATACACATCTATTTATCAAAAGAATTACTATACATGTACTCGTAAATCGAATGGAAGAAAATTTAATATCGACTTTATGAAAAAATCAAACAAACAAAATGGAAAAGGAATTTCAAGATATTCATAATTATTATGATTCATAAGTGCAGTGTTATTTTGATAATGATATGCTAGGTCTATTTAACGATCAGGCTGTACAAAAAGCACATTGAAATTGACGTAAACGTAGAGGTATCCGCTGATGTCGCATATTGATAGCTCCATCCAGCTGTGTTTTTGACGATCGTCTCCTTTGATTATCCAGTCTGTTCGTATGTTTGAATAAGCACGACATGTTTATGTAATGTAATTTTATGTTTATGTCATAGTCTCAGTCACAGACAAGGTTTCAGTGTAACCCAAAATTGAGATAAATTTACATGTACTAAGCTGACATTTACTCGTACCCAAGTTCCAAACATTGGAAGTACTGAAAACAGTACTTGCTTCATGAGTGAAGAACTCTCGGTCAAAAGCTCTTGAGAGCTTATGTTCACATGTTTTATCCACATGCCGACTTTAAATAATCTGAGGGAAGAACACCGGAACCGTAACTCTGCTCGGAGATACCTGAGAAAATTGCATCTATCCGTATTATAATCTTGCATCTGGGTATGGTACATGCGACTTATAAACGTATTTCTTTTAAATAACCACGAAAGCAATTCGTTTAATTTTATACCACAGGAGCTCGATGCCAACAACCCTCAACGACACCATGCTGCAGCCCCTTCCCATAGTCAGGGTAATAAGGAAAGTAGGGGCGGATATTCTTGTGGATCGTTGCCATCGAGCTCCTGTGTTTTATACTTATCAATTGAAGGGATTTTGGGACGCCGTTGTCTTCAAGTGTGCTCATTCAATTTTGAAAATGCGATGAAAATATCAACTATATACTCGTGTTTCTGGAATGAACTTGTTTGTGCCCTATCGAAAAATCAGGCGAACTCATATAATACAATATAGATGTACTCCTCATTGTATATCGGTTTATAAACATAAATCAGTTATTTGGGTATCTTGTATGCTGTTTTTGTCTCTTCTATTTACAGCTACGTTTTGAATAGTTAGATAATTATAATGTAATTACATCCCTCATCATCATGTAACAAAGGGGACTCAATGTCGAAAGTATATAAAAAAAAGAAAGAAAAAGAAAAGAAAAATTAAAATTTGAAGTCATGAACTTTTGACTTTTGGTATGTTGTTATTTTCAACTTGCGTGGCAATGAAGTATATAACAATAAAAAAAAGCTACCAGCGTCGGTTCACTCTAGATCTAACTGGTTCTGCGATCATTATGGGGAGCCACGCCCCTTTGTTTTAATGTAATCGCCCTGTAACCAACAAAGCTGTCGTTGTTATGAGAACTCTTGAGATAAAACGACATTTTTACACAATTTTGATAATTTTTATAGTTATTTGTTTCTATTTAATTGATTTTAGGCAAGTGATACTATAATAAATACACACAACGTGGTTTTGTTTACCATTTGCTACTTTCTTTGTGCATGCGCACTGGAAAAACTTGTAAAATTATATTTGTGTATAAAATTGTATCCCCTTGACACTTCTAAAACATACGGACATCTCAAATGTGTATCAAAATTTTTGTTTGCTATAGAATATTCGTAATAAGAAAAGCTGAAAATAAGATTAATTTTGCGTACTTGATTGAAAGAAATGCCATGAACTTATCGTACAGCAAATATTTATGAGAGCAATTTTCCTCTAGACACCGGAGGTGTGTCAGGTAGTCCAGTTAAAACCAGAGTAGGAAAACAACAAGACCAAAGCGTTCCAAACCAAGCAGACAGAAGGGAGAACTATTGTAAACAAGTAGAGAAATACAACGACAAAATGGCTCTTCTGAGCAGACAGATTTCTAGAGGACTGTGTCGACTAAACAAAGGTAAGACATCCTCATAAACTTGTAAAATTGGCGCAGATATCTAGTGACTGGTCATGATGGTGATACATACTTTTACAGTACTGCATATCATTATGTTGTTTATAAGACCGTTCATATTTTTCTTTGTGAATGAAAATGAATACTAGTATGATAAATTGTCGCCATTGAAACTCTTAAAAAGCGTTCGTAGTCATACTGTACAACATACACATGATGGTGAAACTGCAAGAAGTCGATAAATTCGAGATCTTATACAGTATACAGTATCGAACGCTTATGTACGTATGCGTCGACCTATATTCTTCAACAAAATATGTTTTTAACCTTTAAAACAGTTGACGAATCATATGAAAGTACGTAATTATCATAATGCTGCGATCGACTTGCATTTCTATGAAATATTTAGTGTGATGATCAGATCAGCAGTATCAACGTCAATAGAGGAAAAAGACTGAAAATGGCCTGGAAATAACTACAAGAGTAGCTCATGGTTTGTTTTTTCTTTCACTGTCGAAAAGTCAGAAAGCTATACATATTATGGGTAACAAAGCCTAACCGACATTGGGCTGAATGTGGCTGAAGTTGCACATTTGTACGGTATATATATTCCTTCATTTGAAGAAAGGAATTTTATAGTAACAGCATATGGTTACGAATTTTGTTGACCATATCAATGGAGGTACAGTCATGTAATATCAACTACCTGTAGTGATAAAAGAATGTCTGTCTTTATCACCTTGTTTGTTCAGGATAAGTCAATGGCTTTGACCTGCCTTTGTGGCTCCTTGATAAAGTTCATGCCATAAAGTAAATCCTGCATTTTGCGTAATAAATATCTAGTATGATCACGGATTATAACCAAGGCGACCACTATCACCACATGAGTCTGTAAAATAAAGTCTTAAAGTGATGAGTAAAATCAATTAACGATGACAATGTCTCTAAAGAAAAATTCTTCTCCAGTAACTATACCAAATATTCGATTATGACTAATATAAAGGCACTCTTGATTAACATAAAGCTTGAGATTTAGTAACACATCAAAAGGGAGGGGCTAATTGAAGATGTTTTATCTCTTACTGAATCTTGAGTCTTTTAAAACATAAGTGTACCTTTAAGTGAAAACAAAGCCGTAATATTGCCTAAATACATGCAATGTCATGCATACAAAAAAAATGACCATCAGAATTCATCAACCTAGTACTCACAGGGATTTATCACGCTAATACCGTTTGCAGTATTTACTATATAAATGTGTTATATATATATAGTAAATACAGCAACCAGTATTAGCGTGATAAATCCCTGTGCTAGTACTGTGCTAAGGTACCGGTATGTTCCGTCATAGTGCAAACCCTCTCCATGCATGAGGGTGGACAGGGTGAAAGGGAGGCGGGAGGGAGGGAAGGAGGAGAAAGGGGAGGGAGGGGGAGGAAGGGTGCGGGAGGAGAGAGGGAGGGGAGGTAAGGGAAGGGTGAAAAGGAGGGGGGAGGAGGGGGAGGTAAGGGATGGGAGGGGGAGAGAGGTACCCCCCTCCCCCCTAGATGTACTTCCATACATTGTACATAATACATGCATGTTGCACGAAGTATTATTCCGTCAATATAATACCAAAATATTTGGAAATGACTTAATTGAAGTTAATTCTGGTGTTTTATGACATGGCTTAATTCATATATTTATGACATATAGCTCAATTCGATTATTTTTACATGTAATTATATGACATGATATGTTTATTCAATTCAGCTTTGACTACATGTTAATTCATGCAATATGTTATTAAGACTATTCTTCATGTATGTGACAATATAAAATGAGTAGTCTTAAAGGAAATGTCCTGTGACAAATTTGAAATATCAGAAATATTTATCATAGCACAGAAACAATAAACGGGGTTGTATTTGCATAAAGTTTGATCAGGGTGAGCCGAGCTTCTTTGCGGAAAGGAGCCATTATAGATGGTTGCATAATGAATGCGTTTAAATGCATGCAGCGTAATTCAGTAGTTTATTTATCACAGCATGCTTTGACCTAGTACTCCTCATGCATATCTTAAGATCGTCCTTGGCCATATCGTGCACGAGAATAGTGTCTAACTAACTGATTAATGATTACAAGTGTCTTATTTAAACACAGTTCTAATCTTGGAACCCCCTTCAATAATAAGAACAAGGCTGTGCTACACTCCCGACCCCCACCCCACCTTCTGCTTTAAATATACAGCAAAAATAGGCTTTTTTAAAAGAAAATTACCCCATGTTCGGATATATCTTTTTTAGGAGGTGTCTGGGTATTCCAGATTAAATGTTGAATAATTGTTATACCCCTAAAAACAGAAAACAGCGTTTTGACCCTTGATAAAGCCTAGCTTGTTTTGTCTAGTCTTGATTTCATATTATATCCTAAAACTCAGTATTTGACTTCTTCGTGGCTAGTTAGGTACGACTTAAGAACTTTTTGCTTTTTTCATGCCCCCGTAATCGGAAATTCTGGTTCATATAGTTTTTGGTCTGTCCGTCTATATGTCTATTTCTCTGTTTGTCCTCAAAAACTTTAACCTTGACCATAACTTTTGAATGGTAAGTGATAGAGCTTTCATATTTCACATGTGTATTCCTTGTGACAAGACCTTTTCATGGATACCAACATTTTTTTTACCTTGTAACCTTGACCTTAGAGTTTTACCTGCTTTGAAAAACTTTAAGCTTGGCCATAACTTTTGAATGGTTAGTGATAGGGCATTCATATTTCACATGTGTATTCCTTGTGACAAGACCTTTCCATGGATACCAAAATGTTTGACCGTGTGACCTTGGTCTTTGAGTTTTACGATTTTTTGAAAATCTAAACCTTTGACTTTTGAATGCTAAGTGGTAGGGCTTTCATGTTTCACAAATGAATTTCTTGTCGCAAGAACATGGATACCGAAATTTGTCCTATTGACCTCGACCTCAAAATGTGAACTACTTTCAGCGGTTTTACCGACAAAGCTGCCAATGGGGGCATTCGTGTTTCACAAACACGTGTTTTTTTTATTTTCAGTATACAATCGGCATGCCACCACAGCAGCGGCTCTGGATACATCCTCCTCATTTGACGTCCCGGAGCCCAGAGGGCCTCACATGAAAACGTCGGTGCCCGGGCCAAAGTCACAGAAGCTGATGGAGGAACTTAATAACATTCAGGTACTTGCTTACAGCGACTCATCTGTAATATAATCGATATTAGAAATATCATGTTTATGATTCCTATAGAACTGTACGTTCATCAATGTATTTCCTTTGTAGAACACGGGATCTGTACAGTTTTTTGCTGATTATGACAGAAGTCAGGGAAATTACATTGTAGATGTGGACGGCAATGTTATGCTTGACATTTACACTCAGATTGCTTCTATACCTATTGGTTAGTATATATAATACTATTGAATGAAGTCACAAAAAGAACATTTGACAAGTTAAAATATACGTGTACCTAATACATGTCATGAAAAGAAACTGAGAAATTAAGTAGAAAGGTGATTAATAAACACAAAATAGCTATAAATTTAGTAGTACAAAAATGTAAATTACGACATAATGTCAAAAGAAGATCACGATGCCATTGTAGAGATTATTGCACTGAGGAACTATTTTTGATAAAATGCTGTTGCAGGAAATGCAACTGTTAGCTTTGTCTTTCTGTTAAGAAACATGCAGATAGTAAGATCAATGACGTGATTTTAATTTGGTTACATAAAACAGCTGTTGGAACGTAAAAGAAGACAATTTCCTATACGTACGATCAGAACGAATCTATACTTCTGGCTAAGGCCGTTTGATATTGGATTCAGCTGTTCTGCCGTAAAGTATGGGATTTGTTAGGCTAATTTCGATATGAAGACGTTGTAAATAATGTTTTTGTCATCTTTGTAGGGTATAACCATCCTAACTTGCTGGAGGTCATGAGACGACCAGAAAATTTGGTAAGGAAATTAAGGTGTTTTATTATGCTCCACTGCTCTATCACTTGATTCTAATATGTTATATTAAACCTTGTATTAGTAAAACAAATCTTTCCCAATGTCAGCTTGTCAAAGAACCTGAGCTTAATTGTTCCTTCCCAGACATCAATAAAGTAATAAATTAACTCTGTCAAGAATAGTTCTTTTGGTTTAGAGGGAGGGTATGATTTCTGGTCTTCCTAGGAGTATTTGATTTAAATGAAAATAAATTAAGCAAACGCATAGAAAAGGAATTGAAATATGAAAAAAAATTCTAAAATGCTTGACCTTGGAGCTTGACCTACTGTCGAAAAACTTCTCTCTTGGTCATAACTTAAATGAATTGCCTATGACAGAGATTTTGTATTCCACATACATGTATATTTCTGTATTAGTAACATCTTTTTCACTGATTGACCTTTGCTGTTTGGTACCAAAATATTTTAACTTGTGACCTTGACATTGAGTTTGACCTTCTCAGATAAACATTTTTTTACACTGTCAGAGCTGCTGAGTGCTCAGACTGTGGGATTCATGTTTCACAAACACATTTTTTTTTTAGACCTTCAGAAAACACGGATAATTTATTTGCACTTACCAAAACCAGTAGTTTATAAATTTGGCCTGGCAACTATACACGTATCATACTTTATTGAATTTTGGAACCTGCCCAAACATATTTCAAATGGCTTATAAAATTAGATTTCAAGCCTATCCTAATTGTTAGTTTGTTGATAGCTTTCATTTTGGTATTACTAAATTATGTTTATGACAAGTCAGCTGATGAATGACGTGTCAAGTTTATCATTACACATGTACGTGAATTTAAATTGATATAGAAATGGTAAATAAATGTTTCTTTTTATAATGGTATATGTCAAGAATTTATAATTATTTGTTATGATATTTAAAATTTAGTTTTGATGAAAGTGAATGTTTAATAGAAAGGAGTCACTATAGTTTAAAGGTTTTCTTTTTAACTTTAGAATTTAACTTGATATTTATTTCTTTGAATCATGCAAGATAATATTTTCCTATATACTTTTCTAATTACATAGATATTTCTACATAATATAAGATATAAGACATTTCCATGTTAATATCTCTTTTTCCTATCCTTTTTGTTCTATGTTCTTAATGTTTATTTACTCAGAATTTAAATATATTTAATAAATACATACACATGCGTAAACATATTACCTGTTCTCGGTTCTTAAACGATAAAAGAACCGTGCATGAAAGATATGAGTTTTCTTTACAGGGGTATACCCACCCACCATGGAGGGGGGAGGAGCTAGATATGTAAATATAGGTATACATCAGGCGTTTTGCCTGACCTTGACATTGATCATCAATATATGTTATTTTTGTATTGTATGAGAGAAAATGTCTGATTTTCTAATCATGTACCTTTCTTTCAGTTTGTTCCATAACTAAGTACAAATGTAATTGAATAATCATAACTGAAACAAAATAATTTACAAAATTCTATATTCCTTATTTTTCTTATTATAAGTGATAATTAAGTTAATTCTTTTAGATACTTGAAAGGAAAGAAATTTTATCTTTACATTTTTCACTGTTTTCAGAGTTGTATATTTGTCTACATGAGTTCTGTTTTCTTTTTAACAGAGCACATTTGTAAATCGCCCGGCTCTGGCAGTACATCCCCCGGCAGACTGGCCCATGCGGCTGAAGAATGCGCTACTTTCTGTAAGAATTACCAAGTATCAACTAAGAAAAAAAATTGTTATGTCATTCTCATATCACTGGCTGTAAATGATTGAATCCAATACTACATGTAGTACATTCTATCGATCTATCCAATGGCATTAATATTTTCATGGTGACATGCGACAATTTACGTCTTCCTGTAAAGTCAAGTTTCGTTATTGCTCAGTATATATGTCATACTTCTATCTGATGTAATTTGAGTCCCCCAGGCTCTTATGTAAGAGTTTTTATTTGAAGAACATCTGTTTCCAGTAGCTAAATATAACAGGTATTCCATATATCTGTAATTTTATTTACATATATTGATTATTATGATGATTTAATATTATGTTATATACAGATGGCGCCCCCTGGTATAAGTCAGGTACAGACCATGGCGTGCGGAGCTTGCTCCATCGAACATGGAATGAAGGCCATGTTTATAGCTCATCAGGTATTATACAGTGATAGAGAATATATATGAATTAATACCTCAAAACAAAACAAAAAATATTTAGATAAAATGAAATTAATGATACCTGAGAGGTCTATATGTAAATACATTTTGCATGATATGCGTATCGACAACTGTCGATATTTGTACCAATATAGAAAGTAAAGAATGTGCTTTGCTTTTTTTGTAATTAATATTAAATTAACATTATAGAATACGTTTACTTGAATTTTGACCCTGATGGTGTGTAAATTGCATATAAAAGTTTCAGATGATGATAAACATGTATGAATATATTTATATTATAATATATACATTGTAATAATGATACATGTTTCATGATAATTATCAGTAAACGATTCAAAAGCAAATAGAACTTGATAAGTACATATTTGTGCATTTAGTGCCAAAAGCCTAATAAAAGACAAATTTAATGTTGTAGCGGCGTAAGAGGGGTGGGGCACCTCCCACTAGGGAGGAGCTGTCCTCCTGCCTGGTGAATCAGGAGCCTGGTTGTCCAGATCTGACTGTATTATCCTTCACCAATGCTTTCCATGGCAGGACAATGGGTATGTATCTATCTGACTTGTACCTCTAATTGTAGCTACTAGCTGCAGCTGGTTACATCAAGTCCTTTATTTACAAAGTTTATCTTTTATAACAGTACCTTTCATTAACCTGTAAGACAGACAATGGCTCAGACTGGCTTAAACATTTGCTAATTCTTCTCTGCATCAGCTGCATGGAATCTAAGTACATCTTACAGGAAAAGTTCAAGATGAATTATAAAATTGATGTCTTACAATCACTATGGCTTTATAGAAGGGGCCTTAATTGTTGGTACTGTTAATACATCATTTACTTCTGTAACTGTTTCACAAATACTTATATATGTACTATCAGAAAATCTAAATGGGAATCTTTCAGATAAATGAGCAAAATTTCACTTGAAGCAAGTTTATAGGTCTTCTGTAAAGTTAAATTTTATGTTTTAATAGCACGTACATTTACCACAGGTTATCCAGGTGAACAGTATAGGCCTTTTGTTTCTATAAGTTACATTTTTATTTTGTTCATAAAGACCCAAAAGTATAATTAATTAAGTCAATTCCTCTGAATTAATTTTATAATTGTATTGCATTGTTTTGAAGAGACTCAGTCTAGTAAAAATTCAAGTTACATGTATTTCTATAAGTCGCCCTGCAGAGAAAAAAAATCATAGGATCCACCTACATGTATATGTACTGGTATAAGAAACTGTAGAAAAAGCAAATAAAATGAAGAAAATAATGTATGAAACTCTTTTTTGCAACAATTTAATCATGATAAGTAAAAAAGGTGAAACATCTTTGCAGCAAGGGGGAGATAACTCAATTTATTTTTCAGATATTTTAAAATCCTACTGTGTTGAAAGCTTAATATATGATTATATATGTATGAAATATAATTTGATTAATAATTAGAAAATAAGTGCTCTCATAATACATAATTGTAGAACAAAAGACCCTGAAATAAAAGTTCACGGTGTATAAGAGAGTCTTTCTGATTTTATAACTATGCACGGAGACCTTTTTTTTTTTACATAATGACGTCAGAAATAGAATGTTTTTTTACAGAGTGACACAAAACAATAAACATATTTAATTTAAACAATAAAAACATTTAATTTACTAAAATATGTCAGCCTATCAGTCATTCTAAATTTTAAATCTTTGTTTTGGACCTTCTGTATTTCATGCCATGATTTACGTGTAAGTATATGTTATGTACATGTTTTTGAAACATCCACTGAAGATATTTTGTATATATTTGCATACCATTAGGTGCCTTGGGTTTGTCTCACTCAAAGTGGCTACACAAACTGGACTTCCCAGTTCCTGACTGGCCTATAGCTAGCTTTCCGCTGCTCCGCTATCCTCTACACGAGTTTGTGCGGGAAAATCGACAGGAGGACGACAGATGTCTGGATGAGGTAGAAATAACAGATATATTTACATTTGTTGTTGACATTGTATGACCATTTTGATTTTGTTTACATTGGATAGCTGCCTTGGCTCTTACTCACACCAAATCCATTCATAAATTGGACCTTCCCCATCCAGAATGGCCGATCGCTACATTTCCCAGAAAGCTGTACCCCCTGGAGGAACACGAGAGGGAAAATCACCAGGCAGAAAACGATTCTCTTGACGAGGTTTAATATTAAGTCACAGCATTGATCCTGTATCCTGAATTGGCAGAAAATAAGATATAAGGAAAATGTTCTCAAGCGTTTAAAATTCAGACATTTTTGAATTGTGCATAATTAATAAATGGCTTTATAATCAACATAATTTTAATTTATGTGAAATAAACTACATTTTTGTACATATTAATGTAAAATACAAGAAAGAATTTCAAATAAATTAAGGCTTGTACAACTTGAGAGCAGTTTCCTTTGAAGCCAGCCAGTGTGATGTTTAGGCTAGAACCCTCTCTGTAATAAATGGAAACATGATTTCAGCATAGACAATAATCGTTGTCATCCATGTATACAAGAATCAATCCCTTCCCTTGCTTTGCACGTTATGACCAAGCTGTGCATAAATTGCTTTTCCCATTCTTTGTATTGCTTACAGTGTTATCTGTCTTATTTGTGTCTTGTACAACTGAAGTTTTCATCTCATGCAATTTTAAATAGATTGTATAATTTCTCTCATTTTCATGTGCCAAAAGTTTTTGTCATATACATATATGTTGGTTTATATTATTTTCTGTTTTGAGTCTCTCATAATAAATACTAAGCAGACAGAATCAAATCATTTCTATAACAGTTCAAATTTTTTAAGCAGTAAATACTTATTTCAAACAATTATTCAATTTTTTTGGTTGATATTTTGTAAAGTATACCTAAATGTTGGGTAAGGATGCTTTTGTTTTACAAACTTCTTTCTTAATATTGTGTTGTCCATGTTTTGTGCAGAATACAATTACATGTAATTTAATTATTTACCATAAATATGTTGTAAATGTAGAAATATTTTATACATCTGCCTGAAATGGTGGAAGCACTTTTACCATTTTTATGCCCCCGGAATCAAAGATTCGGGGGCATATAGTTTTTGGCCTGTCCGTCTGTTTGTCTGTTTGTCTGTTTGTCTGTTTGTCTGTTTGTCTGTTTATCTGTTTGTCTGTTTGTCTGTTTGTCTGTCTGTTTGTCCGAAAAACTTTAACATTGGACATAACTTTTGAATGGGAAGTGATAGGGCTTTCATATTTCACGTGTATTCCTTGTGACAAGACCTTTCCATTGATACCAAAATTTTTGACCTCGTGACCATGACCTTGACCTTTGACCTACTTTTCAAAAACTTTAACATTGGGCATAACTTTTGAATGGGAAGTGATAGGGCTTTCATATTTCACATGTGTATTCCTTGTGACAAGACCTTTCCATTGATACCAACATTTTTGACCTCGTGACCTTGACCTTATTTCACATGTGTATTCCTTATGACAAGACCTTTCCATTGATACCAAATTTTTTGACCTCGTGACCTTGACCTTTGACCTACTTTTCAAAAACTTTAACATTGGGCATAACTTTTGAATGGTAAGTGATAGGGCTTTCATATTTCACATGTGTATTCCTTATGACAAGACCTTTCCATTGATACCAACATTTTTGACCTCGTGACCTTGACCTTGACCTTTGACCTACTTTTCAAAAACTTTAACATTGGGCAAAACTTTTGAATGGGAAGTGATAGGGCTTTCATATTTCACATGCGTATTCCTTGTGACAAGACCTTTCCATTGATACCAAAATTTTTGACCTCGTGACCTTGACCTTTGACCTACTTTTCAAAAACTTTAACATTGGGCATAACGTTTGAATGGGAAGTGATAGGGCTTTCATATTTCACATGTGTATTCCTTGTGACAAGACCTTTCCATTGATACCAAAATTTTTGACCTTGTGACCTTGACCTTTGACCTACTTTTCAAAAACTTTAACATTGGGCATAACTTTTAAATGGGAAGTGATAGGGCTTTCATATTTCATATGTGTATTCCTTCTGATAAGACCTTTCCATTGATACCAAAATTTTTGACCTCGTGACCTTGACCTTTGACCTTTTAACCCAGTGACCTCACATACATGTACTTAACAGAAAATAGTGTTCATTATAACAAAGATGCCACCGGGGGCATTCGTGTTTCACAAACACAGGCTTTATTTAAATGTACATTGTGTATTCAAATTCTATCAATTTGCATTTTTGATCAATACAGAAGTGTACGTGGTAAAAGAAATTAAACAAATTACATCAATTGTAAAGTATAATGTACCAATTCTTTATATAAAAGTCCTTTTTATCATATAAATATGAACTGTTTTTCTTCCTGAGTATCTCTACTCTTCACCTTGTAATTATGTATTTTTCAAATGAATGCTATCTGATCTTATATACATGTATAATGATACAAAGACACTTACATGTATGTTATGTGTGCTTTAAGCCTTTGTATTTAGCCGTATTGTACTTGCATTATGTATAGTATTGACATAACATATATTCACATTCAAACTATTTCATTTACTAGGCTTAAAAGGCTATAATGATTGTCATATTTTAGTTTTATCAAACTGTTTGAATTTTAAGGTAGCTCATGATTCTGCCTATCTTTCATGTAAATTTAATGACCAACAGTACTTTTCAGTGTTTCAGCAGTAAAATGTTTTAAGCTGTTAATCTAGAATCTAAAAGTTCAAATTTGTAAAAAGAAAAAACAAATTTAAAGCTTTTGCTTCTAACCTATAAGATTGCTCATTATTCTGCAAATTAATCTTCCATGTAAAATTACTGACAAACATTTCTTTTCAATATTTCATTAGAAGAATACTTAAAGTTGTTAAAACTTATTGATAAAGCTTCTGTAACTAAACTATTAATAGGTCCGAGACTTGATCAGCCAGTGGAGGAAGAAGAATCGCCCGATTGCAGGTTGTGTAATTGAGCCAATCCAAGCTGAAGGGGGAGATAACTTTGCCACACCTTACTTTTTCCAGGAGCTTCAAAAGATCTGCATTGAGGTAGATTAATTCTGTCAATTTCTTTATTTGAGCTAGAGAAAATAATTTTCACTTGATTTTGGTATAAAAAGATCATGTTGGTAGTTAGATCAAACATGGCATATATTATTAAAAAATATTTTACTCAAGTATTTTTCTACTTACACATGTTACAATAGTTATGATCATGCTGTGCACTAAGTAGAGCTTGACCTAGTGATACCTTCTATCAATTTGTGGTCAATAGGTCAAGGTCAATCTAGACTAGCAAAGACATATGGGTATTTGTCCCTTTAGGATAGTTCTGAGTTTAGAATAAATCCCAAGTCATACATAATTTGATCATTTTCAGAATGATGTAGCTTTGCTGATAGATGAGGTACAGACAGGGTGTGGTAGCACAGGGAAATTCTGGGCACATGAGCACTTCAATCTCCCGGAGGCCCCAGACCTTGTAGCCTTCAGTAAGAAAATGTTGACAGGAGGATTCTATTACAAGGACCACTACAGGCCACAGGAGGTAAGCTAGGGAAGAATAAATGTAACAATAGATATGGTACATCATTCTTTATACATGTAAAACTCTTTAACTTCAAACTGATATATCATAAAGTTGATTACTTTGAAAACTTACTTGCATATTTATTTTTTGACTGAAGTTTCAATCCTTTTTATGCCCCCCTTCGAAGAAGAGGGGACATATAGGTTTGCCGCTGTCGGTCGGTCGGTCGGTCGGTCGGTCGGTCGGTCTGTCGGTCTGTCGGTATGTCGGTCGGTCCGCGACATCAGTTTCCGTTCAATATCTCTGGAATGGATTCACATATTGAAATGAAATTTTGTATACAGACACATCAAACAAAAATCTAGGTCAAGTTCATATTTGGGTCCGATCAACAAAATTTTGACAGAGTTATGCCCCTTGCATTTCGAAAAATACCAAAATTTCAGGGTTTCCGTTCAATATCTCTTGAATGGAGTTACATATTGAAATGAAATTTTGTGTACAGACACATCAAACAAAAATCTAGGTCAAGTTCATATTTGGGTCCGATCAAAAAAATTTTGATAGAGTTATGCCCCTTGCATTTCGAAAAATACCAAAATTTCAGGGTTTCCGTTCAATATCTCTTGAATGGAGTTACATATTGAAATGAAATTTTGTATACAGACACATCAAACAAAAATCTAAGTCAAGTTCATTTTTGGGTCCGATCAAAAAAATTTGGACAGAGTTATGCCCCTTGCATTTCGAAAAATACCAAAATTTCAGGGTTTCCGTTCAATATCTCTGGAATGGATTCACATATTGAAATGAAATTTTGTATACAGACACATAAAACAAAAATCTAGGTCAAGTTCTTATTTGGGTCCGATCAACAAAATTTTGACAGAGTTATGCCCCTTGCATTTCGAAAAATACCTAAATTTCAGGGTTTCCGCTCAATATCTCTTGAATGGAGTTACATATTGAAATGAAATTTTGTATACAGACACATCAAATGAAAATCTAGGTCAAGTGTATATTTGGGTCCGATCAACAAAATTTTGACAGAGTTATGCCCCTTGCATTTTGAAAAATACCAAAATTTCTGGGTTTCCGTTCAATATCTCTTGAGTGGAGTTACATATTGAAATGAAATTTTGTATACAGACACATCAAACAAAAATCTAGGTCAAGTTCATATTTGGGTCTGATCAAAAAAATTTTGACAGAGTTATGCCCCTTGCATTTCAAAAAATACCAAAATTTCAGGGTTTCCGTTCAATATCTCTTGAATGGATTTACATATTGAAATGAAATTTTGTATACAGACACATCAAAGGAAAATCCAGGTCAAGTTCGTATTTGGGTCCGATCAACAAAATTTTGACAGAGTTATGCCCCTTGCATTTCGAGAAATACCAAAATTTCAGGGTTTCTGTTCAATATCTCTTGAGTGGAGTTACATATTGAAATGAAATTTTGTATACAGACACATCAAATGAAAATCTAGGTCAAGTGTATATTTGGGTCCGATCAACAAAATTTTGACAGAGTTATGCCCCTTGCACTTAAAAAAACCCCCCAAAATTTCAGGGTTTCCGTTCAATATCTCTTGAGTGGAGTTACATATTGAAATGAAATTTTGTATACGGATACATCAAATGACAATCTAGGTCAAGTTCTTATTTGGGTCCAATCAACAAAATTTTGACAGAGTAATGCCCCTTGCACTTCGAAAAATACCAAAATTTCAGGGTTTCCGTTCAATATGTCTTGAGTGGAGTTACATATAGAAATGAAATTTTGTATACAGACACATCATATGAAAATCTAGGTCAAGTTCATATTTAGGTCCGATCAAAAAAATTTTGACAGAGTTATGCCCCTTGCACTTCGAAAAATACCAAAATTTCAGGGTTTCTGTTCAATATCTCTTGAGTGGAGTTACATATTGAAATGAAATTTTGTTTTCAGACACATCAAATAAAAATCTAGGTCAAGTTCATATTTGGGTTCAATCAAAAATTTTTATGCCCGCTTTGAAGAAGAGGGGACATATTGCTTTGCCGCTGTCTGACTTTCTGTCTATCGGTTCGTCGGTCGGTCCACGACATCAGTTTCCGTTCAATACCTCTGGAGTGGATTCACATATTGAAATGAAATTTTGTGTACAGACACATCAAATGAAAATCAAGTATAAAGTTGTGACGGACTTTAATCACAGAAGGGGTAGGGGGGCATTAATGTTTTACAAACATGACTTTTAACTTGTTATGCTGGTAATGGCAGCTTAAAGATATATTTCCTATCTTCCCTTTTTCAGGCGTACAGAATCTTCAATACATGGGTTGGTGATTCTTCCAAGGTTTTACTCCTAGAGGAAGTGGTCAAGACAATAAAGCAATATGACCTTTTGACCAATGTCCAGAATACAGGAGCATACCTACAAGCTGGATTAGCCAGAATGGAGGTAACAAAGCTTAATACTTCAACTTTCATTGAATGTTTATAGAAGACTGGTTTGATTGATGTGGAAATAGACATCGCTTGAATTTTTGAAAAGTATCAGATGGAATGAAATTAAAATAGTATTAACTTTAAAATTTGAGCATTTACTTTAAACCTTAGATGACCTTATGACACCCAGTTTATTAAGAACAAATGGAAAAAGAATTAAATGATTTTATAAAGATGACATCTTATCGTAGGTTGTTGATTTTTACCGTTACCATTAATATGTATATAACTTATCTTTACAGACACAGTTTCCTAACATTCTGAGCTGTGTGAGAGGATTGGGAACTTTCTGTGCTGTAGACTTTCCTAATGGAGCAACTAGGGACAAAGTCATCTCAAAACTCAGAGAAAAAGGTAAATGCAGATAAATGTCAAGAATATCCATTACTTGTAGATTTAGTAGAAGCACTATGAAGAAAAAAGGATGCCTCAAAATATTACTTTATAAAAAATTTACTTCGATTTATGATTTTTATGCAAAAATCATAATGAATTTAGAATATTAATTTGTTATTTTGTCTATTTATTTCAGGTGTTCACACGGGTCCATGTGGTGATATATCAATGAGATTCAGACCAGCCCTCATATTCCAGAAACATCATGCGGACATCTTCTTCGAGGCGTTTGAATCTGTACTAAAGGATGTCAGCCAGTGATGTCAACATGGGTCTCAGAATACTCAGTGTGAGTGAAATACAAGTACGTCAGATGAATGCGTCGTCGTATTATTGGTACAATGGTACAGCAATCATCAAAACGTTTATAAAGCTGAAAGTTTTATGGTGGATATGCGTGCTCATACAAATGTTGTTTTGGTGTGTTTGGTCTCTCTCTGCAAAGATTTTGAAAGCAAGAGTGTTGTTATTTGTAAAAAGTTAAAAAAAAATGTACTTCTCATTGTATATATGCGTAATATTTTTTATCGTTATATTGTTATTGTTGAAAACATTGTGTGATTGATTGTAAATGTACAGATTATATAATATTACATTGTGTATATGGAAATTATGATACATGTAATGAGTTTTAAGGAAATCCCTTGATTTTTGGTCAGTACAAAATACATTTTATATATGTTTTTTTTTGTTAAATGCATTGCTAACGCAATTTTAATCATGTCTCATTTTAGAATTTATTAATCAATATTGATTAAAGGTTTTATTTACATTCTCACTGCCATATGCCTGTAACACTTACTTTTATCATGTATGTACAGATTTCATTTATACTTTATGATTGTAACTGACTCTGAGGGATTTACATGTGTCAGTTTTAATGAGCCTTGTTTTGTAATTTTTAGGGTAATTTTGTCTACATTTATTTTGTACTCAGACTAAAGGTTACCTGTATGTGCCGCTGTGCTGCACTCGATAGACTGATTTACTGCAATGCTTTGTATTATGATGAAGCAATCAATGTCATGTTGCCATAGATATAAATAATAAAGATGATATTCATCTCTTAAATCTATGCTTAGTAATTTCCTTCTTATTAAATTCATCATTTCTTCAACTTTTTTGTACAAACTATCACACAGGGAAATACATGTATATTTCCCAGATGTACATGTGTGGTCACATACAACACCAGATTTTCCAAGTTTCAAAAACCCTGTTAGTAAATTTCATCAATTTTATCAAAGCACTAGGTGCGATAACCCCTCATATCGGCCCTATAATTTTGACGAAAAATGCTTTTGATAAACTAATTATTAATTATCACTTTTTGCAATGTTGAATTTTTGAGAAAATAACGTGTCATAATTTTGAACCCTTGTAACTTTATGCGTGTGATGTATTACGTCATGTTCTGATGTCATTTGCCCTGAATGACAAAAAATAGGAAAATCAACTTATTTTACACACAAATCTTCAAATTCATCTACGCTCCAGGCCTCGCCCACAATATTTTTCATGCAAATTAAAAGGTTGATCAGAAATCCATCGCTTGGTACAAAAATATTCATGGTTAGGCCTGGAGTACTACTTGATTTCATGATTTTGTATAGAAATTTCGCTCATTTATTGATATTTTCGATTCAATGTATTTCTACGTTTTGAGCAACGCATTATTCAGTATAGGAATGTGAAATCAAAACAGGCTTTCCTGATTTGGATTCACCATACATTTGACATTTTATAAACTAGAATATAATGGATATGTGAGCAACTTTGACAATAGGGCTAAAAAAGCAGGTTACCGCACCTACTCCTTTCATCCTTACATGAAAACTTATTTTAAAATGACCTTAGGCTCAAAGTCATGACACCCCTTTAGTCCAAGGCAACTATGGTGTGAAATTACATTTAAAGCCATGTCAAGGTTATAAAGGTATTTTAAAAATAGGTCAAGCATTTTCCCTTCTAAATCACTTCGACTTTCTGTGGTGACCTTGGCTGTCATGACACAAAGATCATTCACAGTCTGAATGATATTCAAGACTTTGAAGAGTCATAAATTAAAGTTAGGATAAGTCTTGCCTGACTTTTTCACTTTGAACTGATGAAGTTCAAGGTCATGACACACCCTTAGTCTTTGGCAACAGTTCTGTGAAATATTAAAAACCATGCACCTAGTTGAAGTTTTGGATAGGACAATCTGACACAACACATCCTTGGCTCCTTTGCTACAATGTCTTTGAAATGTTATTAAAATCCATAAAGTGATTATAAAGCAACAGCAAAAGTTAACCCTCCTTGTAATGGCTACAACCCATAGGATAATTTTTTATCTGCCTGTGTTTTTACCTACGGTGGTCTCCCGGTCAGCTGTTTCTTCTTTTTCCTTTCTTCTGTCTATCGGCACTATGATGTAAATGTAGAAAAAGCTGACCGGGAAACCACCGTAGGTTAAAGCACAGGCAGAAAAAAAAATATCTTTGCCACCAGCGCCTATGCTACAGCCTTGGCAATTTGAATTAACCTTCCACGTAAGCCATGACCTTTTCTCTAGAGTTATAAAAAAGAGTCACGTCTTGACATACCTTTGGTTGTTGGCAATGAGGGGTTTAAGGTATGGGGTTAAACCATGACTGATGAAAAGATTGCAATCTCTCCCCAAACCGTGGGGATATCAGAAATCATTTCTTTCAAATGACTTATAGAATAGCCAATCAAGAGCACTGTTTACACGTACAAATCAAGATCACTGATTGGATACTATTGAAATAAAATACTGAGAGGGCTGAATTTCCATGAAAGGATCTGTTGTTGGACAAGAAAGTCAGCAAATTGAATAATACCCCCTGAAGAAAAGAACAGATGAAGCAACTGCAATTTATAATACAGACATGGTTTTTTCCATTTCACAGAACTCCACTTCCTGGATTACTACAGCTCTGTAGGGTCCCTGGTTATAAATTAAACATTTTTGCATCATTTCAAATATTTTTGTTGTTTTAATGTTTCTATGAATATGAAATGAATCGGGTAGAGCAGTAACATATTCGGAAACAATAAGGAAACTAGTACAAGTTATTTGTGCATTTTTTGACATCATCTCTCCTCTCTTCATGTTCACCATTTGAAATACATGTGTAGTAACAGAACAAAATTCAGCGGTTTGAGGCATTTATTGAGACGTATAACTATCATAGGTAACATTCCCTCTCAATCAAGCACTATATAGATATTTAATTTTAGTGGTTAAGACTTGAAAATGATTTAGTAAATCACACAGGTTTTTAAATTTCCTGGGTTCAAAACAAGGGATCTGTAAGAATAAATTGAGCTTAAATTCAATACTCTAAAGTAAAGATGTACGAAAAAGCAGGAAAATATTGAGTCTATCTCTATGCATTGTACTTTTCAATCTGAGCATCCGTAGTCATATATATGTAACTATAATCCTGGCAGTGATTCATGTTTCTCTCATAGAAATATAAATAAATTTTTAGACATACATTTTACACGTGTGTGTAGGACAAACAATCTTGGAGGAACATTCCCTCTACACAAACAAATAGTGTGGCCATTTCAACAATGATATTTTATGCAAAATAAAGTGAAACAAGGAGTACATATTAACTTTTTTTCCTTATTAATGTTGTCATGTTAGCACAAATTGAAGAGATCAGTTTCTGGTTACCATAGCAATTGTTGAAAACTCCCTGTTTACCGTTCATTATAAATTAAAATTCTATTGAGTAAAATAAAATATTTCAATGCTTGGTTAACAGAGCAACACGTACTGAGCATGTGTAATATAAACTTCTAGCACTATACATACTGGCACATTACATGTAAGTTTGTGTAGTACTTAAGAGCACAGTGCAAGTGTAAATCGTCAAAGGTTTTAAGCAGACATGAATAAGTTCTCGATAAATCAGCAGCTTGAATATTTGTACAAAGAACATCATGTTATTGAAAAGTTTCATTAATTTGGCACAAAAATCGTAAACAAATACAAACATGCAATGACCTTTACTTGTATACGGTAGCCAAGCATTGCTAGAAAAACAATGCATATATAGGAGATTCTACAATAACGGCAAGGTATACATAACCCATATAACATAACAAAAGATTTGTTCATATTCATTAATAGGACATTTTTCTCCAACTATATGCATCTAACACTCCTAACAATGAATGTTAGATCCACCAATGAAAAACTTTGTGATCACAGCAGTTAAGACTTGAATAAAAGTAAGACTTTAGTAAAAGACAAAAATTTTCATAAACTCACACTTTTACCTAACTACATGTACATTTACACTGTTTTCAAAATACATGAACATAGAATACGCAGTAAGCCAATATAATATGACATTAAGTCTTGAATGCACTATTCCCATAGATATGTTAGATTTTATATAAAAATCCTATACTTAACAGGTTACATAACTATTTTAATTACATGCACTAAAATAAAACATGAAAAAGTCAAACAAAGTTAACAATGACCGATTATACATGCATATATTTACATTCATGTATAATCCTCTTGTAGATGAAAGACGATGCCTATATTAAGTACTTACACGTACAAATTGATTGAGGGCTCTGGCCAAATAAAATGATGGTGAGATTTGTATGTAATGAATGAATCTATGGGATATAAGAAACTAATTTATTTCAGCAGTGACACACTCAAATATGACTACATTCACATTACACACATAGGTGACAAATTCTACCCTTTTTTAAGACAAATTTTATCACTAGTTTCAAGGCACAAATACTCGTATGATGATATGTTAGTAGGTCAGGCAAATCTGCCACAGGAAAAATATTACATGTATATAGAGTAAAAGCAAGTTCTATCAAACTAACACATCACATCTTCTATAATGTGTGTAAAATATACTGATCTATCAAAAGTCTAGCCATTACATTTGCAATTAATTTTGTGACTAAAATATATTTAATTAACACAGTAAAATTATTTGCATTATGACAAGCATTATATGGTTTTTCTTTTTAAGATGCTTTTGTCTGTCTTTTGATATCAAATTTCTATTTCAAATTTCTACGATAATATAATTGTTTTGATTAATAAGTAGATGTAATAATAAAATACCTCCTATTCAGTGTACTCTTCCTTCATTTCTTTACAAACTTCTCAAATATTTTTTTCAAAGGCTTAATTCAGAAGAAATCCAAAACGTGAAAATGGTACATTTAAAACCAACAAAGAACATATCTGTGACCCTGGGTGGACATTGGATATAGGTGGCACATTTTAACCGATACATACGTTAAGAACCTTTTGATATTGTGTATACACTGGATATAACACATGTACATATTATAACTTAACACAGGTACTGAGTCAGGTAAAACAACTCCGATACTTCTTTATCGAGCGTGCTTTTTGCAGTATGGTTTTCCCGACTTAGCATAGAATGGCTGGCCTTCCAGATTTATCTGGCAAGTCTGAAAATACACACAAAAAGATATACTTTACAAGTCGAAATAAATGTACATTACAAGTTTTTACATCGGCAATTCAAATGTCAATCCTGAAGTCATATTTACTACATATATATTTACATCATTTATTGTAACGGTTTTCCTTAATCCAGAAATCGAAAAAAGAAACAAAATATACATAAATTAGCAGTAATTTACAGAATTGTTTTGATATTCAAAATTCTAGCATACTGAAAATTTGAATCAATAATCTTATAAATCCATTTATGACATCAAACACTCTTTATTAAGATAGAAAAAGCTATGCCATATTTCTTCTTACATATTTCTTCTTCAGAGCACCCTATTTGGATGATCTCAAAATTGATTTTTGATACTACAATGAAAATATTTACCTACGCAAATTTTTGCACAAACAGAGGTCAATTTGTTTTGTTTCAATTTTTTGTTGTACAAATTAATGGTCTAAATAATGTAAAATATTAATTAATCCCCTTCTACATTCTGGCTTCATAAAGACTATACAAAATAGAAAATCTTTTGTGACCCTTGATGTTTGATGAAATCCTACATGACAATTTTGCTATTTTAGAAGAATGGCCGTATTAGCCTTATCATGATAATTGCATAACTATAATTTTGTGGATGGCAAGTACTGACTTACGTTACGTCACAGTCAAAGCTGATTATCTTTAATGTCACTTTGAGGGAAACGTAATTATTTTGCCGTTCAAAACAACTAGACTAAAAGTACTTAATTATTTTGCCGTTCAAAACAACTAGACTAAAAGTATCATAAAAATTCACTTACCGAGCAGTTGAAACATTCAGAGTGGAAGTTACTTTTCATAGCCTCGACCCAGTGATCTCCTGGCTCTATGGGGAAATTACAGGATGAGCACATGGTCTGGAACATTTGTTTCCAGTCTGTAATATCAACACAGAGAATGAGTGAATCATTTAATTTTCACTGTAACAACAGATTCTGATTGGTTGAAAAATTCCTGGTATACTGTATATCAAACATTTTTCTACAGTGACCTCATATCCCATGTTTTCGCTACTGTGACGTCAGCACAGGCGATATATTTTTGACAAATTCAAAAGTAAAGCAGAGTTTACGGATGGATTAATGACAACCTGCTTGGTGGTAGGAAATTGAATGATAAGTGATGACTCTACTTTGTTTTTTGTTGGGCGTAGGTATACCAGGAAAAAAAGAACGGAAAACTGGATGTGTCATCAGCTATGTGCAATAATACAGTTGTCCGTCCTTGTTTTTCATGGTATACCTCCATCCTACAAAAAAAATCTGAGTCCTTCCTAGATTAAAACGACAGCAATGCTTTAGCTTTCAGCAGACCAACTATTAATGTTTTAAAATCTAACTTGAAAGTAATAGCTTCACTTTAACACCTGCTTACTACATACAACATTACATGTAGATACCTCCATTTGTAATGTACATGTACGTGCATTTATCATGAAATGATGACCAGTATGATGATTTGTAAAATAATTAGATGACAGTACTGTACTTATTGGTGGTTATTAATAATCAAAGAATTCAATCAGCTGATAGTGATCTTCATCATCATCAGATTGGTGACACAATACATTAATACAAATTAATGTTGTACGTACGATATTCACAATATGGATTGCCGTCCTCCAAGTGAAACTGATTACCCCCGATTGGCTGTTTACAGTGAAAGCATACGAAACAAGCAGGATGGTAGGTCTTCCCTAAAGCATTCACACATTCCTAAAAAAAGAAATTGAGAAACTCATCATTGTAGTTATTAGTAGTACATGTTCTATAAGATTTGTCATACATGTAATTTGATCAAGATTTGTAATAATTTGATCATCAGAGAAATTGTGTTGAAAAATAATTCTTCAATCTTGGCATGATAAAATATAAATATCTAGATAAAGTCTATAAACATATACATTGTATATTTTTCCATAACAGGTGTTTCAATGCATGGGGATACAAATTCATGTCCCTCAGTATCCCATACGCACATACTACAGGTAGGAAATACAACTATAATATAAATAATGATAGTAACAATACATACCCCAACGATTGGCTTGCCACAAATAGCACAGATAGGAGCAAAGTACTGTTCATAGTCCTTCTCACAGTACAGGTAACCTCCCTCCTCCACGAAACCTATGTCCAGTAACTTACAGCCACATCGTGGATTCTGACATACGAAGCAATCAGGACACCAAGTCTTCCCCATCGCTACTACAAACGGTCCTCTGAAATTATAAGAATATCGCAATTTATATATGAAAATAACAATCCGATTAGCTCCAATGGATACTTGATGGACTTCACTCATGAATCTAATGGTTTGAAATAAAGCTGGACTTTTTTTTATAAAGATTCATTGACTTTTTCTAATAACGGAATGTTGTGCAAAAATCATTATTCTTACTACTGACATTTGCAGATTCATTTAAATATCTAATGATTCTTTTATTATTAAAGTACATGTATGTCAGACATGATTGAGTCTTTTCTATGTAAATATGATAAAATCATATGAATAATGTTCTTTGTTAAGCCCTTCACAGTAACTGTAGAAATGTGCAGAATACCCTCTGTATGTGTTGATCATATTCCATTAAACAAAATGTACAAAAGAGATTAAAAGCTATAATAATACATTTATGAAATTGTTTGCCTAGAAATGGTACATTGATGAGTATGATTTATGTAAATACTCCATGATGAAAGAGTGAAAGCAGTTAATATTTAGATGATTACTGGTTCATACATAAATGCCATGACGTGTGAGAAATTTTTTTTTTATTTAAAAATAAAATCAATTCTTGATAGTGTTTTATGAATACACATCCTGATAAGAAGAAAACGTTTGGCTATGAATGGTAAGGAAATTAATAAGCAAAGATAGATATTGTGGGAACATACCCTCCGCTGTTTGGCAAGGAAATATATAAAATAATCAATCAGTATTATACCATCCCATTGACACGGTACGTGATTTTGTCTTTGATATCCAGAGTTACTTCCCTTTTAGGAAAGTATCCGACATAAAGTATTTGTGAGGTAATCAAATTCTATGGGAATCCAGCATTAAACTCATGGAAAACTTGCTTGAAATACAAGATTTCTATAGGAATTTCTTAACGTCATACAGCGTTTACATCAGATACCATCCAAAAAGGGGAGTAACTGAATATCAAAAAGATCAAATTATTTTGGTTCGCTAGATAATTCATGATAATAATATGTTTACAAATAACTGTATCATACAGTATAAGATGATACAATGTTAAAAATATGTCTCAAGTCTGTTAAGTCTGCCTTAAGTATTTTGCTTTTTTTCACATGCAAGGAAATTATGCTTCAGGAAAGGAAAAGGGATTTTTGCAAATTGAGCAAAGGAGATTTTAACACTACAACAGTCTGCTGTGTCCCACTTTACAGAAAATGTAAGAGCATGTCAACAGAATGCTGACTTATGTCAACAGCTGACTTTTGTCAACAGAAGAGTTTGTTAGAATTGAAATACTGTCACAAATAGAACTGCTATATTGGGAAAAAACCCAATTAGATTCCTTATAAATGAATGACAGATTGACCTATCTTTAGCCAAAAAAATATCAGAATCCATCCTATTGTCAATAATATAATGACATAAGCTAAACAAGAGTAAATCTTTGAACTTTGTGTTCACTAGACAAACTTCCATTCCCCCTTGTCAGACTTTTATCATGTAGTAATACATGTACTAACAAATGATTCAGTCTTCAGATTGTAAGGTAAAACTTCAATTCAAAGTCTGTTCCAAAGGGTAGTCCTAATTGGAAATCTTCTTGAACCACTGACATTAAATGATTCTCTGTAAAGAATGAGCTCTTACATCTAAAATTGGCTGGGACATACCGCTTTTTAAGTATAATACCAGATAGTATTTATTGTTTACCATAAAACATGAAATAAAACATCCTTAACAGATGGACCATTACCTTATGGGGCCACCACAAGAGGCACAGATGGGTATCCTTGCTCCTCCAGGGGCTGCATCCCCACTCTTAAACATGGTAGCATCTCCTCTCTTTCCTTTCACTGCACCAATTCCTGTAGGTTTAGGCGGGGCTCCTTTAGGTCCCCCTGGGGCAGGAGGAGCTGGCTGTACTGTAGGAGAGAAGGGTTTGGCAACAGGGGCTGAGCCACTCCCAGATGAGGGGCTCCAGACTCCGGGTTTGGGGGCTGACGGGGCAGCTGGAGGAGATGGAGCAGCAGGGGCTGAAATAAATGTACTCATTTTGAAACTTGCAAAGAAAATATTTAAAAGATAATTTATTTGCCAAGATAATCTACATTTTGAACCAACCATAAGTCTGTACTAACCTGTATTTTAAGTGAATCCTTAGAATTTGTTTGTGTTAGCAGGTCTGAAACCTACTGTTCCTCACAAACTTAAAAGTTATGATGCCTTAAGTAGCATCAATTTCTATGTTTTTGATACTAGTATCTACATTTATTTTCAATAAGACAAAGATTTTTTAATTTTTCATACATGTATAGTTTAATTTTCCTCTTAAGTTTATCGACTGTTAAAATATTCATTGAGAACCAATAATCAGCATTTCTGATGCTTTAACAGAAAACAGCTTAATACAGTCTTTAATATTCTAAACCGCATCTTTCAACTCAAAGACTATGCAGCAATCTTTACTGTTTTGACTTTTTATCACATTTCTCAAACAGTGAGCAACTGCATTCAAGAATGGATATTTTCTACTGCCAAATATTTTTTGCTTTTTGTTTTTGTTTTAAATGAAACAACTGCGTTTATAAACCTGCATGCAACAAAAATCCTCAGGTAAGACAATCTGCTGTGGTACAGGTAACTTACACAGGTGACTTACCTGCTGGGGCGGGCTTGGGGGCTGGGGGTGCTGACTGTTGTTGATCTCTGAAAAACATACATATATACAGGATAAAACATTGGATAAAAAGATAGACAATATGGGCATGTATCAGTACACATCTGTTCAGTATTTTTGAATTGAGAAACAAAATTTGAATGATCTTAACTCATGCATGTTATATGTAAAAATAAAGGGTGAATGATAAATGATAATGAAAATTTCTTGGTATCTGATAATCATAGCACATACAGAGACCATCAGAGAACACACTTCTCAAAAAATAAATATTTTAGACAAAGTCAGACTATACTAATAACGCCAATAATGAAAGAAAGGAACACATGAAGTCAGATAATGAAGTTAGAAAGGTTGAGATAATCTATGCTTCATGAAACTGCATTTTTTGGGGGAATCATGCAAATATTATAAGGGTGTTTTTCCAATTATGAAATAATACTAAGGTTAAAAATACACTAAAGATGGTATGGCCGGATTGCCAAGTAAGTTTTTGTCACTAACTGGGTCAAGGTCACTAGGTCAAATATTATGACACAAATTGAATGTATGTTTCTACTGTGTATATAGTTCCTGAGATTTTGCTTAAACTAGAAACTTTGACCAAAATCTTTAACAAGGTCAAAGTCCAAGGTCACTAGGTCAAATGATACGACATAAATTGAAAGGTCTTGTCATAGGCCACCTACATGTATAAATTAAATTTCTACTGCAAACAGTTCCTTAAAGGAGCTCGAACGATAAGTATGGAATTCTGCCCAGTTGGGACCGAAAAAAAAATTTCTCATTAAAAAAATTAAAACTCTGAATTTGGTAAGAGTTTTGCTGAATTTTATGAAAATAGTAATATTTCAAACATGCGACCTATATTTTGTGTATAATTTGGGTTAAACAGTCGATTTTAACACTAAAGCCTATGGAAACTGGGAAAGTTTTTTAGAATATTGTTCCCCACCTTGCTACAGGATATCCTTTTAATAGAAACTTTAGTTTGACAAGATCTTCCAGCATGGCGAGTAAGATCCTGTAGCAAGGTGGGGAACGATGTCAACCAGGCGATCAAAATAAAAAAAAAGGGGGGGGGGGTTGAGAAGGCTCAAAATCTTGAGTAATTATACATAAATCTATCACGTTTTCTTTCGATGAGTTTTGAGTGATGATATACTTTGCAATTATATTTAATATGTTAATTAATTAATTATTTTTATGATGTCATTTTATGGTTTGGGTGAGTAGTAAACATTTTGCGACTACATTTTTTTTCTTTTGAGATATTCATTCAAACAGTGTCAAAAAGAATACTGTTCTCGATTATATTTTATTTGCCTCTCTTTATCAAATACTCTATTATTTGTTTTTACCAATAACCACAAAAAATCTTTTTTTTCGATAGTTTTTCGCTTACATGTATCTTTTCATAATGTAAACGCACTAAGCGCATTCATCCATTGTGAACTATTGGGAGTATAGTGATGAACCAAAAATGTAGTTCTGAATACGGAAAAGAAATACTAGTTTTTGAAGGAGGACAATAATTCTACCGTTTATTAAATCACTAAATGTATGATAACTTAATTTAACTCAGAGTAAAACTATTTTCTCAATCTCATCTCATCTTATTGAATTTTATAACGTCATACCACTGACTCTAAATGGTGGACCCCACGTTGATTCGATTTCGAATAAATGCCATGTAGGTGATGTAAATGATAAACATTTGAGTAAATATTATAGATTATAAGTTTTTCTATCCATAAATATATATTTTATACCTTTAAATAGTTTTAGTAACCCTGGAGGAGATTTTATTATCTGGGCGGATTTCCCGTCAATTCGTGTGAGGTCCTTTTGCTTCAACCAGAAACTTTAACTAAAATCTTTAACTAGGTAAAAGTCCAAGGTCAAGGTCCCTAGGTCAAATGTTACGGCATAAATTAAAAGGTCTTGTCATAGGCAACCTTCATCTTTACTATTATGTTTCTACTGCATACAGTTCCTTAGATTTTGCTTCAACCAGAAATTTTAAACAAAATCTTTAACAAGGTCAAAGGTCAAGGTCATTAGGTCAAATATTACGGCATAAATTGAAAGGTCTTGTTATGGGCAACCTTCATGTATAATATAATGTTTCTACTGCACACATTTCCTTCGATTTTGCTTCAACCAGAAACTTTAATCAAAATGTTGACACCAGATGGACGGACATCGTCAATCTATAGACCAGAAATGCTTTGCAATCCGGCCAAAAATTCTTATATCCTACATAAACTAACAACTTTTTGAATAGAAATAAAGCCAAGACACTTAAAAAATATTGATCAAATATATTTCATTTTTAAAAGCATTTCTTAGAATTCATGCTCAAGACTAGTCAAAAGTTTCCTTGTACGATGCATGATATAGCTATATACGCAGAATTGTAACAAAACTAATATTTTCTTATACATCTATATATAAATGATTATTTTTGCATTGCAAGAAATTAAAGCAAATTCACATGCAATTCATGTTAAACTAGGTAGCTTTTTCGCTCCAGTCAAGAAAGATATAAACTCTCCAAATATTAAACTAAAATTACCCTCCTAATCTTTCTTGTAGAATTTTAAAAGTTCGCGAGTGAGTTGGTTTATAATCGTCCTCTTGTTTAGCTTGATCTGATTCCTGTTCATGCACCATTTTGAAAGTTTCGGAGGGATGATAGAGTTTTCTCCCGTGTTCGTCAACGTCCCTTTCACCTTCTTCGTCTGCTGTCCTGTAAAAACATGCAAATATGTCTAGCTCTAACATGCAGCATATTCATATTAAGGTATACAGTCTATGTCAGTATGGGTTATTACAATTCTATAAGTTGGTTCTAATAGAATGGGTTAATGTATACTTGGAGGATCAAAACTTAAATTAAGACTAAAAATAAAAGAATGTGGACATCAGACAGCATCCAAAAATCATTCTGTATCTGTTGTCTTTAAATAGTGATGACCTCTCCTTTGGGTAAAGTTCACCCTGTTTTGCCTTGTATCTTCCTTTCCACACAGAAATAGAATAACTTCAGTGTGATGAAAATAAGAACATTTTATGACATCCAAATGAGTCAATATGTAACTATCAGCATTCCAGTCAAACTTCACAACAGCCATTTCATATCAATGATCAAATGATGCACAAAACAAGTGAGGGGCAGCAATATAAGGGTGAGATAACTCAGGATATAGACCCTTTCACAATCACTGTAAAACTTGTCATGAATTTGCACATAGGGATCTAGATACCCTTTTTGTGTCTTCTCTGGAAATTTTGTATTAGAATGTTCTATAGATATCACGAAAGGGTCTATATGATATTTTCAATTCCTCAAATGATGCATCAAACAGGTGATAAGGGGACATAACTGGGTGTGGCACAACACTGATGGGATGCTTCCTACCTCCCTGGGGGTGAGGGCTGAGACTGAGGGGACCCTGTAATAATATCATTAGATTGATTATAACCTTATTGTACATGGTATATAAAGCATGCCTTATGTAACTGGTCAGCTTTGCTCTCTCAATGACAAATTTCTACACAAAGATTTCATATATTTCCAAACGTTAACACCTAAATTCATGCATCGTTTATCAAGCCAATGTTATGTAGAAATTCTGATTTAATATTGAGTGAGCAAATGTAGAGATGACCAGGAGTCCTGACAGACACTCCACCCTGACCAACTTCATAAAGCCGAATTAGTAATCATCAACAAACCTGGCTTGTAATTTATAAGCAGCGGCTGCACTCTCTTCTGAGTATAGCCCTGAGGGAGCATTGAACTGCCGGGGCTTGGCATTGAAGCTGTTAGAGTTGGGTGTGGTCCCCATGGCAGGGGAGACACTCCTTACCCCAGGGATCTGACCTTGTGCAGGTCGTAAGGCAGAGGGCGGCTCTGTAAATGGTAAACATCATAACACATGCAAAAAACATAGGTAATCACAGATTACGAAGCTCACCTCGTGACAGCACAATTCAATTCAAACATATTTCTTAGTACATGTATATTGGCTTTTAAAGGCAAAACCACTCAAGCAGAAAAAGTAGGTCAAGGTCATTTTATGAAAGTTTGATCAAAGATACATCCAATATGCAAGTTTGGAATATCTAGCACTTATACTTTGCTCAATATTGGCTTTTAAAGGCAAAATCACTCAAGCGGAAAAAGTAGGTCAAGGTCATTTTATGAAAGATTGATCAAAGATACATCCAATATGCAAGTTTGGTACATGTATCACTTATACTTTGCTCAATATTGGCTTTTAAAGGCAAAATCACTCAAGCGGAAAAAGTAGGTCGAGGTCATTTTATGAAAGTTTGATCAAAGATACATCTAATATGCAAGTTTGGAATATCTAGCACTTATACTTTGCTCAATATTGGCTTTTAAAGGCAAAATCACTCAAGCGGAAAAAGTAGGTCAAGGTCATTTTATGAAAGTTTGATCAAAGATACATCCAATATGCAAGTTTGGTACATGTAGCACTTATACTTTGCTCAATATTGGTTTTTAAAAGCGAAATTACTCAAGTGGAAAAAGTAGGTCAGATGCTGCATCCAATGCATAGGTCCATCTCGGCATCCAAAGATGAATCACTTGTGCAAGTTTGGTTACTGTAGCATCAGTACTTTGTCAGATACTGAGCTACCCCAAACTTCTTAACCAAGTCACTCAAGCGGAAAATGTAGGTCAGATGCTGCATCCGATGCATGGGTTCACCTCAGCATCCAAAGATGAATCACTTGTGCAAGTTTGGTTACTGTAGCATCAGTACTTTGTCAGATACTGAGCTACCCCAAACTTCTTAACCAAGTCACTCAAGCGGAAAATGTAGGTCAGATGCTGCATACGATGCATGGGTTCACCTCAGCATCCAAAGATGAATCACTTGTGCCAGTTTGGTTACTGTAGCATTAGTACTTTGACAGATACTGAGCTACCCCAAACTTCTTAACCAAGTCTCTCAAGCGGAAAATGTAGGTCAGATGCTGCATCTGATGCATGGGTTCACCTCAGCATCCAAAGATGAATCACTTGTGCCAGTTTGGTTACTGTAGCATTAGTACTTTGTCAGATACTGAGCTACCCCAAACTTCTTAACCAAGTCACTCAAGCGGAAAATGTAGGTCAGATGCTGCATCTGATGCATGGGTTCACCTCAGCATCCAAAGATGAATCACTTGTGCCAGTTTGGTTACTGTAGCATTAGTACTTTGTCAGATACTGAGCTACCCCAAACTTCTTAACCAAGTCATTCAAGCGGAAAATGTAGGTCAGATGCTGCATACGATGCATGGGTTCACCTCAGCATCCAAAGATGAATCACTTGTGCCAGTTTGGTTACTGTAGCATTAGTACTTTGTCAGATACTGAGCTACCCCAAACTTCTTAACCAAGTCACTCAAGCGGAAAGTGTAGGTCAGATGCTGCATCTGATGCATGGGTTCACCTCAGCATCCAAAGATGAATCACTTGTGCAAGTTTGGTTACTGTAGCATTAGTACTTTGTCAGATACTGAGCTACCCCAAACTTCTTAACCGGACGCGGACGCGGACACGGACGCGGACACGGACGCGGACACGGACGCGGACACTGACGCGTGGGGTTATAGCATAAGCTCACTCAACTTCGTCGAGGTGAGCTAATCACACAAAACAAAAATTTGATGGAACATTGAACCTTTCAATAAGATGGAAGCTTGCTTATGAAAAGATTTGGTAGCATTTTCTCTTGCATTTTAACAAATGAGGAGTCCTTGTTCCCCTTGACTTAAGCTAGTAAATAAGAGGATGTATTTTACCTTGACCACTGTCCATGACATTCTGGAGAAACTTGAATGACCTTGACTGGTGAGAGGCAGGAGAGGGTTTATCTTCATGCTCAGTGTATTTCTGGGCAGCTGACTGGAAATTAGGGGGTGACTTCCTGGAAATGAATAATAACAATTTATATCTACATAGAACAGAAGAAGGGGTAAATTCTCATATAATAACCATATATACAAGATATACTGATTATAAGCATCAATAAATTTATGGTAACTAATACTAACTATGGGTATTACTTATATTAGGAGAGGGCATTTATATATAATGTAACTTCTGCCCAATCCTTTTTCGATTATTTGAAATAAAATATGATTAAACTTCAACTAATATTACTGGTGACAATAGCTTCATCCTTAAAATGACTTTTTAAAAAATGTCTTTAAACTTTAAATGAACTGACAAATGGAGGCATATTTCTTCACAATACACTAATACACAGTCTTGACTTTGGGCATTCCACATGGTGATGAAATAAATTATCTAAGGTAAAATTATGTTTCCTTTTTTTTTATTTCTCATGCATTCAGTCCATTACTCACGGCGAAAAAGAGAGATTCTGTGTTTGCTTGGTAACAGCGTTGACGCTGGCATCGTATGATGGTTTAGGTGCTGACCCGAAGGGCCTTGCCGGGGAATTGTAGCTCTGTAAAGGCAAGCAACACAAATATTCTGACTGAATTCAAACAAACGTGGGGAGTTAATATGCGTCAACCTTTGTCCTTTCATTACCTTCCGCTGAGTATCAAGATTTTAATCTTTTACCAGATATTATATCGCCTAGTTATCAAGTTAATGTAATACAAGTGAAAAGTATGGCAATATCTACATATTTGGCCTTCCAATCATGTCTGGGATAGTCCTGGAGCACCACCGATCATTTATCTAACACCCCATACCAGTAATTATCTCACGATTCCAATATCCTTTTTCCTGTTATTACCTTCTATTAGGTGTAACATATAGACGTGTCATTATATATAGAGAGAGGAAGTCGTTCAGAATCACTTAATACATACTTCAAGCATTACAAATTAAAACCACGACAAATACACATGTGTGAACTCACTGGATAGGTATTCAAGATAAAATCATATACAAGGACCCCAAATGAAGTTGACAAAAACACGCATCCTGAATGGAGGAAAATCTCGACGTTCGAAACCCCTGGTTGTTCCAATTAAACTTATTACTATGATTCAGTGACCTTGACGGTTGACCTACAACATAAGAATCTTTACGAATTCGCCACCAAAACATCAATGCACTTATTTTCAAGGTCACGGCTTTCTCACAGAAAACACCCAACTATTTATTACTCATTATAGCTATACATTATACCAAAAGAAGTGCATTTTCCCATATCAAATCTGTATTTGAACAAATCCTTTATTTGCAAAGGTTATGTTACAATGTCATATAATCCGCCTTCTTAGCAGTGGAAAACAAATTGCTTTGTTATGAGCGGTACACGGCGTACGTACAGAGTCGTGAACAAGCCCGGCATCAGGCCAAAACAGATGGAGGAATGTGTAAATAGAATCAAGATCTGATACTTGGCTACCTACACGTTTTCTCTGATAGATAAGAATATTACAATCACCATCCTCTGTTCAAGCCTGTAAATCTACCAATATTGTTTACCTACGTACGTTCTTATTTTCTGCGTACATTGCAGATTTTACGGTGTACGTCTAATGTAAAAGAACGCGAAAAAGCTTTCAAACGCCTCCAAGGTATATATACAAGACGAAAATAAAATAAGCTATTGTACATTTCATACTGCTGCACGTCTACTTTAATTTTGAAGTAGCCAATATACATATCTACATGCATACGAAAATCATGGTTACCTTGGGTTCACATGTACCGAGGATTTACCCTAAAGAAAGGTTGATATCCCAAAATAAAAACATGCCACAGACGGACAGACTATGGACAAAGTAATACAAATATGTAACAGTATAAAAGCTGACTTGTAAAAATGTCAAGTGCATTTGTACATCTTTTATTCATATGAAATATATAATATGTGCTGAGCTGAGACATGACTTACTTGTGAGTTTGGTTAAGAATTCTGTTACCAAAATTTCTTGAAATTTCTAAAACGTGGATCCAGTAGCATCAAATCCCTACCATCCCGCTTTGAATTTCGGTACATTTTTGGACATTTTATCTTTCACACTCTTTAGCCATAGTATATTGTTTAGACTGAGGATCACTGACGAGGGTCAAGTAGCCGAACCGTGCATGTCTGGTCCAGGCTGCGAATTTATCTGCTCTTAAATGATGCAATTGAATTTGAAGACGTTTTACATACACCGACATTTGGGTATAGTGTAAATATTGTCTCATAACCGACTTGTGAGTTGAACTAAAAAACAATGACATGTGGGGTATTGTACGTATACTAAATATCTCATAACTAACCTGCGAGTTGGGTTGAAATACACTGACATTTGGGGTATTGTGTACTAAATGTGCGAGTTAAACCGAGATACATTGACATTTGGGGTATTGGGGTAAATGTGTCATAACTAACCTGTGAGTTGAACTGACATACACTGACATTTGGGGTATTGCGTACATGTCATTCGGGCTATTGTGTACTAAACATCTCATATGAACTAACCTGTGAGTTGGGTTGAGTTGCATTAGTATTTGGGCTATAGTTGTTGATAGTTGGTGTACTGAACGTTTCGTAGGTTGGCGTCGGACCACCTCTGCAATAAACATGAATACTTCTTTTATGTCATTGTTACTTCAACATTCTAATACCTGGTATATGATCAAATTCAAACATCTGTCAATGAAAATACATTTTATCACTTCGTGCATTCCATACAAGATATTAACTGACACACCAGGTATATATATAAAACTCAGGAATGTTCAATCTCCCTCGTTGATTTACATTATCAAAAAGAAGTTGATAAGTGCACAGCAGGTGTACTAAATTCCACCTTGGTTCACATATCTATTACATGGAACTATATCAAATAAAATATGCATGTAATTACAGGTGAGGGAGTCATTATATAAACGTCATATTATACTCAAGATTAATATCTTTTTTAACTTCCGAGTGAATAATGTCCATCAAAGCGACTCTAGTTCATTGTTAGTCATAATTCATAACAAATAGGAGTGTCACTTTTAACGTTATTAGCTGTACATTGCATGTCACTACAGTGCAACTTTTTTGATAAATAATGTATATTAAAGTAGTTTGTAAATCGTATTGACCAAACAAAGCATGTTATTATACAAACTTAGGAACCGGTGATTCACAGTTTAATCCTACAATACCGTTTTGCTTCTCTGGCATATATTCAAATAATGCATTCCTGACTTTTTGTTTATTTCTGCATATTTGAATTTTTACCTGAACATACATCAATGTATCTTGAATTTTGGGAATCCGCACGTGAGTGGGCGTGTGTACGTTTATCAGACTGATAGGTAAGCAGTCTGTGACGGTAACATACATCATACAGTGCAAGTAAACAGGTTTTCACTGATTGTATAAGATAATTCCTCCTCGTTGCAGAATTTGGATTGAAGCAATTATGTCTCTGGTATTAGTAGAAAACAAAAAAAAACCTATCTAAGGATTACACAATTCCTTTCGCTCCGTTAGTCCATCACCACCCTCCAGCTTAGTCACACTCCAAATAAGGTAGTGCCAATCTTTCTCGCCTAATATGGGCAAAAGCTTTAAGTCAGCCGTACAAGATCAATAAAATTTCGTAAAATATTTGGGACACATTTGATGTGTAAATTGGAAAATTTCCGAGCAGTAATACTTTTTAGGAAACAAACAATCTGAAGAGGAAAAATCACACTGATGGTCTATTTTCGCGTGCAAATAAAGGCTCTGTTGAAAAGAGAGAAAGACAATTTGGCAGGTGTGCAACAAAGTCAATAGAAATATCGGGTTGTGACAAAGATCAATAGTTGTCTTCGAAAGAATGACGGAAAATAAAGTAAAAAGTCTTTCCCCAAAATGGAAATAAAATATAAAATACAAAAGGGTCACTCCGACTTACGTAAAATCAACGTCATCGTATGTTCTGAAGAGGAAAGCAAAATTAATCTTTTCATGTACGTTAAACATAAACTTAAACATGAATCCTGGTTCTTATCATATATACTGTCAGGTACGGACTTCCTGCTACTATGGTAACTCTTTTGATGAATTTCATATTCAAAATATATATCAAAATCTATAAAGTCACCTCAATCGAAATTTTCTTTAAGAAATATTTTTTTAATCACGATCTGTCTAGTAACAAATACATGCATGATTCCGATTACGGATTAGAAACATCAAAGATTAGACCAATACGAACACACAATAACTCTGCAATACATCATTCACAATGGCCATCATAGCTTCGATTTTCTACTCTGGTAAAAGTTGTTAGAAAGGAAACATGCTGTTATCAGCTACACAAATGTTCTAGTCATCAATCATTCAGTAAAAATAATTTTCAGTCGTAATGTCTCTTTACATGTACACACAAACACACTCTATCTCTCTGCATATTAACTACGTATTTTACGATATTATTTACAAATCAAATGAAAAAAATTAAAATACAGAGCGATGCAGATTTTTCATACCCTCTACTTACCCGGATTGTTTGTTACCCTTTCTTTCTCGTATTCTTTAAATTGAAAAAGAAATGAAAAGGGATAAAACCTAGTTCAGACCAGACGTCTAGTCAAAGTGTGTTTTCAATTAAGCAATTTCAACTAATGAAAGGAATGTGTTGGGTTCTTAACTGGATATAAGAGAGAAATCAAATTTTGTGAACGGATCAATGTAGATCTATATAATAAATGCATCAAGGAAAACCTCCAACGGGCCAACTATACTGGCGCGCCTGACGACGTTCTAGCCAAGATACGGGGGTATAAAATCTATCTTTCCGAGGGCGGATCCAGGATTTCATTTCAGAAGGGAGAAAGCGTCTAATGAAAACAAATACACCCTTCCTGAATTTGGAAATCTTTTTATGCTGTGTTTTTTGGCTTTTTTTTAACCCCCCCCCCCATACAGTGGGGACTCCATAGCTGCTATAAAACCAATAGTTACAGTGAGGATTTGGGTTCTAAACCCCAAGGCTTGAAGGGTGCTCGCTGTCACTTTTTACCTGTAGTTTTGTTATTTTTGAATTCATTTCTGTTTATTTAATCCTGACACCCATTTCCCTGATACATTGACCCGCCTCTCGGTGTTTCTCAGACTGAGATCTGTTTTCTCCATAATTATCAAATAGGGGAAAACAAACGATAGACAGGTTGACATTTCATAAAGATAAATAGTGACGTCCTCGTTTATGATTTGAAATTCAAATTCTATATCGTTACGTTACGTTGTGAAATGTTCGCTCAGGTATGGAGACAGACTGTACTTAAGAAAGCGTGCTCAGACTCCCGTGTTAAATTGGGGAAAATAAGTTCTTTGTTTGTGTATTGAAACCTCAACCCCGATCACGCTGATATTATCTGTACTTTGAGATTTACATGTAAAATCTACTAGAGTTGATCATGCTGATAGTATATTCATTTTTAAAGTATGAATATACGTGAACCAAATTGAAGGTTATGAGCATCTGTACAGAAACTTGTACACAAAAATAAAACTTGAAATACATGTACAGCCCTCAAATCAAAACATCTTTATATTGTAACAGTATGGGGTTTGTATTAAATTCATTTGTATGCTATAATTTATGTAATCTGTACACTGGTGTTAATTTTCTATGTTTGATTTTTCGAAGCAGAGCGGAACCACCCCCTCCCCTCCCCGTGTATTAGTTTAGTCTAGATATAGGTACTCTGGGACAGTTTGTATCAGATTTGTATACCCGATTCTGATCACCTGTACTTGAGACGGCTTATACAGGTGAAAACTGACCTGTCTACCAACACTACAGGGGTAGCTGTATCTTATCTATGTTTGCATTATACCAGCTAAGTGCCACGCTATCTTACAAATCACATAAGAATAAAGGAACAACATAAATACTTGCATAGTTCTTCACAAAGTGTATCCAAATCTACTTTAACTATTTGGGACAAAGGTCGACCGTTTCCTGGTGGGACTTCAAAGGTCAATGCGCTATACACAAAAATGGAAGGGGTATGAGTTGTTGCAGCTTCTCCAAATATTTAATTAACTCTTAGCATCATTGGTTGGTTAAATATATCCCTAAAGTTGACAGTTTGACGTATACATGTATTCTAATTGGTTATTTGAAACTTCCACTCATTCCGTTTTCAATTTTCCTGTTCAGACATAAACTTTATCATGGTAACATACTTACAAAGGGTCCTGTATAGCGATACGTCAACTTAGATACATTCACAATATAGGGTAGAGAGCGTGAGGTACGAGTGTCACATACCCGTCTATATTGTTGACCTTCAGGGTAATGAGAATGTATTGCAGGTGAAGGCATGATTTATCTCCCTTTAGTATCTTTAAGATCGGTGAATTATTGTGTGAATCATGCCTCGGTCCATCACTATTATGCAACATAGCAATTTTATTTAATTTCCGTGAGATGAAGCTAATGAGTCATTCACATTCATACTATTTTTACTTCAACTTGGAATAACATTCAAGTTATAAAGCTGAAATCGACTTTTTTTCAGGAAATCCTGAGATTCATTATGGAGTTATCTGTGGGAAAAATCAAGAACACCAATACCATTTGTGTATAATTGTGCATGTGTTCGTCACCCTAGTATTTCCTAAATATATACATGACCATATATTGTTTATGAAGGATGCACGTGCTGCATTGAATTGATTTGCTATGCTGTAGGTTTTTATGTACAACAGATGGGTGTGGAATCCTATGAGCCAGTAGCTCATTTCGTCTGTTATGTATCACTATTAATACTGACCTGAACCAACATCGTTATACCTATACATTGTTTATGTTTTATGTCTGTAAAATACAATGTGAATGCAATTCTCAAAGTGCAAAATCATTTAGGGCTCCCCTTCATAAATGATGTTTCAAATTATTTCTCTACGTTAATTTACTTTCTGCACAGTAAGATTGGCAACATTTTATTCACATAATTAGTGTTTCGTTCTAAGGTAATTTTGTTATTTACTCAAAAGTCACTGAGTATTCTTGGGTCTACATCAATATCGAGATTCGAAGCTCTTAAAAGGAGGAAGTCACTTTTGCTATAAATAGTCCATAAAACTGATAAGTCAAAGTTACTTTGAAAAAAAATATGTGCTTTAACTTAAATGAGGAAACAAGTTACCATGGTTACAAAAGTACTGATATTTTAGAATTGCAAGGAAAAGTATACGAGATGACTATCTGATATGTTGTTTTAAGGAAGTTATGCAGCTATATAGGAGAGATGACCTTTACATGTACATATACATCTCTTGAGTAAATATTCTCATCTTGTTACATAATGATAAAACTAATTCTGTAACAAAATTACTACAATTTCAACCAATACATGGTACTGATTTATAAGGTCATTGTACCAGTGAGCATGAAAACTGTCAAATAATTTTAAGTGGTTTTTGTAATTTTTTGGGTGTGATTCTTCCTAAGATTCAGCAAGAAGTAGGAATAAGCCATGAAATAAAGGGTTTGAACTTTGAAGGAAGTTTTTATGTCCTACATGAATTAACTTCTTTTCACTGACTCTACATGTAAAACATGTATGCGTACCCAAAATTTAATTAAATCCTACCTAATAAAAATTATTTCCTCATGATCATACATGTCACTTGAGTCGTGTGATGTTGGGACTATTTCAATACAATATCCATTATATGAATGACATTTCTTTAACAAGGACACATTCATTCCACTTTTCACAAGCTTTTATTTGATTAAGAGGAAATTGGTGACCAATATTATAGGAAAGGGGAGATTCATACAGAATTAAAAACATTCTTAACAAATTTTTGCTGATGCACATTAACATTGCAGGTGGTGAGGGTTGGGATCACAGACTTTTTAACAACTGACAATAAATAATTATAAACAAGTTGTTCATGTACAGTACTTCACAATTGTGATGCCCAAACCTGAGAGGATTAAAGGATAAAGAGAACAACGAAGAACAAGTCAACTACACTGTTTATCATACCTCTGTAGAAGCAGGTCTAGTTTGTTCCCCGATGTTATTATAAGGTCCTGGGCAGCCTTATGTTGGAGGTTGCCAGTCTCACTCACACCAATTTTGAGTATGATATCACCCTGTTGAAGGCCACATTTTGAAGCCAAACTGCCTGGGTTTACCTGATGTAAATAAATGTATATAAATAGATCAGTGAGGAGATATTGGTGAGGGAAATGTTGAGAATTCTAGGAGCAGGGAACTTTGTATATATATATTCCTTTATCTGTTACTTTCTTATTGTCTACATGCACATAAACTATAAACAAGGGAGCTTCTCTCATTCTAATACTCACAGGCTAGGCTCAAGGGCCATAGATACAGTCTTATGTAAGATACCATAGATAAACATTACACCTTTGTACTAATGGCAAATTACATATAATCATATCACATCTGTTTTTGATGCAATCACCTTGGCAGTGTACTAGCCAAACATGGTAGTGAGAGGGACTTTCTCAAAGCAATTACAGTTGGAGAACTATTGTCAATCTGAAATGTAGGTAGTAGAGACTAATACGGGCTAAAATATGACTCCTGGGAAGTACAAAAAATACTTTCTCATGTTTTGACAATACTAATTAACCAATTGCTATCATAAATTATTCATTTAATTAATATAGCCAATATTTGGCTGTACAAAGTCTGCATCAGGTGCTCATTGGTGCAGTCATGTTTTGGTGTGTTGGCACGGGGTGTTGATGATGTATCATAGCCACCTGTTGGCTGTGGTTGTTTGGGTTGAAGTTTTGTCTGATGTTCCTTGTTTGTGACAAACATATGGGTGTGTTCTGCTGTGGTCTTGACAGAGATCTTTTCAACATCCTTGTTGTTACACAAATCAGATTATCATGAGAAAGAAATATCTGAATATGACACTATCTATATCATGTAAATGTACATAACTTGGCAATACGGTAGTATGTAAAATTTGTGTCTGTATTATTTCATGAGAATCAGCAAAAAAGTATTAAATTGGTAACATCATAAATGTCATTGTACACACTACACAATGAGCCATATAACATGATGTATGATATTGCAAAAAGGTTCAAGTCCAACAACTTATCTTGACTTGAGGTTGAATTATTCACTTTCACAGATCAAACATTGGATATCAAAACAAAATCTAATAGATTATACTGGAATGTCCAAAGACATAAGTCATACTGAATATTTTAAATAGGGTACAGTACTCAGTGTACCTATTTTTTTTTCATTATCTGTGTGTATTATTAATGACAATGTATCTCACAGCACCATGAACTGATGTAGAGGGAGGGGCTGTTTCAAGACTACAAATCCTACTCCTTAGTCCTAGTGTTGATCTAGCTTTTACACAAATCAAACATATATGACAGTATGAAGGAAGGGAAGGTGTGATTATATGATCATATTTAGACCCAGTATGATCTAAAAATACAAATTTCAGTCATGATCTGCACAACCACCTGTAAAAGAACAGTACTGATTGATTATGGACCAAACACTGTACATTATTATTAAATGTCATCTGAAAATAAGCTACCGTTGTATGGTACTATAATATGATACATCATGACAATATAAATCTGTCTAGTTTGATACATACCCGTAAAATTGTGAGGGGGGATCCAAATTCTTTACCTCCTTGCATACGAAATCCCCACGGGGTGGAGGGATCTACCCTCTCTAATTTTGCCTCAAGAGTCAACACAGAGGACATGATGGCGTAAATAAGGTCCTTAGACCTTCAAATTCCTGTTGTTTCACTTCACAGTACCGGTAATACGTTACAAGTATCCTTTTCCCATCAATGGCATTACAAACATTCGACCCGACCTCAACTCTCTCTTTGTGCACACGACCCTAATCACTTCCGAATGAATCACTGGATAAACTCCGAAACTAACCATATACTGACAACGCCCACCTGACTAATAAGTGAGTTTTAGCGCCAAATTTAACTAAATTACTACCGGGCCGAACTTTTGAACATTTCTTGAGTGTTTTTTTCTCTTGTTGCTGATTACTTCAGTACAGATAGAAAATTTCTTAAAACGGTCAAAGGAAAAATAGATATACCAGATCAAAATAAAGTTCCACTTACCTATATACGTATTTAACTCATTCTGTATCTGCTGACCTCTTCCATCGTTTTCTGTTTCTTTGCTAAGCTTTGCCCGTGTCCTCTACCTCCGCCATCTTGTTTACCTATTGCTATGGCATGTGGCATGCAGAAAACTCTGCTCAGGGTGGAGAAGCCTCCAGTATGTGTCATGTCCTCCGCGGCCACTATAACTGCATGCTATGCTATGCGAGCATCTGTAAAATTATATATACACATTGAAGAATAGTATACAGATTGTAAAATATAAGATGTGCCTTACTGCTAAACAGGGTCCATAGGGACATAGTAAATATATGTGAACACCCCTACCCTCTTTCCGACAGAATAACCACACTTATGACATGCTTGGATCTAGGGACGGGGTCATCACGTCAGAAAAGAGGTGGAGGTGTTCAACCGGGCATATATGCGGGGGAAATGCATTTTAAACAATTCCAAGATTTGTGTCCAGAACGCCACTCGACACTCTTTTACAATTATTCATTCAAGGTAAATTCAGAAAATATCCTAGGATATGCTCTCAGACAAGACCCACTTTATCAAGTGAGTGACGAATAAAGACTTTTTTCTTAGATTTTTACTTCAGTAGAGTTGAAAAAAAAAGAACCAAATTTTTTTTTCTATAATCAAAACCATCAAAGGTTAAGTGGATACAATTAAAGGAATTTATACTTACCTGTTTTTTTTTCTCAAACTTTGTCCATCTTCAGCTATTCTCTGGTCATTTTCTTTGCTTAGCCCATGTCATCGTGTCACTTCCTTCGCCATCTTGTTTGCCTGCCAGACAAGTCGCAATACTGCATATAGTATATAGCATGTAGCATGCAGACACATCTGCTCTTGATGGAGAAGACTCCAGTACATGTCGTGTCTTGTAAATGCTCTACATATGAACGGCCGGTCAAGCTGTTGTACATCACAGAAGCTATTTTTGAAATCTAGGTCTTTTAAGGGGTAGGAGCTCTCTCGGCACACACACATACAATTTCCCAAAGGACCCCAACTAGACTTTAAAAATTATAAATGTCCATAAATAGCCATATCCATTACACGTCTTATAGTTTGAGAATCTGGAAGTATAGTAGTAGGAACTTTATAGGCAGAAATTGCCGTTCTGTGAGAGCTGTTTAACTTTCATTCTTCGAGTTACAAATATTGTTCAATACAATGTATATTAACATGAAGAAAAAGAAACATTTTGCAATAAATGTACATTACCCTCTAGAACGAAGGAGTGTGTTGACGTACTGGTATATTTTTCATTCTTGTTTCATTATCCAAAAAAGGAGGGGGTTATTCAGTCGGAAGGATGTTCACTTGGCCATGATTTTGAGAAAAATAAACTCGCAAATACGAAAAATAAGCATTTTTAACAAATCCTAAGATTCGGGTCCTGTCCAACATGACTCTCGATCTAGACTAGTATAAATGTAATTTCAAAAAGTTATATGAAAATTAATTTTGGAAAAACTAATAATTTTTAATGAATACATGTATAACGTAAGCATATGACCATTTTTGTTATCAGCCAGGATAATGTTAGTAAACGGCTGAAAAATGTGCCAATTCTTATGTTATTTTGTAGATGATGTCACCAACTTACCGTATTCTAAGATGGCATCTTGCTGTCCAAAAATGTTACAAGGCAAGTCATAGACGTTGTGCGACTACCGAAATACCGAAGTGGAAATATTCATTGATTGGAATCCCCTGGATGGAGCTAAGCCCACACCTTGACAGAACGACGTGTCTTGCAGACAGGAGATGCTTACTCCTTTGACATAACTTTTCAATGGTTGGCGATAGGCCTTTCATATTTAACGTATGTATTCCCGGTGATAAGACCTTACCTTTTAATTTTGTGACCTTGAACTGGAAGTTTGGGTTAATAATGAAAAAAAAAAACTTTAAATCTTGGGTATTAATTTTCAGATGTGATAGGAATTTCGCATTCCTTGGGTGTATTCGTTGAGATCAAACATTTCCATAGATACCAAAATTTGTCAACTTGTTTCTTTGATATTCGAGTTTTTGTCTTCTCTTTAAAAAAAAACTTAAAAAATCTTTAGACAGAACTTTTGGATAGTGAGAGGCCTTTCATATTTTACAGGCTTTAAAAGACTTTTCCGTATATAATAAATGTTTGGTACCTTGGCCACCGATTGTGACCTTGTTGTGAAAAACTTTAACCTTGTGAGTAACTTTTGAGTCGTGAGTATGGCTTTCATATTTCACATGAAATTGTATAAACCTCTCCATGGGTCCCGATTTCTCTTTTCTTTTTGTTAAGCCGTTTGATCTTGACATACGACCTGTTTTGTTACAACCACAATTCTCCCATAATTGTTGAATTGAGTGAGGCTATCGTGACTCGAGAATATTTCATCTGACAAGATCTCTCCATGGATACCATTTTGTTTTACCATTTCAACCTTAACTATAATTATTGACCCTTCCGAACGCGGGAAAAAATTGAGAAATTCCATGACGTCACAATGCAATTTCGATGTTTCACCGAGGTTCAAAGCTTGTTTGTCCGATGTAAAAGCATTGTGACGTCACGAAATTTTGCATTTGTTTCCCGCAATCGGAAGGGTCAATTCCATTTCATTTCTCATGAGACTTCCCATGTGCGTAATGACATTTCAATCAACGAATTTGTCAAGTTTTCACGGAGCTGATGCATGCAATCATGCCGACTGTCCCCGGGCACCTGGTCTCACTTCAGAATGTTATTCATTCCGAGGTTCGCAACCGTTCCAATGGAAATTCTAATGATGCAATAGAAATATTCTAATGATTTTGCCTCGCCTTCTCGACTTTGAGACTGAATAACTGATGGGTAGATTTCTACTTCTTTGATGAGTATTCCGTCATTTCTTATGCTAGTAACATGTCATTTTTCACGGTCCCAGAGCAAACCATTTACAAGTGACGAATGTTAATTTCAAAAATGAACCCCAAAAAATTCTTAAAGTAAACATGTTTAAAGACAATGACCATCTCTTCGACGACTTCATCTTTACGAGTCCAGGTAATCGATTCAAACAGAAAAGACGATCGATCATCTGAACTCGTGAAGCAACCAGGCACTTACTTCATCATTTTTCATTGAAAAAGAAGAGAAATGGTTTTAAAGGTTTTATTTCAACAAGTCGGCATTTCACTATCATGGTTCAAGATTAAATATCTGTGTTTTAAAAAGCATTCAAAAGCATTGAAAAATAAATAACTGACCTTGCACATTGTTACAAAACATACTTAAATAGCAATACACAAACATCAAATATATAAAAGAGAAGAGCGTCAATCTACAAGCGTCAACAACATACAAAAATAAACACTTAAAATACCCGGGCAACCTCGTAAGTCTGATCCATAGACTTTCAAAAATATATTCAGATAAAATAGAAATTCTAATATCTATACGTAATCAAAATGTAAAAATATATATCACTGTAGTTATTATCAACTATAATAGACAGAATAATCCTTTCCCTGTTTGCTCCCGGCATTCTTGTTTTTGTCGCAACAAATCAAAATAAAGAGAGCATTTAGAATCGGATTTATTCTGTCTACATTTATAAAGGCACGTCGGGAATCTATCTGGTACCCTCAACTTCGAAACTATATGGATTTCTCTAAATGTGTCACTTCTGTGACCATTTTTATTACAGGAACGTATTGCTTTATAACATATAAACATGCAATATAACATGTAATTGATTTACTTTGAGATGACATTTGTGACGTATGTGATTTATTGCACTCACTGAATTATCTCAATATTTAAAAGCAATTAGCATTTAATTAAAGTAGCCAAAAACTTTCTTAGTCAAGACTCCGATGGGTTCTCTTATATCCATTATCACCTTGGAAACTGCATTCACTTCAGCGGGCATGGCATACTTGTCACGTGCAGTACTCCAAGGTACGTGTAGATGAATCCGACTCATCGCGTAATGTTTCTTTACGCCATCTGATTGGTTGTTATGTACTTTGATATGACAGTTCCCTACGGGTACGACACGGAAGGGGAGAGTCTACATATATCGACAAGTCGAAGAATTATCTATACACGTATTACTTGACATGTTATGGAAGGCAACCCCGAAACAGGAAGTTCGCTTTTTCTCTTGAACACCCGGAAAGGACTGAATGACAAATGGTAATAGCGCAGACAAACACGGTGTCCTGTACAATACAGGAGTGACTTTTAACAGGCAGCATTGCGAGACGACTAGAATCTACAGTTACGTACTATATGCCAAATAATATACAAATATATATCACCTAAAGCTATATGTACTATCAGAATGCCCTATATTCAATAATATCTGATAAATATATGTATGCAATGGTAACTTCATAAGAACCGCAAATACGTTTATAAAGTTCTACTGACCGCCTTTCCTAGAACATTGCTTTGTGTAAGCAGTTGGCACATATGATATACACTGACTATGCACGTATTTATACAGTACAGGGAGTCAAGAAGATATTTACAACTCAAAAATAGGGAACAAATCAAAGAATTTGTATCATTGTCATGTATAAAGTTTCAAGGAACTCAAGAACCTTTGCTGATGGTGATCTTAGCTCGTATTAAAGCGAACAGACATCATGGTGATGATTGAGCTATTCGGTTTTCACATGAACACAGGAAGGGGAGGTGATGATGGGTAGTCATTTATCACTACTGAATTCTGGGTAATAGTATCTATCCTAGGTAACAGTCTATCTATACGCTGATACTGCTTTCATGTTTGGACCCGGGGGTTGGGCTCTCTGTTTCGCGTGAATTTCACAGAGTAATTGTCCGTCCACAACAAAGTAACCTGTAAAATACAAAGATAATCTTTTAGTGACTGTTGCTACACGCATTTCTTACAACAGGTAAAAGTAAAATTAATCGATTCATTACATGAAGTTTTAAAATGATTGATAGAGTAAACCGCTCTCATCTCTCTTCAGCGAATGGATGGCTGTTTGTATCTACGTCACATTACATCAACCGTGTAAATATTAAAACTATGAGAGGTATATGACCTAATTGTGGCATCAGCCAATCAGAGAATAGTTTAGATGTTCAATTCTTGATATAATATGTGATGCTCTCTGCTCAGAGATTTGAAATATTTGGCGGATAATCTGACATATTTGTCAATTAAGGTATTATACCTTTTTGCTTGAGGTTGATTCCACATGCATCACATGTGAAGCACTGTGGCATATAGGGAACTCCTTTTACTCTCACAAATACACCCCTGAAATAAAGAAAGTGTTCAAATGTATGAATTGTTGCTAAAAGATAAAAAGCAGAATGACAGGATTGCAAGGCTGTACTAGTAACCTTAATTAAAAGTAGAGTAGTGCAAATTCTATCTAAAAGAATTTCCCTAGGAAGGTATGAACTATTGTTTCAATTTAATTTCAATCATATGTGACTTCATTATACTTACGTAATTAGCATGTTGCATTTACCACAGTGCATTGACTCCTGCCGCGGGGATTTCTGACTTGGGGTGACGGGATCTGGTGCTCGTACGGACCGGAAACCCTGGGGATCTGTTATTAGAGAAAAAATAAAATATTTTAAAGGATACAAAGTTTGTCTGCCGTTTCTTCAATCTTCTCAATTGTCTGAGAAGGAATTGATTAAAGAACAAATCCTGAATGACATACTTTGGCAAGTACTAGTAAACATGCAATGGGAAATCGTATCCAAGGGGGACAACCATGCAATGTTGGAAGGAAGGGGAGCAGGGCATATGGATAGTTTGAAAATTTGGATTTCGAATACCCTGCACACAGCAAACGGACTATTCATAATAAAACAAATAAAATAGTAAAAGGGGATAAAAATAGGGAGAAGATCTCCAACAAGACAGCAAAAGTGATCACAGTGGAACACACACGCATGAGATGAGAAAATGGGAACTGGAAAATGTAAACAACCAATCCAACAATGAGAACAATCACATCAAAACGTTTAACAAACAAGGTAAAATGGCTTTAAAATACTACCCTATTCTGCATGCATGTATTGTCCCCCGAATGGTTCTTTTTGGGACGTTTATTCTATCAAGATCTCTGTAGGTTTGTAAATAAAAACCCCTTGTACTATCTCTGTGGTGATTTGTCTCATGTACACTTTTTTAAAAAATAAATAAGCACACCACCACTGTACAGGTGGTGCCGACAGGTTTAACGTCCTAGCTACTGGTATCTCGTAATTACGATTTACGTCATGTTTTATTATTGATGTCGTGATTACGATGTAGAATGTCGTGATGTAAGATTGTGAAAATTAAGTTTTAGATATAAAATTCCACTGGAAAGATTCGTCACAAGGTTAAAGAAAAAAAAAATGGTATCAATGGAAAGGTCTTGTCACAAGAAATACACGTGTGAAATATGAAAACTTTATCATCTTCCATTCAAAAGTTATGGCTAAGATTAAAGATTCTGTGGATAAACAAACAGACAGACGGACACAAACAGACTGACGGACATGACAATTCCCCATCTCGAAAATCCGATTACGGGGGCATCCTTTAAATGAATAAAATACATAGTGGCTAATTTGGTAGAGGTACTGCAGTATTTGCGTCCTGTAAGATTTCGTAAAATTCTGTGCAGCGGTTTCAGAGGAAATGTCGAAAATGTGTCGGTCGATCAGAGCCCTTGGCAACCATTGTTGTTGACCGACCATTGAAACACACAAATGCTTCCTGTTAGGTTTCGTTAAATTCAATCTAGCGGTTGCAGAGGAAATGTCGAAATTCGTAAACCAGTCAGAGTCCTTGGCGGCCATATGTTGACCGATCGGCCAAAAAATAACACAGAATTTTCAGAGAACCTGGATTTTTTTCTTCCTGTAATATTTCGTGAAAATCAGTGCAGCGGTTGCGGAGACATTGTCGAAAATGCGTCAGACAATCAGAGTCAAAAATACGTCGGCCAATAAGTCCTTGATGGTCATATTTATTGACTTATCGGCTCGAAAAACACAAACCTGGAAGAGGTCATTAAGTGCATGCACTTTCTTCATGTATGGATTCATGAAATTCTGTGCAGCGGTTACAGAGGAGATGTCGAAAATGCGTCAGACAATCAGTCAAAAATGTGTCGGCCAATCAGTCCTTGGTGGTCATATGTTGACCGATCAGCTCGAAAAACACAAACTTGCCAGAGGACCTCGGATACTTCCTTCCTGTAAGGTTACGTGAAATTCTGGTCTGCGGTTGCAGAGGAGATTTCGAAAATGTATGAGCCAATCAGAGACCTTGGTGGTCATATGTTGACCGATCGGCTCGAAAAACACAAACTTGAAAAGAGAGCTTGAGAAAGCTTCGTGAAAATGTGTGCAAAATTGCAGAGGAAATGTCGAAAATGTAAAAAGAGGACGACGGACGGCGCTCTAATGACGTTATAAATCCCGGTTAACCTCTCGGTCTATAATACAGGACTCGTCACTCATATGAGGACAAAACACTAACTCCCGCTCTCTGTGTAACTTACCTCAACAACAACATGATTTTTTTATTTGAGACGATGTAGAAAAAAAAACCGGACTCACAGACTGACCATTATAGGACACCTGCCTACAGCGGGAACTCTTCACAACAATTCACTTTTGAGAGACTATTTGTTAGGCGGATCTTTTGAAGTTAACTTGGAATCTTTACATGACCAAGTCTGATTGTTACGTACTTTGCACTTTTAGTGTTGATATCAAATCCAAGATCAAATCGAGGAGATTCCCAGCAATGGATGAATATAATCTGGATTAAATAGAGTGTCTCAAATACTAGTAACTATAAGCCCCGCCGACAATTGACAAAGAGGTGGCAACTGAATTGGATCCATTCAATCAAGCCACATCAACAGGACTGATCGAGCGAATTCCACCGAATAACTTCCAAACGTCTTAGAACCACTCATCGGAGGCTACGAGACAGAAGGCTTTCAAGACACAGAAGGTTTTCAATGTGCCAATGTGTTCCGATGTAGGTTTCAGTTTTAATATTAGCATCACCACAACGCTCAGTTCAACATTAAATCATATAAAGAACATTAAATCTAATAAATATAATATTCTTTAATTCTAAAATCCAATAAAATATATAAGCACAACGACATACTTTAATACTGATTGGTTCGGGGGGGGGGGATACCTTGGATAAAAAAACCTCCCTTCCACTATCCCATCTTTTAGATGGGTCATGCAAAAAAACATTTAAACAGGTTAAATCTAGATTACTTTTTAGCTATAAAAATTAGAAGCACAGTAAAACCCCTCTTTCCTTGCCCATGAATTAGTCATTAAAGTTACATTTTATCGACCATTAGGAAGGACCTTTGGATGTGTACGAGTTTCAAATTTGGAGATGTCTTTGGAAAATACTGTATTTTTACATTTGGAATGAGCCCGATATTCGGTCTAAACACCCTTGAAAAACTACTGGTTAAAATATCATACAAGTGTATATGTAATGCACAATTAGTAATCCTTTCAAACGTAAATTTTCATGATATGAACAACAGCTCAAGTGTTTTTGTATAAGCTGCAATGAGCATTATACATTGGAAAATCAACCTAAACTTATAGTAGAAACCTTTTACCCGCGCTTATTCAGTGAAATACATTACATGTACTTGTGTGCGCCTAATTACATATAGAATTATCGTCCCACATCACACGTGGAAATATTTCAGAATACTTTAACTGTACGAGTACTGTGGTCTTCATTGTCAGGTTCGAGAAATATTTTTGAAATTTGAGACGCAGAAAATTGTGCATTTTTGGAGTAGTAAAAATTCTATTGGAAACTTCTTAAGATGCTAAATCCATTTATCTGAAATGATGCTGAGACCGAAGACCCAAAATTATAAAAAATTGCATCAAAAATAAGTACTCAACATTTTTGCGAAAATGGATCACACGCATTCTTTACCTAAAATGAATTACAAAACGCGGAAAGCCTGGTATCTAGCTGTTTCATTGGATGATATTCTTTTGCGTTTATGTGCCAGGTAGGGATAATTATACAATGGAAGCAATTTTTTGTGATAACCATGGTAATTTCATCACAACAGATACATCTCTATCATGGAAAAATAGATTCAGATGATTTTGGCTGTATAAACTACACACTTTCCACCTATTTTCACCAGTGATTTGAGGGCTTTCCATACACCTGGCGTCCTCTCTGATAACGCACCAAGTTCCCTAAAAAGAAAAGTATTGCTTTATGTTACCATTAATTTTACAGACAGAGAAAAACAAACTTGTTTTGACTTTATATATGATTATATGGATGTAGAGTATGCAGTAAACGATTCAACAAAGACATTACTATGGAGATAATGTTTAAGACTGGGACTTTGAAAGGAAACAAAGGATGAATGCAAGTAATTCAAATTCATGCCCTATTTTGAAATAGTCTGGAATGTATCACAGAGTTGGATGCCCCTTCCTTGATCTTCCAAAACCGGCTTTATTTTGTAGCATTTTTTTTGTACAAGAGCATTCAGATAAAAGTCTCACGGAGATTCGCAATGCAAAGTCATAATAACTGAAAATGGTGAAATCGTATCATAAGGTATACCAACGCAGAAGTGACACATTTCATATGAATTGTGACTAAGTTAAAACATGCGAATGAATGATTTTTATGCTCTTTCATGATTTACCCAAAAAACTTCGCATTGGGAATTTGGATTTTCATGAGACATTTCTTCATCTGAAAGTGCTTTAAAATGCTACAGTTTAAGTCAGTTTGGCAGATTCAAGGGTGGTCACAGCCAACACGGTGAACCATCCCAGACTATACCTTGGAAAGAAAATTATCTGTTCCAACAGCCAAGATCTACGGTAACAGAGCTTGATGCGACATGGTACTGGATGCGGCCAGTTGCGGCAAAAGTCCTTAATAGGTTGACGAAAGCTATCTCCAGAGATGCTCTTGGAAGCCGGGTTTGCACCAACCATTCTGTAGGGGCCACGACCATCACAATGCTTGCCCACGCAGGAGTTGAAAGTCATCGCGATTGTGCACGTCTATAACACTGATTCCTTATGGCTAGAAAGGTACATGCTCGTCAATTATACAGAGCTGGGGCACTTGTGACAGCAACAAGACCCTCCACACTTGCGCTGATGAAATTAGCTATAATACGACGACCATGCTCAATGGGCCGCCATTCGCTTTAAAACTACAATATCCCAAAAAATCACCGCGCACCCGTACAGCGTCATTATGCCGCTATGACACTTTCTGTAAACTACTCGACTGCTCACATCAATATTGTTCAGTGCCTTCAGCGTCACATTTGTAACATCACAGTCGTTTCAAAGTACCAACTATACAAGGAATGTTTTCAACTACTACCTACCACAAAATGAACAACCAAAGAAAGCGGTGTGCATTTTTGAAGTTATTATACACCTTTGATGAAATACACATGCTTTAATAACTACTGTCAACGCAGCTCAATTCTAAAGTGAACTGCTTGGACACAAGAAAAAAAAAACCGAGGCAGTTCACGCACTTAATTATGGTGCGCAGTGACATCAGTTCTCACTTTATCCGCCATATTGCTCGGACAGTGGATATTGAACTGTCTGACCCAATCATACCCCATTTTCATACAAGAAATGCTAACATTAGTAAATGTCCGTTCTGACTTAGGAAGTAAGCATCTAAAGTAATGAATTCGAATGAGATAACATTAACAAAACTATTTAAATACGAGGTAATTAAATTGATTATTAAACGAGATACTGAGTCATAATTACGAGACGAGATACTTAGTCATAATTACGAGACGAGACACTTAGTCATAATTACGAGATACTAAGTCGGCTTCCATATAGGACGAATAACCTTCACACAAAGCATGCAATATAGATATATATATCACAAATATTTCCCTGTTAAGAACTTGAATGAATGTAAAATCTCACGCCATGCATGATATATGTATATAAATTTACATTTTAATTAATAAGAATACAACGATCAATGGAATTAATCTTATCGATAAAGGAAGGCAGCACATACTTGATGGGACGGGTTTAGTTTCAACACTCTCATGCAGATTATTTTCAAAAGACTGTGAGCCGTTTTGTAAGTCAGTTGGGGATTGGCTGGGAGAATCCGCATGCGCATCTTCAACTTCCTGTGTACCGTCACCTTTATCGTCGACGACTTGATAGGTTCCGGTCATTTTTGTACCGACTGGTGTTCTATCTAAATCCAGTCTAAAAAAAAAAAACAAAAAGAAAATTCCTTGAGTTATTCAGATGTTTCATGTTGTGACATAATTTGGTTTCAACTTTGTCGGATACAATTTCTAATGTGATATATACATACTTTTCACAAAAAGTGGAATATTTATGACTCTTTTTTCTCTCTCTTTCTCAGTCTGTCTATTTGTTATTGTTTTAATAAAGTCTATATTACATGTGCATGATTGTATACACAACAAAACTTATTATCAGTGTCAAGGTGTGGGCGTGTGGACAACAACCTCTGTGGAACATGGGTAATAAATATTACACTATAAATATTCTGTATTCATAACTCTTAAGGCCCGGTCACACTGCGCTTTACGGCTTGATCACGGCCAAAATACGTTCAAAAAAGATCACCCGTGAAGCAGACGTTGTTGTGCGCTTTTTAGACGCGCTACAGACGATTTGTAGACGTGCTAGGACGCGGTAAAAAATCTGAACGGCGTTGGACGCGGAAAGAAGTTTTGAACTGCTCAAAATTTAATACCGCGGACAACCACGGACAGTGTACGTGGTAAAGACGTGCAACGCACGCGAAACACACGTGATAATCCGTGTTCCGGCAGTGATTAAGACTTGGAGAAGACGCGGTAAGACGCGAAAGCTTAAGCGGTCTATCACGGTCAGAGCACGGCCATTGCACGGGTGTTCCGCGTTGGTATCACGGGTAAAAGCGTGTGTATAACGTCTTGTCGCGAACGCGTTTAGTTTAAGACGTGGTTGGACGTTGTTAGCCGTGCTTAGGCAGTGTTTCAGCAGTGGAACAGCCGCCGGCGGTCATACCCCGTACAAAGCACAGTCATTGCAAAAATTACCACGTACGACCACGTCCAGCAGATTTTTGAACGTGATCTGGACGTGGAGTGCAGTGTGACCGGGGCTTTACGCCAGTAACGACATACCCCTGCATTTGCTGCTGAATCCCCGACGTTTGGGCTGCGTATGTGTTTGCTATATTATCGGCAGAGTAAAGACCTATGGGGGAGTTGAACTGGGCGTGTACCACACGTGGAACGGCCTGTTTGGGGGACTCTACCGACGTTTGTTTCAGGAATGGCTTGCCTGATCTGTTGTAACCACTATCAATGTTTAATGGCTCCTGTTTGGGGAATAAAGCAATCTTTAGATTTTTTCACATTCAAAATGATGACAAGTTTACACAGATTTGATTTTCCTTATACAATAGTTCTAAATTTGCTATATAATTCACTATTGAAACATTTTAAATTTGTCAGGTGGATAGAGGCTAATGATTGTGCTGTTTGATTGGTTCTCACAGGTTGGTTTTCCCTGGTTAGTGATGTTTTCTGTACACGTTGAACATCCTCCCCTGTGGCCGTTTTAATTGTATTGAGTTGCTGGGGACGTAGCTCTGACATTGGTGTTACTTTGGGTTTCCATATTTCAACAGCACCCCTTTATGTAAAAATGAAGAAATATATAGTTAGTAATAGAACATTTTGGGTTTTTTTTATATTAAATGTATAAATTCATTGAATACAATTGTTTATAAATTTAATGTAAACACATAAATAGGAGGTACATGTATCTATACCTTTGAACAGTTAATGTGATTTGATTTCCGGATCGTATGATTTCCATTTTGGCGTCCTCGTGGGAGAGGGCGTCTGTGTTTCTACCATTAATGTACAGGATCCCATCCCCGGCCTGTAAGCCACTCCTCTCTGCCACACTGTGAGCTGTAACCTGAGGAGGGAACATTAAAAGTACTGTAATTTTGGACTTGGAGTCAATAGAGTATATCTATTCTGCACAAGGACAAAAAAGCAAAGCTTTACAAGACATCGTACTTCATCTCAATTTTCTACATTCCATTATGTGCTTGTGAGAAAGGGGATGGATTGGGATGGAGAAGGTCCAAAGTCCTTAATGGTTGGATTGGGGGGTGTCGTATGATTAACATTTTTTATTTATTTCTGGGCCTTAAAAGTTGGACTATTAAAATTCTAGATAATCGTTTGACTTCTTCATCTGATTTACTTTGCTACATGTTCAATCCATTATGTTACTATCAGGGTTGTAAAATTCTATCATATACATTGAAGGAAATTTGGAAGGGAATTTGTCGCTAGTCAATATCTTTCAATGATATGGGCAGATTTAATCCCTCTTTTCTATTCAAACATGATCCTCGGCAAAAAAAGCTGCGTAAAAAGCAGTAAGAAAACATAAGATAGATCAACAATCCTAGATCTGGGGCATTTACCTTGGTTGTTATTTAATGCCAGCAAGGGTGAGAGGGGTAAACATTTGGATCCCCCTCAACATCATCGTAATTGACGTACGTATATCATCTACAACACAAAATGGTATATTGCGTAAGATCTCAGCTTAAAGATGGCTGCTGATGTATGTAAAACCCATCTATTACAGCTCGGGGATTGATCTGTAATATTACGAATTGATATTACCACGTGCAATCAAGCGTAGATAGCATATATTCCCGCGCTTGGTTGCCAGGCATCAGTTTACATCGTACATTCCTTGACGCCATATATAGATAGTAGGAAAGAGAGGGATAGTACGGAAACCTGTTCAGGAATTAATTCTAACTTCATTCGTCGTGTGCATAACAAAATAGAAGTTTAACGTATACAAGATGCGATGTCTTTTATATTTCACATGATCTTTTCTAAGATAAGACGAACTGTCGAGGCTCAAAAAGGAGATCGAGAAAGTGTCAAAGCTTTCATTTAATTTTAAATATCAATTATTATAGGACGATCACAAAATGATTGGTGAGCTATGCAAGGAATACTGTAAAGAAACGTAGATCTATTTTTATTATGATTGGAACATGGTCAATGCGAGGTCAAAAATAATGAAACTAACAATGTGCAATACGTGTATGTGCCAAAACTCTGTCATTTAGCCCATTCTCTCGCACAGAGTTGCGTTTCCTTGATAATTCACCAGTCTCAGTGTAAAAGAATGTAACTTGGCCTGGATAGTGACGTCTTTTCTTGCTTTTCTTTTGTTAAGTTGGCACTCTGTATCTATAATTATTAACGATCGTGATTTTTTTTGTCCTATGCTTGTTCGAAACTATATACATGTCCCTAATATGTGTTACTATCATTGAGAAGTAAAACATCGCAACATAGCAGTGTATAGAAAATAGTTTCTTCTCTAAACATACAACAAAACAATCCATATACATTCTTTATCGAAACGTAAGTGGAGTATGCTCATACATGTAATACGTCATAATAATCAAAGAGCTAAAGGCCCTGAAAGATACTCCACTCACAACTTGCTGTAACATCTTATTTCACGGTCGAAGCGTACAATCCACATTTCTTCCAATCCCTACTTAAAATGTTAATAATTTTACCATTATACCCTAATTTTTCTTTATATCTAATTAAATTACTTGTTTTTCTTTTATTATATCGTGTCTAAATGAGTGTCAAATATTCCAATGATATTCACTTTGAATTTTTATTTTGCGTTTGATTTTTTATCTCGTAAGAGTTATAGTATCTATCAGTGATGGACTGCTTTACGTCCGGGCAATATCGAGCAAATATGCTCTGCCCAATGTTTCATGCACATACGTTATGTGATTGGGATTTCATACGGTAACAATTTGAAAAGATCAAATTTCATCCGTCAAATCTATCTAATACCTATTCTTTAATATCTCAAAACAACCGATGCTGATAGTAATTTTTCCACACGCAAGTTTTGATATCAAGAAAATGCTGACACAATCTGGAACTATTTTTTCGCCACGCACCGGAAGTCTACACAGTGAGCATACATTGAGCTCGAGAAAGGAGTATCTTAAAAACGGAGTTCATTGTAGATGCATAGAGCTTGAGAAAGGAGTATCTTTTTAAAAAACGGAGTTCATTGTAGATGGCGCCATTGAACTAAATTAGAGTTACGCTACCGGAATTCTCCATTACGGTTGTTCTATTTCATATTTGCTTGCCTGAATAGCTTTATATGCTATACTTTCCAAAAACAAACTAAGATTTAGATGATCAAGATTTTTGTCATATTTCCCAGAGAGTGAGTGTAACTTAAAGTTTAAGCATAATTTAAAGATCTCACATGTCAAAATTTAACGTGTATTCCAGTAAAGATATTATCGTTACAACTACACACTACCTAACCTTACATACAAAGGAAGCTGCAGACAGGAAAGAAGACCGGCCTGGGAGGAGGGATGGGGTGGTGGTGTTAATAAGTGTTTCAAAAACACGCGGTAAATTGTGAATATTCTCTCCTCGAAGTTACGATTTCCTTTATCATGCTCTCGGAATAAAAGATTCGAAGGCATATAGTTTTTGGCCAGTCCGTCTGCTTGTCCGTGGAAAAATCTTTATCATTGACATGGCTTTTGAATTTTACGTGATAGATCTATTGTTTCCTGGTGATAAGAACTTTCCATTGATACCAAAAGTTTTTACCTCGTGACCTTGACCTTTGACCTACTTTTGAAAAACTTTAACCTTGACCAAAATTCTTTTAAAATGGTAAGTGATAAGGATTTCATAATCCTTGTGGCATGGCTTATCCTTTGGAACATTTTTTCATCTTCTGAACTTGGCTTTTGTGTATGGTATACATTACAGCTGTTATACGGACAAAGATGCCACGGGGGCATTCATGTTCCAAAGACACGTTTTTTTTCTAATTTAAGTGGCTTCAAGCTCATTTGAGTATTAGGGTAAATCGTTTGTTGTGGTGAATACACATTGCACACAAAAAGCTAGGAGACATTGATTTTGTGAAAGCAAATTTAGTTGAGACTCCAAAGTACTTGAATAAAAGGAATCCCGCCGATTTTTTTTAAAAGATCGATTCCTTACACCACGTTCTCTTGTTTTGTAAAGAAATATATATGTGATTGATTAGATCCGCCACAAACCAAGTGAGAAAACAAACACGAACTGCTCGCCGTACTTTCAGTCTGAGAGACGTTGGCGGTATGCCTGTAGGTTAGGGTTCAGGATATGCACCCTAATCTCTCACAACAACAAACTCTTTGTTGCGACATTCACCATATAAAAAAAATCCCTCTCTCCATGATTCTACCTGAGCTTTGATTGTACATTTCATATGTATTAAAATTTAAATACATCTTACTTGAACGATATATATACATATAGAGCACGGTAGCGCGAAATAAAACTCATTCAACAGCCAATACACAATACATAAATTGACACAAGAGTGCGAAGTATTGTTTATAAATTCCTGACATATTTTATAGGCAGGTGTCAGATACTCAAAACATGTACCTACCGACTGGACGGACAGGGGCGTGCTAAAGTCGACTCCTCCCTGTAGACGAAAACCCCACGTTACCCCAGAGTCTGGCCGAAAAAGCTGCACTGTAATAGTTTCTGCCGGGTGGAACTCCAAGTTTGACATTTTGGTGTTCTGCTTTTAAATTCCAGTATATTATAATGATCTACCACGGGGCATCCAGTTCATAGGTAAGATGTAAATAAACACCGAATGGAACAGCTGTACGGAGTGATGGCTTGCACACGCGCCGTGAGTCTTCGCCGTGACGTCTCATTACGGGAAACTGTACGATACTTGTGGGCGGAGATTGCATTATGAAAAAGGGGAAGTGCTTTGTTAAGAGAGGAAATACCTATTTATACAATACATTGTTTAGTTCAATGTCATTTTTAAATTTCAACCAAACGACTCATCTGTAAATTTATTAATCATCGAGGAGCACCTTCTAAAGGTATCGGGGTACACGGAAAACAGAGGGGTATTTGTTCTTCCATATCATTTCTGTAATGTCGTGAATGCTGGGGTAAGCGAAAACGATGAAAAGGGATAAGCAACATGTCAGTAGTAATAACAGGAATAGAAATAATAAGAAACAGAAACTGGAATAGGTGGAGAGATCCCATCGTTCTTGATGCTTCTGTTGATTGTAAATTCTTGGAAACGCCATCAAGTGTTTTGCTTTTATTTTACATTACATAATAAGAGTTAAAAATCAGTCAAAAGGAATAGGGGAGTACGTAAGCAGAAAAAAGAAAGGTATAGATTACACGGTAATATGAAAATAAATCGGTGTACAAAACAGTATTAACCCCCCCCCAAAAAAAACCAAACAAACCCAAAATAAAACAAAACTATAATTGAGATTTTATGAAAATTTCCGCCTCGATCATATTTACTGAGTTTTCGTTTATATTAAGTGGGGAACACTACCCCAGGGTTGTCACTAAAAAATATTGAGTATTAGGAAAAAACTATTTCAAAAAGCTCGGTTCGAAGTGGTATTTACGTTCAAAGCACATGCATATAATGATGCAAAGTAGATCTGCTCAATGTAGTATCCGGATTATTAATCAGATTCAACCCCCCTCCCCCCGTTACACAGAGTAAGGGTATACATTGTGCAAAGAGGCGATAAAATGTTTTGATATAATTACATTTCGCCGTTGTTCAATATGTAATGTGTGTGATAAAGTAACAAGTATCTTATGTACATACGGTGCTTGTTCAAGCGACTTTGATCTGACGTATGCATGAAATCAAGTTAATTCATGTAGATGTCGCCACCTTACACAAATATATATATATATATATATATATATATATATATATATATATATAAAGAGCACAAAAGTGGTGCGAGAGACTCACGACATTAAATTAATTTATATATATATATATATATATATATATATATATATATATATATATATATATATATATCAAAATTGGTCAGAGTATTTATTTACATCTAAAATTGACTCCATCAATCGTAGATATATTTGTTATTTTTTATACGCCCGTCATTTGACGGGTCGTATAATGGTATGGCGAAGTCCGTCCGTCCGTCTGTCCGTCCGCCTATGGAACGCAATAACTTGAATATGCGTCAACGGATTTTCATGGAATTCATACATTATGATTGGACTGTGGAGAGGAAGCCGCCTTTCGATTTTCAGGTTCATCCGATTTGTCGTTACAGAGTTATGGGACTTAGATTTTTAAAATACAGTGAAAATATACTAAAATAGTTAAAAATTATTTAAAAATCTATTTCTGGTCGAAATGTTTTGAAATTTTGTATACTTCAAGTAGATAGGATGTTCATTAACATATGTAACGGGTTTTAATTTTTTTTTGGTCGCATAACCGAGATATTGTGTGTAATGGGAGGTAGGGGGTATATGCACATACATGTTAAGCTAAGGGCAAAATATAGGCGCATGGAACGCAATAACTTGAATATGCGTCAACGAATTTTCACCATATTCAAACATTATGATTGGACTGTAAAGAGGAAGCCGCCTTTTGATTTTCAAGTTCATCCGATTTGTCGTTACTGAGTTATGGGACTTAGATTTTTAAAATACAGTAAAAATATACTAAAATAGTTAAAAATTATTAAAAAATCTGTTTCTGGTCGAAATATTTTGAAATTTTGCATACTTCAAGAAGAAAGGATGTTCTTTGGCATATGTTACGGGTTTTTATTATTTTTTTTTGTCGCATAATCGAGATATTGTGTGTAATGGGAAGGGGGTGGGTTATATGCGCATACATGTTAAGCTAAGGGCAAAATATAGGCGCATGGAACGCAATAACTTGAATATGCGTCAACGGATTTTCACCATATTTATACATTATGATTGGACTGTAGAGAGGAAGCCGTCTTTCGATTTTCAGGTTCATCCGATTTGTCGTTACAGAGTTATGGGACTTAGATATTTTAAAATACAGTGAAAATGTACTAAAATTGTTTAAAATTATTTAAAAATCTATTTCTGGTTGAAATGTTTTGAAATTTGTATACTTAAGCTAGAAAGGATGTTCTTTGACATGTGTAACGGGTTTTTAATTTTTTGGTGGCATAACCGAGATATTATGTGTAATGGGAGGGGGGGGGGGATATGCACATGATACATGTTAAGCTAAGGGCCAAATATAGACACATGGAACGCAATAACTTGAATATGCGTCAACGGATTTACATGATATTTCTACATTGTGATCAGACTTTGAAGAAGAAGCCGCCTTTTGATTTTCAGGTGAATCCAATTTGTCTAATGGGACTTAGATATTTTGGTGTTGTGAAAAAAATCCCAACGGGCGTATCTTGCTGTGTGAGCGTAGGCTTTATTTAAATTTAAGTCGACCCGGTCATGTACTGTAGAAAACAACATGTTGTATATTGTAATATGATGTAGATGTCGCTACTTTACAGATGTATATATATATATAGCTTTTGAAATGCAAGGTTCGGTCAACTCAGCATGAAATACTGCAAACTGAAATTTTAATACGAGTTACCTTTCTTTGACTTATAAGTTTCGGAAAATTTATTTTATCTGGAGTTAGCTTGTTGATTGTGAATTCCTATATCCATTTGCGTTTCTTACAGGTACTTGAGTCAGAGAAATTCGTCTATATATCTTTTTTTGTCAATCACACACCCTTTCGTTATGTTTGCAAAGCCTGAGAGAGAGAAAGGGGGAGGAATCCCGTTTCTGACTCAAGTACCTGTGGTGTTTCTCGATAAACCGTACAAAGCACAAAAATCTTAATGCAGCAAGTAAACCAACTGATACGAACCAAATCCACTGTAGATGGCGCCACAAGCTTAAATAAAGTTGAAACCGTTGCAATCCTAAAATGAAGGTAAGTCAAAACCAAGTCGATTGTAGATGGCGCCACAAGTTTAAAAAACGATATAGTGTAAATTGAAACCGTAGCACTCCATTGGTAATGTTTGAAATGAAATGAATGTATTTTGAAGGTATTTTACCAAAACCAAACCTAGACACGAACAGGAGCACGTTACGCCGCCCTGCAGTACCGTTGTATAAAAGTTGTGTAAATAAAATGCCATTATATGTATAGGTTAGAAGGTATTTGAAGCCGTTTCTATAAGTGGGCGCAGCGTCAGAGCCCCTTCAAATTACCTTTTAACCGGCTTAAGGCCCGGTCACACTGCGCTATACGGCTTGATCATGGCCAAAACACGCCCAAAAAAGGTCTCCCGTGATGCGCTACAGAAGATTTGTAGACGTTGTAGGGCGCGGTAAACATCTGAACGGCGTTGGACGCGGAAAGAAGTTTTAACTGCGCAAAATTTTATTCCGCGGACAACCGCGGACGGTGTACGTGGTAAAGACGTGCAATGCACGCGAAACACACGTGGTAATCCGTTTTCCGGCACTGATTAAAACTTGGGGAAGACGCGGTAAGACGTGAAAGATTGAGCGGTCTGTCACGGCCAGACCACGTTCATTCTACGGATGTTCCGCGTTGGTATCACCAGTAATAGCGTGTGTATAGCGTCTTATCACGAACGCTTTTGGCCTTAACGTAGCTCGCGGGTTTGTTTCGTCATTGGACTTTGAGTACGCAAGTTTCGTGGTTCAATGGAATAGTGGTGCACATTTTTTGTAACGTCACAACTTTGCCGCCAATTAAAAGAAACATTCTATTCATTGATTCGCTAACACATATATACCGGAAAGAACCGCTTTCAATTATAATATAAACGAAATTATCTTTAGCTGAAAATTAGTAGATGTAAACTGAAGATTCATTTTTTGAAATAAAATCGTACAAAAAGCGTGATACATGCCACGGACAAGAGTGTCAATCGGCCTGTACATATCTCGATTATTAAAAAAAGAAACGATTATCATAATTTTTATTCATGGATCGTTATTTTTTTTTACTTTATAATTTTGCGATTTTTAGTTTTTTATTACATGATTGGCTATTACTTTGTGCTCTTCCCATTTGTTGAAGGAACACAGGAATATATGTATATATATATAAATCTGGCCTAAGTTTACTGAAAAGAAAATTCCACCCCAGCATACAAGCACTCACACTCATATAAAACTTCGATTGAAATAATAGCAAGGATCAGTCTTTGTGAAGCCCAAGAGCTTTGAAAATTTATTTATAAATCCTGTCGTTTCCACTATATACCTGTTTGGGCTTTTCATATTTTTTATTTATAAAAGTGATATGCATTGTCGAAACTGGCCGATCTGATATTTTTTTTTTGAATAGTGAGCGTAGTTTTAATTACTATCCAGTGCTTCTTATATAGAAATTGTCAGGACCTCTTTTCTCCTGGAATTAAAAAAAAAATGCGGAATTATCACGTTCTTACGTATAATATTTTTCAAAGCCACGTATTGGACCCCCTTTGACGGCGTTGTAACAACCCACTTTGACAAAAAAAAAAAAAAAAAAAAAAAAAAAAAAAAAAAAAAACACGCTCTTTAAGAAAATAAAAATTCAAATTGCGTTTAATTTTGAATTTCATTTTTTTTTCAAAAAATTTTTGATCAATGCAATCTGATTTTTTTTTCAAAGTGTTGAAATCGAGTATTTATGTATCTCGATACGTACACATTGATTTTTTCTCATAAAGCGTTGATAAAGTACATTTTATTATATATATTTGGTTTTTTTTTTTATTTTGCGTCAAATTGCGTTTTGGATTATATATGACATCTCTACTTCTTTACAGGTCATAGCTTCGTGTGTTGATAAGTTGGCAAGACCTTTGGTTCTGACTTGTGCCAAACAATATCTTATTTAAGTTGATACCTTGGAGGGTTGAAACCTCCCAAATTGTAATTGCGTGAAAATTACAGAAACCAAATTTCTCTATGTCATAAGTCCATGTACATGTCATATTTGGAACAGGGACCATCACCTCTTTGTGTCCTGATAAGTGATAAGGTTTTTCACACGTAATCCGGATAATTACATACTATTCTGAATTGAAAGTTAGAAAAGGACATACGCTATATCTATATGTATTTATAGTAAATAAGATACATTTGTAGTTCTTGAGTATTCCATGTATTTCTCATAAACGCCCGTTCCCTGCTTTTTAAATTGAGTAGCGCGGATGGACGATTGGTTTGGGAGGAGTTGCGATGACAAACTTTTGTCTACGGACAGAAAGACGGACAAACGGAATCCAGCATACCCCACAGCTCTGTTCCGGGGTATAATAAGCACTTTACTGCAATTGTCGAGTTGATATTTTTTTCTTCGTGGTATAAGAAAGATAGCATCGTGAAGCAATTACGTAACGTTATGACCGCGACGTCATTTTTCATTCGGAGTTTACACTCTTTTCTTGTATTTTCATTCTTGTATAACTTGAAAACAAAATTGTTTACATTTACATTTTTTCTTATAAATCGATTCAGAAATATATGTCGTTTATGAATAACATTTAATTAAGGGAATTGACCGCAAAATAAGAAAGAAAATTTCTATGAAAGCAAAGAAATACACGGAAGTAACGTAAATTGCTATTTATTACAATGAAATGTGCCAGTTGTGGAGGCCTATAGAATGTTAAATCGGCGGTGAAATGAATTCGTTTTTTCACGAGTGAAGGTATTAATCTTCGAGTTTTCATATGCAATCTTTCAGGGTAGGTAATCAATTTTGTTCTAAAACCGCGAGCTACGTCGAAATTTTATTCCGCGGACAACCACAGACGGTGTACGTGGTAAAGACGTGCAATACACGCGATAAACCGTGTTCCGGCAGTGATTAAAACTCGGGGAAGACGCGGTAAGACGCGAAAGCTGAAGCGGTCTGTCACGGCCAGGGCACGGTCATTCGACGGGTGTTCCGCGTTGGTATCACGGTTGGTAGCGAGTGTACAGCGTCTTATTACGAACGCTTTTAGCCTTAGACGTGTTTGGACGTGGTAAACCGTGCTTAGGTAGTGTTTCAGCAGTGGAACAGCCGCCGGCGGTCATACCCCGTACGAAGCACAACCATGACCAAGAAAAAAATACCACGTACGACCACGTCCAGCAGATTTTTGAACGTGATTTGGACGTAGAGTGCAGTGTGACCGGGGCATTAGACGTGTTTGGGCGTAGTAAGCAATGTTTAGGCAGTGTTTCAGCAGTGGAACAGCCGCTGGCGATCATACCCCGTACAATGCACAAAAAAAAGCTTTAAAATTTTGAACAGTTCAAAACTTCTTTCCGCGTCCAACGCCGTTCAGATTTTTTTACCGCGTCCTACCACGTCTACAAATCGTTTGTAGCGCGTCTTAAAAGCGAACAACAACGTCTGCTTCACGAGATACCCTTTTTGGACGTGTTTTGGCTAGCCAACAGGGGATGCTTACTCCTCCCGGGCACCTGGTCCCACCTCTAGCTTGCTGGGGGTCCGTCGATGTTCAATTTGGTGCTCTATTGTGAGTGTTGTTGAGATTATCGTCAGGATCTTCTTAAACTCATTTGTGTCACACTTATGCCCTTTGTCGTGTGGAGCTCGTAAAAAAGTTCCCCGCGAGGGGTTGGACAGTAAGTTTTTAGAATATTGTTCCCTGACATTGTCGCCACAGCACTTTCTATATTGACAGAACCTCAGACAGTGCATGTATTTAATATATTGTTTTCATTTTCGTGCGTGAATATCGACGGCGGGTGCGGCTAGCCAACAGGGATGCTTACTCCTCCTGGGCACCTGGTCCCACCTCTAGCTTGTTGGGGGTCCGTCGATGGTCAATTTGGTGCTCTATTGTGAGTGCTGTTGAGATTATCGTCAGGATCTTCTTTAACTCATTGACCGTGATCCAGCCGTAAAGCGCAGTGTAACCGGGCCTTCAGATGGCAACTTCCCCGGTAGCGTAGTGGTTAGCGTGCCCGGCTAGGGCTGGATAGCATGATGAAAGTCTGGGTTCGAGCTGCGCTCGTCCCATATATTTTTCTGTTCATCTTTGGTAGGATGCTAAATCCATGACGACCATGATGAAGATTGTTTCTTCACAGATTTTGCACAAATAAGACGAGCCATTTGAGAGCCTGTGATTGACCAAGCTCAAATGTTGCCATCTAAAAGTTAGGTAAAACACGTTGTAAATGCGACAGCATTAAGGCCAAAAGGAAAAAACTGTCAATGCGCTATTAGCTAAAGCGAGGTTGGAATTAATTAGAATGATATTCATGTAAGTTTTTAACAGTCTCATCAAGGATGTGTTTTGATTAAAAAATCAGATATGAAACTGTGAAATAAAGGAGAAGATGCAGTACAACGTATCACACATGAATAAAACAAGAAAAAGGATGAAAACGGACGGAGAGCCCATCGCATTATTGAAACATGAAGGACAACTCTTCTCCACAGAAATCGATATTCACCATAGGTGGCGCCACTCAAATATATTAATGTGACACTGCAAAATTTAAAAATGGTATTAAAAAAGGAATCGTTTTACTATTGTCATGGTATGTAAACTCGAAAAATAGAACTTCCAAAACATAGTCTGACTGTATAGAATCAATCTGGAGGTTGTGTTCCTTCGAGGAGTTACATCTGAAAAAGGTACTTTTGCATGGCATGCCAAACTTGGGAATGAAAAATTCCTTGTTCTCTTGCATATTTTTTTGTATTAGAACACCTTTGTCCTACTGACACTTGAATTCCAAATAGCGGTGAACTTTATTAGAATTTTGTTTAGTAGCAATTTGTACATGTGGTCAGCACATGGAAGGCGTAATCTTTTTGTGTCGCCTGCGAAGCATGGCGACACTTAGGGATCACTTTGTCCGTTGTCCGTCCATCCGTCTGTCTGTCACACTATGAGTGTCACACCCTATATAAAAGTTTCGCTATGTTTCGCAGGCGACACATGCATTCCTTGGAATAATTTTAATGATTAATCCAGAGGTGCATGAATTCGTTTCTGTAAGCAGAACACCGCCTGCTTTTGTAGATCAATGCGTTTACATATGCAATGTAACTCTTCTTTTAGGTTCCCTGCATCTTGCTGTCTTTAGGTAATGTCTTACAAAAGAGTAAAAGCGTTTTGTTTACACAAAATGTACGACTCATCAACCGGTATAACTGCAGCTCTGGACTCAACTGTTCTGTAGCATTTACGGTGCACATAGAATACTGAAATATAAATAAAGGTCAATGATAAAGAATTCCATCTTTTTGTATTGGAAAAAATCAATGTCTCATTACATTTATTTACAAATGGTAAATGAGCTCAGTTACAATCACGTTTAATGTTGCCTCTTTATAACTTTCATTACCGTCACTAGCAAACATGGTAGGTTAATGTTTTTTTCAGGGATAATTACTGAGAGGGCAGAACATATTTAGAGCATGTAAATTTAAGTGATTTATAAAACAAAAATGGAATAATCAATATGTCAAACATAATTTAAGGTGCAAAAATTTCTCTTTTACTTGGATAATGATCAAATGCCATTGTTAACTTAAACGAGAAACACAATCAGAATAGTCCTATGATCCAACGTACTAACTTACTATAATTTAACTATTCTAATGCACTCCGTTTGTAACGCGCATTCTGATTGGTTGAGCGATGAAAAAACTGCAAGGGGATTCACGTTTCACTGCAGTTTTTGCAATGACGTCATGCGTTCCTATGACGACGTCATTAAAAGCAGACGTTTTCTAGCTCATTACTGACCAATGCATTAGAATAGGGTTACCATACTGATGTTTTACAAAAACTGACAGGGTATCGGCGAATCCCCTGTCAGAAATATCCGTTTTACCGCTCGGCTAACGCCTCGCGGTAAAACTCAATTTCTGACAGGGGATTCGTCGATACCCTGTCAGTTTTTGTAAAACACACGCATGGTAACCCCTAATTCCCGTAATGTCTGTATAACGCCTATACAAACGTACGGCGCGAAATTTTATCTATAGCTGTATAGACAATGTCACCTATTATGACGTCACTAACGGCGAGCGCCGCTACGTTAGGCCTGTTCAAATATCACGTCGCCAGTTTTGAACTTGAAAATCAACCACGCTAAAATGACTTCAATTGCAAAATAAACTAGATGATTAAACAGTGATTTAATTAAATTATAAGAAATGACTGTAATAATTTTTCTGTCTATCGATGTATAGACAAAAACCGATGCACAAACAAAATATAATCCGCTTCGCGGAAAAATAAAATTTTATCTCTTCGGTTACGAAATTCCCCGAATATGAAGGTCATTCATTATCAAAGTAACCTCTGATACAACTTAAAGCCAGAATTTTTTTTTTTCCATTTGATAAGAGACAACCATTCGTGAGATTCTATAGGACTCTGAAAAATTACATGTAATACCATTTATGGTTGCACTGAATATGCTTTTAAAGATCTTAAATACTTTAGAAACATTTAGCTATCTTAATTCTTATCTTTACGGCATGATCAAAGCATAATACGTTGCATTAGTTGCATAACTGTTATTGCAATCGGACAATGTTTCAATGCACGGAATATAATCTTGCGTTTTAGAAGACATTTGTCATGTAAAACGTACAAGTAATAAGATAATGTAATCCTAGGGATGTTTCTTATTTGTTGTCCAGAGAAAGAACGGATCCAATTGGGAATTAAGAGACGGAGAAGAGATCTATTACAGAAGTCTTATCCGGACATCATGTCTGTATATGTAACTGAATATTAAATCCAAATGTCTTTCTGGAAGGCAATCGAACCTATCAAATATAGTGTGTAACATTCAAGATCAAGACAGTACGTATGATCAAGGTCATTAAATTTTTTCTTTAGTTATTGCGAATGTTCATTTAAATGGACTTTGCGCTTTTATCATTCGATTATGTGATAGCATAGAAGCTATCTCTGATATTAAATTCAATCAAGAAGGCGAAGCACTCTACAAGAACATTTCAAATAATATTAAGAAATTCGAAAAAAAAAACCAAACCCCAAAATAGTCAAAACTTACTACTGAAGAAAAAAAAATGGAAGAAGAGTTCCTCAATCTTAATTATTGAAGCACGTGAACAAATCCAGTTTCGACCTCTATTATGTATGAGTGCTAATGGGAGATTAAAGGAAAAACATAACATCCTTTGGCAGATAACAAGCTTGCTAAATTCGGTTAATTATTCTTTTAACGCGAATCCATTGAAATGCTTCAATAATCTCATGATCTGCTCTTTTCTGAAAGTTGGTCTGCCCATTCATGCACTATAGCATAGTAAATTCAGACAGAGATACACGGTTTTTCTAAATGCTACTGATGTCCGTTAATATCGGTTGTGAAGTAGGAACTCGACTCTGGACGATTCGCTTTTACAAATGTCAAGTTCGTGGATTCGAATGGTGATTTGTCTCTAGATTGCTAAATGCAATAATCCAGGGAATTTCACATAAATAATCAGTATCGATATGAATTAAAAAGGAAGGGGATCGAAAATGCACCAGAATCATCAATCACCCTATATACCGTGAAAATGATCCTATTGTAAACAGAACTACACATGGCACTTGACTAATCAGTGTAAAATACCTCCTCAATGGAAGATGTCGACACAAACAAGACAACAAAACACAGGGACCAAAGTAAAAATCTGAATATGTAAAGGGATATTAAAAGCAATAGGTAGTACGAAAAACAGTCCGTGCTTTGTCGACTGGAGCGAGCTAATGCATGCATTTACAAGAGGAAACCGACCAAATTTCCGAGAGGACAGATGGTCGGAGTCCTTTATTTTCTATCAAGGAATGAAAAGGGCCAATCATGAAGTCCCGTCGTCACAGTTGGACAGAGAGCAACTGTGACGCGCTGATACGAGAGTGTAGATTAGTCAAGTGCAATGCGCGAAGTGCAGTTCTGTTTTCAATATGATCATTTTCACGGTATATAGGACGATTGATGTCTATCCCCTTCTTTTTTTATTCATATCACTAATTATTTATGTGAAATTCCCTGCATTATTGCATTTAGCAATCTAGAGACAAATCACCATTCGAATCCACGGTATATAGGGCGATTGATGATTCTGATGCATTTTCGATGGGCATTATGTATACCTTTGATCATCTTGATTCTGTTTATTAAGTCACCATAAAAGACAGGCTGTTATTCCCAAAGTAACGTACTCTGTTGCAGGTATACATATGAATTTTAAAGAAATTGAGAGTAATGTTTTGTAATAAAAAATTAAAAAATCTTAACTAGTTTATTAAAATGGAAAACTTCATATAAAAGATTCTTGGTAATTTGTAAACTGTGAAACTGAAATCTTTGGAAATTCAAAGCATTAGTATACATGCCAATCTGGTGAGTTGAGATATGTTGATACCGTAAGAATGTAGTCTAGGAACATCACTCTAAACTACACTGCAAATAAGTCTCTCTACAGTGGCGTAGCTCTGCCTGAAAAAGTGGAGGGGCACAACATCCCAAAATTTCTGACAAGCAAAAAATAAATAAATAAATAAATAAATAAAAATAAATAGATAAAAAGGGGGGGGGGGGGGTTAGAGATTAAAGAAGAAGAAGAAGAAAAAAAAAATACAAATGGGGGTTTCATGTACTGTATGCATAAATTTTCACATTTCTGGTGCAATTCTAAAATAAATTTTTTTTTTAGCAAAATATTGACTTATCAGAAAATACCTTTAATACCCTCTATTATTGTCAAGTACATGTGATAATTGGTAGATATCAAGATATCGACTATACTAGATTTGTATAGGTTGTCAACTTTCGATTTGATTCATCAGATTTAACATTGCAATAGGGGCAATTGTCCGATGGAAAGAAACATTCTTGTGACTAGTGAAAAACACGTGACCAGAGCTATCGGTTTAATCCCGATTGTCCCACATTTGGAAAAAATCATATCCCGATTGTCCTACATTTTTAAATAAACACATGCATAATGATAATACAAACATTCAGGTTATAGTCTATTTTGTTGTTGTCGGTTTTTGTTACACTTTTGAATATGATATGTATATATAATGATTAAATAAGATACATTTTTTATTTTTACTCATAAGAGACAACCCCCCCCCCCCCCCCCCCCCCCCTTGTTAACTGGCTAAATGTTCTTATGTATTTCTCTCTCGAACACTTTCATATGGACATACATTTACTCTTTATATTTTCATAAATAAGCCCAATATTTTCTCAAGATTTAAAATTGTAGTTCAGAAATTTGCTTATTTCAACTGAAAGAGCATAATACATGTACTTACAGTGATGAAAAGATCTTTATGTCTATGAAAAGAGGAGTCATACTGTTGTCACGTTACGTTCCAGCAACGTACAATTTAGGCATTTTCATTTTCAAAAAGATTAGTATATGGATATTTATTCCATTCATTTATTTATAAAACTCTATTTATTCTTAGTTTTCATAGGAATGTGACAATTCGGACAATTATCAGACACCTTCATATCCGATTTTATGTTATTTCATAACTGTCATTGATTGCATCTTCATTCTTTCACATTTTTAACAATCACACGCAAAAAATTCGTTGTGATACTGTCATGATTCAAAAAGAAGTATGGTTATGAGCTATACTAGTGTCAGAACGGTTTCCGGACAGACGTCGTCCTTTAGAAGTAATTTGAAGAAACTTATTTTCAAAATTCTGTGACAATTTTTAAAAATCTTGCATCTAAGTTGCTTAATCACACCGCCTTTTGACCCCTTTCGCCCCCTTTAAATTTGTCAATATTTTAATATATGTTCTATAGTACCATTTTTTTTTGTACTAGACACGTTTTTCGGAAATTGAATACTCGTCAGTAGTACTTTATGTTAAACAGATTAAATAAAACCAAAGTGAATTTTCCTGGCGCCATCTACAATGTCGCGCACAGGGAAGTCGCCCAGAACCGTCCTTTTTTTAATCTACATGGTTTTTAATATCCAAAAATCATCCAGTTTTGCCTGAAATTGATCGAGATTGACAGCTTTAAAATACGGTGTCCCGAAAATGGTCAAGTAATTTGCAAAAAAAAAAGAAACCTGCCAAAATGTAGGGTTACAAAAATCGGTCTACAAACCACATCTCTTAGTAGATTTCATGGGCAGATCCAGGATTTTTGGAGGGATGGTCCTAAACTCCGAAAAAAAAATGAATAAAAAAATAAATAGATAAAAGCACACCAGCACATGCCGTTAATAATGAAATTATGAATCAGACTTTAACCTTCACCCTTTGATCTCTGAATGAGATAATTGCCGCAATTACCTAATTAACCTGCACACCATATCCCGATTGTCCCACATGACTTTTATACCTTTTCTATATAAATGTGGGACAATCGGGATGACACCGAGCTATCCACTTCACAAAAGTAGGAC